>OX451739.1:1036641226-1037841226 GCA_948472305.1 Vicia faba
CAACAGTGAGGCGTACCCTAGGGGTGGTGTGTGCGAATTGTGTGTCATGTTTCAGTTATTTGTCTTTGTCATGTTTGTTGTGTTCTACGCTTGATTTTAATTAGGGTCATTCATTCTTGCATGCATATTTAACAGTTATAAAGTTTGCGAAAAATAAATCTAAACTATTACAAATGGCGCGGGTCCACATCGCCAAAATTAAACCGGACCCGATTTGACGGAAAATAAAGCAAATAAAATAAAGGTGCGAAAAATTTAAATTACAATGCTTTGGGAGAATTACATAATTATAATAAGCAATAAAGTAGATGCGCGAAATAAAAAAATTAAAACAATGGGCGTTGGACCCTTTTGCAAAGAATTAACTTAATAAGGCATTACAATTAAAAAAATTAAATGTTTTTTGGTATTTTTGTGTTTTTTAGGTTTTAAGGAGAAAAAGAAAAATTAATTAAAATTATTATAAAATGCTAAATCCTAATTCTAATGTTTTTTAAGTTTATTATGAAAATATTGAATTTTTGACCTAATTAAAATCTAAGTTAATTTACATGCAAAATTATAGAAAATAAATAAAAGGAATATTATTATGGTAAAAAAAAGAATTAAAGAATCAAAATTAATTAACCTATTTTACTAAATTCATTTACATGTTAATTATTTACAAGAAAATAAATACAATAAATATTTTTTATGTTTTTATCCTTTTTTTGATTTTTTGTAATGTTTTTATATTTTTGTTAAAAAATAATTAATTAAATAACAGTAATAAAAATAATAATTAAAACAAGAATAAAAATAAAAATAGAAAGAAAGAGAAGGCAAACCAAGGGGGGGGGTAGCCCCAATTTGTGAGGTACAGGCCTAGCATTCTGGCCCATTAAGCCTTGAACTTGTTGACTTTGTTTGGATCATGTGTGATGCATCTGACCAGGTGTAGCGTGTCCCTCAAATCTAAGCCTTTAGTTTGATCTCCAGGGGGACGTGTCAAGGCTTGGTCCGGGGTATATGGTGCGTCTTCATTCCAGTATTGCATGGGAACGTCTTTGGAAAAATATTGTTGAGAATGATACAGACCTGGGGTTCGAACCCAGGTCTTGGACTTTGCAAAGTGACACCTGCACCACTGAACCAAACGCTTCTAATTTAACATATAATAGCATATGAATATAATAAATAAAACATAATGTTAGTGGGTTAAAAACGCGCGAATTTCAAAAGCACCAATGACCATTGGACACGAGGTCATCTTCTTCAATTTTTCTGAAACCACAAAACAATGGCCACGGTTTTTTATGCGTGGGTTTAGGAAGCCTTAGAAGAAATAGCGAATAGCGCTATAGTGCATATAAATTGTTCGCGAATGTTGGTTTAGGTCCGTCTCAATGCACTGAATTCCATAGCCATGGTCTGAAGCTTTGATTTTTCTTGATTGCAAAAACCCCAATTTTAAAACCTGCAAACCCTAATATCCAAACATGGTAGATTCGCATATATGGCACAAAAACAAAATTGAATACGTTGGTTAGCTTCAGAATATGCTTATTAGTATGAATGCATCAATAAAAAACAATGAAAACGCCTTAAACATAGAACATGATCATGCATTTTTCTGGAAACTGTTTGAGTTCATGATACCGGTTCCAGGCGTTTTGGCTTGTTGTTTGTGATTGGTACACGTTCAGAATTAGTCAAGGGAGCTTTTGGGATGGAAATCAAGGCTTGAATCGACCTCTAAGGTTGATTTCAGAATTTGAGTTTCTAAGCAATTTTTCAAGTTTGTATGTTGCTTCTGAGCGCAGCTGAGAGTCCAAGGTAATTAGGTTTGTGATCCTGCATATGTAGCCAAGCTTTTAGGTTAAGAAATTTGTACAAAATCTTTTGAATTCATTGTTTTGCATATTTGATTTTGTAAAATCTTTTCATATCTTTTTTCCATGTTATTTTTGTTCAATCAGCTCAAATCACACCAAAACTTGCCATATTTAATTGTACACGAAATCTTGAGAGTAGAATGTGCACAAAAAGATTTTTTTAGGTCAAGTTTATATTTTTCACATATTTAAATAATTTAAATGAATTAATATTAAAATAAATTCAAATAAATAATTAAAAATTGTGAAAATACTTCCCCTTGGGCTTAATGGTCGTGCATAGGCTTGGCATGAAGAAACTTGGAAGAAAAATGGGCCCATTTGCATTTTTGGATCATTTGAAGTAAAGTTGACTTTCAAAAATTTCCAAAAATTTCCCAACTTCCCTAAGGCATAACTTGCTCAATTTTCAAGCTTTTCACATGTTCTTGGACATTTTGGAAAGGTCTTTGAGTCCTTTAACCAATGCCTTTGGTCCCATGTCATTTTGATTTACCAATCTCAAGTTATGGCCTTTGACTTAAAGTCCCTTTTTGTTGACTTTTGAAAATGACCTATAATGTTGAAATTGATAACTTTTTGTGAGAGCATTTCTTGGACTTGAAATATGAAGATGAGTTGTAGGAAATGTCTTTCTCTTCAAAATGAGCTTTGGATGGAATTTTTCTGATAATCCATGTGAAAGTTATGCCCTGGTCAATTTCAGTTGACTTTTTCAACTGTCCAAATATAGCAACTTTTGCATCTTTGATGATTTCTGAGCCAAACTTTGAGAATCATGATCAAGCATTGATCAAATGATGTTTGTGGCTTCAAAATGATATATTGACCAAAAATTTGAACTTTTGACTGTCAAATGACCATTTTGCCCCTACAGTTGACTGTAGTGCAATTTAGGGTTTTGACTGTGCAATTCTGAGCTGAATGCCTTGAAACTTGACATGAGGGTACTTGACCATCTTTGTAGGCATATGAGACTTGATTGGGCTCCTGAAACCTTCAATTTCTTGATCAGAACACAAACCCTAGTTTTGACTGTATAGGAGACAGTTGAGCTGTGCAATTCTTGGGGAATTTTGCAGCTTGGCTTGGCAAATCTTGGAGAATATGGGAGGGCAAATTTTGGGGTACAACAATGTTCATGATGTATGCACAAGTATATATACAAGCAAATCGCACAAGATCCTATTTTCAGGCTTGCATGAGGCTTCATAGGTGAGTACCCTCTTGAAGTTAGTTGGCTTAACCTGTCCTATAAATAGTAACCGGGTTCTAAGGAGCTCAATATCATTGGATTATTTTCTGTGTTCATTGTTTTGGTTTAGCCACTTAACTGGCGACCAAAATATTCCAAGAAAACAACCCTCAAATGAGTGTAGTATCGAGTATCTACCAACTTCGGACTGCACCAAAGCCGGTCATCTCACTACCCCTAAAAAAGGCCAAGATGGTCAAGTAAGGTTCTAAGAGTTCATTAGTGCTTCATGACATCACTCAGCGGCCTCGTATTCTCTTTGATTGACTCAAAGGCTACCGGTACCCACAAATATGTCGCACTAATATAGCTATTGCTTCAACCATATCGGTATACCCCGCACAGTTTCCACAATGTATTGCTATTTACCTATGAATGTTTCCCAAAAATTCGGGTGGAGGATTCAAACCCAAACAAGAGAACCAAATGTAAAGCAATCAAAGCAAACAAGATAAGTATGCAAAGGTGATCTAAAACCCTAAGGTTACTCCACTTTTAAAATTATCCCCAGCAGAGTCGCCAGTTCTGTGATACGGTGGGAGAACTGACTTGAGGTTTTGCGTTTTATGTTCGCAAATGTTTCGGTTTAGCAAGAGTCCCCACCGACTTTTTATTTTATCCTAAGGAAAGGTCAAAAAGCACATGAGAGACCTTTGAGATGTTTTCTTGGGTTCGGGGAGTAGATTATGAAAAGGGAAGGTGCAAGCACCCTTTTCATCCATGGTTATCCATGATCTCTTAGTTACTTGTTTAGATCACTTGCTTTTGCTTTTCAATTGTTTAAAATGGTGCTTTGTGTGTGGTTTTGAAAGATGTTTTGAAAAGAGGCCATCGTTGTGGCAACCTTTGTAATGATTCTTGTTTGAATGTATACAAAGGTGTTTTTGTCTTTTGAAAAGATTTCAATGTTTGAAAATTTTGATTTGGGAAATGTTTTGAAATTGTGTTGTGAAGTGTGTTTGAAAATAGCAAGGATGTTTTGCAATTTTTGATCAAGTAACTAAGAGTTGTCTACCCTATTTTAATCAAAGATCTTTCCTATGTTTTTAACCCTTTTGACAGTGTTATTTCACCATTGCATTTGGTGAACAATCTTGTGTTAGGATGTTAAACGGGACAGGCGCGGGTCATCGTATAGACCATGATAGCAATTGTGTTAAGTATTTTTGGCAAATTTTTGAGGGACTTGATCATTTTCTTTAGGCAACCAAGATAGCATCATCGAGGGACTATGATCTTTTATTTTGTTTTTGTTTTGCCACAGTACCCAACATGCATAACATGGCCCATTTTTGAGGTAACAAGTGGATTGTAACCCTAGGGGTGCAAGTGTGCATTGTGTATTGATTTTCATGCATGTTTGTCTTTGTATTAGGTCAAGCTACTTGTTGATTTGGATTTTTGCATACAAACCCTAATCTCTAATCATGGCATAATTAAAAGCATAAAGTGCGAGAATTAAAAATCTAAGCTATTACAACATGGTTATGGGATGGGGGTACAATCTTTGAATGGGGGTATATTTGACAAGAAATAAAAACCCTAGTTTACTATTACATCCAAATTGAATCAAATGCATAAATAATAAATGGACAATATTTAAATAAACAAAATAAATAAATATATTAAATAATATGAATTATGCAAAAAAGGTTTTTGTTTATTTATGTATGTAAAAATATTTAATGTAAAAAATAAAGAAATAAGTAAAAGATTAATTTTATTTGGTTAAGGGTAAAACCCTAATTTTCTTTAAGAAAGTAAATATATTAATTATTTTATTTATATACAATAAAAATAAAATAGTATATGTAAAAAATAAAATATATTTAGAAAAAGTATTTTTTAAGTATATTTAATAATAAAAATCAAAGTGTAATATTTTATATTTTTATTCTAAAATATCTAATAAAATAAGAGTATATATATATATATATATATATATATATATATATATATATATATATATATATATATATATATATATATATATATATATATATATATATATATATATATATATATATATATATATATATATATATATATATATATATATATATATATATATATATATATATATATATATATATATATATATATATATATATATATATATATATATATATATATATATATATATATATATATATATATATATATATATATATGTGTGTGTGTGTGTATATTATATTAAATATGTACAATAAATAAAATATATTTAAAAATAAAATATATTTGGAATAATATTTTCAGTGTGAATAAAAATAAAGAATAAAAATAAAAGTATAATTTATATATATTTTTCAAGTTTTGAATAAATATGATAAAAGTAATTAAATTGCTTTTTATGTTAGAAAAATAAAAATAAAAATGCAAAATAAAAGTGAAAAAATTATAAAAAATATTTTTGAGTATTTTTTATGTTTGGAAATAATAAAATATAATCAGAAATGAAAATAAAAATGCAAAAATATAAAATAACAAGAAATTGGGCCAGGGGTGCAAAAAGGAAAAGGGAGGTGTCAAAAGTAGCCAGGACCAAGCCCAGCCCAAGCCACTTCATCTTCAACCTCTGACTTTGAAAACGCGCGCGCCCTGTACAATTGCCAGATCCTGTATACGAGCTCTATTGCAAAAATACATAACATCAAAGTTGTAGAGCATTTCAAGGCGAATCCAACCATATAAACAACTTGTCTTAACTCTCAAAGACCAGAGAGAATTTCTCTGGCCCTAAAATCTAACCTAATTTTTTCAGTATGTTCATGGATGAAATTCTCTTAGCATGCTTAATATAAATGAAAACTGAGCATATGTATAGCTTCATGGCAATGAATACTACATTTCTTATTCACAAACCTAAGGCTAAATGTTCCTAAATAAAGAGATAGGAAGTTGACAAAAACCTGTTTCAGCTGACTTCGTGTAGGACAATGTGGAGCTTTTCAACAAGGCTTGAGATGTATGGGAGCTTGCTTGGACTTCACTTGACCTTCTGCAATACCTAGCTTGCCTTGAATGTACTTGAATCAGCCTACAGAACTCAACCTGCACAAGCTCAAAATGAAAATGGCAAACCTTGTAAATGGAGTTACAGTTGGTGTTTGAGGTTTGGGATAGTTTGGATGAGTTGAATGGAAGGTGTTTGAACCAACTTGGGGCAAAACGCACGAGCCAATTGAGCTATGGAAGTCAAGTTGCAGGTTCTGCCCTGTTTTGCCAATGGGAGGTGATTTCTGGCTATGGGATGTTTGAGGGCTTCAGAGGTCGTGTTTATGGCTCAAAGGGGTGTGAGAAAGATGTTCAAAATGTTTGCACAAGCTTGTTTTGGCTGATGTTCAAGTTCTCATGTTTTGGACATGTTTCTTGTTTTTGAAGCAAAATGTGGGAAGTGATTGAAATAGACCTGTACAGGCTATCCTTATGCTTGCACACTTTTCCTTTGGCCCCTCCAACTTGTAGATTTGATTTTCTGTATGAGATATGGACCAATGCTCAAGGGATTCAGTTTTGACATAAAGCAAGATTATGGCAAAAATGGAAATGTACATTTTTCTACTAAGGGATTAATTTTGTGTACAATGCCCTAATGACCAAAAAAAAACTTAGACAAATGGATTTGCATTAAATTATTGAGTGTGAAGTGGTTTAGAGGCCTGTAATCTAGTGCAAAGCATGCTGACTTGAAATTGCAACTTGTATGAACATGAACATGCCATGGATGAAAAGTGAGTTTTTGCCAACTTCAAGCCTTCGATTCTCTCTAACCAGAAATGTGTTTGGAGAGTTCTTGGACATTTTGGAAAGATTGAAACATGCTCTACAATTCATCTTTGAAATGAAACTTGAGATTCCAATTGTAACTATGTGAAAAATGGCCAAGAAGATAGGTCAAAATCCTGCCTAAACTTGGGCAAAATTTCTCTAAGTTAAAAGTTTTAGGGACCCTTGTTCCAAAAATCATAACTTGTGATCCAAAGCTTCTTTTGGGAAAACTTTGTGAATCAAAGTTGTAGAGTTTGTGGAGTACTACAACTTTCATGTTGGAAGTTTTGTTTGAATCCAATTGCATCATGGTGAAAATGTTGGGCAAAGTTAGGAAAAATTAAGAAAATTTCATAACTTAGAAAAATTCTAAGTTATGAAATTTTTCAACTTTAAACCCTAATTTGCAAAAATGGGTTTCTTGATGAACAAGTTTCATGTTTTTACACCTCTTGATGAAAAATTACCCTTGGCACTTGATTTTGACCAAAATGTTAAAGTTTGACTTTTCAGTGCACAGTCAAATTTTGATCAGTTGACTGAAAAATTCATCTGTCAATCCAATGCAATTGAGATCTTTTGGACTTGTTGAATAGGTCAAGATTATGCCATTGAGTTCTTTAGTCCATGCTTGAGCCCAATTTGCCATTGGCTAGGTCAAAAATCATAAATTACCTTTGTGCAGTCAAAACCTTAAGAATGGCCATTTTGCCCTTTTGATGATCTGATCAAATTTCTTGTGGAGTTGTGGTCCAAACTTGATCAATTGGTTCATATGAGTTCATAATGTTGATGATGGTCAAAATTCATGAGGTTTGACTGTAAATTTTCCATAGTTGACTTTTTCCCCAATACAGCTGATTTCTAGGTCAACTGTCCAATTGACTGGGCAAAAATTTGATTCAAGGCTTGAAACTTGGTATGGACAAACTTAGGAATCCAACATGAAGTATGAAAGTAACTTTGGGAATGGTAGGTCAAAAAATACATGTGCAAACTCAAACCCTAATTTAGGTCAACAGTGCAAGGAGATGTCTTGAGCAGAGCAAACCCTAGCTTGGTCCTGAGTTCAAAGAGTCTTGTGATGAGAAATGTTGATAAAATGAGAGGGAAAATTTTGGGGTACAACAGAGGGACATGACTATTTTTTAGGCAACAAGTGGGGATTACCCTAAGGGTGTGTGTGTGCAAAGTGTGTTTGATTGCATGCATTTAGTCTTGCTTAGGGTGATCTATTTGTCAATTTCATGTCTTGCTATACACATCCTAATTACTAGCATTTACATTTGAAAGCGATAAATTGAATAAATGTAAAGTCCTACACTATTACAATATTTTAGGGATGGGGGTACATATTTACAAATGGGGATTACAAATAAGATTAAGTCCTAATTACTATTACAACCATATTGAAATGGATAAGAATGTACAAGGAAATATGAAATGAATTTGTTTTATTTTAGAAAAGAGATAAGTTTGGTTTAAGAAAATATTTTTGATCTTTTTGTTTTAAGAAATAAAATAAAATATTTAAAAATGAAAAATGTTTTTTTGGTGTTTTTGATTAATGAAAAATAAAGGTGATGGTAAAAAAAATAAAAGGAAAGAAGACAGAATCAGCGTAAATGTTGAAATAGAAGAGGTCAGAAGTTCTGACTCTAACGTGCTGCACAAACAGAAACAGATGCTAATAGAAATAGGGAAGGTCAAAAGTTCTGGATCTGCTGAGAGCATAGAGGTTTTCAGAAATTCTGATGCAACTGGTAGAACTCTGTCTCCCTCTCCATGCTAGTCAGAACATCTGTAACTTAGTCATTTCTTAACAGAATAGAAGTTACGCATATAAGAGTTATGAAAAATTTCATAATGCTTCAAAAGCAAGAGATATCAGCAATATAGATCAGAAGCATACGTGGATTTGCTAATCCAAATCCTGAGTCCTAATTTTTTCATGAAACTCTGAACTGGAATTCCCTCTACTTAGGCAGGCAGATGCATGAAATCTCAGAATATGTACATCATCATAATCAGAATATCTACATTGTATTTTAAACATGCAAAATATGACAACGCCTAAGTAATATGATGAGAATCAGCAGGAGCTTACCTTGCAGCTAGAAAAGATTCTGTGAACTGGAGGTTGGTCCTGAACTCTGGTGATGTTCTGAATAACTTCTTCACGTACTCAGCTGGTTGGAAGTTTTCAGCTTCTGGAACAGCCAAGGGGTGATGTTCTGACTTCTTTGAGGTGGAGGTGGATGGAGAGTGTATTGCAGTATGAATACAGAAGTTAGAATAGCTTTTAATGTGTGAATCAGAAACGGTGTGGATGGTTTTAGTCAAGAAACAATTGAGAATAAATGGAGTTTGAATGCAAGGAATCAAAAGTTAACAGGTTTTGTATGTTATGTTTACAGTTTTTCGACTCTTGGAATTTTAGCAGGGATTCCGGGCTTTTCTTTCTCAAATGTCTGACCTTTTTACCGTTGCCAATGACTCTCACTTTATAGGCAAAAAACTTGTATCTTGGAGAAATCAAAAGTATAGCCATCATACGCTAGGCGCTGACTTGTTCTTGAAGCAAGTTCAAAGAAGTATGGTTCAAGGCACAAAGTAAGGTGGTTAACAGCTTTTAGTCGTGCCTAAGCTGGATTTGTCAGCCAAAATTAAGGAAAAGCAAAAGCAACAAATGGGCCTAGCACCCTTTTGCATAAAAGTTTACTTTCCCAAGACAGTAGAGGTACACGTAGGGGAAATCCTTTGGATAAAGACTCAAAAGTGGTTGTGAGCATTAAATGAGCATTAAATGATGATGATATTTATCATATCAGAAACCCTGCCATGTGAAACTCTGCATCATTTCTTAACTCTGGATCAAAAGTTCAGCTTCAGCATAGCTTATAATAGACATCCAATCTTTTGTTCCTTGTATCTCTTGGCTCCAACATGTTTTGAAGGAGATCTCAGACTTTCCAGGAAGCTTGAAGCATGCTTTGTAACCTTTTTTTACTTACCCTTGCAAAATCTGACTGATCCTTTGTGAAAACTGGCCCAGAAGTTCTGACTAAACTCTGTCTTGAAAGTGTCCAGAATTTGTTGAGTGCTCTAGTTTCATGGACGTGTCTTTGAACATTTATAACTTGAAATTCCAGCATTTTCAGGGGAAGTTCTGTTTGCAATGTTTTAGATCTTATTGAAATCTATAACTTTTGTGCCAGAAGTTCTTACAGAATCAGCTTGCATCATGGTGATAATCTGATCAGAAGTTATGGGCTTGCCATATTTCTTAAACACTTAGAAAAATTCTAAGTATTTAGAATTTTGACTTTTGAATTTCTTGATGAAACAAACTTCATATTTCAACGTGTCTTGATGAAATATGATTCTTGAAGCTTGATTTTGATCCAAAAGTAAAAGTTTGACTCTTTAGTGTGTAAATGACCATTTTGCCCTTGTGAATGACCTTCTTGGTAAATTTGTAATTCAAGGCTTGAAATTGGATGGAAGCAAGCTTGGGGATTCAGGGTGGTCCTTTTAGAAATGAAAGGGAAAAATTTAGGGTACAACAGGAGGATAATGAAATAAGTTCTTCATCTGATTCTGATAGTGATGAAAGTGCAAATCTAGCATTGATGGCCTCACACCATTCCGATAATGAAGACGATGAGGTTAGTAAAATTTTCTTTTTTTAGTAGTGATGCACAAGGTGCTATAGATGAAATATTAAATGAATGCAAAATTCTGTATAAAACTATTTCATCTCAAAAGAAACAAATTTCATCTTTAGAAGAAAAATGTGAATCTATGGAAAAATATTTCAAAGAAGAAAAACAAAAATTAAGTGATGAACAAAAACATAATTTTGTATGCAAAAATTGTGAATCACTCTCTTTCCAAATTATACAATTAAAAAGAGTTATTGAAAGCTATGAAAAAGGTCAAATTGGATTGGAAGGTGTTCTTAGCCAACAAAGATACTCCAATGATAAAAGTGGACTTGGATATTCAAAGTTTTCAAAACCAAGTTCTAATAAAACTATCTTTGTTAAGGATAGTGATTAATCATCCAAAGATAAAGTAAACAAACCTAAAATGGTTCATCACTATCCTAAAAATAAAACATTTCCTAAGAAGAAATCTTATCCTTCTAGATATAGAAGTATCTTTGAACCTACTTGCTTTTATTGTGGTATTAAAGGCCATACACCTAATGCTTGCTATGTTAGAAACTTTAGTGTGGCAAGTGGGCATTATGTGTGGGTAAATAAAGGCACTAATTATGAAGGAACCAAAGCAACTTGGGTACCTAAAAAAACCTAATTTGTTTTGCAGGTATGCTTGAAGACCACATGCAATCTTTGGTATCTTTATAGTGGTTGTTCAAAGCATATGACGGGAGACATAAACCAATTTTCAAATATAGTTCTAAAGGCCAAGGGTTTTGTGACTTATGGAGACAATAATAAGGGAAGAATTCTTGGCAAAGGCAAAGTTGGTGCTCCACCTTTCACATCCATTGAAGATGTTTTTTATGTTGAAGGACTAAAGCACAATCTTCTTAGTATTAGCCAACTTTGTGACAAAGGCTTCAATATCAAGTTCACCAAGGATGAATGCTTGATAGAAGACGAAGTCACACATGAGGTTATATTTAAAGGTAAAAGAATAAATAATATATTCATGATTTCCCTTGATGATCCATATTTGAAGTTAAAATGTATCATGGCGAACAACGATGATTCATGGCTGTGGCACAAAAGAATTGCTCATATTCACATGGAACACTTGAATAAACTAATCAAGCATGATCTTGTCATTGGGTTGCCTAAGAGAAATTTTTCCAAAGATAGACTTTGTGATGCTTGTCAAAAAGGGATATAAACAAAATCAACTTTAAAATCTAAGAATGTGGTGTCTACTACAAGGCCACTACAATTGTTGCATATGGACTTATTTGGTCCATCAAGAACAAGAAGTTTCAGAGGTAATGTATATGCTTTAGTTATTATTGACGATTTCTCTAGATATACTTGGACATTCTTTTTAGTGCAGAAAAGTGATGCATTCAAGGCGTTCAAGAAGTATGCTAAACAAATTCAAAATGAGAAGTCTTTAACAATTGCCTCCATAAGAAGTGATCATGGCAGAGAATTTCAAAATGCTCTATTTGAAGAATTTTGTGGAGAACATGGAATATCTCAAAAATTCTCGGCACCAAGGACTCCTCAACAAAATGGAGTGGTGGAAAGAAAGAATAGGTCTCTTTTAGAACTTGCAAGAACGATGCTTAGTGATTCAAACCTTCCAAAATACTTTTGGGAGGACGCGGTGAGCACGGCATGTTTTGTTAGCAATAGAGTTAACATAAGACCGATCTTGAAGAAAACTCCATATGAACTTTTCAAAGGGAGGAAACCAAACATTGCTTTCTTTCACATTTTCGGTTGCAAATACTTTGTCTTAAACAACGACAAAGATAACCTTGGTAAGTTTGATGAAAAATCCGATGAAGGTATTTTTCTTGGCTACTCTCTTTCTAGTAAAGCATATAGAATTTATAACAAAAGAACTTTAAAAATTGAAGAATCAATGCATGTAGCTTTTGATGAAACTAGCCCCTCCAAGGAGGATAATATTGTTTGTAATGATGATGATGATGAAATACTAGAAGGTCCTCAAGAAAATACTTCCAAAGATCAACCAATTCAACAAGAATTAAATCTCAATTATCTACCAAAAGAATGGAGAACTCATAGAGATCATCCTATCGATAAAGTAATTGGTGATATAAGTCAAGGTGTAAAAACAAGACTAAATCTCAAAGATGCTTGTCTAAACATGGCGTTTGTCTCTCAAATTGAACCTTCCAAAGTTGATGAAGCCTTAGGCGATGACCAATGGATTATTGTTATGCAAGAAGAGTTAAATCAATTTGAAAGGAATCAAGTTTGGGAACTTGTCCCTAGGCCAAGAAACAAACACATTATTGGAACAAGATGGGTGTTTAAAAACAAACTTGAAGAAAATGGAATAATTGTTCGGAACAAAGCAAGGTTGGTAGCACAAGGCTATAATCAAGAAGAAGGAATAGATTTTGAAGAAACTTTCGCTCCGGTTTTAAGGTTAGAAGCTATTCATCTTTAACTTGCCTATGCTTGTTCATTAAATTTTCAGATTTTTCAAATGGATGTCAAAAGCGCATTCTTGAATGGATATATCAATGAATAAGTCTATGTTAAGCAACCCCCGGGGTTCAAAGATTTCAAGAATCCATCGTATGTATTTAGATTGAGAAAAGCTCTCTATGGTTTGAAACAAGCACCAAGGGCATGGTATGAACGACTAAGTAACTTCCTATGCGAAAAAGGTTTTGAAAAGGTAAAGTTAACAAGACTTTTTTATCAAGAAAATCAAAGGTGACACTTTACTAGTTCAAGTCTATGTTGACGATGTCATTTTTGTCTCTTCAAACAAAGAAATGTGTGAAGAATTTTCAGCAATGATGCAAGGAGAATTTGATATGTCCATGATGGGTAAAATGAATTATTTTCTTGGACTTCAAATAAAGAAATTAAAAGATGGCATATTCATCAACCAATCCAAGTATTGCAGGGAACTCTTGAAAAGATTTGACATGGATAACTGTAAGGCAATTTCTACACCAATGGATTCTGATACATATGTTGATCAAGATGAATCAGGTGTTTCCATCGATATTACAAAATATCGAGATATGATTGGCTCCTTATTATATCTGACGGCAAGCCGTCCTGACATAATGTTTAGTGTTTGTCTATGTGCTCGCTTTCAAGCAAATCCAAAGGAATCTTATCTCATGGCGGTGAAATGGATCATGAAGTATCTCAAAGGAACAACAAATGTTGGATTATGGTATCCTAAAGGTAGTGTTTGTAATTTAGTTGGTTATTCTGATGCGGATTATGCAGGTTGTAAAACTGATAGAAAAAGCAAAAGTGGTGCTTGTCACATCCTTGGAAATGCATTAGTATCATGGGCCTGCAATAAACAAGCATGTGTTGCTCTTAGCACGTCTGAAGCAGAATATATTACAGTGGGTAGTAGTTGCGCTCAACTATTATGGCTCAAACAACAACTTCGTGACTACGAACTCGATCTAGGATGCATTCCTCTACGGTGCGATAATACAAGTGCAATAAACATTACAAAGAATCTGGTCATGCATTTAAGAACCAAACACATATATATACGACATCATTTCCTTTGTGATCATGTACTTCAAGGAGATGTCGAGGTAACATTTGTAGATACTCATAATCAACTTGCCGATATCTTCACTAAACATTTGGCAAGAGAACCGTTTTACAAGATTCGAAGAGAGCTTTTCATTCTTGATGAACACAACTGTTGTACCCCAAAATTTTCCCTCTCACGTTTTCCAAGATCTTCCCCTACATGGTTGGTCACAAACCCTTGCCTGAGAAAAAGGAAAATTTGTGATTAGTGTTTTTAAGTTCCCTTCGATTTGGCATCTCTAAAATGCCCTTCGATTGGCATTTCAGCAAAGCCTTTCGATTGGCCTTGTAACAAGATCCTTCGATTGGCATTTCAAACAAAGCCTTTCGATTGGCCTTGTAACAAGATCCTACGATTGGAATTTCAACAAAGCCTTTCGATTGTCCTTTTAACAAGATCCTTCGATTGGAATTTCAACAAGGACTTCGATTGGTATGAACAAAGGCGTCTTCAATTGGCATTTTAAGGTCACTTCAATTGGTCCAAACTGAAGGAAATCGAAGAGGGCAGAACAAAGTTTTCGAGCGGTCAATAAGATCCTTCGGTTGGCCTATTAACAAGGCCTTTCGATTGGCATTTTAATAAGTACCTTTCGATTGGCATGGTTACAGTTTATTTCAATTGGCATCTACATAGCGTCCTTCAATTGGCATTTCAACAAGGCCTTTGATTGGTATGGACAAAGGCCCTTCGATTGGAATTCCAAAAGGTCCTTCGACTGGAACTTCAGAGTTTCCCTCAATCAGAACGTCATAATGAAATAACCTTCGAATGGAATTTCAGTGCAGAGTTTGTCTTAATATAAGATGCTCTGATGAAGGAAGTTCTGAACACTTCGAATCAGAACTTAGACTCATCACAAGGCCAAGGGCTGATCGAAGTTGTCTAATAGGTGATGTTCTGAATAGATTCGAATTAGACTTTAAAGATGGCAAAGAAAGCCATTCGAAGGAAGTAACAATGACTCACTCAGATCCATTCGAAGAAGCATTCAGAAGGCCCATTCAAAGCATGCATAAGAATTCCATTCCAAGATGCATTCAGAAGACCCATTCGGATCATGCATAAGAAGTCCATTCAAAGATGCATACAGAAGACCCATTCGAAGGGTGCATAAGAAGTCCATTCGAAGGAGGCAACTCATAGGCTAATCGAAGAGAAACGCTGGAGGGTGTTCAAAGGAGTCAAGTTTCCAGGTTCATCCAAGATTTCCAAAGAGACATGAATGTTTCAAAAATGAATGCTTTTAATATGTCTGATTCTTGTCTCATGGCTTTAAAGGCCTGGTTAAATGGTTGTCTCTTGCTGTTACTATGCACCATCACACTCCTATAAATACAAGGCCAAGGATACAGTGTCGAGAAAAACAAGAGAGAGGACAGAGGGGGGACGAAAAAGCGAACAGAAGGGGATACTACACACACACACGCTGCCTCAGAAAGCACATAAAAAAACTCAAAACTCACAGAGTGATCCCAAAAACATTAGGCTAGTTTTTTCTTAAATTAATTTTGTTAATTAATCATTTAATTATCTTAACATTTTCTCAAAATTAAAATTAAGAAGATTTAAATCATTTTCCCAAAATAAAATAAAACAACAAAAATATTTTATTCTTAGGATTTTTAGACGTTATTTTCAAATTCGCGCGCGTTTATTTTATTATAACCGCTTACTGGTTTGTGATAGCTTAATTCGGATTTTTACACTTTACTTCTTTATTCCCCCAATTTTGGACATGTAAATAATCCCCCTCCCTGAAGCCTTGTATTAGCGTAGGATTTACAATTCCCGCACTTTAAATTCATGTACATATATTAACTGCTTAGATGTATGCTAATTAGGATTGCATGACAAGATATGAAAACAAACGGTAGAACACCTAAATGTTTAAATATAAAATAATTGAATTGAACACACCATCACATGTACACCTCTAGGGTACTCCCACTTTGGTTGCCTTCAATAAACAGTCATGAGGCATGAATGTTTTAGCAAAGACTCATAAACCAAAAGATCATAGTCCATCGATGACCCTATAAGTTGCCTTCTCGGTAAATGATCTAGCCCCTAAAGAAAATTGCTAAAGTGTCTCCACAAATTGCCTTCGTGACTGTAAACGTCCCTTCGATGTCCCTCAAACATTCAATGATAAGGCTACTTACTCAGTAATAGTAGGATAACATTGTCTAAAGGAAAAGAGGAAAAGAACAACCCATTTCGAGTATAAAAGTAGATAGTTGTTAGAAGTTTGCTCAAAAACACTTTTTGCACTTACACAAATACTACTTTTAAAAAAAAAACAAGTTTCAAAATATTTGCTTTGTTAACACTCTTGAGGACTGATACAAGAGTTAAACACAAAGCAAATCGCCGCACTAAGGCATTTTCCAAACATTTTCAAACACACAAAGCACAAAGGTATTTCAAAATGAGCAAAACTCTAAGAGCCTGTGGAAAACCACAGATGAAAAGGGTGCTAACACCTTCCCTTTCCATAATCTACCCCCTTACTCAGAAAACTCTCGATAAGGTCTTTTTCTGTTCTTTTCACCCTTTCCTTTGTTGGATAAAATAAAATGCAGTGGCGACTCTTTCTTACCGCACATTTGCAAACAAAAAACGCAAAACCAATATATAACAGTCGGCTCTGCCACTGTATTACAGAACTGGCGACTCTGCTGGGGAAAATAAAAAGTGGGGTTACCTTAGAGTTTTAGTTCATCATTTTAAAAGCTTTATTGTGTGTTTTCTTGCTTTATCTTTGAGGGTTTTCTTGGGTTGTTACTAAAAGATCCTACACCCGAATCTGGGGCACCTCATTAGGTAAGTAGCAATAAACCATGAAGGTTGTACGGAGTAGACCGATACAGACGAAGTGGTGGCTACGTTAGCGCGATGCTTTGGATTGTACTAATGTTCCATGAGTAAGTTAAGGATAACATTAGGCTTCCTCATAGTGTCACTAAGAACTAACTGACCTTTAGAACCTTTAATTGACTCATCCTAGCCATTAGGAAGTAGTGAGATAACCGGCTTTGGTTCTGACCGAAGATTGGTTGATACTCGATACTACACTCATTGAGGCTGGACTTTCAGGATTTTTTAGCCGCAATACTTCGGTGCGGAGTTGAATTAATTTATGAAGGGAAGGTCAATGATATTGAGGCTCCTTAGAACCCGATTACTATTAATAGGACAGGTTGAGCCAACTGAACATTCAAGAGGGTACTTACCTACAAACCTCATGCAAGCCTAAACATAAGGCTGCTTGTGTGATTTGTTTGCTTTCAACTTAAACTACTTGCATGGTTTTATTATCTGACAACATGATTTCCTTGCAGGATTTGTTTATAGTCATTATCCAATAACTTGGATTTCTTGCAGGGTTTATTCACTTACATCACCTTACACTTTTGCTTAATGCATATCATACACATCATAACATAATGCCACAACATTTCCTTAAGCCTTTCAAGGATCTCAAGGGTTTGTGATGTAGGTTATGATAAATCAGACGTCTAGCAAGGGGCAAGGGGATTTATTTTCCTCTAGCCAATACCGTCAAAAGACCAAAACTTAACAACTTGAGTCAGGGACTATGACCCACTTGATATGGTGAGCTTGACTCTTGTAGGAGGACCTTCAATGATACGAAATTATTTAATAAAAGCTATAAAGTTCAACGCCTAACATCTTTCTTGTTTTTACCCTGCGAGATCCTTGAAAACATTTGCATATCATACATGTCATTGCATAACAGGTAGTCTCCAGTACAGGTCTCTCATATTCTCGCTGTTTATTTCAGCAATGGCTCTCAAACAAGACAACGGAGATCTCCAAATTCAAGAAGCTCAGTTCATGGAAATGTTCCTAAACCTATCCAAGGGGTAGGAAGAGTTAAAAGCACTCCTCGTTGGGAACCTATCCAAGAAAAATCCCGAAGACAATAAGGATGACCAGTTGGAACAACTGCAAGCTAAAATGGAAAGGATGAGAATCCAGATGAGTAGTCAGATGGCCCTTATCCAAAGCTTAGCCCGGGGACAAGAAGAGCTGAGAGCCCTTATCGGAAAACTTCCTCAAGACAGATGCAACCGTGTGAAACAAACGGTCGAGGCTGGGGATCAAGTCATTAATCAACCCCTAATGAGACAAGAAGTTGGTTAGGTGAAGAGTGGGCCTTTCCAAATTGCTACTACCTCACGGGTCCAACAACCACCTTGCCAACAACGACAGGGTAATCGGCATAAGCGTGATTCACTTACTAGGCAATATACCAAACTCAACATACCAATGTCATAAGTCTTGCAACACATGTTGAAGTTGAATTGGTTACATTGAAGGATCCTCCTCGGAATCCTAATACTTCGGCTCCTACTTACAATCCTGATGCAATATGTGCATATCATTCCAACAGTCTAGGGCATGACACTGATAGTTGTTGGACATTGAAATACAAAATTCAAGACCTGATTGATGAAGGAGCATTGGAATTCACACAAGATGGTCAACTGAAATTTTTCTGTCATGCCTCCAAGGCCCGCCATTTGAAGTGACAAGTTCTGACAAGAAGGCTTTTCGTTCATTAGAATTCTCAATTTGTAATTTTCTTTTGATTGTTCAAACATTTATTCATGTCAAACTTTGTTAGTTTATTAATACATTGCATATGTCTATTTTGAATCAATTCATTTGTATTCATTATATTTAAACTACTTTCCTTTTTGTGATATTCAACTCTCGATCAAAAGCTCTGAGCCTTTAGGGGGAGGATGACGAAAATGATACCACAATCTCTACAGTATGCTTTTGAACAGACCCCGCTAACGATGTACAGGAATTGTTTCAAATCCTAAATAGTGGAGTTATAAGGAAGATAATCCCTAGTCAACCCCTTTGAGCCAAAGAAGTAGGAGTTTTTCTTTTCACACAAATTAAAACCCTTAATCATAACATGGGGCAGGGTAGTTTCTCAGTCAATTCAGACGTGCATTTAATCGCAGTCTTCCGCTTTGTACACAATGAATGGCATCGAAGACGTCCTTCCAAATCAAAAGACGATGATGGTTCCGCATAATCGTCAAGACAGGCAGTCATTATCTCTCACAATAAAAGCCCGCTAAGTCAAAACCTATGAAGGAGACTTAAGAGAAAAAAACGGGGCATCCCGCTGACTGTAATCACAAAAAGAAACATTTCAGGCAAAAGAAGGGATAACGAAAACAAAACAAAAAAGAGGTTACTAAAAATCCTCGACAAAAAAGATTACAAAATGACTGCCTCTTTCAAATAAACTTTCAGTATCCGAACCATCACCGGAACATCAAGGACAAGATTCCAGACTCAATCGGGATTTAAACGCATAATTAACTGAGCATAGGACTGAAGAACATCACGAAGAGAGGATGGGTACAAATAAACTTTGAGCCTTTATCCTTTATTTCTTGAACCGTGAACCAGGCCATGATATAACCCTTAAAAGTCCTAGCTGAAGTATGGGTTAGTTCGAAAGCATATTGTTACAAAAGGTATCATGACTTCTGTAGGACTTGCTATAAATCCTGAGTTGACATCACACTTTTACAAAATTTGTTTGTTTTACTAAAAAATGAATTTTCAAACTTCAAGACAGACATAAGCTTTGCATTCTTAAAATACCATTGTTTGCATATGACTATTTGTTCAACAGCAGAGAAATTCGCATGACGAATATCTAGTGAACAAAAACCTTCTCAATGAAAAGGATCACCTCAAGTGGAAAAACACTTTCAACCAAGGGGTACAGCATGATCATTGTCCATCATCTGGGGCAGTCAAGTCAAGATTCAAGGAATCTCTCAAAAATGCCAAACAACCAGGGGCAGATATCCATCTGAATCACTTGGGGCATTAGACATGAATTCCAACAACGAATCACGTATAATCAAGAAAAATCAATGTTCCTCAATAGATTTCTTCTCAAAACAACAAAACAAAAATTCCCAACGGAAAAATTCTGAATAAAGCAGATTATCATCTAGAAACGGTTAAGGTACGATCCAGAAATGGATGTCATCCTGGCACCTACTCCAGATTCTCTTCTAGTATAGTGCAGATACGATCCAGAGACGGATGTCATTCTGACACTTATTTCAACACATCATCTAGAAACAGTTTAGGTACGATCCAAAGACGGATGTCATCCTGACACTTACTCCAGATTCTCATCTAAAAATAATTCAGGTACGATCCAGAGACAGATATCATCCTGATACTTATTCAAATCATCTTCTAGAAACGGTTCAGGTACGATCTAGAGATGGATGTCATCCTGAAACTTATTCTAGATTATCTTCTAGTAATAGTTCAGGTACGATCCAAAGATGGATGTCATCCTGATACTTATTCAGACCATATTTCAAGTACAATGTAGATACGATCCAGAGACGGATGTCATTCTGACACTCATTCAACACATGTTTCAAGTACAATGTAGATACAATCCAGAGATGGATGTCATTCTGAAACTCATTCAACACATGTTTCAAGTACAATGCATATACGATCTAGAGACGGATGCCATTCTGACACTCATTCAACACATGTTTCAAGTACAGTGCAGATACGATCCAGAGGCGAATATCTTTCTGACACTCATTCAATACATGTTCAGGCATAATCACGACATAGATCCATCCACAAAATCTCCAGCAGGTACAGGGGAAGAAACATCCTGATGCGAAGTCACCGCCACGTCCCAGTGACATTGATGTTCCCCGCAGAGTAGAAACAACCAGAGTTTTAATCTCTTATTCCCCAAGTAGGAACTACTTCCTCCATCAAAGTTCCTTTAGGGAGCTGAAATTTGTACTCCCCAGCCGAGTTTTACAATTTCAAACGGTTCATAAAACCTTCTCCCGTGTAGAGTTTATTTCTCCAACTGCGGAAGTTTATTCCCCAACAGAGTTTATTTCTCTACATCGGCAAAATCTTCGAACAATCATCTCTCTCCATAGAGTTATTCTCGAGCAGAATCAATGTTCAAGCAGAATCAATCCCCGGCAGAATATCCTCAAACAGAAAGAGGAAATCCCAGACAAATCATATCCATTCACCATCCCCAACAGAAATGAGGGATTCAGCCTCCCAATACTCTCCAGCAGCGGTCTGGGATTTATTTTCCCAGACTAAAATATCACAATAACATCCCATATTCATACCTCATGGAATGCGCATACACATCGCATACAACATAATATCATGTATTTTGAGAACATTATCACGCAATGCATATCATATATCATGATATTGCATACGACTAACTCCTTACCTTTTTCAGGGACAAGATCAAATCAACAAACACCGTTGAATACTTATGTGACCTTTTAGTCCTCTCAAAAAATACGTCTAATGAAGGGTTGTTTCAGCAGTTTCCTCAAAAAAATGCCCTCACAAGACCTTCTCTGGTTCAGTCAGATCAACACTAAGATCTCCCTGATTCTTATTCTAGTTGAAGATATTCCAAGACTTTTGTCTGGTTCAGTTAAATCGATCCTAATATTTTTTTGATTCTTATCCAGTCAAAGTTAATCCAAGACCTTCTCTGGTTCAGTCAGATCGACACTAAGATCTCTCTAATTCTTACTCCAGTTGAAGATATTCCAAGACTTTCGTCTGGTTCAGTTAAATTGATCCTAGTATTTTTCTGATTCTTATCCAGTCAAAGTTAATCCAAGACCTTCTTTGGTTCAGTCAGATCGACACTAAGATCTCTCTGATTCTTATTCCAGTTGAAGATATTCCAAGACTTTTGTCTGGTTCAGTTAAATCTATCCTAAGATTTTTCTGATTCTTATCCAGTCAAAGTTAATCCAAGACCTTCTCTAGTTCAATCAGATCGACACTAAGATCTCTCTGATTCTTATTCCAGTTGAAGATATTCCAAGACTTTTGTCTGGTTCAGTTAAGTCGATCCTAAGATTTTTCTGATTCTTATCTAGTCAAAGTTAATCCAAGGCCTCTGTTGGTTCAGTTCGAGTCGACCATTGATTTGTTACTGATTCTTTTCTGGTAGACCTTTGTTGGTTCAGTTAAATCGATCCTAAGATTTTTCTGATTCTTATCCAGTCAAAATTAATTCAAGACCTCCGCTGGTTCAGTTTGAATCGACCATGGATTCGTTGCTGGTTTCTTAACAGTTTAATCTCATTTCCCCAGTAAGTCACTGTGAAGCCTGAATTCTGACCAGATAGCAGTCCACTTTCGTCTCTTCTATCAAAAGATGATTCCCCAATAGAGTAATGGACAACTGAAGCTCCTAAACTCTATTTCCCAAGACAAGGATCAACATTCCTCAGTAGAGTCCTCCTCAACTACAGGAATAGGGATTCCAACAAAGTAATATCTCATGAAATCAACATTCTTCTGGATGGCATCTTTAAGCCCATCTCTAATGACTCTCTGTCATGTTCTGTGGATGGCATCTTTAAGCTCATCTCAGACGTTCTTCTGTCATCTTTTCCAAATGGAATCTGTAAGCCCATTCCCGCCATCATCAACAATCAGTGTTACTTCGTGCGAGTGCAAATTTCTAGGCACTCTAGTGTTCAATCATTTTCTACCTTCAGATCACAAAAGGCAGACAAGTCAATCTACATCTTCAGGTTTAAGAAGATTGAACAGGGGCAACTCTTGTACCCCAAAATTTTCCCTCTCACGTTTTCCAATATCTTCTCCTACATGGTTGGTCAAAAACCCTTTCCTGAGAAAAAAGAAAATTTGTGATTAGTTTTTCAAGTTCCCTTTGATTGGCATCTCCAAAATGCCCTTCGATTGGCATTTCAGCGAAGCCTTTCGATTGGCCTTGTAATAAGATCATTCGATTGGCATTTCAAACAAAGCCTTTCGATTGGCCTTGTAACAAGATCCTTTGATTGGAATTTCAACAAATCCTTTCGATTGTCCTTGTAACAAGATCCTTTGATTGGCATTTTAACAAGGCCTTCGATTGGTATGAACAAAGGCGTCTTCGATTGGCATTTTAACGTCACTTAGATTGGTCCAAACTGAAGGAAATCGAAGAGGGCAGAATAAAGTTTTCGAGCGGTCAACAAGATCCTTCGATTGGCCTGTTAACAAGGCCTTTCGATTGGCATTTTAACAAGTACCTTTCGATTGGCATGGTAACAGTGTCTTTCAATTGGCATCTACATAGCGTCCTTAGATTGGCATTTCAAAAAGGCCTTCGATTGGTATGGACAAAAGCTCTTCGATTGGCATACCAAAAGGTCCTTCGACTGAAACTTCATAGTTTCCCTCAATCATAACATCAGAATGAAATGACCTTCGAATGGCATTTCAGTGCGGAGTTTGTCTTAATATAAGATGCTCTGATGAAGGAAGTTCTGAACACTTCGAATAAGAACTTAGACTCATCACAAGGCCAAGGGCTGATCGAAGTTGTCTAATAGGGAATGTTCTAAATAGATTTGAATTGGACTTTAGAGCTGGAAAAGAAAGCCATTCGAAGAAATTAGCAATGACTCATTTGGGTCCATTCGAAGAAGCATTCAGAAGGCCCACTCGAAGCATGAATAAGAAGTCCATTTGAAGATGCATTCAGAAGACCCATTCGAAGCATGCATAAGAAGTCCGTTCGAAGATGCATTCAGAAGACCCATTCGAAGGGTGCATAAGAAGTCCATCGAAGGAGGCAACTCATAGGCCAATCGATGAGAAACGTTGGAGGGTGTTCGACGGAGTCAAGTGTCCAGGTTCATCCAAGATTTCCAAAGAGACATGAATGTTTCAAAAAGGAATGCTTTTAATATGTCTGATTCTTGTCTCATGGCTTTAAAGGCCTGGTTAAATGGTTGTCTCTTACCATTACTATGCACCATCACACTCCTATAAATACAAGGCCAAGGATACATTGCCGGAGAAAACGAGAGAGAGGACAAAGGGGGAACGAAAAAGAGGACGAAAGGGGATACTACACACATACACTGCCTTAGAAAGCACATAAAAAAACTCAAAACTCACAGAGTGATCCCAATCGAAATACATTTTTCGCAGGCATCCCCATTCCAAAAGAATACCAGATTCGTCCAAGAGTCCATCCCAACTCCTAAGTAAACATCTCCACACCCATAGCCACAGATCATACATCTTCGATTGGTAAGGGTTTGCGAAACCAAAATTGTACCTTCATGACATTTAAATACACATTGCACATATATTCTTGTAATTACTGATTATGTTGCATGTAAGCTAAAGCACAGAGATGAGATCGTGTCATTGCTGGGGCACGATCTAAGTTTTCTTCTTTCGAATCTCAGGATAAAACAGACCCAGGCCCAGACCCAGACTTAGCAGATTCGAATTGAGGAAGGATTCGAATTGGGAGGAGATTCGAATTAGGGGGGTAAAGTCCCCCCTAGATCTCTAGCATTTATTTTGTTTTGCAGGAAACATCTTTTCAGAATCTTGTTCAGAGCTTTGAAGTAGCTCAGCTTCGAACTAGATCCAAGGTTCCCAGATCGAAGGATGACATATCCAGATCAAACACCCCTAAAGTGCAGCCCTTCATGCACTTTCGATCAAGCCTCTTCACTGGATCGAAAGACAGCCCAAGCCTCTTTTGATCCAGGCCTTCAGAATCACACTTTTCTTGATTTACTGTCGGTTCCTTTGATTTCATCCTTGGTTTGACTATTTTATTTCTTTTTTTATTCAACATAAAATCAATAAAAAACCACAAAAAGATTAAGCTAGTTTTTTCTATTAAATTAATTTTGTTAATTAATTATTTAATTATCTTAACATTTTCTAAAAACTAAAATTAAGAAGATTTAGATCATTTTCCCAAAATAAAATAAAACAAAAAAAATATTTTATTCTTAGGATTTTTAGACGTTATTTTCAAATTCGCGCGCGTTTATTTTATTGTAACTGCTTACTGGTTTGTGATAGCTTAATTAGGACTTTTACACTTTACTGCTTTATTCCCCCAGTTTTGGACATGTAAATAATCCCCCTCCCCGAAGCCTTGTAATAGCATAGGATTTACAATTCCCGCACTTTAAATTCATGTACATATATTAACTGCTTAGATGTGTGCTAACTAGGATTGCATGACAAGATCTGAAAACAAATGGTAGAACACCTAAATGTTTAAAGATAAAATAACTAAATTAAACACACCATCACATGTACACCTCTAGGGTACTCCCACTTTGGTTGCCTTCAATAAACAGTCATGAGGCAGGAATTCTTTAGCAAAGAATCATAAATCAAAAGGTCATAGTCCCTCGATGACCCTATAATTTGCCTTCTCGTTAAATGATCTAGTCCCTAAAGAAAATTGCTAAAGCATCTCCACAAGTTGCCTTCATGACTGTAAACGTCTCTTCGATGTCCCTCAAACATCCAACGATAAGGCTACCTTCTCACTAATAGTAGGATAGCATTGTCTAAAGGAAAAGAGGAAAAGAACGACCCTTTTCGAGTATAAAAGTAGATAGCTGTTAGAAGTTTGCTAAAAAAAACTTTTTACACTTACACAAATACTACTTTTCAAAGAAAAACAAGTTTCAAAAACATTTGCTTTGTTAACACTCTTGAGGACTGATACAAGAGTTAAACACAAAGAAAATCGCCGCACTAGGGCATTTTACAAACATTTTCAAACACACAAAGCACAAAGGTATTTCAAAATGAGAAAACCTCTAAGAGCCCGTGAAAAACCACATATGGAAAGGGTGATAACACCTTATCTTTCCATAATCTACCCCCTTACTTAGAAAACTCTCGAAAAGGTCTTTTTCTGTTCTTTTCACCCTTTCCTTTGTTGGATAAAAGATAAGACGGTGGCGACTCTTGCTTACCGCATATTTGCGAACAAAAAACGCAAAACCAATATATAACAGTCGGTTCTGCCACCGTATCACAACAACATATAAGGTGCTTTATATCCTTGGTATTTTTTATGTACTTTTTTTAACCTTGTTATATGTGAATATATATGTTAAGTGGTGTTTAAGTTTAATAAAAATATGTTTTTGGTCATTTTTGGTTGATGCAAATCGACTGCACAATAGTGTAAATCGATTGCTCATTGAATGTTTTTATTTTTGACCTTTATGTTTCCGTGCAAATCGATTGCACCATAGTGCAAACCAATTTCACACTATGCGTTTCAGTTTTCTTTTGCTTCTGTTTTGTGTGAAAATTGATTGCATTTGTATGCAAATCGATTGCACCCACTATAACATGCTTTTATGATATAAATATTTGTTGGTCAGAATTCCTCTCTCTCTCTCTCTCTCTCTCTCATATTCCCAAGCTCATATTTATTATTGAAAAGTCAATTAAACTTCATTACATATAATACAACCCACTTATTTCTATTTACTCACAAATCATATCTAAACTTTAGCTTATCAAACATCTTCCTCTCAAAAGCTAAAACCTTCCAAACCCTAAAAACACCTTACCCATGGCTTCAAGGCAAAAACGAAAGGTGTCAGCTTCAGAGAAAGGGGAGAAAAAGGTTGGTCCATCCTCTGAGAATCCATTAATATCAACTCTCACTGAAGAACAAGAACCAAGATTTACAAAGGATTTTCAAAGAAAGATAGTGTCCAATCCTACATATGGTATGCTATCATCCTTTCCCCAAGAATGTTTCTCTTTTCAAAATGATTTAACTGCATATGAACTAGAACCATTAATTTCATCTTTTGGTCCATATTATTCGGATCTGGTAAGAGTATTTTTTAGCAATTTGACTCCTCACAAAGGCAAGATGGTGACATATGTGTTGGGTACACGAATCTCTCTAACCCCTGAGAATGTTGGTGAGATTCTACATATCCCCTATACTGGAAGCTCTTTGTACGACCCTGAAAACAAGGTATGGAATGATTACAGGAAAAAGGAATTTTATTACAGCATTGGCAGATTAACCGAAGCTGAATTACGTGCCAAAAGGATTTGTGGTCTAGGAGAGTGATTCCATCTAGAGACTCATGGAGTGCAGGTAACTTTTATATAGACGATCGACTATTTCATTATTTCATGGTCTATATTATGTTTCCACGGGCTAGAAACCATTGCACCGTGACTGATCTGGAAATGCAGCTGATCTATGCAAGGAAGAAAGGTATAAGTGTTAATTGGGCAAGGCTCATAATGGTTCATATGCTGAGATTTGGTGCAAAATTAAAGTTTCTACCATATGCTTACTTTGTTACATTAATTATGGAAGAATTTGGAGTTGATTTTGTTGGGTTTGAGAAAGTTAATATGGATCCAAATCTGCATAAGATTTCAATAAAAAATGGTAACTCAAGAATGGGTGTTCATTATAATCCGGAAACAAAAACTATAACTTACATTAGTGAAGATATGGTCGGTGATGAAGGAAACGATCAAGAAGTTGAAGGTGATGAAGTTGTACCTCCTCCACCTACTTCTCCCTCTAGTCCAAGCAATCAAGATCTTATGGATTTCATGTCTCAACAATTTTCTTCCATGAATACCAACATCAACAACCAATGGAATGCTATCAACGATTCTACAACAACTCAGATTAATAACTTCCGCACATATGTGAATCAATAATTTTCTTACCTTTACTCTCACCTTCACATTCCACCATATGACCCAAATAATCCAGCTGCACCACCACAACATTACACAGAACCTCCTCTACAACAACAATTTCCAAATAAAGGATCTTGGTTCTATAACAACCGAGACATGAATCAACCATAAAGTTTTGTCCAACTTTGTTATATCTACTGTTTTATGTTATGTCCTTGTTCAGTTATGCTACGTTTTGTTTGTTGTTTTTCAGATTTCTTTGTAATTGTTATGTTACTATGTCTATGACTATTTGTGGTTCATGATTAATTAATTTTTTTCAATATTGCTTTATTATTGTCCATTTTTATTGCATCTTTCCCTTCTTTTTGATAATGTCAAAGGGGGAGAAGGATGTGGCACTTTATGCTTGTATATTTCCTGTCTTAAATTTCTAAGGTACTCTTCAACCAAGATGAACAAAATCAAAGGATTCCAACCTTCTCACACAAAGGGGGAGTTATGCATCTTAGGGGGGGGGAAGCTTCTTTCCGGAAATTACAACGCATCAAGCAAGATCGTTTATCATCATCAAAAAGGGGGAGAATGTAAAATCAAGCTCCTCAAATGCACTTTTATTTTGATGAAGACAAACCATGTTGACAAGAAGGCAAAGATTATTGATCAAGCTAAAAAGCATTTGTGGATAAAATCTTTGGTTCAAGCACTTAGAAAATTTTCAAGGTATAATGATAATTCTTACTTTGAACTTAAGACATAGATGCTCAATGGTCAAAAGAAATATTTTATATTGTCCAAATCCTTACTCAAGTTTTTTCTAAGCTAAAAATCAATTTTCACTTGAGTGAAATCGATTTGCATATTAGTGCAATCGATTGCATGATTTAATTTTTCAAAACATTTGCTACTATTTCTAAGTGCAATCGATTTGCATGTTTGTGCAATTGATTGCTCTCAATCAATTTTTGCTACTGACTTCAAGTGAAATCGATTTTCACACTTATGCAATCGATTGCACACTTAAAATATTTGAATTTTTAGCTGTTAAAACTTCGTGCAATCGATTTACACAAAGGGTGCAATCGATTGCATGCTGAACGATTTTGAAAAACATCAGCTTTACTCATGCCTTTTCATAACACCAATTCATGGAAACCTTTCACTCAATCTTGGCAATTGTTCATGATTCATTTACAGAATTTTATGCTGTTTCAAAAGGGTGCTATGAACATATAAATACTCATTTTCAAAATCATTTTAATCACCTCTTCCAATCATTTTCTTTGAATTTTTCAAACATTAAACTCAAGTTGTTATACATTTTCTTACACAAGTTTTCTGCACACTTTCACATATTGTTAACCAGAAAACTTTAAGCATTATATATCTTGAGTCATTGTATACTATTATCATTGGAAGAGAAAATCAATTCATTGATTAAATCACTCAAAGTAATCATTGCTACTCAATTCACTCAAATCAAATATTGTTATATACTTGCTTATTTTTCAGGATTGTTGGAAATAAGTTCAAGTGGTTTTTATAAATCTTGTTTTTCCAGGATTGTTGGATACAAGTAAAGTCACTTTGAGAGGATTGTTCTCATTGCTGACATAGTGAAAAATCCAAGAGGATTGTTTTTGGTCCAAGAGGATTGTTCTTGGTTTTGGGTAGTTCTTGTTTAAGTTTGCCACAATAAGGAAATCTCTTTCATGTTGAAAGGGGACTGGAGTACTCTCAGACTGTGAGAGGAACCAGGATATATCGCTTATGTCTCTTTATTTTTCTGCACTTTACTCTTTCATAAACTCACCATAAACCAGAAAAATAATATCCATCATCACTAAAACCAGAAATTTTTAAAGTACCTAATTCACCCCTCCCCCCCCTCCCCCCTCTTAGGCGCACTTCGTACTTACAAAAACAAAATATAACTTTTATTGATTGCAAATATTGTCTGAAACAAAATGGGGGAACCCTTACAAGCAACCCCTATGCCTCGGGCTTAACATAGGTTCTTTCAAAAACCATAAAAATTACTTAGGAAAGAAAAAGATCTCAGGACTCTCCACGGCAGTCCATCTTTTGAGTTCTTCTTTTGGGGCGCATTCTCGGATGAAGTCAGTTTCCTTCTCGGTGTTGAATTTGTTGGATATCATTGCCACATGTACTCCATACTCTACTCCCTTGTTGACAAATGTCTCTTAGATTGGAGGAAAATGTGCTTCGCCCTTCAGAGTAGCTTTATATTTTTCTTCGGGGTATTTTTCGAATTGGACTATCCCCTGGTCCCCTAGATTTTGTAGCGTTCTTTCAAAAGCTTCATTGTGTTCTAGCAGGAATCCACATCCCAACAGATATTCTTTCAGCAAGTTTATCGGGGTTTTAGCTCGTCTGCTTTCCCCAGAGTCAATGACTACTTCAATTGCATTTATTATCGGCCTATCGTGCAAAGGCATAGGGTTTGATTTGATGTTAAGATTATCGAAAGTGATGTTTTGAGATTCTAACAAATCTTGGACCTTATGCTTGAATGGCCAACATTGCTCTATGGTATGTCTAGGAGAATTAGCATGATACTCACATCTGTAGTTGACATTGTACCTTCGCGGGAGCGGCCCAACTGGGGGAGCCAGAGGCTTGAGTTCCACTAAAGATGCCTTAACCAACTGTTGTAATAACTGACTAGGTAGCATAGGGAGTGGATCAAAATTTCTTTGCGGCCTTCTGTGTTGCTGCTTCCCTTGTGGTATCACTAATGGTTATTGTACCCTTGGTTGTGATGCTACAACATTAATTTCTCCCTCTTTTCCTTTGGGGGAGTTTGAAGCAGGCCTCCTTGAATTGTAGGGGGTACTTGATGGTCCCCATGATATCTTTCCATTTTTTATTCCAGTCTCGATTCTTTCTCTGATAGTCACTAGATCTGAGAATCCCGACGAGATACTTCCCACCATTTTCTCATAATACAGCCCTTGCAAAGTTCCCATGAACATGTCTACTAACTCCTTTTCCAACAGCGGGGGTTGCACACGGGATGCCATTTCCCTCCATCTTTGAGCATACTCTTTGAAGGATTCTTCTTTCTTCTGGGACAAATTCTGGAGTTGCATGTGGGTAGGCGCCATGTCCAGGTTATATTTGTAATGCTTTAGGAAAGCATTAGCAAGATCTTCCCAGGTTCGAATATGTGTTCACTCCAATTACATATACCAGTCTAAGGATGCCCCACTCAGGCTATCTTGAAAATAGTGAATCACCAGCTTCTGATCATGGGCATGGGCATGCATCTTCCTGTAATACATACGAAGATGATTTATTGGACAAGTGAGCCCCTTGTATTTTCCAAAGTCAGGTACTTTGAACTTTGGTGGAATCACCAAATTAGGAACTAAGCCCATTTCGAGAGCGTCTACTTTGAAAGCGTCAAAACCCTCCATAACTTTTAATCTTTCCTCCAGAGCTTTGTATCGATTCATCACCTGTGGTTCATCAATAGCATGAGTACCTGTCGTCTTTAAGGGTGCTCGGTTGGCATCCTATGGGTCGTGGTCTCTGTATTGTAGGTCCAAGTAGTTGTCTGCACTATTGGTTGGAATCTGTAAGGTATGTGATTCCCCTGCTTTTAGTGGCGGTGGGACAAACCCTTCAGTTTCAACTTTTTATTGGGCCATGATAGACTTTTGGAGTCCTGCTTCTGGATTTTTCCTTAGTTGGTGACCGCTCGATGCACCAATAGTTTGGGCTACTTCTTTGAAAGCTATCCTGGGAATCTAGTCTTGCCTATCAATAATGTTCTTCAAAGCTAAGAGAACTTGACTCAAATCTCCTTTCATTAAAGTTACATCACCCTTTACTTGGTTGAGATCCTTTTTGAATGCAGCCTGATTTTCCTCAATTTGCTCAATTGCTTTTTGTTTATAGGCCCTTGTTTGATATGGAGGCCAATGAGGTGGAGATCTTCTTCTACCAATGGTTCAACTGGAGAGATTTTTTTTTTGAAAAATGAGTTTTGATATGATATGCAGGTGTTCATGAATGCATGTGTGCGAACAGATGTGTATGAACATGAAATGGTTTCTTGTTTTGAATGTCTTATTCACTTGGGTATGTATTTGTCTTTCGCTTATTTTTTATTTGGTGACCAGCTTAAAAATAGATACGCCAATGAGATAGGGAACAAAATTTCGTTATTGAAGGTGACATAATTCAGATATTGAAAAATATTACAATCTTAAACCAAAACATTATTTACGTGAAATCAAGCAAAGGGAAATAAGTCTTCTAGGTGCGCCTGCAGATATCTGCTCTTGAAACCATCCACCTTTGCTTAACAAAGCTTGAGAAAGTCTTCAGCACATTATTTCCCTTTTGTGGCTTTGATTTCAGACATGTTTGGCGTGTTGACGTGGACAAGTTGTTCCCTTCGATATCCATTTTTAAAGACAGACATCGAGATCTTGATTTTATTATTTTTTGTACCTTGTGAGTAAGACAAAGAAACGGGTGACGAATATATGAAATGTATGACGCATATATGAAATGCATGAATGCATAGGTGTAGGGTTGAGTGACAGGATTTTTGTAATAAGTACCCCTATAAGGTAGGGATGTATGGTTCAGTGACGGGGTTTTTGTGATAAGTACCCTTAGAAGGTAGGCTCCTTAATTTTGACCTATGGTTAGTGTACCCTCCCAAAAGGTGGTTTCCTCAAGGGTATCATGAATAACACCAGAGGGAAAAGGCACAAGGGCCTCCCTTAGATGGAGCCTCTTTACAGACCGAAACTTTTGTCTCAAAGTCGTGAAAGGTCTCGTCATGAGATTTTAGGTTAAGGTCGTTACAAAGAGTCATGGGTGTCCTTCCAAAGTCTTACTCGTCAAGAGGATATCTCTCGATAAGTATTCCTTTTTCAGAAGTCCACCGACTCTAGGCAAAGTCGTCACATAAACTCGCAGGGATGATGTACTCCCTAAGCTAATAGACGAACCTTCTTGCTAAGGATTTATTTGAGAATATTTTTTTGAGATAAAAGTTCCCGCCATGCAGTAAATATATAATGATAAAGAAAGACAATAAATAAATAATTGCAATAAAGTAGATAAATTCAATAAATAAATAAATAAAGTGGATAAAAATAAACCCAAAAAAACCTAAAACCTAGGGTTAAGGAGATTCCCCAGCAGAGTCGCCAGCTGTTGCAATTGGTTTTTTAATCAAAGCCGCCACTATTAGTTTTTATCCTAGGGAAGGGAATCTAACAGAAAACCCTAATTCGCAGACAGAGATTCTAGGTTTCAGACTTCTTTAGACAAAAGGAAGATGTTAGGCACCTTTCATCTACCTTGTTCACAAGGATACTAGGTTTTAGGTTTTAGGTTTGAGTTGGGGAAACATGATTTAAATTTTATTAGGGGAAGGGTTTAAATTTTTTATAGGGGAACTCGCTACGATTTTTGATCGTATGCCTACGTATCCTCTTATGAGGAATCAGAGTCCCAATTTGTAGTTCGTATGGGGGTTGGTGTTTTTTAGGGGTTGCAAACGTATTTTGAATCACCGCGCATTTTGGTCGGGAGTAGTGATTACGGAGATTTTGACTAAATGCGCGGTGAGTCAAAATCTGTTTGAAACCCTTTTGCAAAAACACAGTTGATTAGATTAGTTAATTGTGAAAAATAGTTTGAGATTTGTTATATGTTTTTAATCATATTAATTGCAAAAATTCTTGATTAATGCATGAATAAAATATATTTTGATGCGAATATATATATAATATGTACATGAGTTTTGAATAAAAATAAATGTTTACATTATAATAATAATAAATAATAATACATATACAACAATTAATATTAATATTAATTATTATATATAAAAGAAGTAGATAATATGAAAAAGATAAATAGAAAAAATTATAAGAATTATAAAAGAAAATAATTTAAATAGTCAGGGGTGCAGTTTTAAACCAGTGAGTAAAACAGGGGCGCTACTAAGTAATTTAGACCTGTTATTCATTTTGGACAAGGGGGTGTGAATTGTTTTGGATCTTAGTAACTCAGGAATGGGGAGGTGTTGAAATTAGTGGGCTCGGCCCATTAAGCAAATTGGGAGGAGGTCAGGCTGATCGAGTGTGTGCGGGTGTATGGATATGTGATGAGACTTGGTCTTACGGTCGTCTGATGATAATCTAATGGACAAAATGAAGGGTGCATCTTAAGTTGTTATAGGCGCGCGCGTACCGAAATCGTTACTAAATATAACACGTTGTTTAACATTTTTTTACAAACCAGCTATTGTTTGACAGTGACCTTTCTCTCTTCTCCACCGTCGTGATACACCCTTCAAACCATTTCTCTCCCTCTAACCCTAGCGCCTCCAACTACCGGCGGCGGCACCAAAATCTGACCTCCCAACATACATCCCCAATACAAGAATAAAAACGAGAGCTATTTTTTTTACCCCTTTGCTAATTCAATTCCGAATTTCCGTCTGATTCGCCTTCTTGATCTTCCGGTGGTACTGTGAAGGGAAACGGCGATGGGAGATTGCAGATGGTGGTGAGGCGCGATGGTAAGCGGTTAGTGAGGCCGATTAGGGTTTCGGAGATCGAAACCCCAATCGGTGCTTCGTTCTTCTTCGTGTTTTGTTCTCGCCGTTTCCAATGTAATCTCCTTTGTTCTTGCTTTTTGTTATGTCCGGCAATCGCCCTCTTCTTCCCCCTTCACTGAATCTCCGATTAGTATTTATAGGCTTAGTTATTTAGGGTTTATTAGAATTGCTGTTACAGTTCAGATTAGCATAAATTAGGGATTTGGATTATAGTAATTGATTTAGTATATCCTGGATTTAATTGCAATTGATTTTGTTTTACTGTAAATTTGATTGTTTTAAATTAGACTCTGTTATAAATTTGTCCATACTGTAATAACGTTTTCTGGGCGGGATTGTATTAAAGACTCTATACAAATTATAGTTTTTAGATTGAAATCTGCAAAATATTTTCTAGGCTTGGACCCCAAGATGCAAGATTTGGTTTTAATTTTGAACAGTAAGTGTTACTGATAAAAACGTTGCGCAAATCCGCTTTCTAATTAATACATGGGCCCTGCGTGTGCTTTCATTTTAGCCCAGCAATATGGTTTCTCTTTTTTTTATTACAGCTAAAAAACAATTTTTCCAATTTAAATGGGCTTTGCATTAATCATTCCTATTTCAGCCCAACACATCCTTTTTTATTCAGTAAACTTTTTTTCCTACAACCATAAACTATTTTTTTAATCCAATTAGGCCCAACCGGCTCTTTTTCAAAATCCAACAAAAGGAAATTTTACTAAACAAATTATATAAAAAGTAATATTTAACAAAACAGTATTGTAACAAAAGATTTATCCGTAAAAAAATACATTACATTTTTTTTAAACAAAGAAGTTCATTTTTGTTTATTTATTTGTTTAAAATAATAATAATAAATAGTTTTCTTTTAATAATAATAAGACTTATTATTTTTTCTCAAAAACGTCAGATGGGCCAACTTAATGGGACTCGGCTATTGACAAGTACACCCCCTTTTTTACTAAACTTAACCTAAATAAGCTTGTGCAATTTAAACTTAATAATTATCACTCTTTTGAAATGATTTCCCATTTTCGAATTGTATGGGCCATTTGTCAACATGTTCCGCGAATAGGTTTATGAGTCTTTCTGATTTAGAAAGTCTCATTCTCCTGAATTAAAATACACCGTTAGTTTTGGATAAAGATGGGTCATCAGATACTGCAGTACTATCTTTAATTAAACATTTCTTCTATTTAAATCTTGAAATTATCATCGTAGGGATAGAACAAATTTGGAGTAAGACAACTTCAATTTAGGATCACCAAAGACACACATCTCGCCGATCTGATATCTAAACTGAATATTCTCCTACAATATCTAAAAAATTGAAGAGTTGTCAAACTCGAGTATCGTTCACCCTCGTTTGACAGCAAAGAAAAGATACATTTCACCAACTTTGAACTGAAGACAGATGGAAATTTAGAGGTTATGTGAAATATTTTTCGTTGTTATGCAACAAAGTGTCTGATTGAAATTGATGCGAAGATTGTAAGATCCGTCGAAGATATTATCAATATGTTACAACGTCTTAAACTACTTGTTTATAACGATATGTAATGTTAAATTTATGTTAGTGACTATCTATGTAAAGGGTGTTCTAATTTAATGTCAATTGTTGTGATTTCTAGATCTTGCTCATATTGTCTTTGTTTCTGTTTTGAAATATCATCGTCATTTCTGAATATGCATCTCCGAAATATACAAATAGACGTCCGAAGATGTAACTTCGAATTAAAATTAAGTATAATAGGAGTGATTCACTCGTTTGCGTTCAATTTTATAGAAAATAAATGTGTTAGAAGATATATCTTCAAACTCTAAAGACATTTTTAAATTTTATCAAGAGTTTGTGAGAAGGTATAGAGATGAGAAAATATATACCTAAAGTTTAAGGAATATTTTAGCCTTTGTAGCTGCATTGCAATTTAATTCCCCAAATTAAAAAATTTATTAAATTAAACTTTGAAATTAAAGATTGTCAGATAATTTAATTATTTTGTCATCCATTGAGATAGATTGAATTTGGACGTTCTTTAGAACAAAGCTTAAATTGAAGCATTTTTTAAATATTTTTGTTTAAGATTTTTGTTAATTTCTATTTTAAGATCTAAGTTCATCAAAATGGAATAGAATTAATTAATGGTTTAAATTTTGTGAGCATAAGTTGAAATTTTAGGGATTAAATAGTTTTTTTTAATGAAATTAAATTGTTACTATTTTAAGAAGCAAAATATGATAAGTCCATCAATTTATGTACTCCCTTCATCTCAGTGTTTTTTTTTTTTCTCTTATTTTTTTCAAATTATTTATCTTCTTAAAATTTCAATATAATATTTATTATTATTTTCCAATAACTTATTTTTATTTATTATATTTTAATTCATATAACTACTCTAATATTTATTATTAATAAGGTTATTTTAATAAATGAAATTTGTTTTAATTTTGAAATCAGTATAATTAATTATTATTTAAAAAAATGTGAAAATATTTAAAAGGACATATATTGCGACAGAGGGAATAATAAATTTTACACGTTGTTTTAGGGTCATAATTTTGATCTTCTGTTGATAAATATTTGACTTTTTTCTCTCCTAACATTACTGCTTTCCTATATCCGGACAATTAAAATTGTATTAAAGTCATCAATTTATATTTAATTACATCCCAAAATATACATCAAGTACACAATGCCATTGGTGTCTGAAGTGGAAGTAATATACTATATTTTTGGTAAACAAATTTCTTTTTGCATGCAATGCAATTGTAGAAAATAATAGTTTAAGATAAGATCACCAAAAATTGTGTAGATAATAATCATTCAAAGCAACTATGACGCCGCCTGGTAAACATTTTCTACCTAGTTAAACCGGAATCCTGTTGACAACAAATATGCACACGATTCTGAATCCTGTTGACAACCATTGTACTAAATGCAAATTTCACTAATCTATGCGTTATTAAAGACAACCATTGATATGTCTTTCAAACTTTATCTAATGATGCAAAAGAAAAAGTGCACAACCCAACAGAGCCATTCATCCAGAGAGAGTACATGATAAAAGACAACTACCTCTTGATGCAACATCATCCTGAAAAGATGTAAATAAAATAAAGACCAACTTTATACAACAACCGAGATAGCAGGAATCTCAGTGAGATGTGATTCTAGAAAAATGTCAATTAAAAAAGAAAATGGAAAGGATCATGTCAAGTTTATGGATCTCCAATGGGAGGACAACATACATCGAAGAAACAATGAACACATGCCATCCTTAAAAGCCAGCAGCCCTGGGTTCTTTAGTTTAGACATCTGTGGCAGAGGGATCGAATGATGGTAGGAGCCAGCCCTTGGTCTGGGCATGCTCCACATAGAAAGCAAATTTTTCCTTTGCATTTGGAATGTCCAGAGCCAGATCATCAAGACCATCCTTAATTCGGGTGAACCCTTTAGTCATCTGGTTGGTGGTGATAAGGCCTTCACTAAAGCATTCCTGCAGCAGATCTAGCAGCCTATCATTCTGTTTCTCCATGGCCATAACCAAAGCTTTCTTCACCACCTCGTGGTTAAAGAAAGGCATTCCCAGGTCACGGATACAATGGCATGCTTCCCCGACAACCCCGCCACTTTCGTACTCCTCCAAGAGCTTCATGATCTTGTCCTTAGCATCCTCCACAGCCCATCCAGTTCCCCCGCCCCAGCATCTCAATAGCCTTTCACCTGCATGGCGAGCAGAAACAAGTGTTCGAGCCATACGCACAGTTTCACTACCACTGCTTTTTGGTGGTAGCCTGCTGCTAATTTCATCCAAATTCAATGGGGCAAGCACATCATCAATCACAGCCCGAGCTAAGAAAAGTGCAAGCTCATTTGAAGCATCCAGTATATCCAGTGTTGTATCTTCTGCATTTTCCAGAAGCATGACAAAACCATTAACTATATCCTCCGTTGAGAATATCTCTATATGCAGTGCAGATAGTAGGACAGATGCCATCTCCTTTTCTCTGTTCTTTCGGTCCAAAGCAAGTGTTATTAGCCTCTTCAAAAATACTGAGTTATACTCAGGTGCTCCAAGATCTTCTAGACTTCGAATGAGTTCAGGAATGTCATCAGAGAGAAAGTACTCATGAATTATAGTCACAGCTTCCTTTTTGTACTTCCTCACCTTCTCATCTTCAACTTGAAATTCCCCATTTTCACCAGCTGGATTGGAAAAGGAGGCATCAAGCCATCCTTCAGAGATTGCCTTGGGGACAAATGACTGAAACAAGACTTTAGCGGATGGAATATCAAGAGCCAGATCATCTAGACCTTCTGCCAATCTAGAAAACCCTTTCACCATTTGGCTGGAACTAATCAGTCCTTCTTCTGCTGCTTCTTTTAATAGCTTCAACAGTAGAGGTTCTGACGAAGGAATCTCCATGGCAAGTACCAGAGCCTTCTTCACAACTTCGTGATGGAAGAACGCAACTCCCAACTCACGTATACACCTACAGGCTTCAGCTGTCTCACCGCTATCCACATATTCTCTAAGTAAATCAGCAATCTTTTTCTTCACTTCTTCAACAGTAACGTGAGTGCTACCACCCCATCGCCTTTCCACAAGTTCTGCATGGTGTGGAGCTGAGAGATAACTCTTCTCAGCAGTCTGGATTACCTGAACTCCCTTGGAAGATTCTGGAAGAGCCTTCCTTGCCCTGGCAAGAAATGCTGGAGGAAGAATGTCATCTACAACAGCACGTGCCAGGAATAAAGCAAGGATGTCAACTGCATCCAATATATCCACTGCAAGATCATCAGCAGATTCAATAAGCATAAAAAATCCATCCCTAATCTGGGTGGGGCTAATGACATCAGCATACAATGCTGAAAGCAGAACAGAAGCCATTTCTTTCTCCTTGTCATGCCTGTCCATTGCCATGGAAACAAGACGCTTAATGAAGTATGGATAATATTCACTTGAGCCGAGTTCTCTGAGGTCAGATGCTGCCAAATCTACATCCCCATTACTGAAGTATTCATCTATGAGAGATGCCACTGCTTTCTTGAAATCATCCAAGGGGTCAGTAACAGTAGTTCCAACCAGCTGATAGGGTTCCTATATATAGCAAAGGTATGCAAATAGGTGTATGTTATGTGCTTATTTATATAATTCATATGCATATAACAGAGAGAAGGAAAAATAATGCGCAACAGGTACAGAGCTAACAAGAAATAAATGAAAAGAAAAACAGACTACAACCTACACTGCTACAATAAGCATCATATCAAATTTTTAAGCAGCTAATATAACATGGTAAATGCTGCAAGAAACTGCCAACAAAACAACAAAAGTCGAAAAATACTTCACCTCTCCACTGTCATAATTTGGATCATTGCGGTCTATGTGAGAATCAATTTCTGTGTCCAGCAATTTTCCCCAGGTGCCCTTACCACCAGCACCATCTGCATCCAAAAGATAAACAATTGCCACATAAAGACCATTATAAAAAAAGACAACTAAAGAACATTGACAGCACGATCAACAATTGCCACATAAAGACCATTACAAAAAAAAAAAAAAAAAACTAAACAACATCATAAAAAAACAATTAAAGAACATTAACAGCATAATCAACAATTGTCGCATATAGACCATTATAAAAATAACAACTAAAGAACATCATAAAAAACAAATCAAGAACATTGACAGCACGAACACATATTGGCCCTGTATTGTGAAGAAAGGCTATGTTATCAATCTCGGATAGCGGCACGGCGCGACCCTCTCTAAAAATGGAACGGAATGGGAGCGGGAAGTAAAACGGCCGATATTTAAGTGACGCAGATACTAATATCGTTAATATTAATAAACACATAATTATCAAAAACTAAAATAAATTCATCAAAATTAATGAAGTATTCATAGTTAGAAATAAAAGTCAGAAGTCTTGAGTAAAACATATTTGCAAATGCCATTAAAATTCAATAAAATAACCTCAGTATCCTTAAAATTTTAAGGGTAATATCATTTACGACTGACGCGGCCGCTTTGACGCGGCATCTTTCTGAATCCAATCCCATTATTGCGCTCGTTTCAGCGAGTCACCCATATGTGACAGAACAGCGCGACCTGACACAGTTTTCTTGATTTTGCTGTTCCGTGCCGAGATAACGGCCAGAACGGCGAGTTTAATAACAGAGAAGAAAGGCAAGGAAGAAAATATCTAACTAAAAAGCTTAATATTCCTCCCCAGTTAATGAAAATTGGCAATATATATAGTCTTAATATTTTCCCTGGCAAAAAAAAAGGTCATTGGCGGCACGAGACAAGGAAACGTTGTATTCAAAAAAAATTTATCCCGGCCATCAACTTAGTCCCATAAAAGTTTTGAAGATCTTAACAAGTCACCTGTTCATCTAAATATGTATCTTAAATTCCCTCTCAAATGTCTTTCATCTAAAACCTTCTCAAGAAATCCAACAACCTAAATATATTTATTGTGTAATTCACTCAGCATAGAAATCTAATAGCAATTAAAATAGCATTAGATAATCCACAACAAAAACAATCAAATTTTATCCCACTATGTAGGGTGGGCTACATGGATCAAATTACGCCATAGATAATATATTCAAAATAAAATAGCCGAAGAACACACAACTCACCTTTCTTCGCCCGCCCATACTTCCCAGAGTGACACTTCCGCACATGCCTCACAGCAATCCCAGCAGTCTGAGCCTTCCCACCAGCAGGAGCTTTGATGTGATGATCAGCAAGCAACGACGACGGTGACTTGGGCGACGACGATAAAGCTGACAAACTCTCCGCATTTTCACTAGCAATTTTCAACATCTCCCTCTGACCTTCAGTCAGAAATCCCTCATTGGACGCCATTCACTCAATAACACAAATAACCTCACCTATCAATCACACTAATCCATCAATAACAGCATAAAACACCAAAACAAACGCTACAGTAACACAAAAAAACTTCAGTTCAATAACAGTTCAACTTCATGAAAAAATCAAAAAAAACTCCTCAATAACAAACGAATAAAACACAAGATTAATTAGAAACCGAATGCATAACATAACATCACATCACATCACACTAGTATCAGAAAAGGTAAATCAAATAGAATAAATAAAAAATACGAACCCGTGATTTCAAAATGCAAATCAGAACTTCTGGCTTGGCCCGGATCTCGAGCCAAGACAGTCCAAGAAACTGGATTATCCAAATCGGAGACTGCAACAGTCAGAAACAAAAGCGAGCGGGAGAAACCCTAACCGGTGGTGTGAGATAATCGGCGAGTGAGTGTTCGGGAAAGTGATGAATCGGTGGAAAGCGAGAAGAAGAGAGAAGAGAAATGGATGAGAAGAAAGGGAAAAAAATGGAAGGTTTATATAGGGGGCTGCGGTTACATGGACACGTCACCAATGGGGCGAGGTTTTCGGGTTTGGGCCTATTCTATCCTGCTACTAGGTGTACACGTGGCGTTGATGCTACAGGCTGAACCCGATCTATACTATGTGCCCTCTCTTTTGCTTTTTGTCATTGCTAATAAACATTCCTTGTAGTATATCTTTAACCTAGTAGTAGAATGTAATGTATCCCTATCCATTTCTAAATTGAAATTTAGAGTTGATTACCATAGGTTTAGTTCACATAAATAAGTAAGATTATGATTATAGTAAATTTAACCAATTTTAAACGGCCTTGAGTTTCTATTTGTGGTGGGTATTTTAAAATGTATTCGTGTGATGTTTTAGTGTTGATTTAACTTAAATATAAATTTCTCCATTTCTTTATTATCATTAAGATAATATCATTATAAATTTAACCTTTGTTTTACAATTCATTTCATGTTTTTGTAACATAATCGATTTTTTTTAATTGAGACACTATTGAAAATTTATGATATGAATTCAATTCATGTTTTGATTTCAAATTCAATTTTTCCCTTTCAATACGACAACAACATCAATACTATTAAATCTATTTTCGATTTTTATACATTTCGTTACCAAAACTCTAGGCCAAACATTTTTTTGTTCTGCAACTTTTCTCAAATCTAATTCGTCTTCTTCGGTTCTTTTTTAATAGATAATAAAAAAAATTGATTTTATATATTTTCTGATATTGGTGAATGCATGTCATTGTTTCAACCCGTGTCTTAATTTGTTTTATACATGTAATAGGTGACGAAAACTCTAGGTTAAGTATTCACGTTTCAGTTTTATCTAGAGCTCTATATTTATGCAAATCACCTTTTGAGATTGTGAATAAGAATTGTTTGTTTTTGATTAAGCATACTAAAGCATTGTTGTGTATTATACTATGATGATTTTTTGTTTTGAAAAACTATATTATATTTTGTTTCACTTTCATAATAATTTGATCTTATTCCCATGTGGTTCCCATGTGGTCTTGATTTGCAAAGAAAATAGGATGGATGAGCATCTAGAAGAAGTTTTTTTTTCCTAAATTATGTCGTCATCAACACTTCTAATTTGGTTAAAACGAGTAGTCTCAGAATGAGGTTATAATACTTGGTATAATTATTTGTGGCTCATTAAAGGAGAATTTTTTTTATTTGACATTGAAAAGGATCGTACAAATTGGGACAAGTTTATAGGAAATTGAGATTCATATCATTAATGTTGTTTAAATAATAACATTATTTTTTATGATTGTTGTTGAGATCTCTTTAGACTGTGATTTATTAAACAAATCCATCTCGGCTTCTTTATTTTGATTTTCTATGTATTGATATTGTTTGATTGTGAGGTCCATCATTTCTTAACCAAATATTGTTTGTCTTCTTTGGCTCTTCTTCAACTCTTAAGGCAAGTTATGAGTTTGTTGTTAGTTGATTTTGCTCTACTCCCTCAAATCTAATGGTAGATTCCAATTTTATACTTTTGAATTCCAAATATAATGATTAATGGTCTCATTGCTAGGTTATTTTTCATCGTTCATTTATTTTACTTTCAGAAATACATCAGAAATATATATAAAAATCACGACACCTGGCGATTAGGTGATTTTGATTAGTGAATGTTTGTTAAGTAATAGTGGATAACAGTGACTCTTTTTTGGTAGTTAGCGGGGTTTTTTTTGTTCCTGACATTTATTTTAACAGTTTCTGTTATTTAATTTTCTTTTCTAATTCTTTCTTTCACAATCACGATAAAATTTGTTTTGATCATTTGATGTAATGCATCATTATTTTTGCAATGTTGGCAGATAATGTAATTCTTCAAAGTTGACATTTGATGGTGTTGATATAACAAAAGATATATTAGTAAATGAGATGTGGGATGTCAACTTTATTATTTGTAATTCTTTATTGCATTCATAGTTTATATTGGATTTTGTTACAATATAACTATTTATTGAATAGGTGTCAATCTTAAGAGTTATGATATAAATTTGAGTTTGATTTTATTGCATCAAATTCATAAAGATAATAGATATTTTTTCCTTTTCTTAGGCTCCGTGTTATTTAATCGAGAGGGGTGGATTTTTATCAAAAAGAGGGGGAGAGGAGAGATTTTAATTACATATATGTTTGGGGTTAAAATATGAAAGGGGATAGGATATGGGGATTTTAATTACAAATATGTTGGTTCACAAGGAGAATTGAGTTATTTTAAAACTAATTTACTTTTTTATACTTGTAATTTACCATAAGACTCATGTATTTATTGTTCATAATTCGAACAAAAATTCATTAACAAAATATAAGTATTCAAAGAACATCATAACAAATCTTAGGCTTAATTACATATTTGGTCCCCCTATTTTCATTTTTTTAAGATTAGGTCCCCTATTTTAAAATATGATTTATTGATCTCTTCATTTCAATTTTGTCAGGATTTTAGTCTCTGATAAGTGCCTAAATTACGTAAAATATACAGGCACTTATTAACTTATTTTACGAGCAATTAATATAAAACTCCCAATTTATCAATGAAAATTGATAAAATACCTATTTTAACTTTTTACTTGCACATTTATCAAAAACGGGTGAAAAGGACTGAAAAATCACCAAACAACCCACAAAAACCTTTCCAAGACCATTTCCCTACAAGCAAGACTCGTTAGGCCAGGACCATGGGTGCGCTAAGCTAGTACATGAGAGAAAAGACTTCGAGGTTAAGTTATTTCATGGTGAATGAAGGGTTTGTGCGGGCGGTGTGCCTAGAAAGCCATAGTGGCTAGGACTAGTCGTAGGGTGAGCTGACATTGCATAACAGGGAAGAAAGCAGGCATGTTAGGCGAAGATGAGAGGTGAGCTTAGCAAGCCTACCTTTCTCAAACCTATAAATATGGGTGTTGGGTTCGATTTAAATAGAGATTCGGTGGATTCAAGGTAGTACAAAAAGATAGTGGGTTCGCCTTGATCTCAACATGAGAGAATAAAGAGAGGAAGATCGAAGGCAAAAGTGTTGCTCGAAGGACCGCTAAAGATAATGCTCAATCTCTTTCTTTTGGTATTTAACTATAAAGCTACGATGAGTAAGCATAACTAATTCTCTTTTGTTCAGGAAAGGTGTAGTTATGTTTATACTCGTGTATTATTTATAATCATGGTGGTTTATGTTATTCTAGTTAAGCTTTAATATTTATGACTCTTCATTCTTAATGCTTGTTTTGGATTAGCTACCTAAAACATGTTCTCATAGTATGACTTGACATACAAGAGATGTTGTTCATTACTATATCCAAGTCTAATTCTATTGGATTATAATGCCTAAAAATAAGGTTAGGTTAAACATCAGCAGAATAATGATAATTAATATCAATATCTTTATTCATTGTTGGAACTTAATATGGTTGTATTTAATAGAGCGAGACATCGTTTATTACATAATACAATTGATATCATGTTGTTGATGCCAAATATGAGTTATAATGAGAGAAACATGTGAGCATATTAATATCTAAGTAGACTAACATATTATTGACCAATGTTTATACATGAGGATAATGATGGCGAAATCTAATCCCCAACAAGTTTTCTCACTATTAACACCAAAATCTCAATTTATTTTATGTCATATTATTTTCCGTAACCAAAAAACTATAAACAACTCTCAATTAGAATTATAAAAATGGTTGAACGAGTCTTTAAAACACAACCAATCATTATGGATGTGATAATATTGCACTTGTAATTTTCACTATAACAAAATGATGTTGTTATCGAGGGCGAAAGTGACTTTTTAAAGATATTACGATAGTTTTTATCATTTTAAGTTTTCTGTTCATATTTGTGAATATTTGTATATTTTGTTTATAGTCACTAACTTACTAATAATATTAGCTATTTTTACATGTTTATGAAAGGAAAGGATCCTACATAACAACTTATGTTCGATTCGAAATCGAAAGAACAACACATAAGATTAGAAAGGAAAAGTTGAAATCCAGATCGCTAGATCTAGAAGAGTCTTATGTTTTAAAATAAGAAAACAGGGTTGACACCATGCCACAACAATAATCAAAAGAATAACAATAACAATAATGGAAACAATATTGGTGGCACACCACGCCACAAGAGTGTTGGGTCATCATGAGGGAGAAGAATTCACATTAGGTCAAATATTCACCTAAAGATCAAATACTCTTCCAAACAAGTGAGAGAGACACCACATATTCACCCAAAACTTTAAGGTGATAAGTGTATGGGTCCTCTAACTTATAAAGTACTCAACCTTCACTTTTCTAAGCAATGCGGGACTTAGAAATCACACTTTTTTTCTCAATAACTCACACTTGTTTCTTAATAATCTCCCCCTCAAGTGCGAGTATATCCACTATATTCCCCCTCAAGCAGAAGCTATTTTACCCACGTTGTGATCGGTGGATCTGGAACTGACTGTTTAACGCTGGTTTGCGAAATGTCGTGGAAGCAAGAGTCGCCACCGTCTTTTATTTTCTCCAAATGGAAAGGACAAAAGCACAGAAAAATTCCTTAAAGAGATTGCTCTCGGTTCGGGAGGTAGATTATAGAAAGGGAAGGTGTTAGCACCCTTTCTATCCATGGTTATCCATGGGCTCTTAGATACTTGCTCATTTGTGTTTTCAAAAATGGTTTGTTTGCTTTTCAACTGTGGGTTTTAAAAAGTTTCTTTGAAAATTTCAGTTCGACTCGTACGTCAGAGTGTTTGAAAAATTTGCTTTGAAAAGCTTTTGAAAAGTGTTGGTGTGAAAAGATTTCAGTTTGTTTGAAGAGAGCAAGTATCCTTGAGAACCTACCTACCCTAAGGAATTCGTCTGTGTAAATGTCCTTTCAAGTAGTGCCATCCCACCATTGAGAGGTAGGTAGCACCACCGTTGGAGGTGTTCGGGTCAATTCGAGGTTCGGGACATGGTGATCACCAGAGCAATGGGAAGACACCTTAGAAGCTACCCTCATGCCAGGTTCCCGGATCATGAGGACTTACTAAGACGTCCTCTACTCGACGATCACCTTTCGAGGCAAGGCAACAGTGAGGCGTACCCTAGGGGTGGTGTGTGCGATTTGTGCGTCGTTTTCATTGATATTTGTCTTGTCATGTTTGTTGTGATCTACGCTTGATTTTATTTAAGTCCATTCATTCTTTCATGCTTATTTAACAGTTAATATTTGCGGGAAAGTAAATCTAAGGCTATTACAAATGGCGCGGGTCCACATCGCCAAAATTAAACCGGACCCGATTTGACAGAAAGTAAATAAAGCAAAAGAAATAAAAGTGCGAAAAGTTAAAGTTACAACGCTTTGGGAGAAATACATAATGAGTTAAGCGAAATAAAATAAATGTAAGAATTAAATAAATTACGAACGAGGGCGTTGGACCCTTTTGCAAAAAATTAAAGTTAATAAGGAATTAGAATTAAAAATTAAAAAGAAAATGTTTTTGGTGTTTTTATGTTTTTTAGATTTAATAGAAAAAGGAGAATTACTTATAATTAAAATAAAATGTCAAACCCTAATTCTAATTATTTTTTATTTTATTATGAAAATGTTAAATTAACCTAAATTAAACCCTAATTTTCACTTATGTACATTTAATTATAAAAAATAAAATAAATATTATTATTGTGAAAAAGAAATAAATAAAAAAAGAATAAAAATTAACTAAACCTAATTCTACTTCTTTTGGATTTTTTTATTATGAAAAGAATTAAAACCTATTTTAACCAACTAATTTATATATTAATTTATTTATGAAAATATTAGAATAAAATAATTTATTACATTTTTTATCTTTTTCTGGTTTTTAGGCATTTTTGTATTTAGCAAAAATAATTAATTAATTTAAAACAATAAAGGGAATAAAACAACAATTGAAAATAAAATAAATAAAAAATATGGAGAATGCAAACCAGGGGGGTTCAGGCCCCAAAGTGGAGGCTTTGTTGTGAAATTCTGGCCCAACGAATTTGGCCTTTTTTGACCTTTTCAGTTTATGTGCTAGCGCGTTGACTGGAGTTCAGGATGTCCCTTCAATCTCAGCCTTTAGATTGATCTCTAAGTGGACGTGGCACGTTGATGATGGAGGGGATATGGTACGCCCTGTCATAAGCGCTGCATGGGAATTGTTAACGAAAAATAATATGGGAATTATACAGACCTGGGACTTGAACCCAGGTCATGAGCATTGCAAGCGCTTCCACCTGCCACTGAACCATTCCAATTTCAATTAACATATAATAGTGAATAAATATTATAAAAAGAATGTCAGTGGCCTTGGAAACACGTGCGAAATTTGAACGATCCAACCACTCCCTGCCACGAGTTCGTCTTCTTCCTTTTTCTGAAAACATAAACATGAGGCAACGGTTTTGCAAACGTTGCCTAAGACTACTTTCCAGAAAATAGCGATTGGGTTATCTTTGATCATAAATTAGGCGCGAGGGTTGAGATCCCTTCGTTTGGACATGCTCATGCCAATGGTATTAACCACGAGTCCTAATTTTGCCTTGGATGGAAAGCCCTAATTTCTTATCCTGCAAACCCTAAAAAGCATACATGGTATAATCGCATATAACACAGAAAAACACAATTAAAAGTATCAGTTAGCTTCAAAACTTTATGATGAACACGAATCAACCATTAAATTTCACAAATAATGCCTAGAATGGGATGCACGATTATGAAATTTCCTTGATGCAGTTCCAGTTCATGTTACCGATTCTGGGAGCTTTGGTTGTTGTTTTTGATTGGAATACGTTCAGAGATTGCCAAGGAAGCTTTTGGAATAGGTTTTGTGCCTTGAATCAACCTGGAAAGCTGTTTTCAGTTTTGAGTTTTTTTGTGAAAATTCTAAGTTTACAATGTGTTCTAGAGCGCAGCTTTCAGTTTTTAGGATTAGGTTTATGATCATGTATTTGTATGGAAGCAATTAGGTTAAGAAAATTTGAATAAAATCCATGGCATTGATGATTTTGCATATTTGATTTTCCACCATTATTTTCATATCTTTTTTCACATGTTCTTGTGCAAATTAGCCTAAATCAAACCAAATCTTGCCATATTGGGATGTGCACGAGATATGGAGTCTAGAATGTGTACAAAAAGATTTGTTTGGTTCATTTAGATATTTTCCACATATTTAATTGATTTAAATGAATTAATATTAATATAAATTCAAATAAATAAATAAAAAAATGATAAAATACTTCCCTTTGGGCCAAATGGTCGTGCACATGTTTAGAATGATGAATCTTGGAAGAAAAATGGGCCCATTAGCATTTTTAGGTCATTTGGATCAATGTTGACTTTTCAAAATATCCAAAAATTTCCCAACTTCCACAAGGCATAACTTGCTCAATTTTTAAGCTTTTCACATGTTCTTTGACATTTTGGAAAGGTCTTTGAGTCCTCTAACCAATACCTTTGGTCCCATGTCATTTTGATTTACCAATCTCAAGTTATGGCCTTTGACTTAAAGTCCCTTTTTGTTGACTTTTGAAAATGACCTATAATGTTGAAATTGATAACTTTTTGTGAGAGCATTTCTTGGACTTGAAGTATGAAGGTTAGTTGTAGGAAATGTCTTTCTCTTCAAAATGAGCTTTGGATGGAATTTTTCTGATAATCCATGTGAAAGTTATGCCCTGGTCAATTTCAGTTGACTTTTTCAGCTGTCCAAATATAGTAACTTTTGCATCTTGATGATTTTCTGAGCCAAATTTTGAGAATCATGATCAAGCATTGATCAAATGATGTTTGTGGCTTCAAAATGATATGTTGACCAAAAATTTGAACTTTTGACTGTCAAATGACCATTTTGCCCCTACAGTTGACTGTAGTGCAATCTAGGGTTTTGACTGTGCAATTTTGAGCTGAAAGCCTTGAAACTTGATATGAGGATACTTGACCATATTTGTAGGCATATGAGACTTGGTTGGGCCTTTGAAAACTTCATTTTCTTGATCAGAACCCAAACCCTAGTTTTGACTGTATATGAGACCCTTGCACTGTACAACCCTTGGGGAATTTTGTGACTTGGCTTGGCAATTTCTTGAAGAATATGGGAGGGCAAATTTTGGGGTACAACAGTTGCCCCTGTTCAATCTACTTAGACCTGAGGATGCAGATTGGCTGACGTGCCTTTCGTAATCCGAGGGTAGAAGATGATTGAACACTAGAGTGCCCAGAAATTTGCGCTCACATAGTAACAATGATAGCGGAATGGGCTTATATATGCCATTTGGAGATTGCTGGATAGGATGATGGGCTTATAGATGCCATCTGGATGTTGATCGCGTAGGAGATTTTTTAGCTAGAACCTGCATACCTGCAAAAGAAACAAATGAGTACCTGACACGTTGCAGGAGCTGATTTTTAGATGCTTGGTATAGATGTGTCCTGACTAGTTACAGGAGCTGGATCTGGAGCTTCAAAAGATGATGAATGAACCAGGGATGGTTACTGCCTTAGCATGAATGGTAAGAGAACCTTGGGTGATTTTAACTTCAACAACGCTCGTTGAGAAAAATCTCGGCGAGAATTACCATCTTTGCAATATCGGGAAGAGAACCATAGAAAATTATAATCTGAAAGGGAATCACCTCACTCATCGTCGGAGAGGGAATCATAGGAAAAGGAATTGTCACCTCACACTCATCGTCGGAGAGGGAAACATCTGAAAAGGACTTACCGCCTCACACACCGTCGGAGAGGGAACCATAGAAGACTATCACCTCACACTCATCGTCGGAGAGGGAAACATCTGAAAAAGGAATTACCACCTCACGCACTTGCCGGAGAAGGGACCATAAGAGACTATCACCTCACACTCATCGTCGGAGAGGGAAACATCTGAAGAAGGAATTACCACCTCACGCACTTGTCGGAGAGGGGACCATAAGAGACTATCACCTCACACTCATCGTCGGAGAGGGAAACATCTGAAGAAGGAATTACCACCTCACGCACTTGCCGGAGAGGGGACCATAGGAGACTATCACCTCACACTCATCGTTGGAGAGGGAAACATCTGAAGAAGGAATTACCACCTCACGCACTTGCCGGAGAGGGGACCATAAGAGACTATCACCTCACACTCATCGTCAGAGAGGGAAACATCTGAAGAAGGAATTACCACCTCACGCACTTGCCGGAGAGGGGACCATAGGAGACTATCACCTCACACTCATCGTCGGAGAGGGAAACATCTGAAGAAGGAATTACCACCTCACGCACTTGCCGGAGAGGGGACCATAAGAGACTATCACCTCACACTCATCGTCGGAGAGGGAAACATCTGAAAAAAGGAATTACCACCTCACGCACTTGTCGGAGAGGGGACCATAGGAGACTATCACCTCACACTCACCGTCGGAGAGGGAAACATCTAAAAAGGGAATTACCACCTCACGCACTTGTCGGAGAGGGGACCATCTGAAAAGGAATTATTACCTCACACACCGTTGGAGAGGGAAACATCTGAAAAAGGACTTACCACCTCACACACCGTTGGAGAGGGGACCATAAACTTCTACTGAGTCTTTATCAGAAAAATCTGTTGGGAGTCGATTTAGCTGGACTAGAGAAGGCTTTGAAATATGTTTGAGCATTTTAACTGCGTCTTTCCTGAAAGGTAAAGGTCAGTCATATGCAATGCATGATATGGATCAAGCAATGATGTTCTCAACATAAATGAGATTTGTATGATATGATGCGTCTATGCATGCTATAATGATGTATGTGATGTTTTATGAATGTGTTTTGCGTCTAGGAAAGTAAATCCTTGACGGGTGCCGGGAAGTCATTCTTGGGCTGATGTTTGCAGAATAGATTTTGCTTCCGCTGGGGATGATAACTGCAAGAATACCGGTAGGAGAAGATAACTCCGTTGGGGAATAAACTTGGCGAATGGAAGATTCTGCGGGGAGAAAAGATACTCTAGCGACCATGCTGGGAAGCAATACTCTGTGGGAAGAGGGATGCCTTGCTGAGTGTTGATAATAACTTGCTGAGGATGTCTTGCTGCATTGGAAGTGTTGATAGACTTCGCTGGGGTAAGAAGACTTTGTCGAAGACGCTCTTTCCGTGGCTTTTGGCTGAGGATAACCCAGTTATATCCTGTTAAGGAAATAACTCTTTGAATCAAGCCGGATGACGCGTTCGTGCTCTATGAGGGGATAAGCTTCCAGAATCTACTGGGGTTAAGCTTATTGCTTGGGGATATGTGGATTCCAACCTTCCTGGGGAACTGGATGGGACTCTCCTGGGGAGTTTTGAATTGCTGGGGAAGTGATTCCTTTGAATGTCTGGTATACCGCCAGGGAACAATCTTTAGACCAAGACTGCCGGGGATGCTTGTTATGAATATGTGTATGCTAGGGAAGTGTTGAGATCTACGGGAGGATAATCAACTTCTTTGAGATTGATACTATAGCTTGAGGAGAGTGTACTGCTTTGTTGGCTCACTCTCTGGGGAATTCAGGTATACTGGTCATGTTCTTTAGCTGAACCTACCTTGGTACCTTGGAGGATAGAGCAATTAGACTGCTCAGACAACTCTTTTATTGCCCCTGTTTCTAGTGTCACCTGTAATAAATTCTTTTTGTTTCGTATGTAAACATTTATGAGTTAGCAAATTATTGTCAACGCATATATCACAAATTGAACCTTGGACGTTCTTCGCAAAAACAAAACAGAAAAAGAAAAACACTGGGCACGTTTAACTGAAAATATATTTATATTGATTTTTGAATGGCCCGTGAATAGGCGCTTTGTATACACAAGAGGCTGACGTCCTAGTAAGAGGAACGTCGCCGAACAAGAGAGTTTATACAAGTTTTGTACAAAAGAAAATAAAACAACTGTGTGAAATATGAATGATCCACTGGGTTTCAACTCTGCTATCGTCTTTATAACTCCGAGCGTCTCATCACTTGATGACCTTGGTTGAAGGTGAAGCTGACTGATCGATGCCGTCTGAACTTTATGTAGATACCGGATTCTAGATGCAAAGTGATCCAACGAGACATAGTATTACGCTTTATCCCTAATTTTTGCCTGGACCGCCCTTTCGGGTTTTCAGTCCACCGGGATACCCATTTTTGCCCAAGCCACCTTTTCAGGTTTTCGACTTGCCGAGTGTACAGATTTTTTTTCATTTTCATCCCTTCATTTTGCCCGAACCCTTTTGGTTCGACGGGAAGCCCTAATTTTTGCCTAGGCATGTCAGCCTAGCGGGTCTTTTTTCATGCGTAGTATTTTTTAACTATGTCTGCATTGGCGGGGTGAGGAAGGTCGTCACCATCCATGTTGGTTAATATCATTGCTCCTCCTGAGAACACATGCTTAACCACAAATGGCCCTTCGTATGTGGGGGTCCATTTGCCCCTTGGATCACTCTGAGGAAGGATGATTCTCTTGATTACCAGATCCCCAACTTGATATTTCTGTGGTCTGACCTTTTTGTTAAATGCCCTGATCATTCGTTTCTGATACGTCTGACCATGACAGATAGCAGCAAGTCTCTTTTCGTCAATGAGGTTGAGTTGATCAAGTCGTGTCTGGATCCAATCATCTTCGTTCAGATTTGCATCCTTCATTATCCGGAGAGAGGGAATTTGCACTTCGATTGGCAAGACTGCCTCCATGCCATAAACCAGAGAGAAAGGAGTTGCCCCGGTTGACGTTCTAGCTGAGGTACGGTACCCATGCAGAGCGAACGGTAACATCTCGTGCCAATCTTTATAGGTCACTGTCATCTTTTGCACGATTTTCTTGATGTTCTTATTTGCTGCTTCTACAGCCCCATTCATCTTCGGTCTGTAAGGAGAAGAATTGTAGTGCTGTATCTTGAATTGTTCGCAGAGCTCAGCGATCATCTTGTTATTCAGATTGGTACCGTTGTCTGTAATAATCCGCTCAGGGACGCCATATCGACAGATCAGATTGTGTCGAATAAACCGTGCCACAACAGTCTTGGTTACCGTAGCATAGGATGCTGCTTCGACCCACTTCGTAAAATAATCGATCGCCACTAGGATGAAGCGATGTCCATTAGATGCCGTAGGTTTTATCTCGCCGATCATGTCTATGCCCCACATTGCAAACGGCCAAGGCGCAGTCAGAACATTCAGGGGAACCGGAGGAACATGCACCTTATCTGCGTAAATCTGGCATTTGTGACACGTCCTGGAGTGTTGGTAACAGTCAGCTTCCATTGTGGACCAGTAATATCCTGCCCGTAGGATATTTTTAGCCATTGTATGTCCACTGGAATGTGTACCAAAGGTCCCTTCATGTAGCTCTTCCATGATTCTTTCTGCTTCAGTCTTATCCACACAACGCAGTAAGGTTGAATCATGGTTTCGCTTGTACAAGATGTCGTTGCTTAGGAAGAACTTGGCTGCGAACCTCCTCAGAAATTTCTTATCATTGACAGAGGCACCTTCAGGGTATTCCTGAGCTTCCAGATATCTCTTCACTTCGTGGTACCAAGGCTTCTCAGTCACCAATTCAGTTTCGAGATCACAACAGTATGCCGGTTCGTCCAGTTTCCAGATGATGATCCGGGGAGCCTCATTATCCCATTTGACCTTGAACATTGAAGACATTGTAGCTAACGCGTCCGCTAACTGATTCTCTTCTCTTGGAAAGTGCTCAAAGGTTATCTCTGTGAAGTGGGGAATCAGGGTCAACACACATTCTCTGTAAGGAATCAGGTTTGGATGTTTCGTATCCCACTCTCCTTTGATCTGATTGATCACAAGAGCGGAATCTCCGAAGACACTTAGAAATTTGATCCTTAGGTCGATCGCAGCTTGAAGACCCATGATACACGCCTCATACTCCGCCATGTTGTTGGTACAGTTGAAACACAGCCGGGCAGTGAGTGGAGTATGAGTACCTTGTGGAGATATGATGATGGCGCCGATACCATTTCCCAAAGCATTGGAGGCTCCGTCAAAGTGCATAGACCATCGGGATCCCGGTTCAGGTCCTTCATCCGGTCCAGGTACTTCACAATCAGTTACTATCATGATGCTTTCATCCGGAAACTCGAAGTTCATTGATTGATAGTCATCTACAGCTTGATGTGCCAGGTGGTCTGCCAATACACTTCCCTTGATGGCTTTCTGGGTTGTGTACTGAATGTCGTATTCTGTCAAGATCATTTGCCATCTTGCAATTCTCCCCGATAGAGCAGGCTTCTCGAATATGTACTTTATCGGATCCATCTTTGAGATCAACAAGGTAGTGTGAGTCAGCATATACTGTCTCAGCCGGCGAGCAGCCCATACCAAAGCGCAGCAAGTTTTCTCAAGCAGTGAGTATCGGGTCTCACAGTCAGTAAACTTTTTGCTAAGGTAATAAATGGCATGCTCTTTTCGGCCAGACTCGTCATGCTGCCCCAGCACACACCCCATTGAGTTGTCAAGCACTGTCAGATATAGGATCAGAGGTCTCCCTTCAACCGGTGGCATGAGGATAGGTGGTTCTTGGAGATACTCCTTGATTCTGTCGAAAGCAGCCTGACATTCATCGTTCCAACGTACTACCCGATCTTTCTTCAGCAACTTGAAGATTGGTTCACAGGTAGCAGTCAGATGTGAGATGAATCGAGCGATGTAATTCAGGCGTCCTAAAAAGCCTCTGACCTCCTTTTCTGTCTTAGGAACTGGCATCTCTTGAATAGCTTTGACCTTAGCAGGGTCCACTTGAATACCTTTATCACTGACCACGAAGCCTAGCAACTTCCCAGATCTTACCCCGAAGGTGCACTTGTTCGGGTTCAATCTTAGCTTGTACAGCTTCAACCGGTCAAACAACTTCTGTAGATGATCTAGGTGCTCTTCCTCAGTCTGGGACCTAGCGATCATGTCGTCCACATACACTTCTATCTCATGATGGATCATGTCATGAAATAAGGCAACCATGGCACGTTGGTAGGTTGCCCCAGCATTCTTTAATCCGAACGGCATGACCTTATAACAGAAGGTGCCCCACTGAGTAACAAATGTAGTCTTCTGCATGTCTTCAGGTGCCATCTTAATCTGATTGTAGCCTGAAAAGCCATCCATGAAAGAGAACACCCTGTGCTGAGCCGTGTTATCAACGAGGACATCAATGTGAGGCAAGGGGAAGTCATCTTTGGGGCTGGCCCTGTTTAGATCCCTGTAGTCGACACACATTCTGACCTTACCGTCCTTCTTAGGTACCGGCACCACATTAGCAACCCACTGAGGGTAAGAAGTTACTGCAAGGAACCCGGCATCAAACTGTTTCATGACCTCAGCTTTAATCTTCTCAGACATCTCTGGACGCATCCGACGGACCTTTTGCTTAACCGGAGGGCAGTCTTCCTTAGTTGGCAAGTGATGGACCACAATGTCGGTATCCAACCCTGGCATGTCTTCGTAGGACCAGGCAAAGATCTCCATATAATCATGCAGCATCTTGGTTAACCGTTGCTTCACGCTGAGCTCTAGGTTGGCACCAATCTTTACCTCTTTCCTGTCTGCTTCAGTACCCAGGTTTATGGTTTCCACTGGCTCTTCATGGGGTTGAATTGCCCTCTCTTCCTGAAGCAACAATCTTGCAAGCTCGCCAGGCACTTCGCAATCATCTTCACCTTCGTCTTCGGCTAAGTTGATCGGATTTTCGAAGTTATAATTGGCAGTAGCAGAGTTGTTGTCAGTAAGATCCAGAGTGGATTGGAACCTGTATGAGTGAGTGTGTGTAAAAATACAGCTGTTTTGAAAATTATGTAAAGGAAAAGAAAGACAGAAAAGGAACACAATATTTGCAATGCGAAAAACGTCCAAGATTTTCATTCATGATGTATCAAATGACAGTTTGTATGCCCTCACAAATAGAACCACGGTGCCTCGGGTAAGACACCGGGCCATAGAGTTTATCATTGTTTATTACAAAATAACAAAACATAGGAATTCATTACTGCGTCACAAAGGTAACAGGGGTATGGTCCTTTGCACTCCAATTGTTCAATCCGTCTTCGGCCGTCGGATAGATCCAGCTGTTGAATTCAGCTTCGTCCACTTCATGGTCTTCCCCAACAACATTCACTCCTGAGCTTTTAATAAATACCGGAGGCCTTCCAATCTTCGCTTTCCTCATAGCTCTCTGACCTTCTGTGGTAAAACCCAGCCCAAGTTTATCAGTCTTCTGTGTGAAGTCTGGAAGTCTGCCCCAGTCGGCACATTCACCCTTCTGCACCACAGCCCTGGCATCCTTCAGGGAAGCCATCTTCAAAGGACCACTTGCTTCTGTTGTTTCTGCTGCAATTGGAAACACCTCCTCGAAATGCTGAAAGGGGGTCTCAATGAACTCCCCATCCATCTCAATGTACCTGAAGGAGTTCAGGTGGCTCACCATATATTCTTCCTCTCCTTGCACATTGACAATCTTCCCTCTGACGGGGTACTTCAGCTTCTGATGCAAGGTAGAGGTCACTGCCCCAGCCTTATGTATCCATGGTCGACCCAGTAGACAAGAGTACGATGGACGGATGTCCATCACATAAAAAGTGGAATCGAACACCTGAGAGCCCACACGAATCGGAATGTCAACCTCTCCATGGACCATCCTCTTTGAACCATCAAAGGCCCTGACGATGATGTTGCTGGGTTTCAATTCCAGGCCTTCACAATCTAGACGATCCAGAGCCTTCTTGGGTAGCACATTCAAAGATGACCCAGTATCAACCAACACATGTGCCAGGGTGGTGCCCCTGCATTCAATTGAGACATGCAGAGCATCATTATGGTATCTCCCCTTTGCGGTCAAGTCAGCATCTGAGAAACCCAAGCCATTGTCTGCTGTTAGACTTGCCACGCAATCAGTGAACTGGACTGCAGAGGTTTCATGTGGCACATGGGCCGTCTTAAGGAATGAGATTAGGGCCTTTGCATGGGCCTCGGAGCACAGCAGTAAAGAGAGCATGGAGATCTTGGAGGGCGTATGCCTCAGCTGTTCCACAACATTAAAATCGCTCTTCTTTATAATCTTCAGAATCTCCTCCATCTCTTGTGGGGAGGCTTCAGCAGCTATGGGTATGGGTGCCTCCATCTGGGCAAGCTCAGCTTCAATTCCCTTGCCCCGAGCATTGGATGACTCGGCAGCAGGAGAAACAATCGGATTAGCAGCAGGAACAACAACTTGATCAGCAACAGGAATAGATGTACTTGTAGGAATTATCAGGAGCGGTCTTCGGGCAGCAGGCGGTGCAATGTCAGGCGAGAAGAGCCTGCCACTGCGGGTAACTTTGGCTGGGCCAGTGATGTCACAGATGCTGGCGCCAGCGTTGAGCTCTTGTTTAATCCCGTTTATATATACATCTGCCCCATAGTGCCAAGGGACAGCTTTATCAGATACATAGGGCAGGGCCCCTGGAACAGTGATAATAACGGGTGCAACGGTCATAATTTGAACGGGCTTCTTCTGGAGAGCCGGGATCGGATTATTGAAGATAGTCACCACAGAAACTTCTTCCATTGGAACCAAACGAACAACAGACTTCTTGAATAGAATCTCCTTGCTATCCATTAAGCTTTGGATGCCTAACTTTAGCAAGGGACAACCAGATGGGGACACAGCACAGAATAGGCAACCCTCACTACAACCCGGAAATAAACCGGCCTGCAGTAGGTTCTTCTTGACGATCTTTAGAGGAGTGGCTAGATCATCCACAGAAACAGCATAAACGTCTTCATCAACAGCATTTACCCCGTGCTGAGGCATAGGGGCAGTAACTACATCCGGCTTTGCAGGCGCTTCAAATTGTATTTCCTTTGCGTCGATAAGGTCTTGCACCTTATTCTTCAACACCCAATAGTCATCGGTAGAGTGCCCCGGGCTTTCTGAATGGTAGGCACAACGAGCATTCGGATTGTACTTGGGAGATGTTGTATTTGGGAACTTTGGAGCCTCCCTGACAGTCACTAAGTTAGTGGATAGCAACTGCGGCAGGATCTGTGATAGGGTCATGTTTAACCGGGTAAACTCCCTCCGGGGTCTTTCAGCCCTTTGAGAATTGTTTGGCCGAGGAGCGGCAGCAGGCTTAGCAATCATCACCGCGCTGACAGATTGGCGGTGCTCCGGTCTCTCTGATTTCCTAGAACCATACACGGCACTAGACTCCTTTTTGAATGGTTTCTTTTCCGAACTAGATGATGCACCCTTCGTAATCTTCCCGGACTTCAGCCCAGCCTCAATTCTCTCTCCAGTCAAGATCAAATCAGTGAACCCAGCAGAAGAATTCCCGATGAGATGGTTGAAAAACGGCCCAGATAGGGTCCCCAAGAACATGTCTACCAACTCCCGATCAGTCAATGGTGGCTGCACCCTGCCAGCCAGGTCTCTCCACTTCTGAGCGTACTCCTTAAAACCTTCGCTTGCACCTAACGCCATACCCTGGAGTTGGGTACGTGTGGGGGCAAGGTCGGCATTATATTGATACTGCTTATAGAAAGCAGTAGCCAACTCCTCCCAGTTACGAACCTTGGTCCCATCCAGCTGATAGAACCATTCGAGATGAGTCCCTGAAAGACTCTCCTGGAAGAAGTGGATCCATAAATTCTTATCCGCAGAGTACGGCTGAATTTTCCGAACATAGGACCTTAAATGCAGCTTGGGACAAGACGCCCCGTCATATTTGGAGAAGGATGGTGCTTTGAACTTATGGGGGATAATCACACCAGTCGACAAACCCAGATCTCCGAAATCCAGCCCGGGTACCTGTTGAACCTCCATAGCCTTCAACCTGTCCTCCAATTGCTTATATCTGTTGTCTGCAGGAGGGTACTGCTCTTCATCAAAATCTGTCTCGTTGTCGGAGACGACCGGACTAGGAACTTTTACTTCTGCCTGAGAGGGACTCTTGCCAACAGAAGAACCAGCCTCTTCATGCTGCAGAGTATTACCAAACCTTCGGCCCGAGTTGAACAGAACAGTTCTTCTCTTCTTCTTCTTCTCCTTCTTCAGGAGCATAGCCTTTAGTTCTTCTTGGCCTTTAGCCAGACCCTTGATTAGTTCTTGAAACTGCGCATTCTGCGCCTGAAGAGCCTTGATTGATGTCTCAGTTGATGCAGAGTCGGGATTCATGATGCTGAAATAAACAACGAAGAACTGTAAGCAACCTGAAAAGAGGGAAAACCTGCTATGCACATGATGTATGAAATGCGTATGCAATGCATTCAAGGGTTCGAAAGTTCAAATTTGTTGTAGACAAAAAGGAACACACGTTATCATTAAAGAAATCATTGTTTAATACATCAAAGCCTCATGGGCAAAAAGTACAAAAATCAAATCAATCCCAAAATACACTGCGCATCCTCTTCGGAGCTATGTAAGTGTTGAGATTCCTCTCCTCATGCAACAGGCGAGTGAGCTCCAAGACCTTCTTTTCGCTGGCATGCAGACTAGTCTCAAGAGAATTCCTTTCCTCCTTAAGCTGGATCCAGCTCTTCTGCATCTCTTCCCAGGATGTGGGCATATCAGGGTGCTGAATAGTGTGGGACACTTCCCCTTCCAAGACTGGTTCTTTGATTACTGGGAGCATGTGAGGATAAGGCATCACTAACTTCTGGGAGCGGGCGCGTACCCACTTGAGATAGGGTTCCAATGGGATGGAGTTCATGTGCCCCAGTGTCTTGCTGTCTATCCTACTTGGCATCCTCCAGGCTCTGATAAATCTCTGGCGAAGTCCTTGAGTATCATTGTCGAAGTCGAAAACTATGTCAGGAATTAACATGTCATGAGGACCATCCCTCCGAGCATAACCAAACTGTCTCCAAGCCAGGCATGGGCTATAAGTAATACCTCCTCTGATTCCAAGTAAAGGAACATTAGGGTACTCCCCGCAACGATCAATGATAGTGACATCTTCTCTGGACCTAGGGCACCAATGTATATCTGCATGCGTAAGAGTCATCAACCGTTGTGACCATCTCAAACCCCGCTCATTCTTCAGGACTGATTGGGGAAGGTGCGAAATAAACCACCTTCCCAGGAGAGGAGTGCAACACATAAGGACACCTCTTTTTCTCATGGTTCGAGTGTAACATGAGTGAAGGATGTCCCCCAGCAACGTAGGTATAGGATTCCTGGACATAAAGATCTGGACAGCACTGATATCAATGAGCTGATCTGGGTTAGGGAACAACACCAAACCATAGACAAGGAGGGCTACCACTTCTTCAAAAGCTTGCAAGTCAAGGGAGTTCCAACATTCAAGGGCCTTCTCAAACAGAAACCTGGCTAAGAACCCTTTGATACCACTTCTAACTTCCCAATGTCCCTTGAGGTCAGATGACTGTAGGTGCAAGGCTTTAGCAATCTCTTCAAGCTTAGGTTCCTTTTCTGTACCATTGAAGGGTAGCTGATCAAGGATAAGGATCTTCAGGAGTCGGGAGAACTCCTCCAATGTAGGTACCAACTGATAGTCCAAGAAGGTGAAACAGTGATGCAGAGGGTCAAAGAATTGGAATAGGACCTTAATCATATCTTCCTCAATATTGGTGTTGACCAGGCTGATGAGGCTTCCATGCCTTTCACTGAATGAAGAGTTCTCGGGAATCTTGGATATAAGCTCCTTAAGCTGAGGAGGGATCCTTACAAGATTGATTTGAATTGTCTTTCTACGAACAGTTTCCATGTCCTACAAAACAAGAACAAAGATGAAAATTCGAACCCCTGAAATGGTTAGTCAATGCATATGATGCTGGATGATGTCATGATGCTATGATTAAACACACCACAGATATTTACAAAGACAAACATGTAAGGCACACAAGACAAGCCCTTAAGGTTTAAGGCCAGCATGGGGTCTGGGTAGTACCCTCTTGAAGTTGGTGGGTTCAACCTATCCTAATCAAAGTAACCGGGTTCTAAGGTTCCCAATATCCCGGGATTGCTTTCATTGTTCATCGTTTCGATTTAGCCACTGAACTGGCGACCGAAATATTCCAGGAAAGCAACCCTCAATTGAGCGTAGTATCGAGTATCAACCAACCTCGGACTGCACCAAAGTCAGTTATCTCACTACCCTAAAGAGGCCAAGATGGTTCAATTAAGGTTCCTAAGGTCTGTTGATGCTTCACGACACCACGCGGAGGCCCCGTACTCTCCTTGACTGAACTCAAGGGTTACCGGTACACACCAAAGTCCCACATCAACGTAGCAGACTGTTTCAACCATGTCGGTATACCCCGCACAGTTCCCTCACAGCCTTGTTGCTACTTTCTAAGAAGGTATCCCCCAGATCCGGGTTAGGATCTATAGAACTCCCAAGCAACCCACAATTTAAAGCATACAAGGAAAACAATTGAAAACACAATGATCTTAGTCCTAAGGTACACCCCACTTTATAAGATACTCCCCAGCAGAGTCGCCAGTTCTGTGATCGGTGGATCTGGAACTGACTGTTTAACGCTGGTTCGCGAAATGTCGCGGAAGCAAGAGTCGCCACCGTCTTTTATTTTCTCCAAATGGAAAGGACAAAAGCACAGAAAAATTCCTTAAAGAGATTGCTCTCGGTTCGGGAGGTAGATTATAGAAAGGGAAGGTGTTAGCACCCTTTCTATCCATGGTTATCCATGGGCTCTTAGATACTTGCTCATTTGTATTTTCAAAAATGGTTTGTTTGCTTTTCAACTGTGGGTTTTAAAAAGTTTCTTTGAAAATTTCAGTTCGACTCGTACGTCAGAGTGTTTGAAAAATTTGCTTTGAAAAGCTTTTGAAAAGTGTTGGTGTGAAAAGATTTCAGTTTGTTTAAAGAGAGCAAGTATCCTTGAGAACCTACCTACCCTAAGGAATTCGTCTGTGTAAATGTCCTTTCAAGTAGTGCCATCCCACCATTGAGAGGTAGGTAGCACCACCGTTGGAGGTGTTCGGGTCAATTCGAGGTTCGGGACATGGTGATCACCAGAGCAATGGGAAGACACCTTAGAAGCTACCCTCATGCCAGGTTCCCGGATCATGAGGACTTACTAAGACGTCCTCTACTCGACGATCACCTTTCGAGGCAAGGCAACAGTGAGGCGTACCCTAGGGGTGGTGTGTGCGATTTGTGCGTCGTTTTCATTGATATTTGTCTTGTCATGTTTGTTGTGATCTACGCTTGATTTTATTTAAGTCCATTCATTCTTTCATGCTTATTTAACAGTTAATATTTGCGGGAAAGTAAATCTAAGGCTATTACAAATGGCGCGGGTCCACATCGCCAAAATTAAACCGGACCCGATTTGACAGAAAGTAAATAAAGCAAAAGAAATAAAAGTGCGAAAAGTTAAAGTTACAACGCTTTGGGAGAAATACATAATGAGTTAAGCGAAATAAAATAAATGTACGAATTAAATAAATTACGAACGAGGGCGTTGGACCCTTTTGCAAAAAATTAAAGTTAATAAGGAATTAGAATTAAAAATTAAAAAGAAAATGTTTTTGGTGTTTTTATGTTTTTTAGATTTAATAGAAAAAGGAGAATTACTTATAATTAAAATAAAATATCAAACCCTAATTCTAATTATTTTTTATTTTATTATGAAAATGTTAAATTAACCTAAATTAAACCCTAATTTTCACTTATGTACATTTAATTATAAAAAATAAAATAAATATTATTATTGTGAAAAAGAAATAAATAAAAAAAGAATAAAAATTAACTAAACCTAATTCTACTTCTTTTGGATTTTTTTATTATGAAAAGAATTAAAACCTATTTTAACCAACTAATTTATATATTAATTTATTTATGAAAATATTAGAATAAAATAATTTATTACATTTTTTATCTTTTTCTGGTTTTTAGGCATTTTTGTATTTAGCAAAAATAATTAATTAATTTAAAACAATAAAGGGAATAAAACAACAATTGAAAATAAAATAAATAAAAAATATGGAGAATGCAAACCAGGGGGGTTCAGGCCCCAAAGTGGAGGCTTTGTTGTGAAATTCTGGCCCAACGAATTTGGCCTTTTTTGACCTTTCCAGTTTGTGTGCTAGCGCGTTGACTGGAGTTCAGGATGTCCCTTCAATCTCAGCCTTTAGATTGATCTCTAAGTGGACGTGGCACGTTGATGATGGAGGGGATATGGTACGCCCTGTCATAAGCGCTGCATGGGAATTGTTAACGAAAAATAATATGGGAATTATACAGACCTGGGACTTGAACCCAGGTCATGAGCATTGCAAGCGCTTCCACCTGCCACTGAACCATTCCAATTTCAATTAACATATAATAGTGAATAAATATTATAAAAAGAATGTCAGTGGCCTTGGAAACACGCGCGAAATTTGAACGATCCAACCACTCCCTGCCACGAGTTCGTCTTCTTCCTTTTTCTGAAAACATAAACATGAGGCAACGGTTTTGCAAACGTTGCCTAAGACTACTTTCCAGAAAATAGCGATTGGGTTATCTTTGATCATAAATTAGGCGCGAGGGTTGAGATCCCTTCGTTTGGACATGCTCATGCCAATGGTATTAACCACGAGTCCTAATTTTGCCTTGGATGGAAAGCCCTAATTTCTTATCCTGCAAACCCTAAAAAGCATACATGGTATAATCACATATAACACAGAAAAACATAATTAAAAGTATCAGTTAGCTTCAAAACTTTATGATGAACACGAATCAACCATTAAATTTCACAAATAATGCCTAGAATGGGATGCACGATTATGAAATTTCCTTGATGCAGTTCCAGTTCATGTTACCGATTCTGGGAGCTTTGGTTGTTGTTTTTGATTGGAATACGTTCAGAGATTGCCAAGGAAGCTTTTAGAATAGGTTTTGTGCCTTGAATCAACCTGGAAAGCTGTTTTCAGTTTTGAGTTTTTTTGTGAAAATTCTAAGTTTACAATGTGTTCTAGAGCGCAACTTTCAGTTTTTAGGATTAGGTTTATGATCATGTATTTGTATGGAAGCAATTAGGTTAAGAAAATTTGAATAAAATCCATGGCATTGATGATTTTGCATATTTGATTTTCCACCATTATTTTCATATCTTTTTTCACATGTTCTTGTGCAAATTAGCCTAAATCAAACCAAATCTTGCCATATTGGGATGTGCACGAGATATGGAGTCTAGAATGTGTACAAAAAGATTTGTTTGGTTCATTTAGATATTTTCCACATATTTAATTGATTTAAATGAATTAATATTAATATAAATTCAAATAAATAAATAAAAAAATGAGAAAATACTTCCCTTTGGGCCAAATGGTCGTGCACATGTTTAGAATGATGAATCTTGGAAGAAAAATGGGCCCATTAGCATTTTTAGGTCATTTGGATCAATGTTGACTTTTCAAAATATCCAAAAATTTCCCAACTTCCACAAGGCATAACTTGCTCAATTTTTAAGCTTTTCACATGTTCTTTGACATTTTGGAAAGGTCTTTGAGTCCTCTAACCAATACCTTTGGTCCCATGTCATTTTGATTTACCAATCTCAAGTTATGGCCTTTGACTTAAAGTCCCTTTTTGTTGACTTTTGAAAATGACCTATAATGTTGAAATTGATAACTTTTTGTGAGAGCATTTCTTGGACTTGAAGTATGAAGGTGAGTTGTAGGAAATGTCTTTCTCTTCAAAATGAGCTTTGGATGGAATTTTTCTGATAATCCATGTGAAAGTTATGCCCTGGTCAATTTCAGTTGACTTTTTCAGCTGTCCAAATATAGTAACTTTTGCATCTTGATGATTTTCTGAGCCAAATTTTGAGAATCATGATGAAGCATTGATCAAATGATGTTTGTGGCTTCAAAATGATATGTTGACCAAAAATTTGAACTTTTGACTGTCAGATGACCATTTTGCCCCTACAGTTGACTGTAGTGCAATCTAGGGTTTTGACTGTGCAATTTTGAGCTGAAAGCCTTGAAACTTGATATGAGGATACTTGACCATATTTGTAGGCATATGAGACTTGGTTGGGCCTTTGAAAACTTCATTTTCTTGATCAGAACCCAAACCCTAGTTTTGACTGTATATGAGACCCTTGCACTGTACAACCCTTGGGGAATTTTGTGACTTGGCTTGGCAATTTCTTGAAGAATATGGGAGGGCAAATTTTGGGGTACAACACACGTGCTTATACTTCCATTGAGAGACTCTTATCTCATAATGGGCACTTCAAAGGGACACACCGCCTAACCGCCATTGTTGCACCCCAAAATTTTCCCTCTTAATTTTATTCTTATCTGGCTTAGGCTTTACATACTCACTTGCATCATCTTCATTAGTTCATTTGCATATCATTCATTCATTCAATAATGCATGGGTTCAAAAGATCAATTATTATGCAAGTTAGGGTTTCACATTGGTTTTAAGGCTTCTATATCAAATAAGTTTGACTTCATTTGGTTCTTCTTTGAGCACTAAAGTGTGGATTTGTGGTTGTGGTTTATGGTTATCATTGACTTCTTTCTTATCAAGCTACAAGGGCTATTCTTCATCCAAATTCACCAAGGCCAAGGGTTAGGGTTTATTTTTCTATGTTTATCAGAAGATTAATGTTTAATTGCAAAGATATCTTGAACATCTTTCTTCTCAACAATCTCTAATTGATTTCTTCATCATTATGCACCCAATGCAATTGGATTAGGGTTTCTAATCGTTTGCGTGTGTGTGTATGAGTTTGTTTATGTTCATCAATGGAAGATTTATTAGGGTTTCATCTCAAGGATATCTTTCTATACTTCAAGTTTCATCTATGTCAAAAAGGTATTCTCATAGGCATTGGCTTTGTATGGAGATCATTAGTCAAGGCAAAGGAATTGAGGATTGAATTGTTAAAATTATGAGTCTTAGTACAAAATATGATTTGAGGGTTCATTAGGTTCAAGGCATGTTCATTGCTCGTAGTACAAGTTAACATGGATTAAGGAATTTAGTTAAGGTTTTGTAATACAGTGGGAGAACTGACTTGGTGTTTTGCGTTTGATCGCAATTATTGCGGATAGCAAAAGTCGCCACCGACTTTTCTTTTATCCAATAAGGAAAGGTTGAAAAGAACAGGAAATACCTTTGAGATTATTTCTTGAGTTCGGGGGGTAGGTTATGAAAAGGGAAGGTATTAGCATCCTTTTCATCTGTAGTTATCTACGGGCTCTTAGTTGCTTGCTATATCACTTGCTTTTGTTCGAAAATGTGCTTGTGGTGTGGGTTTTGAAAGTATTTTGAAAAACATCTTTGTAATGGTTCTCGCTTCTATAAGAACGCGTACAAAGGGTTAGTTTTGAAAATAGTTCAAAGAGGTGTTTGTAGAATGTGTTTTTGAAAGTGTGTTTTGAAAAGTGTCTTTGTAATGACTCTCATTTCTATAAGAATGCGTACAAAGAGCTTTGTCTTTTGAAAATGTTTCAAATGAAAGTGTTTGGTGCATAAAATGTTTTTGTTGTGAGCAAGCGAGCAACTAGGAGCATCCTACCTACTCAAAAGGTCTAATGTTCCTTTCCTCCTCCTTTAGATGTTTTTATCTTACCATTGATTTGGTAAGAAGCCCCATCATTGGATGTGAAGGGACGGGCGTGATACGTTTGTATAGTCATAAAAGGAAACCTATGGGACGTTTTAGCAATGTCGTTTAGGGACTAGATTGTTTACCGAAAGCAACATTGAGAGTCATCGAGGGACTACAATATTTTATCGAGGGTCTTTGCTAAAACGCCCATTTTCGAGGGACATGACTATTTCTTTGAGGCAACAAGTGAGATTACCCTAAGGATGCATGTGTGAATAGTGTGTTTGATTTGCATGAATTTTCTTGGAATTTTAGGTTGTCTACTTGTTGGTTTTTATCTTTCCATACATCATAATTACTAACATTTATATGAAAGCGGTAAATTGCATAAAGTAAATTTACTAAGCTATTACATCACTTGGGGATGGGGATAAAAATATACAAAGGGGATTTGCAAGAAATTAAATCCTAATTAATTATTACAACCATATTGAATGTGAATAAATGCAAGAATTGGAATGAAAAGAAAATGAACTTTGTTTTGATTTTGTTAAAGAAAAGTTTTGACTAATTAAAATAATTATGAAAATAAAATATTTTTGTAATATTTTTATATATTCATAAAAATAAAACTTGTGAATAAATAGTGTGTAAAATATCAACTTAAAAGGAGTTGATTTGATTTGTTGAAAAAATGTTTGAAGTTTGTTAAAAAAAAGGAAAAGAAAACAAACAAAGGATAAAAAATGGTTCTGGTCCTACCAGGGTTTGAACCCAGGACCCTACACAGAAATGCCTTTCACGCGTGCTGTTTGTACCAATGGGGTGTGTTGTACCCTAAAAGTTTCCCTCTCATTTCTCAAGGAATCACCTTGGATTCTCAAGTTTGCTTCCAAGCCTTGAATTACAAATTTTTCCAAGAATATCACCCATAAGGGCAAAATGGTCATTTGCACACTAAAAAGTCAAACTTTGACTTTTGGATCAAAAGTCAAGCTTCAAGAATCATATTTCATTAAGACACGTTGAAATATGAAGTTTTGTTTCATCAAAATCCAAGAGGTCAAAATTCTAAATACTTAGAATTTTTCTAAGTATTTAAGAAAAATGACACTTCAGAACTTCTGAGCCAGCCTCCAGGCAGGTGCAGTCAGAAGTTACAAACATGGTTTAGAACATAGTCTTTAGTCAGAACATGGCTCTTCAGCATCTACGCAAGTTCAGTCAGAGTTTGCTAGGGTAATGCAAAGAAGGTAATAAAGCGTAATACGAAGCCTGAAAGCTCCTTCAGAACATGTTGGAGCCAGAAGGTAAGAGGATTAGAAGATGGGGATGCCACCCTGAAGCAAAAATTCTGATCCAGAACTAAACCTTGGTGTAGAGTTTCGCATTGCAGGATTTCTGGTTGTGATAAGTCTCATCATCATTTAATGCTCATTTAATGCTCACAACCACCTTCTGAGTCTTTATCCAAAGGATTTTGACCACGTGTACCTCTACTGTCTTGGGATAGCAACTTTGCTACTAAGCCCATGCTTTACTTTTTGCTTTCCCTTAAGTCCTGCTGACAGCCACCATGCTTGCTTCAAAGACAAGGCAGCGCTTCAGCACATGAAGGCTATTTTTCAAAGCTTTGGTCAGAACTTAACCAAATCCCAAAACCTTGCTTATATAACTTGCTGCAGACCTATGACCAACCGCTGGCTCAGCCTACGCCTGCATATCATGATTACACCAAACTAACATACGAAAACTGTAATGAAAAAGCAAAGGAACAGGATGCCAAAACAGGTTCAAATCCTATTTGTTTTTCCCCCCAAAGTCACAGCAAATTCATCTATAAATACTTGGCTCCATCACACATTCAGGGGACTGGCTTTTGAAGAGAGAGATTGGCCAAAAGAGAGAAAAGGAAGTTATGAAACCTTCATAAAAATCCAGATTTCTCATACACAAAAACAAATCTTTGTTCTTCCCTTTGAACCCAAGAACACAACCACTCTTCTGTATCTCTTGCTGACTCAGAACATCCAAAGGCAGCCACTCAAAACTCAAAGCACGCCCCAGGTAAGTCTTTCTGACTTTACTTGCTTTTCATTCTGAACATCATTAACATGTAAATATCATAGTATTAATGTTGTACATATCATTGTATGAATAGAAAAACTATGGATCAGAACTTCTAGAATAATACTAGGCTCAGACTTAGGATATGAACTTCTGGATTTGTTGTGCTGTGATTATTTTGATTTGCTGAACTTAATAAATTGCTGATGTGCTGATTAAGAGTTGAAATGTAACATAGAACTTCTGTTTTTCACTCACCATTTTAACACACAGAACTTCTGAGTTCTCCTCACTGTTAACACACATAATTTCTAGGATTCACTCACTGTTTTAACACTTAGAACTTCTGATGCTTACATGCTGATAACGCACTAAACTGCTAATATTCATTCACTGACTCAGTACAAATACAGAACTTCTGATGTTCACTCATAGTCTTAGCACAACACAAAACTTCTGAGTTCTCCCTACATGTCAAATACACCGAACTTCTGATTTTCATGCATTGATAACATGCTGAACTGCTGACTGTTTGTTCACTGTCTTAGCACCATACAGAACTTCTGAGTTCTTCCTACTGTTTTAACATGCACAAAGTTTCTAAGGTTTTCTCACTGTTCTGACATTCAGAAGTTCAACACATAGCAATCCAGAACTTCAGTGTTTTTCCTCTAACATGTCTTGCAGGACCTCAGAGTTTACCAGTCCAGAATTTCTGATCCCACGGATGTCTCCTACTGAGTCACAGCGCTCTTGGCTTCAGAACTTCTGATCATAGTTGTTCTGCTTATAGCAGCACGCTGTTTACACCTTGCATTTATTTTCCTTTTCATTCTTTTTTATATATTATGAAAAAAATACATAAAAACATAAAATATTTTTGTTGTACCCCAAAATTTGCCCTCCCATATTTCTCAAAACATTTCAAGAAAGATCTCCAAATTGCTCAAGGTAGTCCAAGGGTTGGCCAGACAAGCTCTCTCCTAAGACAGTCTACCTAAAATCAGGATTTCATGTTGCATCAAGATCCTTGAGTCCAAGTGACCCCAAATTCTCACCAATGTCCTAATATGTTCTCAAGATCATCCATGACAAGTTTCAAGCCTTGTAGAGCAAGTTTGCTCAGTCAGTTGCTCAAAGGTCCAAAAATCGAATGTGTTACGGCAAAAGTCAACTGTGACCTACATATAGTCAAACTTCAAGATTTTTGGTCAACATCCTCATTTTGAAGTATATTTCATCATTTGATCAAGGGTTGATCATGATTCATCAAGGATTGCTCACAATTCATCAAGATTCAAAAGTTGCTAAATTAGGGTTTGGCAGGAAAAGTCAACCCAACTTTAACCAAGCATATCTTTCTCATACTTTATGAGAAATGACCCATCCAAAGCTCATTTTGAAGAGGATGCAATTCCCTACAATTCATCTTCAGCTCCAAAGATCAAAATATGCATACACAAGAAGTTAAGAATTTGGACATTATAGGTCATTTTGAAAAGTCAACAAAAACACCTTTTTTGTCAAAGCTTCATACATGAGCATGGAATATAAAATTGAGATGATACCAAAAGGGTTGGTTAAAGGACATATCAAGTTTTCTAAAAAGTCCAAGAACACCTCCAAAGGTTCAAAATTGAGGAAGTTATGCATTGTTGAAGTTGACCTTTTTTTCCAAAATTGCCAAAAGTCAATTATCCCCAAAACTTCAAATTTTGCCAAATGGGCCCATTCTTTTTCACTTGTTTTAAGTTGGCATCATATCCCATGTGCTCTATCCTTAGCCATTTGTCCATATCATATTTTTATTATTTAATTTGGTTTTTATTTGAATTAATTCAATTTAAATCAAATTAAATCAAATAAAATCCAAAAACATTGAAACCAAGGATTTGGTGATGATTGCAGGTCTTATTACACAGCTAGGATCAATCAAACTCGTATCAAGGCATATGTGTACAAAGAGATTGGATTTGGACCAATTTTGGAAAGCTTTAAAGAAGAATCAAATCAAATATCAAAGCCATTGATGGAGAGGGATTTGGACACAAGAATTAACCCTAATACATTGTTGGATACATAAGGAGGCGAGGCAGATCAAGATCAGGGTTGGAGATAAGCGTGAGAGCAAGAACAAAAACTGAAAAATCAAGGAAAAAGTTTGAGATCAAAATCCCACTTAGAGGCATCCTCAAGGCTCGATACCTCTCCCAATCGTTTCCTGGCATTCTCCACAACCTAAAACAGTCAAAAGGAAGTGTTTTCTGATCCCTAAACGCGCTGTAAGTCCTTCACGTTACACCCCTGTTCTTGAATTCGTATTTTGTAATTTAGGCATTGTTGACATAAATTAATGACATATTCTTAATCTACAAAGCATTTGCAAACTTTTGGCAATACTCAATTTCATTTATATAACCTGTGCCGTGAATCACCATTGTTAGGTTTTTTTGGAGTTTTTTAGGGTTTTTGATTTCAGGAGTAATTGGCCTTAGTAATGGGTACCACTGTGTTCAGAAGAAGGAGACGAGTCTAACCATGGTGTTAGAATTCATTTACATGGCCTGTACGAAATTTTGAGAGTGGACAAGGGTATAGCTACGGACGTTGTCCGTGGGTATAGATCTTTGTATTTTTAGCCACGGTGCAGAGGAATGAGACGATGAAGTGTCATCCCCTTACTGGCTTGTTCAAACATTGGTGCGTTTTTCTGACAATTATCCATTACTATTTGTTTTCTTATATTATTATTGATTTGTATTATATTAACAAACAACAACAAGTGATCCAGTGGAAAGCGTGACATGGAATTCCCCTTGGGGCCTGGGTTCGAATCCCAGGTCCCCCTATTTTCTCTATAATATTTTCTTATAGGAAATCTAGTGCACGCATGAGCTTGATGTCCACCGTATGCCTTCCTCATCAATGTGCCAGATGGCCAGATCTGGTGGCTACCACTGAGGGTGCACCAAAAGACCAAGTCAATGCATATGCACAGGATCCAAAAAGTCAAACAGACTTCATGTCATTGGACCCAGAAAACTGCTATTCACACACCCTAAATCAGGCCCATTTCTCATCTCTTTTTATTTTTATTATTCTATTTTAATTATTTTTATTTAATTACTAACCAAAATTAATGTTCTTTTTTATCATAAAAAATCACAAAAATATTTTTACCCAATTAAATTTCAGATTTTTATTTTTCATTAATAAATATTAATTAAATTAATTAGGTTATTAATTTTAGATAACTTTCATTTATTTTGCAAATATTTAAAATTAATTAGAAATCAATAGGTTTTATTACTAATTTAATTATTTTATTTTCTTTCCTAAATTAACAAAACTCCAAAAATATGTCACTTAAATTATTTTTCATTTATTAATTAATTTAATAATTAATTTAGCATTTAATTTTAGGATTTAATTTCTTTTCTTAATATTAAAAACAACAAAAATATTTTCTTTAATTAGAAGGGTCAAAACCCTAGTTTCGCGTTCGATTAAATTTTCCCACGCGCTTTATTTTTATTCAATTATTGTATCTGTTCCCAGTTTGTAATAATTAATTAGGACATTTATTTTTCCGCTTTTAAATTTCAAAGGGGTTGTTTTTGGCGATATAATACCCAACGCCTTGTAATAATTTAGTTTAAATTCCGCACCTTTAATTTTTGCAAATATTCAACTGTAAGATGTTTGATAATAGGGTTTGCATGACAAGAATGAATGCTTAATCTTAAAACAGTTAGATCACCCTAAACATGTGCAAAGATAAAAATAACTGAAATCAACACAAACGCACATGTGCACTCCTAGGGTACACCCCACTTGGTTGCCTTCGTAAACGGTCATTGAGTATAGGTTGTTTTAGAGGTCGCCCTCTTGTCTAGAAGATCATAGTTGCCTCAAAATGGTTGCCTCGGATATTGTTGCCTCGAATAAATGATATAAGACATTAGGGTTACCGCTAAGATGTCTTAACGTTGCTTTAGTGACCGTATGTCCCTCTTTCAATTGACCCTCAAACTCCAACGACGGTGCTACCTACTCACTAATAGTGGGATATCATTGTCTAAAGGAAACGGACATAGAACGATTCCTTTTTCGAGTAGGTAGATTAGTACTTAGATACTTGCTCATCCAAAACAAAACTTTTTTTTACACTTACACTCTTTTGCATACAAAGTTTTCAAAAACACTTCATTACACTCTTGAAGACAGACGCAAAAGTTAAATCGAAGTTAAAACAAAAACTTTTTAAAACCCGCAAGCACAAAGAAAATAATTTTGAAAATGATGAGCAAGTACCTAAGAGCCCGTAGACAACTATGGATAGAAAGGGTGCTAATACCTTCCCTTTCTATAAATCTACCCCCGTACTCATAAATATCTCGAAAAAGGAATTTTTCTGTGCTTTTTTCCTTTCCTTGTTGGATAAAATAAAAGACGGTGGTGACTCTTACTTACCGCGACATTTTGCAAACACAAACGCAAAATGAAAACTAGCATTTCAAAACATTCAGTTCTCCCACCGTATCACAGAACTGGAGACTCTGCTGGGGAATTAATAAGTGAGGTGTACCTTAGGATTAGTTCATCATAATGTTTTCAATTGCTTGATTTGTATGCTTTATCTTTGTGGGTTTGAATCGGAGTTACTATAGATCCTAACCCGGATCTGGGGATACCTTTTAGGTAAGTAGCAATAGACTGTGAGGGAACTGTACGGCGTAGACCGATACGGTTGAAGCAGTAGCTACGTTGGTGTGGCACTTTAGTTTGTACTGATGTCCCTTGTGGAGGAACAAGGAGAATATGGGGTTGCTAAGGGGTCATTAAGCACCAACTGATCTTAGAACCTACAATTGACCAACTTGGCCATAAAAAAGTAGCAGTATGCTACACTCATTGAGACCAAATTCTCGAGATGATTCTGGCCGCAAGAAAAGGTTGCTAAACTAGAATTATGACCGATCGAGGGTGGTCAGTGATATTGAGATCCTCTAGAACCCGGTTACTATTACTAGGACAGGTTGAACCAAACTAAACTGAAAGAGGGTAATACCTAAACTCCATGCCAGCCTGAAATTTTAGGGCTACTGTGTGACTTGTGTGCCCTTACCATGTTTGCTAATACTTGTGGTGTGTTTCCATCATAACATCATGCATCATGACATTGCATGCATATTTCATCAGACTAACCCATTTCAAAGACCAAAGGGATTCATCTTTGTTCTGTTTTGCAGATCATGGCATCTATGCGTAGAAAATACTATTCGCATAAGCTTCGTACAAATCCCTGGTCAACTTAGAGATTTGGTTGCAAAAGTTCCAGATACTTCCTCCTTTATCAGAAGGCATGGTCACCTCCTTGGTTTGGTCACTTCTAAGATGGACGAGCAAAGGATGAGTTTCTTGTTCCAGTTCTTTGACCCATTGCACCACTACTTCACCTTCCCGGACTATTAGTTGGTCCATTCTTTGGAGGAGTTCTCTGATTTACTTGGTATTTCTATTCTAGAGCAGACGCTATTTACAGGTTGGGAAATAGATCTTAGGCCAGAGGATGTTGCTACAGCCCTACATCTGACAAAGGCTGAAGTAATGTCTAACTGGGAAACTCGGAGTGGGGTAAAAGGCTTCCTGGCTAAGTTCTTGTTTGATCAGGCTCAACAGTTTTGGGACAGTTTGGACTTTCAAGCATTCAAAGACATCCTGGCCCTTCTCATATATGGCCTGGTTTTGTTCCCTAATTCAGATTCCTTCGTCGACGTGAACGTAGTGAAGATCTTCATGTCCCGTAATCCGGTGCCCACTCTCTTAAGTGACATCCTGCATGCCCTTTATGCCTGTACTGCTCAGAAACGAGGAACCCTTATGTGTTGTGCACCATTGCTGGCGAGGTGGTTTATTTCTCACCTCCCCAAATCTGTTTTGAAGAACAAGGAAGGTATGGGTTAGGCCTACAGAATTATGTCCCTTGCTCATACGGACATCATCTGGAGCATTAAAGACATGGAAGAAGTAGCTGTTATTGACCAGTGTGAGGAATACACCAATGTTCCTTTACTTGGAATCAGAGGAGGGATCACCTATAATCCTTGTCTGGCCTTACGACAGTTCGGGCGAGCTCGAAAGGACGATCCTCATGAGTTGCTGATTCTGAGCATTGTCTTTGACTTCCAAGGGGATGTTGAGGGACATCGCCGCAGGTTCATACGAGCTTGGAATAGGGTTAACAGGTCTGATCCGCATGATCTAGGAGCAAAGACTTCTCTTCCAATGGAGTCGTATCTCCGGTGGGTTCGAGCCCGTGCCTAAAAGCTGGGAATACTGTACGAAGCTGTCTTACCGGTAATTGTTGAGAGTGCTAATGAAGAAGGGGTTCCCCATACTGTTCTCCATCCATACATGCCTACTGACATCGGGGCATTAAAGAGGTCTTGGATCCAGTTGAGAGAAGAATGGGATACTTACAAAGAAAAGTATCATGAACAAGAACGGAAGATCCTGAAGCTTACAAGGCAGCTGGAGAATGAGAAGGTCCTCAATGACTTTGTCAGCACCAACGGAAAACGACCATGGGAGCGCTGATGTCTTTTTCCATTTCTAGTTTTGATTTACTTTTCAGTTTTTCTCTTTGTAATGCCTTAAAGGCATTTGTCAAACATTGTTTCAAGTTTTTAATCTAATAAAAGTGTGTTTCATTTTGGTTTACGAATTTGAATCTCCCGACGTCTTTGAAATCATGTCATACGCATTTCATTCCCATGCACCTTATTACAGGTACCCTTACAGGTCACTCATCTTCTTCGCTATTTATTTCAGAACTCATCATGTCTGCTGAAACATCCACTGATCAAGCTATTAAGGCTCTTCAAGCTCAAAACGCTCAGTTCCAGGAAATGTTCATGAACCTGGCCAAGGGGCAGAAAGATCTGAAGACTCTTATCTTGAAGGATAAGAAGAAGAAGAAGAAGAAGAAGAAGACAGTCCTCCTGAACATGGGTCACAGGTTTGGAAACAGGTTGCGAGACGAAGTTGATCTGTCCCATTCATCTGGAGGGGGGAGAACCAAGAAGAAAGGAGGGCTCCTAGCCCTGTTGTTTCTGACAATGAGACTGACTTTGATGAAGACCAGTGTCCTCCTGCAGAGGACAGGTATAAGTAACTCGAAGACCGATTAAGTGCGATGGAAATCCAGAAGATACCTGGGTTGGATTTTGGAGAGTTAGGTTTGGCATCTGGGGTAGTGATTCCCCACAAGTTCAAAGTGCCTGTCTTTTCTAAGTACGATGGGATCTCCTGCCCAAAGTTACACCTCCGTTCATATGTTAGAAAGATTCAACCATATACTGTTGACAGGAATCTCTGGATTCACTTCTTTCAAGATAGTCTTTCAGGGACTCAACTTGAGTGGTTCTATCAACTAGAGAAGCTAACGTCCGTAATTGGGAGGACCTTGCTGCTGCTTTTTACAAGTAGTACCAATATAATGCCGACCTCGCTCCCATGCGTACCCAACTTCAGGGTATGTCTATGGGTGCGAGCGAAGGTTTTAAAGATTACGCTCAGAAGTGGAGAGATCTCGCTGGTAGAGTCCAACCCCCTCTGGCTGACAGGGAGTTAGTGGATATGTTTTTGGGGACCTTGTCTGGTCCGTATTTCAACCATTTGATCGGAAGTTCATCGTCAGGTTTTACTGAGTTAATTATGACTGAGGAGAGAGTTAAAGCCGGTATCAAGAGCGGCAAGTTACAGAAAGGTGCTTCGTCAAGTACCGAGAAGAAGCCCTTTAAGAAGGAGTCTAGTGCAATTTACAGCTCTAGGAACCAAAGTCGACCTGAGCGCCGCCAAGCGGTTAATGCGATAGTTATTTCAAGACCAACTATTTCCCCACAACGCAACAATCAGCCAAGAGCAGAGAGGCCTCAAAGACAGTTTACTCGTCTCAGCATGACTTTATCTCAAATTCTGCCACAATTGTTGAAGACTAACTTGGTGATTCAGAGGGAAGCTCCAAAGAATCCCAACACCACATCGCCTCTGTATAATCCGAACGCCCACTGTGCTTATCACTCTGATAGCCTAGGGCATGATACCAATAATTGTTGGGCCTTGAAGAATAAGGTACAGGATCTGATTAACGCTAAGGAGATTGAGTTTGAAGCGTCGGAAAAGCCTAATGTTATGACTGCTCCTATGCCCAAGCATGGAGTGAATGTTGTAGATGATGACTCGTTTGTGACTTCTGTAGAAGACATTACTACTCCATTGATGACTGTGAAGAAGAACCTTCTGATAGCCAGTTTATTTTAGGGTTGTGGCGAAGGTTTCCATCTGTGTTCCATCCTACCTATTGGTTGCCATCTTTTGAAGTCAGGTGTCCAACGCCTGATGGATAATAAATAAATATTGTTCGAGAAAACTCTTGTTCCGTTGGTTCCTGTTGAGGAAGTTTCCATAATCACCATTTTCGCCAATTCTTCCAAGGTTTCCTCGAGAAAGCCTATTAGAATTACATATGTTCCGAGAATCGCTCCATTGATCATTACTGTTCCTGGACCTATCCCTTACACGTCGGATAAGGCAGTCCCATGGCACTATGGGGCCGATGTGTATTATCACGGGGTTAAACAAGACTTGAAGGATGAAGAGGCTGATACTGATGTCAACAATATTGTTGGATCTAGTAAAGTCACCCGAAGCGGAAGACTTTTCTCTCCTGAGATCTCTCCACCAATTGTTCAAAAGCCTGTTGTTATTACACCTGCCAGTACATCTGCTACTGTCCCTGTTCAAGTTCCAATCCTTACCCCTGTCGCCAAGTCATCTGACACTCGGGGCAAAGGGATCACCGGTGAGCCTGCCTAGATGGAGGCACCGAGGAAGATTACTGGTGAAGCCTCTAGACAGGAGATAGAGGAAATTTTAAAGATCATCAAGAAAAGCGACTACAATGTAGTCAAATGGTCGGGGTAAACTCCGTCGAAGATCTATATGTTGTCTTTATTGTTGTGTTCAGAAGCCCATGCTAAGGCTCTGATTGCTTTCCTGAAGACTGCGCACGTGCCGCAGGAGACATCTGCTGACCAGTTCAAAGATTGTGTGGCTAGTCTGACAGCAGATAACGAGTTGGGTTTCTCCGATGCAGATTTGACCGCCAAGGGGAAGAATCACAATGATGCTCTGCATGTCTCCATTGAGTGCAGGGGCACTACTTTAGCTCACATGCTGGTGGATACTGGATCATCGTTAAACATTCTACCCAAGAAAGCGTTAGACCGGTTAGACTGTGAAGGGTTGGTGCTGAAGCCAAGAAACATTGTGGTTAGGGCCTTTGACGGGTCCAAGAGGATGGTACATGGAGAGGTGGATATTCCGGTTAAGGTTGGTTCTCAGACTTTTGCGTCTACATTCTATGTGATGGACATTCAGCCATCTTATTCTTGTTTGCTGGGTCGCCCGTGGATCCATAAAGCTGGGGAAGTAACTTCTATGCTCCACCAGATGCTGAAATACCCAGTGAAGGGGACAATTGTCACAGTACGAGGAGAAGAGGAGTACATGGTGAGCCACCTCAACTCTTTCCGGTATGTGTAGATAGACGGGGAGTTCATTGAAACCCCGTGTCAACATTTTGAAGAATTCCTCCAGACTCTGGCATCGACTGAAACTGTTGCTGAAGATCCTCCAATAAAGATGGCTTCCTTCAAGGATGCCCGGGCTGTTATCGAGAAAGGTGGGTGTGCGAATTGGGGCCAACTCCCTGATTTTTCACATAAGACTGACAAGTTTGGTTTGGGTTTCACAGCAGAAGCTCAAAGGGCCGTTCGGCACGCGCAAATTGGAAGACCTCCCTTGCGTATTACTAATCCTGAAGTGAATATGATTGAAGATGATGGTGAAGAGTCTGAGTTCGACAGCTGGATCTACCCAACTACCGATGACAGACTAAGCAATTGGACGACAAAGGACTTCGTGCCAATTTCTTTTACCACACAGTAATAGACTTTTGTTTTGAATTTGTAACAGACAATTTTTAAACTTTACGACCCAGTGCCTTACCCGAGACACCATGGCTTTGTTTGTTAGGGCTTTATGTGTGTCATTTCCATATATCATTAATAAAAGCATTGGACGTTTTCTTGCATTTCAAATTTTGTGCTCCTTGTTTTTCTTTTTATCTTGCAAAACAGCTATTTTATACACACTCACATATACAGGTCTACATCCACTCTGGATCCTACTGATAACGACTCTGCTACTGCCAGTTATGACTTCGAAAGTCCGATCAACCAAGCCAAGGACGAAGGTGAGGATGATTGTGAAGTGCCTGGTGAACTTGCTAGACTGTTGCTTCAGGAAGAGAGGGCCATACAGCCGCATGAAGAGCTAGTGGAAACAGTAAATCTGGGTACAGAGGTAGACAAGAAAGAGGTCAAGATCGGTGCAAATCTGGAGTCTAGTGTTAAGCAACAGTTGATTCAGATGCTGCGTGACTATGTTGAGATCTTTGTCTGGTCTTATGAAGATATGCCTGGGTTGGATACTGATATCGTGGTTCACCGATTGCCTACCAAGGAAGACTGTCCTCCAGCGAAACAGAAAGTCCGTCGAATGTGCCCAGAGATGTCTGAGAAAATCAAGGCTGAAGTTATGAAACAGTTTGATGTTGGTTTTCTAGCAGTTACTTCTTACCCACAGTGGGTGGCCAACGTGGTTCCGGTGCCAAAGAAAGATGGTAAGGTTCGAATGTGTGTTGACTATAGGGATCCGAACAGGGCAAGCCCTAAGTATGATTTCCCTCTGCCTCATATCGACGTTCTGGTTGACAACACCGCACGACATAAGGTCTTCTCCTTTATGGATGGTTTCTCCGGTTATAATCAGATTAAAATGGCTCTCGAGGATATGGAGAAGACAACCTTTGTTACTCAATGGGGTACCTTTTGCTACAAGGTCATGCCTTTTAGATTGAAAAATGTTGGGGCAACATATCAGCGTGCCATGGTTGCTTTGTTCCATGACATGATTCATCATGAGATTGAGGTATACGTTGACGACATGATTGCAAGATCCCAGACTGAGGAAGAACATCTTGACCATCTTTAGAAGCTATTTGTTAGGTTGAAGTTGTACAAGCTGAGGTTAAACCCGAACAAATGCACCTTCGGGGTGAGATCTGGTAAGCTGCTAGGTTTCGTCGTAAGCGATAAAGGTATTCAAGTGGATCCTGCAAAGGTGAAGGCTATACAGGAAATGCCAGCTCCCCGAACTGAAAAAGAAGTCAGAGGCTTTCTGGGATGTCTGAACTACATTTCCCGATTCATCTTGCACCTAACTGCTACTTGTGAGCCGATCTTCAAGTTACTGAAGAAAGATCAAGTGGTAAGATGGAATGATGAATGTCAGGCCGCTTTCGAAAGGATCAAAAAATATCTCCAAGAGCCACCTATTCTGATTCCTCCAGTTGAAGGGATACCTTTGATCTTATACTTGACAATACTCGACAACTCAATGGGGTGCGTGCTGGGGCAACATGATGAGTTTGGCCGAAAAGAGCTTGCTATTTATTACCATAGCAAAAAGTTTACCGACTGCGAGACCCGATACTCGTTGCTTGAGAAAACTTGTTGCGCTTTGGCATGGGCTGCTCGCCGGCTGAGACAGTATATGCTGACTCACACTACTCTATTGATATCAAAGATGGATCCAATCAAGTATATCTTCGAGAAGCCTGCCTTGTCCGGAAGAATAGCAAGATGGCAGATGATCTTGACTGAGCATGACATCAAATACACGACCCAAAAAGCAATCAAGGGAAGTGTGTTAGCAGATCATTTGGCACATCAAGCAGTGGACGATTACCAGTCTATGAACTTTAAATTCCCGGATGAGAACATCATGTTAGTGACCGACTGTGAAACACCTGGACCAGATGAAGGACCTGAGGAAGGATCCCGATGGTCTATGTACTTTGATGGAGCCTCAAACGCTTTGGGAAATGGAATTGGCACCGTGATCATATCTCTTGAAGGCTCTCATACTCCGTTCACCGCCCGACTATGTTTCAACTGCACCAAAAACATGGCGGAGTATGAAGCGTGCATTATGGGTCTTTGAGCAGCAATTGACCTAAGGATTAAGTTCTTGAGTGTATTCGGAGATTCCGCTCTCGTGATCAGTCATATCAAAGACGAGTGGGATATGAAACACCCAAATCTTATTCCTTACAAGGAGTATGTGTTGACTTTGCTTCCGCACTTCGAGGAGATAACCTTTGAACACTTCCCTAGGGAGGAGAATCAGTTGGCGGACGCGCTAGCTACGATGTCTTCTACGTTCAAGGTCAGATGGGACAATGAAGCTCCCCAGATTACCATTGAGAGGTTGGACGAACCTGCACATTGCTGTGACATTGAGACTGAAGAGGTAGCAGATAAGCGCTGGTTTCATGAGGTAAAGAGGTATCTTAAGGCTCAGGAATACCCCGAGGGTGCATCTGTTAATGATAAGAAGTTTCTGAGGAGGTTCACGGAGAAGTTCTTCATCAGCAATGGCATTCTTTACAAGCGTAATCATGATTCAACCTTACTGCGTTGTATGGATAAGAACGAAGCAGGGAGGATTATGGTAGATTTACATGAAGGTACTTTCGGGACTCATTCTAGTGGACACACCATGGCGAAGAAAATCCTTCGGGCAGGATATTATTGGTCCACCATGGAAGCCGATTGTTATCAGCATTCTCGGACTTGTCATAAGTGCCAAGTCTATGCTGATAAAGTGCATATACCTCTAGTACCTATGAATGTCTTGACAGCTCCTTGGCCTTTTGCAATGTGGGGCATCGACATGATCGGCGAGATCAGACCTACGACATCTAACGGGCATCGTTTCATTCTGGTAGCGATTGATTACTTTACGAAGTGGGTTGAAGCAACTTCCTTTGCTATCGTAACCAAGAACGTCATGGCACGGTTCATTCGGCACAATATGATCTGTCGATATGGTGTACCAGAGAGAATCATTACGGACAATGGTACAAATCTTAATAATAAGATGATCACCGAGCTCTATAAGCAGTTCAAGATACAACATCACAACTCTTCTCCTTACCGACCGAAGATGAATGGGGCTGTAGAAGCGGCTAATAAGAACATTAAGAAGATTGTGCAAAAGATGACGGTGACATACAAAGATTGGCACGAGATGTTACCATTTGCTCTTCATGGGTACCGTACCTCAGCGCGGACGTCAACAGGGGCAACACCCTATTCCTTGGTATATGGCATGGAGGCCGTCATGCCCATTGAAGTTCAGATACCCTCTCTTCGAATTATGAAGGATGCAGGTTTGAGCGAAGATGACTGGATTCAGACCCGACTTGATCAGCTGAACTTAATCGATGAAAAGAGACTTACTGCTATTTGTCATGGTCAAACGTATCAAAAGCGGATGATCAAGGCATTTAACAAGAAAGTCAGACGACAAGAGTATCAAGTTGGGGACCTGGTTATCAAGCGCATAATACTGCCACAAGGTGATCCCAGGGGCAAATGGACCCCTACTTACGAAGGGTCATTTGTGGTTAAGAACGTTTTCTCAGGAGGAGCTATGATTTTAACCACCATGGATGGTGACTGTAACACCCCGTTTCCAATTAATTGATTTATTTAAATTTGGGAATTTATTTTATTAGAATTAATAAAATAAAAAGAATTATTTATTTTGGAGTATTTGAGGAAAATAAAAGAAATAAGGAATATTAGGATTTTTATGTTATTGGGCTTAGATGTTGTTAGTAAAGAGTGGGGGTGCAGAGAAATAAAGTTATGTTTGGGACTTAGGCCATTTTCTCATTTTTGGTTTTCACGTAAGAACAGAAGTTGGAATTTGGGAAAATAGAGCTCTGAAGAACGGAGAACGAAGAACCTCGCTCAAAAAGTTCAAAGCTGCTAATTGATAAGGTAAGGGGGGTTTATACTCGATTTATATTTGTTTATGGGTTTATGTACGGTTGATTCGGGTAATTGTAGGAAAATCCCAATTGTTAGATGTTTCTAGGGATCGATAACCGTAGGACTAACCTTGTTAGAAAAGGGTTAGGTTCCCAATTTTTATGAATCGATTAAGAGTTTTAGGTCCCAAATGAGGAATTGGGAGTATATATCATGATCGTGAATTTACCTTGGAAGTTGTAGGGATAACCTCAGTGTCAGTAGAATTCCCCAAAAGGACGGTTAATCCCCGGTTAAGGTTACTGTAATGATTGTTGGTATTTTGGATATGGTGGTGTTGTTGTGAATTGTACAACCTGATGTCGTTAGGTACCGAATTACGCGTTTGGCGGGCGTTTTCCCGCGTTTGGACTGCTGTTCTGAGCTGCTACAGGTTCAGGAAAATCCTGTTACGCGCTCAGCAACACGGGCCGTGTTGCACAACACGGGTGCCCGTGTTGCTCTTCTGTATTGGGAGATGGTGTGCTCTGGTTGCACGACACGGGCCGTGTTGCACAACACGGGCACCCGTGTCAGATCCCCTGTACTGATAAAAATAAAATGTGCGTTTTTCTGGACGTGCTGCACAACACGGGCCGTGTTGCACAACACGGGCACCCGTGTTGCTCTGCTGTGATGATTTTCTGAATTTTTGGTTTCAGTGTTTTGATGTTGGATTTTTATTGCCATGCTTTTAGATATGTTATCGAGCATGAATTATGATATAATTGATGTGATTGGTTGATGTTTGAATAGTATGCTGAGTGATTACATGCTATTCGTAACTTGATATGATTGATGTTTAAATGGTATGCTGAGTGGTTACATGCTATTTCATATCATGTTATGTTTGATATTGTTGATGTGCATGATATGTTGATCGATGTTCATAGTATGCTGAGTGTTACATACTTACATATCATGTTGCATTTGTTAATTCCCATTGTGTGGAATTAACATGGTGGCCAATATACGTGTCCGCGATTTAATGGAACGTTGAGGTGGTAGCCGTGTCCGCGATATAATGGAACGGTGAGTTATCCGTGACCCGAGATTTAATGGGGCGGTGAAGTGGTACCACATGCATGGGTGTGTTGCATTACTCGAATATAACATGAATGGATGATTTTTCCAATGTTATATTTGATTGTTTGTATGCACGTATGATTTGATAAATGGTTGATGATGTTTGATGAATAATTGCAAATATGAAAGGCAATATGTCATGGATATATGAATTGTAAAGGTTTTGTAAACTATGAAATATGCTATTGATTGGGTGACGCTTATGATTTCGTGAATTGATTGTTATGAATGTATAACCAAATGTATAATTGAGAAGCTCACCCTTACTGTTGAATATTTCAGATTGAGGAGCTTCGCTCAGGTGCTTGGCGAAGGCTTATCGTGTCTAGTTTAGTTTCGTTTTAGTATGTCCGGGTCATGCTCTGATAGTTGTAACTCCGGGAACGTTTGGTTGTCGAGCTGCTTTAGTCAGACTCGTTTATTTTCTTTTAATTGTTATAATATGACGTTGACTTTTCCAGGTGTTAATCCCTGATGATTTTGGAAAATATTATGACATTTGATTTTATTAAATAAATTATTCCGCTGTGTAGACATGTATGAGTTACCACTAAAATTATGCATGACAGGAATCTATTTTATTAAAAGAGAATTGTAGCATTCCTCGATTATTACATGTACTCTGAGTTTATAATTTTTAATATTTGCGAAAATTATATACGGGTTTTAGAGGGTGTTACAATAGTGGTATCAGAGCATAGTCGGTCGTTGTGACCAGAGTCTTGAGTCAGTCATCCCTTTTCGTATGCGACTAGTGCAAGGTAACACTGTCGATACTGTATTCTGATGTGGAGTATGTTTTGATTCTCAGGAATATGGCTGGAGGAGGTAACGGACGAAATGATGCTGCACTCGCTGAGGCTTTGGGGATGTTAGCTGGCGTACTTGCTGGAAACCCAACTGGAGGCGTGATTGGTGCTGATAGGCAATTGGGAAATTTCCAGAGGAACAATCCTCCGTTGTTCAAAGGTACACATGACCCCGAAGGTGCTCAGAAGTGGCTGAAGGAAATCGAAAGGATTTTCCGTGTGATCGATTGTGCTGAAGACCTGAAAGTCAGATATGGTACGCATATGTTGGCAGAAGAGGCCGACGACTGGTGGGTTGCCACAAGGACTGAAATGGTTCAGGATGGGGAGGCACTGACTTGGGCTAACTTCAGAAGGGCTTTTCTGAGGAGGTACTTTCCTGAAGATGTTCGGGGAAGAAAGGAAATTGAATTTTTAGAGCTTAAGCAGGGCAATCTGACTGTTAGTGAGTATGCTACTAAGTTCACTGAGCTGGCAAAGTATTATGCGCACTACAACAATGATGAGGCTGGAGAATTCTCTAAATGTATCAAATTTGAGAATGGTCTCAGAGATGAGATTAAGCAGGGAATCAGGTATCAGCGTATTCGTAGATTTTCTGATCTGGTGGATTGTAGCAGAATCTTGGAAGAAGATATTACCAAGAATCGGTCGTCTCACTCTCGTGGGGCTGTTGATAAAAGAGGGAAGCAGCATATGGACCGTGGCAAGCCATATGGTAGAGATAACCAGAGATCAGGCGGTTGGAAAAGGCCTAGTGGGGGAGATTCTAAGGCTCCTATCAGATGCTACAGGTGTGGTGAGTCTGGTCATCACATTCGAGATTGCAAGAGTGATGAGAAGAAGTGCTATAAATGTGGAAAGGCTGGTCATTTGTCTATTGATTGCAGAGGGAAGTCTGTTACTTGTTACAATTGTGGCGAAGAAGGTCACATTCGTCCGCAGTGTCCTAAGCCTAGGAAGGATCAGTCAGGTGGAAAAGTGTTTGCTTTGTCTGGATCTGAGACTACCCCAGAGGATCGATTGATTAAAGGTACGTGTTTTATTCATGGCACACCTTTAGTTGCAATTATTGATACTGGTGCAACTCATTCTTTCATTTCTTTGGATTGTGCTGAGAGGTTGAAACTGGACATATCTGGTATGCGAGGTAGCATGGTTGTTGATACTCCTGCATCGGGTTCAGTGACAACTTCACTCGTATGTAGGAATTGTCCTATTGAGATTTTTGGTAGAGGTTTCGGTATGGATTTAGTGTGCCTACCGCTTGAACAAATTGATATTATCCTTGGGATGAACTGGTTGGAATTTAACCGGGTTCATCTGAACTGCTTTGCTAAGACGGTGATTTTCCCAGAAGCAATTGGTGTCGAGAATTTGACTATGACTGCTAGGCAGGTACAAGAAGCAATGGAAGACGGTGCTAATGTGTTTATGTTACTTGCTTCGTTAGATGCAACAGGAAAGGTCAGGAGTGTGGAATTGCCAGTGGTGTGTGATTTTCCAGAAGTCTTTCCGGATGATGTTGGCGAGTTACCTCCTGAGAGAGAAGTGGAATTTTCTATAGATTTAATTCCTGGTACGAGACCGGTGTCGATGGCGCCATATCGGATGTCTGCGTCTGAATTGGCTGAATTGAAGAGTCAGTTGGAAGATTTACTGGAGAAGAAGTTTATTCGTCCAAGTGTTTCGCCTTGGGGTGCTCCGGTATTGTTGGTTAAGAAGAAAGAAGGTTCTATGAGACTGTGTGTTGATTACAGGCAATTGAACAAGGTAACCATTAAGAATCGGTACCCGTTACCGAGGATTGATGATTTAATGGATCAACTAATTGGAGCCAGTGTATTCAGTAAGATTGACTTGAGATCTGGATATCATCAGATTCGTGTGAAAGCGGAAGATATTCAGAAGACTGCTTTTCGGACGAGGTATGGGCATTATGAATACTCTGTTATGCCGTTCGGAGTTACTAATGCACCTGGTGTTTCATGGAATATATGAACAGGATTTTTCATCCGTATCTGGATAAGTTTGTTGTGGTTTTTATTGATGACATTCTGATTTATTCCAAGAATGACGAAGAACATGCGGAACATCTCAGAATTGTGTTAGAGTTGTTGAAAGATAAGAAGTTGTATGCAAAGTTGTCCAAATGTGAGTTCTGGCTGAATGAAGTTAGTTTTCTTGGACATGTGATTTCTAAGAATGGTATTGCAGTGGATCCTACGAAAGTAGAAGCGGTATCTCAGTGGGAAGCGCCGAAGACTGTTTCTGAAATCAGAAGTTTTCTTGGTCTTGCAGGTTATTACAGAAAGTTTATCGAAGGATTCTCAAAGTTAGCATTGCCGTTGACGAAGTTGACTCGTAAAGGACAAGCGTTTATTTGGGATTCTGATTGTGAGAAAGGTTTCCAAGAATTGAAGCGGAGATTGACTAGTGCTCCTATTCTGATTTTGCCGAATCCGGTGGAATCTTTTGTGGTTTATTGTGATGCATCTCTGTTGGGTTTAGGTGGTGTTTTAATGCAGAATCAACAAGTAGTTGCGTATGCTTCGAGACAGTTAAAGGTTCATGAAAGGAACTATCCTACTCATGACTTAGAGTTGGTAGCAGTGGTATTCTAGAAGAGATCAGGATCGGGCAAAAATCTGATGTTAATTTAGTTGATAAATTGACATTGATCGACCAAGGTCAAGGTGGCGAGTTTGGAATTGATGAAAATGATGTTATGAGATTTGGCGATAGAGTTTGTGTTCCTGATGTTGCAGAAATCAAGAAGAGTATATTAGAGGAAGGACATCGCAGTGGGATGAGTATTCATCCGGGTGCCACGAAAATGTATCATGATTTGAAGAAATTGTTTTGGTGGCCGGGAATGAAAAAGGAAATAGCTGAATTTGTGTATGCATGTCTAATCTGTCAGAAATCGAAGATTGAACATCAGAAGCCGTCTGGATTTATGCAACCAATGTTTATTCCAGAATGGAAGTGGGATAGTATTTCTATGGATTTTGTATCTGGGTTGCCGAGGACTCCTATGAATTGTGAAGCAATATGGGTCGTTGTGGATAGGTTGACTAAGTCTGCTCATTTTATACCGGTGCGAATGGATTACTCGATGGAGAGATTGGCACAGTTGTATATTGAGAAAATAGTGAGTTTGCATGGAGTTCCTTCTAGTATTGTGTCGGATAGAGATCCGAGGTTCACTTCGAAATTTTGGGAAGGATTGCAGAAGGCTTTGGGTACTAAATTGAGGTTGAGTTCAGCTTACCATCCTCAGACTGATGGACAGACGGAGAGGACGATTCAATCATTAGAAGATTTATTGCGTGCTTGTGTTTTAGAGCAGGGTGGAGCTTGGGATAGCTATTTACCCTTGATTGAATTTACTTATAACAATAGTTACCATTCGAGTATTGGTATGGCTCCGTTTGAGGCATTGTATGGTAGACGGTGTAGAACACCTTTGTGTTGGTATGAATCTGGAGAGAGTTCGGTAGTTGGGCCAGAGATTGTTCAGCAGACTACTGAAAAGATCAAATTGATTCAAGAGAAGATGAGAGCTTCTCAGAGTCGTCAGAAAAGTTATCATGATAAGAGGAGAAAGAATTTAGAATTCAGTGCTGGAGATCATGTGTTTATGAGAGTTACTCCGATGACGGGTATTGGTCGAGCGTTGAAGTCTAAGAAGTTGACTCCGCGTTTTATTGGTCCGTTTCAGATTACGGAAAGAGTTGGAGAAGTTGCTTATCGCATTGCTTTACCTCCGAGACTTGCGAATTTGCACGACGTTTTTCATGTTTCTTAGTTGAGGAGATACATTCCAGACCCATCTCATGTAATCCAAATAGATGATGTACAGGTGAGAGATAACCTGACAGTAGAAACATTGCCTATGAGGATAGAAGATCGGGAAGTGAAACAGTTAAGAGGTAAAGAGATAGCATTAGTGAAGGTTGCTTGGGGAGGTCCAGCAGATGGAAATATCACTTGGGAGCTGGAGAGCCAGATGAAAGAGGCTTATCCTGAGCTATTCGTCTAAGGTATGTTTTCGAGGACGAAAACTCTTTTAGTGGGGGAGAGTTGTAACACCCCGTTTCCAATTAATTGATTTATTTAAATTTGGGAATTTATTTTATTAGAATTAATAAAATAAAAAGAATTATTTATTTTGGAGTATTTGAGGAAAATAAAAGAAATAAGGAATATTAGGATTTTTATGTTATTGGGCTTAGATGTTGTTAGTAAAGAGTGGGGGTGCAGAGAAATAAAGTTATGTTTGGGACTTAGGCCATTTTCTCATTTTTGGTTTTCACGTAAGAACAGAAGTTGGAATTTGGGAAAATAGAGCTCTGAAGAACGGAGAACGAAGAACCTCGCTCAAAAAGTTCAAAGCTGCTAATTGATAAGGTAAGGGGGGTTTATACTCGATTTATATTTGTTTATGGGTTTATGTACGGTTGATTCGGGTAATTGTAGGAAAATCCCAATTGTTAGATGTTTCTAGGGATCGATAACCGTAGGACTAACCTTGTTAGAAAAGGGTTAGGTTCCCAATTTTTATGAATCGATTAAGAGTTTTAGGTCCCAAATGAGGAATTGGGAGTATATATCATGATCGTGAATTTACCTTGGAAGTTGTAGGGATAACCTCAGTGTCAGTAGAATTCCCCAAAAGGACGGTTAATCCCCGGTTAAGGTTACTGTAATGATTGTTGGTATTTTGGATATGGTGGTGTTGTTGTGAATTGTACAACCTGATGTCGTTAGGTACCGAATTACGCGTTTGGCGGGCGTTTTCCCGCGTTTGGACTGCTGTTCTGAGCTGCTACAGGTTCAGGAAAATCCTGTTACGCGCTCAGCAACACGGGCCGTGTTGCACAACACGGGTGCCCGTGTTGCTCTTCTGTGTTGGGAGATGGTGTGCTCTAGTTGCACGACACGGGCCGTGTTGCACAACACGGGCACCCGTGTCAGATCCCCTGTACTGATAAAAATAAAATGTGCGTTTTTCTGGACGTGCTGCACAACACGGGCCGTGTTGCACAACACGGGCACCCGTGTTGCTCTGCTGTGATGATTTTCTGAATTTTTGGTTTCAGTGTTTTGATGTTGGATTTTTATTGCCATGCTTTTAGATATGTTATCGAGCATGAATTATGATATAATTGATGTGATTGGTTGATGTTTGAATAGTATGCTGAGTGATTACATGCTATTCGTAACTTGATATGATTGATGTTTAAATGGTATGCTGAGTGGTTACATGCTATTTCATATCATGTTATGTTTGATATTGTTGATGTGCATGATATGTTGATCGATGTTCATAGTATGCTGAGTGTTACATACTTACATATCATGTTGCATTTGTTAATTCCCATTGTGTGGAATTAACATGGTGGCCAATATACGTGTCCGCGATTTAATGGAACGTTGAGGTGGTAGCCGTGTCCGCGATATAATGGAACGGTGAGTTATCCGTGACCCGAGATTTAATGGGGCGGTGAAGTGGTACCACATGCATGGGTGTGTTGCATTACTCGAATATAACATGAATGGATGATTTTTCCAATGTTATATTTGATTGTTTGTATGCACGTATGATTTGATAAATGGTTGATGATGTTTGATGAATAATTGCAAATATGAAAGGCAATATGTCATGGATATATGAATTGTAAAGGTTTTGTAAACTATGAAATATGCTATTGATTGGGTGACGCTTATGATTTCGTGAATTGATTGTTATGAATGTATAACCAAATGTATAATTGAGAAGCTCACCCTTACTGTTGAATATTTCAGATTGAGGAGCTTCGCTCAGGTGCTTGGCGAAGGCTTATCGTGTCTAGTTTAGTTTCGTTTTAGTATGTCCGGGTCATGCTCTGATAGTTGTAACTCTGGGAACGTTTGGTTGTCGAGCTGCTTTAGTCAGACTCGTTTATTTTCTTTTAATTGTTATAATATGACGTTGACTTTTCCAGGTGTTAATCCCTGATGATTTTGGAAAATATTATGACATTTGATTTTATTAAATAAATTATTCCGCTGTGTAGACATGTATGAGTTACCACTAAAATTATGCATGACAGGAATCTATTTTATTAAAAGAGAATTGTAGCATTCCTCGATTATTACATGTACTCTGAGTTTATAATTTTTAATATTTGCGAAAATTATATACGGGTTTTAGAGGGTGTTACAATAGTGGTATCAGAGCATAGTCGGTCGTTGTGACCAGAGTCTTGAGTCAGTCATCCCTTTTCGTATGCGACTAGTGCAAGGTAACACTGTCGATACTGTATTCTGATGTGGAGTATGTTTTGATTCTCAGGAATATGGCTGGAGGAGGTAACGGACGAAATGATGCTGCACTCGCTGAGGCTTTGGGGATGTTAGCTGGCGTACTTGCTGGAAACCCAACTGGAGGCGTGATTGGTGCTGATAGGCAATTGGGAAATTTCCAGAGGAACAATCCTCCGTTGTTCAAAGGTACACATGACCCCGAAGGTGCTCAGAAGTGGCTGAAGGAAATCGAAAGGATTTTCCGTGTGATCGATTGTGCTGAAGACCTGAAAGTCAGATATGGTACGCATATGTTGGCAGAAGAGGCCGACGACTGGTGGGTTGCCACAAGGACTGAAATGGTTCAGGATGGGGAGGCACTGACTTGGGCTAACTTCAGAAGGGCTTTTCTGAGGAGGTACTTTCCTGAAGATGTTCGGGGAAGAAAGGAAATTGAATTTTTAGAGCTTAAGCAGGGCAATCTGACTGTTAGTGAGTATGCTACTAAGTTCACTGAGCTGGCAAAGTATTATGCGCACTACAACAATGATGAGGCTGGAGAATTCTCTAAATGTATCAAATTTGAGAATGGTCTCAGAGATGAGATTAAGCAGGGAATCAGGTATCAGCGTATTCGTAGATTTTCTGATCTGGTGGATTGTAGCAGAATCTTGGAAGAAGATATTACCAAGAATCGGTCGTCTCACTCTCGTGGGGCTGTTGATAAAAGAGGGAAGCAGCATATGGACCGTGGCAAGCCATATGGTAGAGATAACCAGAGATCAGGCGGTTGGAAAAGGCCTAGTGGGGGAGATTCTAAGGCTCCTATCAGATGCTACAGGTGTGGTGAGTCTGGTCATCACATTCGAGATTGCAAGAGTGATGAGAAGAAGTGCTATAAATGTGGAAAGGCTGGTCATTTGTCTATTGATTGCAGAGGGAAGTCTGTTACTTGTTACAATTGTGGCGAAGAAGGTCACATTCGTCCGCAGTGTCCTAAGCCTAGGAAGGATCAGTCAGGTGGAAAAGTGTTTGCTTTGTCTGGATCTGAGACTACCCCAGAGGATCGATTGATTAAAGGTACGTGTTTTATTCATGGCACACCTTTAGTTGCAATTATTGATACTGGTGCAACTCATTCTTTCATTTCTTTGGATTGTGCTGAGAGGTTGAAACTGGACATATCTGGTATGCGAGGTAGCATGGTTGTTGATACTCCTGCATCGGGTTCAGTGACAACTTCACTCGTATGTAGGAATTGTCCTATTGAGATTTTTGGTAGAGGTTTCGGTATGGATTTAGTGTGCCTACCGCTTGAACAAATTGATATTATCCTTGGGATGAACTGGTTGGAATTTAACCGGGTTCATCTGAACTGCTTTGCTAAGACGGTGATTTTCCCAGAAGCAATTGGTGTCGAGAATTTGACTATGACTGCTAGGCAGGTACAAGAAGCAATGGAAGACGGTGCTAATGTGTTTATGTTACTTGCTTCGTTAGATGCAACAGGAAAGGTCAGGAGTGTGGAATTGCCAGTGGTGTGTGATTTTCCAGAAGTCTTTCCGGATGATGTTGGCGAGTTACCTCCTGAGAGAGAAGTGGAATTTTCTATAGATTTAATTCCTGGTACGAGACCGGTGTCGATGGCGCCATATCGGATGTCTGCGTCTGAATTGGCTGAATTGAAGAGTCAGTTGGAAGATTTACTGGAGAAGAAGTTTATTCGTCCAAGTGTTTCGCCTTGGGGTGCTCCGGTATTGTTGGTTAAGAAGAAAGAAGGTTCTATGAGACTGTGTGTTGATTACAGGCAATTGAACAAGGTAACCATTAAGAATCGGTACCCGTTACCGAGGATTGATGATTTAATGGATCAACTAATTGGAGCCAGTGTATTCAGTAAGATTGACTTGAGATCTGGATATCATCAGATTCGTGTGAAAGCGGAAGATATTCAGAAGACTGCTTTTCGGACGAGGTATGGGCATTATGAATACTCTGTTATGCCGTTCGGAGTTACTAATGCACCTGGTGTTTCATGGAATATATGAACAGGATTTTTCATCCGTATCTGGATAAGTTTGTTGTGGTTTTTATTGATGACATTCTGATTTATTCCAAGAATGACGAAGAACATGCGGAACATCTCAGAATTGTGTTAGAGTTGTTGAAAGATAAGAAGTTGTATGCAAAGTTGTCCAAATGTGAGTTCTGGCTGAATGAAGTTAGTTTTCTTGGACATGTGATTTCTAAGAATGGTATTGCAGTGGATCCTACGAAAGTAGAAGCGGTATCTCAGTGGGAAGCGCCGAAGACTGTTTCTGAAATCAGAAGTTTTCTTGGTCTTGCAGGTTATTACAGAAAGTTTATCGAAGGATTCTCAAAGTTAGCATTGCCGTTGACGAAGTTGACTCGTAAAGGACAAGCGTTTATTTGGGATTCTGATTGTGAGAAAGGTTTCCAAGAATTGAAGCGGAGATTGACTAGTGCTCCTATTCTGATTTTGCCGAATCCGGTGGAATCTTTTGTGGTTTATTGTGATGCATCTCTGTTGGGTTTAGGTGGTGTTTTAATGCAGAATCAACAAGTAGTTGCGTATGCTTCGAGACAGTTAAAGGTTCATGAAAGGAACTATCCTACTCATGACTTAGAGTTGGTAGCAGTGGTATTCTAGAAGAGATCAGGATCGGGCAAAAATCTGATGTTAATTTAGTTGATAAATTGACATTGATCGACCAAGGTCAAGGTGGCGAGTTTGGAATTGATGAAAATGATGTTATGAGATTTGGCGATAGAGTTTGTGTTCCTGATGTTGCAGAAATCAAGAAGAGTATATTAGAGGAAGGACATCGCAGTGGGATGAGTATTCATCCGGGTGCCACGAAAATGTATCATGATTTGAAGAAATTGTTTTGGTGGCCGGGAATGAAAAAGGAAATAGCTGAATTTGTGTATGCATGTCTAATCTGTCAGAAATCGAAGATTGAACATCAGAAGCCGTCTGGATTTATGCAACCAATGTTTATTCCAGAATGGAAGTGGGATAGTATTTCTATGGATTTTGTATCTGGGTTGCCGAGGACTCCTATGAATTGTGAAGCAATATGGGTCGTTGTGGATAGGTTGACTAAGTCTGCTCATTTTATACCGGTGCGAATGGATTACTCGATGGAGAGATTGGCACAGTTGTATATTGAGAAAATAGTGAGTTTGCATGGAGTTCCTTCTAGTATTGTGTCGGATAGAGATCCGAGGTTCACTTCGAAATTTTGGGAAGGATTGCAGAAGGCTTTGGGTACTAAATTGAGGTTGAGTTCAGCTTACCATCCTCAGACTGATGGACAGACGGAGAGGACGATTCAATCATTAGAAGATTTATTGCGTGCTTGTGTTTTAGAGCAGGGTGGAGCTTGGGATAGCTATTTACCCTTGATTGAATTTACTTATAACAATAGTTACCATTCGAGTATTGGTATGGCTCCGTTTGAGGCATTGTATGGTAGACGGTGTAGAACACCTTTGTGTTGGTATGAATCTGGAGAGAGTTCGGTAGTTGGGCCAGAGATTGTTCAGCAGACTACTGAAAAGATCAAATTGATTCAAGAGAAGATGAGAGCTTCTCAGAGTCGTCAGAAAAGTTATCATGATAAGAGGAGAAAGAATTTAGAATTCAGTGCTGGAGATCATGTGTTTATGAGAGTTACTCCGATGACGGGTATTGGTCGAGCGTTGAAGTCTAAGAAGTTGACTCCGCGTTTTATTGGTCCGTTTCAGATTACGGAAAGAGTTGGAGAAGTTGCTTATCGCATTGCTTTACCTCCGAGACTTGCGAATTTGCACGACGTTTTTCATGTTTCTTAGTTGAGGAGATACATTCCAGACCCATCTCATGTAATCCAAATAGATGATGTACAGGTGAGAGATAACCTGACAGTAGAAACATTGCCTATGAGGATAGAAGATCGGGAAGTGAAACAGTTAAGAGGTAAAGAGATAGCATTAGTGAAGGTTGCTTGGGGAGGTCCAGCAGATGGAAATATCACTTGGGAGCTGGAGAGCCAGATGAAAGAGGCTTATCCTGAGCTATTCGTCTAAGGTATGTTTTCGAGGACGAAAACTCTTTTAGTGGGGGAGAGTTGTAACACCCCGTTTCCAATTAATTGATTTATTTAAATTTGGGAATTTATTTTATTAGAATTAATAAAATAAAAAGAATTATTTATTTTGGAGTATTTGAGGAAAATAAAAGAAATAAGGAATATTAGGATTTTTATGTTATTGGGCTTAGATGTTGTTAGTAAAGAGTGGGGGTGCAGAGAAATAAAGTTATGTTTGGGACTTAGGCCATTTTCTCATTTTTGGTTTTCACGTAAGAACAGAAGTTGGAATTTGGGAAAATAGAGCTCTGAAGAACGGAGAACGAAGAACCTCGCTCAAAAAGTTCAAAGCTGCTAATTGATAAGGTAAGGGGGGTTTATACTCGATTTATATTTGTTTATGGGTTTATGTACGGTTGATTCGGGTAATTGTAGGAAAATCCCAATTGTTAGATGTTTCTAGGGATCGATAACCGTAGGACTAACCTTGTTAGAAAAGGGTTAGGTTCCCAATTTTTATGAATCGATTAAGAGTTTTAGGTCCCAAATGAGGAATTGGGAGTATATATCATGATCGTGAATTTACCTTGGAAGTTGTAGGGATAACCTCAGTGTCAGTAGAATTCCCCAAAAGGACGGTTAATCCCCGGTTAAGGTTACTGTAATGATTGTTGGTATTTTGGATATGGTGGTGTTGTTGTGAATTGTACAACCTGATGTCGTTAGGTACCGAATTACGCGTTTGGCGGGCGTTTTCCCGCGTTTGGACTGCTGTTCTGAGCTGCTACAGGTTCAGGAAAATCCTGTTACGCGCTCAGCAACACGGGCCGTGTTGCACAACACGGGTGCCCGTGTTGCTCTTCTGTGTTGGGAGATGGTGTGCTCTGGTTGCACGACACGGGCCGTGTTGCACAACACGGGCACCCGTGTCAGATCCCCTGTACTGATAAAAATAAAATGTGCATTTTTCTGGACGTGCTGCACAACACGGGCCGTGTTGCACAACACGGGCACCCGTGTTGCTCTGCTGTGATGATTTTCTGAATTTTTGGTTTCAGTGTTTTGATGTTGGATTTTTATTGCCATGCTTTTAGATATGTTATCGAGCATGAATTATGATATAATTGATGTGATTGGTTGATGTTTGAATAGTATGCTGAGTGATTACATGCTATTCGTAACTTGATATGATTGATGTTTAAATGGTATGCTGAGTGGTTACATGCTATTTCATATCATGTTATGTTTGATATTGTTGATGTGCATGATATGTTGATCGATGTTCATAGTATGCTGAGTGTTACATACTTACATATCATGTTGCATTTGTTAATTCCCATTGTGTGGAATTAACATGGTGGCCAATATACGTGTCCGCGATTTAATGGAACGTTGAGGTGGTAGCCGTGTCCGCGATATAATGGAACGGTGAGTTATCCGTGACCCGAGATTTAATGGGGCGGTGAAGTGGTACCACATGCATGGGTGTGTTGCATTACTCGAATATAACATGAATGGATGATTTTTCCAATGTTATATTTGATTGTTTGTATGCACGTATGATTTGATAAATGGTTGATGATGTTTGATGAATAATTGCAAATATGAAAGGCAATATGTCATGGATATATGAATTGTAAAGGTTTTGTAAACTATGAAATATGCTATTGATTGGGTGACGCTTATGATTTCGTGAATTGATTGTTATGAATGTATAACCAAATGTATAATTGAGGAGCTCACCCTTACTGTTGAATATTTCAGATTGAGGAGCTTCGCTCAGGTGCTTGGCGAAGGCTTATCGTGTCTAGTTTAGTTTCGTTTTAGTATGTCCGGGTCATGCTCTGATAGTTGTAACTCCGGGAACGTTTGGTTGTCGAGCTGCTTTAGTCAGACTCGTTTATTTTCTTTTAATTGTTATAATATGACGTTGACTTTTCCAGGTGTTAATCCCTGATGATTTTGGAAAATATTATGACATTTGATTTTATTAAATAAATTATTCCGCTGTGTAGACATGTATGAGTTACCACTAAAATTATGCATGACAGGAATCTATTTTATTAAAAGAGAATTGTAGCATTCCTCGATTATTACATGTACTCTGAGTTTATAATTTTTAATATTTGCGAAAATTATATACGGGTTTTAGAGGGTGTTACAGTGACGACCTTCCTCACCCCGTCAATACAGACATAGTGAAAAGATACTACGCATAATCAAAGACCCGCTAGGTTGACTGGCCTAGGCAAAAATAAGGGCTTCCCAGCGAACCAAAAGGGTTCGGGCAAAAATAAGGGATGAAAATGAAAAAATTTGTACACCCGGCAAGTCGAAAACCTGAAAAGGAGGCTTAGGCAAAAAAGGGTATCCCAGTGGACTGAAAACCCGAAAGGGCGGTCCAGGAAAAAATTAGGGATCAAAGCGTAACACTATGTCTCATTGGATCACCTTGCGATCAAACTTCAGTATCGACTACCAAGCTCGGATGACACCAATCAGTCTGATCCACCTTCAACCAAGTAGCAAAGGGATGAGATGCTCGAAGACATAAGGGCAATAGCAGAGTTGGAACCCAGTGGGATCAGTCACATAGCTGTTTTTCTTTGTTTTTTCACAAATTGTATAAACTATATTGATCGACGACGTTCTCTTACTAAGACGTCGGCCTCTTGTACAAAAACGCCTATTCACAGGCTAACTTCAAAAATCAATACAAGTCATTTTCACAAATAAATTTCAAACTGTTTTCCTTTTTCTGTTTTGTTTTGCAAAGAACATCTAATGTTCATTTTTGATATATGCATTTGACATTGATTGCTGCTCATAAAAATTTACATGCGAAACAAAAGACAATTACTTGTAATATCAGAAACAGGGGCAAACAAAAAACGTCCAAGCCGTACAGTTGCTCTGTCCACCAGGTATAGGGATAGACCTAGCTGGAGGAAACGATTGAAGATACATTCATTCCCCGCAGAGTAAGGAGAAAGTTAGTGGTGTTAAAAATCTCCCCAATTGAGACTCGCAATTGTGAATGAATCGGTAATATTCTCCCCAAGCAGAGTTTATCTACCATCAACACTAAAAAGTCTTATTATCCCCAGTGGAGTTTAAAAAAATCGTCCCCAATAGACTCTGGAAGATCATCCCCAGTAAAGTCTAAAAGGGATATCCCCAGTAAGGTCGCTATTGGAAAGTCATCCCCATCGGAGTTCTTTCCTTTCACAAAACAGGAATTCAATCCCCAACAAGGTTCATTATCACCAGCAACAGTAACTTATCTCTAGCTGAATTTATCAACGGAATCCTCAACAGAGCATCTCTTCCCCACAGAGTCATTCTCTCATCAGTTTATTCCCCAGCGGAATTATCCTCCCCTGCAGGTTTATTCTCACAAATATCTTCATCCACTATCTCCAGCAGAAACGAAGAATTCATTTCTTTTCTCCAGCAGCAATCCGAGATTTATTTTCCCCAGCTCAAAACATCACATTTCCATACATCATGACACATGTATATATGCATCATACAACACAATCTCATTTATTTTGAGAACATCATTGCTTGATACATATCATGCATTACATACAACTAACCTTTACCTTTCAGGAAGGATACTGTTAAATTCTCACAAAGTTCAAGCTATGAAGTTTTTTACCTCAGTTGAATTACGGACGAGTTCCTAAATCTCAGCAGAGATGTTTCCTCAAGTTGAATTACAGACGAGTTCCTAAATCTCAGCGAAGATGTTTCCTCAGTTGAATTACGGACGAGTTCCTAAATCTCAGCAGAGATGTTTCCTCAGTTGAATTACGGACGAGTTCCTAAATCTCAGCAGAGATGTTTCCTCAAGTTGAATTATGGACGAGTTCCTAAATCTCAGCAGAGATGTTTCCTCAGTTGAATTACGGACGAGTTCCTAAATATCAGCAGATATGTTTCCTCAAGTTGAATTACGGATGAGTTCCTAAATCTCAGTGAAGATGTTTCCTCAGTTGAATTACGGATGAGTTCCTAAATCTCAGCAGAGATGTTTCCTCAGTTGAATTATGGACGAGTTCCTAAATCTTAGCAGAGATGTTTCCTCAAGTTGAATTACGGACGAGTTCCTAAATCTCAGCAGAGATGTTTCCTCAGTTGAATTACAGACGAGTTCCTAAATCTCAACAGAGATGTTTCCTCAAGTTGAATTACGGATGAGTTCCTAAATCTCAGCGAAGATGTTTCATCAGTTGAATTATGGACGAGTTCCTAAATCTCAACAGAGATGTTTCCTCAAGTTGAATTACGGACGAGTTCCTAAATCTCAGCAAAGTTGTTGAATTATAGATGAGTTCCTAAATCTCGACAGATATGTTCCTCAGTTGAATTACGGACCAGTTCCTAAATCTCGACAGAGATGTTTTCTTAGTTAAATTACGGACAAGTTCCTAAATCTCAGCAAAGTTGTTGAATTACAGACAAGTTCCTAAATATCGACAGATATGTTCTCCAGTTGAATTACGGACGAGTTCCTAAATCTCAGCAAAATAGTTGAATTATGGACGAGCTCCTAAATCTCGGCAAAGATGATTCCTCAGTTGAGCACGGATGATCGAAGTTCCTAAATATCAACAGAGACGACTCACCAACAGAATAACGGATGACCAAAGCTCCTAAAAATTCTACTTCTCTCAACAAAGATCAGTCTTCCCCAGCGGAATCTTCCTCAACAACAGGTATACAAGTTCTCGCTAAGGAATCTCTTATGCGATCGACACTTTTCCAAATGGCATCCGTAAGCCCATTCCCGACATCACAAGACAATTACCACTTCATGCGAGTGCAAATTTCTGGGCACTCTAGTGTTCAATCCACTTCCACCTTCGGATCGCGAAAGGCACGAAAGCCAATCTGCATCCTCAGATTTAAGAAGATTGAACAGGGGCAGTTGTTGTACCCCAAAATTTTCCCTCCCATATTTCTCAAAACATTTCAAGAAAGATCTACAAATTGCTCAAGGTAGTCCAAGGGTTGGCCAGACAAGCTCTCTCCTAAAACAGTCTACCCAAAATTAGGGTTTCATGTTGCATCAAGATCCTTGAGTCCAAGTGATCCCAAATGCTCACCAATGTCCTAATATGTTCTCAAGATCATCCATGACAAGTTTCAAGCCTTGTAGAGCAAGTTTGCTCAGTCAGTTGCTCAAAGGTCCAAAAATCGACTGTGTTAGGGCAAAAGTCAACTGTGACATACATACAGTCAAACTTCAAGATTTTTGGTCAACATACTCATTTTGAAGTATATTTAATCATTTGATCAAGGGTTGATCATGATTCATCAAGGATTGCTCACAATTCATCAAAATTTAAAAGTTGCTAAATTAGGGTTTGGCAGGAAAAGTCAACCCAACTTTGACCAAGCATAACTTTCTCATAATTTATGAGAAATGACCCATCCAAAGCTCATTTTGAAGAGGATTCAATTACCTACAATCCATCTTCATCTCCCAAGATCAAAATATGCACACACAAGAAGTTATAAATTTGGACATTATAGGTCATTTTGAAAAGTCAACAAAAACACATTTTTTGTCAAAGCTTAATACATGAGCATGGAATATCAAATTGAGATGAGAAAAAAAAGGGTTGGTTAGAGGACATCTCAAGATTTCTAAAAAGTCCAAAAACACCTCCAAAGGTTCAAAATTGAGGAAGTTATGCATTGTTGAAGTTGACCTTTTTTGCAAAATTGCCAAAAGTCAACTATCCCCAAAACTTCAAATTTTGCGAAATGGGCCCATTATTTTTCACTTGTTTTAAGTTGGCATCATAGCCCACGTGCTCTAGGCTTGGCCATTAGTCCATATCATATTTTTATTATTTAATTTGGTTTTTATTTGAATTAATTCAATTTAAATCAAATTAAATCAAATAAAATCCAAAAACATTGAAACCAAGGATTTGGTGATGATTGCAGGTCTTATTACACAGCTAGGATCAATCAAACTCGTATCAAGGCATATGTGTACAAAGAGATTGTATTTGGACCAATTTTGGAAAGCTTCAAAGAAGAATCAAATCAAATATTAAATTCATTGATGGAGAGGGATTTGGACACAAGAATTAACCCTAATACATTGCTGGATACATAAGGAGGCGAGGCAGATCAAGATCAAGGTTGGAGATAAGCGTGAGAGCAAGAACAAAAACTAAAAAATCAAGGAAAAAGTTTGAGATCAAAATCCCACTTAGAGGCATCCTCAAGGCTCGAGACCTCTCCCAATCGTTTCCTGGCATTCTCCACAACCTAAAACAGTCAAAAGGAAGTGTTTTCTGATCCCTAAACGCGTTGTAAGTCCTTCACGTTACACCCCTGTTCTTGAATTCGTATTTTGTAATTTAGGCATTGTTGACATGAATTAATAACATATTCTTAATATACAAAGCATTTGCAAACTTTTGGCAATACTCAATTTCATTTATATAACCTGTGCCGTGAATCACCATTGTTAGGTTTTTTTGGAGTTTTTTAGGGTTTTTGATTTCAGGAGTAATTGGCCTTAGTAATGGGTACCACTGTGTTCAGAAGAAGGAGACTAGTCTAACCATGGTGTTAGAATTCATTTACTTGGCCTGTACGAAATTTTGAGAGTGGACAGGGGTATAGCTACGGACGTTGTCCGTGGGTATAGATCTTTGTATTTTTAGCCACGGTGCAGAGGAAGGAGACGATGAAGTGTCATCCCCTTACTTGCTTGTTCAAACCTTGGTGCGTTTTTCTGACAATTATCCATTAATATTTGTTTTCTTATATTATTATTGATTTGTATTATATTAACAAACAACAACAAGTGATCCAGTGGCAAGCGTGACATAGAATTCCCCTTGGGGCCTGGGTTCGAATCCCAGGTCCCCCTATTTTCTCTATAATATTTTCTTACAGGAAATCTAGTGCACGCATGAGCTTGATCTCCACCGTATGCCTTCCTCATCAATGTGCCAGATGGCCAGATCTGGTGGCTACCACTGAGGGTGCACCAAAAGACCAAGTCAATGCATATGCGCAGGATCCAAAAAGTCAAACGGACTTCATGTCATTGGGCCCAGAAAACTGCTATTCACACACCCTAAATCAGGCCCATTTCTCATCTCTTTTTATTTTTATTATTCTATTTTAATTATTTTTATTTAATTACTAACCAAAATTAATTTTCTTTTTTATCATAAAAAATCACAAAAATATTTTTACCCAATTAAATTTCAGAATTTTATTTTTCATTAATAAATATTAATTAAATTAATTAGGTTATTAATTTTAGATAAATTTCATTTATTTTGCAAATATTTAAAATTAATTAGAAATCAATAGGTTTTATTACTAATTTAATTATTTTATTTTCTTTCCTAAATTAACAAAACTCCAAAAATATGTCACTTAAATTATTTTTCATTTATTAATTAATTTAATAATTAATTTAGCATTTAATTTTAGGATTTAATTTCTTTTCTTAATATTAAACACAAAAAAATATTTTCTTTAATTAGAAGGGTCAAAACCCTAGTTTCGCGTTCGATTAAATTTTCCCGCGCGCTTTATTTTTATTCAATTATTGTATCTGTTCCCAGTTTGTAATAATTAATTAGGACATTTATTTTTCCGCTTTTAAATTTCAAAGGGGTTGTTTTTGGCGATGTAAATACCCGACGCCTTGTAATAATTTAGTTTAAATTCCGCACCTTTAATTTTTGCAAATATTCAACTGTTAGATGTTTGATAATAGGGTTTGCATGACAAGAATGAATGCTTAATCTTAAAACAGTTAGATCACCCTAAACACGTGCAAAGATAAAAATAATTGAAATCAACACAATCGCACATGCGCACTCCTAGGGTACACCCTACTTGGTTGCCTTCGTAAACGGTCATTGAGTATAGGTTGTTTTAGAGGTCGCCCTCTTGTCTAGAAGATCATAGTTTCCTCAAAATGGTTGCCTCAGATATTGTTGCCTCGAATAAATGATCTAAGACATTAGGGTTACCGCTAAGATGTCCTAAAGTTACTTTAGTGACCGTATGTCCCTCTTTCGAATTGACCCTCAAACTCCAACGAAGGTGCTACCTACTCACTAATAGTGGCATAACATTGTCTAAAGGAAACGAACATAGAACGATTCCTTTTTCGAGTAGGTAAATTAGTACTTAGATAATTGCTCATCCAAAACAAAACTATTTTTTACACTTACACTCTTTTGCAAACAAAGTTTTCAAAAACACTTCATTACACTCTTGAAGACAGACGCAAGAGTTAAATCGAAGTTAAAACAAAAACTTTTCAAAACCCACAAGCACAAAGAAAACAAATTTTGAAAATGATGAGAAAGTACCTAAGATCCCGTAGATAACTACGGATAGAAAGGGTGCTAATACTTTCCCTTTCTATAAATCTACCCCCCGTACTCAGAAATATCTCGAAAAATGAATTTTTCTGTGCTTTTTTCCTTTCCTTGTTGGATAAAATAAAAGACGGTGGCGACTCTTGCTTACCGCGACATTTTGCAAACACAAACGCAAAACGTAAACCAGGATTTCAAAATAGTCAGTTCTCCCACCGTATCACAGAACTGGCGACTCTGTTGGGGAATTAATAAGTTGGGTGCACCTTAGGATTAGTTCATCATAATGATTTCAATTGCTTGATTTGTATGCTTTATCTTTGTGGATTTGAATCGGAGTTACTATAGATCCTAACCAGGATCTGGGGATACCTTTTAGGTAAGTAGCAATAGACTGTGAGGGAACTGTACGGCGTAAACCGATACGGTTGAAGAAGTAGCTACGTTGGTGTGGCACTTTAGTTTGTACCGATATCCATTGTGGAGGAACAAGGAGAATATGGGGCTGCTAAGGGGTCATTAAGCACCAACTGACCTTAGAACCTATAATTTACCAACTTGGCCATAGAAAAGTAGCAGTATGCTACACTCATTGAGACCAAACTCTCGTGATAATTCCGTCCGCAAGAAAAGGTTGCTAAATTGGAATTATGACCGATCGAGGGTGGTCAGTGATATTGAGATCCTCTAGAACCCAGTTACTATTACTAGGACAGGTTGAGCCAACTAAACTGAAAGAGGGTAATACCTAAACTCCATGCCAACCTGAAATTTAAGGGCTACTGTGTGACTTGTGTGCCCTTACCATGTTTGCTAATACTTGTGGTGTGTTTCTATCATAACATCATGCATTATGACATTGCATGCATATTTCATCAGACTAACCCATTTCAAAGACCGAAGGGATTCATCTTTGTTCTGTTTTGCAGATCATGGCATCTATGCGTAGAAAATACTATTCGCATAAGCTTCGTACAAATCCCTGCTCAACTTAGAGATTTGGTTACAAAGCTGTCTTACCGGTAATTGTTGAGAGTGATGATGAAGAAGGGGTTCCCCATACTGTCCTCCATCCATACATGCCTACTGACATCGGGGCATTAAAGAGGTCTTGGATCCAGTTGAGATAAGAACGGGATACTTACAGAGAAAAGTATCATGAACAAGAATGGAAGATCCTGAAGCTTACAAGGCAGCTGGAGAATGAGAAGGTCCTCAATGACTATGTCAGCACCAACGGAAAACGACCATGGGAGCGCTGATGTCTTTTGCTATTTCTAGTTTTGATTTACTTTTCAGTTTTTCTCTTTGTAACGCATTAAAGGCATTTGTCAAACATTGTTTCAAGTTTTTAATCTAATAAAAGTGTGTTTCATTTTGGTTTACGAAGTTGAATCTCCCGACGTCTTTGAAATCATGTCATGCACATTTTATTCCCATGCACCTCATTACAGGTACCCTTACAGGTCTCTCATCTTCTTCGCTGTTTATTTCAGCACTCATCATGTCTGCTGAAACATCCACTGATCAAGCTATTAAGGCTCTTCAAGCTCAGAACGCTCAGTTCCAGGAAATGTTCATGAACCTGGCCAAGGGGAAGAAAGATCTGAAGACTCTTATCTTGAAGGATAAGAAGAAGAAGAAGAAGAAGAAGAAGAAGAAGAAGACAGTCCTCCTGAACATGGGTCACAGTTTTGGAAACAGGTTGCGAGACGAAGTTGATCTGTCCCACTCATCTGGAGGGGGGGAGAACCAAGAAGAAAGGAGGGCTCCTAGCCCTGTTGTTTCTGACAATGAGACTGACTTTGATGAACACCAGTATCCTCCTGCAGAGGACATGTATAAGCAACTCGAAGACCGATTAAGTGCGATGGAAATCCAGAAGATACCTGGGTTGGATTTTGGAGAGTTAGGTTTGGCATCTGGGGTGGTGATTCCCCATAAGTTCAAAGTGCCTGTCTTTGCTAAGTACGACAGGGTCTCCTGCCCAAAGTTACACCTCCGTTCGTATGTTAGAAAGATTAAGCCATATACTGCTGACAAGAATCTTTGGATTCACTTCTTTCAAGATAGTCTTTCAGGGACTCAACTTGAGTGGTTCTATCAGCTAGAAGGATCTAACATTCGTAATTGGGAGGACCTTGCTGCTTCTTTTTACAAGCAGTACCAATATAATGCCGACCTCGCTCCCACGCGTACCCAACTTCAGGGCATGTCTATGGGTGCGAGCGAAGGTTTTAAAGATTACACTCAGAAGTGGAGAGATCTCGCTGGTAGAGTCCAACCCCCTCTGGCTGACAGGGAGTTGGTAGATATGTTTTTGGGGACCTTGTCTGGTTCGTATTTCAACCATTTGATTGGAAATTCATCGTCAGGTTTTACTGAGTTAATCATGACTGGGGAGAGACTTGAAGCCGGTATCAAGAGCGGCAAGTTACAGAAAGGTGCTTCCTCAAGTACCGAGAAGAAGCCCTTTAAGAAGGAGTCTAGTGCAGTTTATAGCTCTAGGAACCAAAGTCGACCTGAGCGCTGCCAAGCGGTCAATGCGGTAGTTATTTTAAGACCAACTGTTTCCCTACAACGCAACAATCAGCCAAGAGCAGAGAGGCCTCAAAGACAGTTTACTCGGCTCAGCACGACTTTATCTCAAATTTTGCCACAGTTGTTGAAGACTAACTTGGTGATTCTGAGGGAAGCTCCAAAGAATCCCAACACCACATCGCCTTTGTATAATCCGAACGCCCACTGTGCTTATCACTCTGATAGCCCAGGGCATGATACCAATAATTGCCGGGCCTTGAAGAATAAGGTACAGGATCTGATTGACGCTAAGGAGATTGAGTTCGAAGCGTCGGAAAAGCCTAATGTTATGACTGCTCCTATGCCCAAGCATGGAGTGAATGCTGTAGATGATGACTCATTTGTGACTTCTATAGAAGATATTGCTACTCCATTGATGACTATGAAGAAGAACCTTCTAATAGCCGGTTTATTTCCAGGCTGTGGCGAAGGTTTCCATCTGTGTTCCATCCTACCTACTGGTTGCCATTTTCAAAAGACAAGCACTTTGTACGCGTTCTCATAGAGACGATAAACATTACAAAGAATACACCTTTTCAAAATCACTTTCAAAAACACATCTCACAAACACTCCTTTGAACTATTTTCCAAACAAAACACTTTGTATGCGTTCTTATAGAGACGAGAACCTTTACAAAGACGTTTTCAAAATACTTTCAAAAAAACCACACAAAGCACATTGTCAAACAAAAGCAAGTCATGTAGCAAGTAACTAAGAGCCCATGGAAAACCATGGATGAAAAGGGTGCTAATACCTTCCCTTTTCATAATCTAGCCCCCGAACTCAAGAAAACATCTCGGAAGGTCTTTCCTGTGCTTTTTTACCTTTCCTTATTGGATAAAAGAAAAGTCAGTGGCGACTCTTGCTAAACCGCAACATTTGCGAACATAAACGCAAAACCTCAAGTCAGTTCTCCCACCGTATCACAGAATTGGAGACTCTGCTGGGGAAAATACTTAAAAGTGGGGTTACCTTAGGGTTATATCACCTTTACTTGCTTACATTGTTTGATTTGTTTGCTTTATATTTTGGTTCCTTGTTTGGGTTTGTTTTAAATCCTACACCCAGATTTGGGGGCACCTTTTAGGTAAGTAGCAATAAACTGTGAGGGAACTGTGCGGCGTAGACTGACATGGTTGAAGCAGTAGCTACGTTGATGTGGCACTTTGGTTGGTACCGGTAACCCTTGAGTCAGTCAAGGAGAGTATGGGGACGCCACGTGGTATCGTGAAGCATCAACTGACCTTAGAACCTTACTTGACCAACTTGGCCATTAGGAATTTGTGAGATAGCCGGTTTCGGTGTAAAGCTGAAAATTGGTTGATACTCGATGCTACACTCATTGAGACTTGACCCCTGAGTTTTGTTCGGTTGCGAGTCAATTGCTTATTGAACTAAGCTTGTGGGAAAGGTCAGTGATATTGAGATCCCTTAGAACCCGATTACTATTAACTAGGACAGGTTGAGCCAACTAAACTTCAAGAGGGTACTTACCTACAAACTCCATGCAAGCCTAAACCTAAGGACTTGTCTGCTTTGTGTGAATATGATTATACACTTGCTTACCTCACATATTTGTACATAACATCATAACATCATACCATAGCCTTTTCAATAACCATTTCAAGGATCTCGAGGGTCTTTGATGCAGGTTATGATGAACCAAACGTCTAGCAAGGGGCATAGGGTTTATTTTCCTCTAATCAAACGCCATCAAAGATCAAGTACAACAAACTTGAGTCAAGGGCTATGACCCACTTGACATGGTGAGCTTGATTCTCGTGGAAGGACATCCACCGATACAAAGTTCTCCAATCAAAGACGATTGATCAAAGTTCAACTTCTAACTTTTTCTTGTGTTTACCTCGCGAGATCCTTGAAAACATGCATCCACATATCATGCATCATATCATGACAGGTTTCTCCCATACACGTCTCCTTATCTTCCTACTGTTTATTTCAGTAAGATGGATATGGAACAAACGGTGAAAGATCTCCAAGCTCAAAATGCTCAATTCCAATAAATGTTTCTGGCTATGGCTAAGGGGCAAGAGGACCTGGAATCTCTCCTTCTCAAAGACAAGAAGAAAAAGCCCAAGAAGTCAATAGGCGTCCTGAACTTAGGAAGAAGACCTGGAGGACCAGTCAAGAGAGCTCTAGATATTTCAACTCCATCCAACATGGGGGATAGTATTGAAGAAGACCATAATTTGGAGATTGATGAAGTTGAAGCCGACTACTCCGAGGAACAATATCCTCCCGCTGTTGACAAGTAAAAACAGTTGGAGGATCGCCTCAATGCTATGGAGATTCAACAAATACCTGGCTTGGATTTAGGAGACATGGGTTTGATTTCTGGAGTGGTCATCCCACCAAAGTTCAAAGTCCCTACCTTTGCCCTGTACGATGGGGTCTCTTTCCCTAAGATGCAATTAAAGTCTTATGTCCGCAAGATTCAACCATACACAACTGATCTGAAGCTTTGGATCCATTTCTTCCAAGAGAGCCTAGTGGGGACTCAACTCGAATGGTTCTATCAATTGGAGAGTTCTCACATCCACACATGGGAGGATTTAGCTACTGCTTTCTGTAAGCAGTATCAGTATAATGCTTATCTTGCACCAACTCGTGTGCAGTTGTAGAACATGACCATGGGTTCCAATGAAAGCTTCAAAGGATACGCCCAAAAGTGGAGAGATCTGGCTGGTAGGGTACAACCCCCTTTAATTGACAGGGAGTTGATTGACATCTTAATGGGAACTTTGACAGGGCCTTTCTTCAAACACTTGATCGGAAGCTCCTCAGTCGGGTTCACCGAGCTAATACTGATCGGCGAAAGGGTTGAAGCTGGCATCAAAAGTGGAAAGATCCAAGGAGCTACACCTTCTGATGCTCATAAAAAGCCCTACAATGGGAAGAAAGTGTCCAATGCTGTGTATGGTCAAAAGAGTCGTCATGACCAACACGTAAGAGCAATCTTGATCTCTAATCCTACGTCTACTCAACAAAGACAGGGGCATCAGCGTAAGGAGGTCGCGCCTAAAAGACAATACACTAAGATCAACATGTCACTGGCTCAAGCGCTACAACACATGTTGAAGGCAGAAATGATTACTTTAAAGGCTCCTCATCCGAACCCTAAGACTTCTTCTCCTAACTACAACCCGAATGCAAGGTGTGCTTATCATTTTGGTAGCCCAGGGCATGACACAAAAAACTGTTGGGCTCTGAAGAACAAGGTCCAAGACATGATTGATGCCAAGGAGATCGAGTTTGACCCTCCGGAGACTCCAAACATAATCACTGCTCCTATGACGAATCATTGAAAGCTTTTGTTCATTTGAATTTTCAAGTTGTAATCTCTTTTGTTATTCAAACAATTATCTATTAATGTCAAACTTTGTTTTCATTAATGCATTGCATATATTTGTCTTGATTTGATCCACTCATTTTCATTACATTTAAACTATGCTTTTTACTCTCTTTATGACATTCAACTCTTTCTAAAAGTTACAAGCCTTTAGAGGGAGGATGACGAAAACGATGCCATAATCTCATACAGTATGCTTTTGAACAGACCTTACTAACGATATACAGGCGTTTTTTTTCAAATCCTAAACACTGGAGTTATAAGGAAGATAATCCCTAGTCAACCCCTTCGAGCCAAAGAAGTAGAAGTTTCCTTTTAACACAAATTGAAACCTTTAATCAAAACCTGGGGCAGGGTAGTCTCTCAGTTGATTTAAACGCGCGTTTAGCCGTAAACTCTCATCTCGTAATACAACGAATGACGTCAAGAAACATTCCTCTGGAATCAAAAGACGGTGATGGTTCCCTATCACATAGGCAGTCATTATCTCTCAAAAGGAAAAGCCCACTAAGTCAAAACCTACAAAGGAGACTTAAGAAAACTGGGGCATCCCGCTGACTGTAATCTCAAAACAAGAACAATCAGGAAAAAATTAGGGATAACAAATCAAAAGAAAGAGGTCACTACAAATCCTCAACAACATGGAAAATATTGCAAAAAAAAAATAACTGCCTTCCAACAAACTCAACCTGTCTGAACCATCACCAAAACGTCATTCCAGACTCAATTGGACTTCAAACGCACAATTAACTGAGCTTAGGACTGAAGAACATCACGAAGAATGGGTGGGTACAAATACACTTTGAGCCTTTATCCTTTGTTTCTTAAACCGTGAACCAAGCCACGTTACAACCCTTCAAAAGTCCTAATTGAAGCATGGGTTAGTTCGAAAGCATACTGTTACAAAAGGTATCTTGACTCCTGTAAGACTTTACTCAAAATCCAAAGTTGAATTACAAACTTCTTTACTTTCTGAAAACGCGTTTTGTAATTGCAAGCTTCTCAAGTCATATTTAAAGCATTAGTTTTGATGAAGACAACATGGATATCAACATTCAAAGGATGTGCAAAAAGCTTATCAACATCATATACAAGTCTTGAAGATTAGAAGAAGAATTATTAAAGAATCAACAAATGTCAAATGGTATAAATAATTCTTAAACTTGAATATATATGTTCACAAATATGCATTCATAATCATATACATATCCCACATTTTTAATGTTAAGAAAAACCTTGTTTGAAATCTTTTTCAAAAAGAATTTTTGAAAATAAATTTTCAGGAACCAGTTCCTCCCTAACAGGGAACCGGGTTCCAAACTTGTTTAAAAAACACGTCCCTGGAATTTGTACCAGGAACTGGGTTGTACCAATAGGGGAACCGGTTCCTGCATGATATTTTTGAATTCTGACTTATAACGTTCACTAAGAACCGGGTTCTGCCTGTGTCGGAACCGGTTCCCAGCGAACCAGTGCAGCTTTTCTTTTGGTTTTTGAACATTTTTTAAATGGTATCCTTTCATGAATGCATTGTAACTTTTCATATCAAATGGCATGAATGAAGAGGTACTTGTGACTTTATAAAATGTGCAGATTTTCAAAATCATTTAGAGAGAACACAACAACAAATATACTTCTTCAATAAACAATTTTCATCAATTCACATTTGCATACAAACTTTCAAGTGTTCATAAATTTTGTGAAACTTGCCATATACACTTTCATTAAATCATTACAAGTTTCATACATTGTGAACATTTATAATCATTGCTTGAGAATTGTTTCTATCTTGAAGAAGAAGATCAATTGAAGATTGATAGTGCTCTCCATCTATTTCAAATAAATCATTGTATTACATTAAAGAATTTATTCCCTTACTATCCAGGATTGTTGGAAGTAAGTGTTATGATTTGAAGAGGATTGTTCTTCATTCACATTAGTGTTTGTTTGATCTTAAAGGTGTTAAGAACCTTTGGTCACTCTATAGGTTAGATAGTAAGCATAGGTTGTACAATCATTCTAACTATAGTGAAATCTCTTTCGTGTTGGAAAGGGGACTGGAGTACTCTCGGATTGTGAGGGGAACCAGGATATATCACTGTGTTCTTTACTTTTCCGCATTTATCGCTTTCATCACTATTATTAGGAAAAGATAAGATATAATCAAAACCTTCAAACACTTAACCAAAAATTACTACAAGTATTCTCATAAAACCGAATAAATTTTTATATACCTAATTCACCCCCCCCTCTTAGGCACTCTTAGACTTACAATTGGCATCAGAGCAAGTTATAGGTAACTTGTTCCTAAAGATCCAGAATGGCTTCCGCAAATCCAAATCAAAATTCGGTTTTCAAAGATGGTGGTAGTAACAACAAGCCTCCATTGTTTTGTGGTGAATACTTTGACTTTTGGAAAATTCGCATGAAGGCTCATCTTGAAGCGCAAGGAGAAGAAATATGGAATGCTGTTGAGAATGGTCCATTTACTCCCGTGTGTGTTGTCAATGGTGTTGGGTCATCAAAGCCTAAAGCATCATGGGATGACGATGACAAGAAAAAAGTTCTCTTTGACAAAAAGGCAATCAATATTCTCCAAAGTGCTCTTAGTATGGATGAATTTTTCCGAGTATCGGCATGTACAACGACAAAGGAAATTTGGGATACTCTTGTAGAAACTCATGAAGGAACCGCCGAAGTCAAAAGGTCTAGATTGAACACTTTGAGTCAAGAATATGAATTATTCAGAATGCTGCCCGGAGAATCCATCCTTGACTTGCAAAAGAGATTCGTTCACTTGACAAACCATTTGAAGGCACTTGGTAAGACTTTAAATAACGATGAATTAAATCTTAAAGTGCTTAGGTCTTTAACTAGGGAATGGCAACCAAAAGTGACGGCAATATCCGAAAAGAAAAGCCTAGCAACTATGACTTCCGCAACACTTTTCGGAAAGCTTCAAGAATATGAGACGGAACTTGGAAGACTTGAAAAACATGAGAATCATGAGAAGAAATCCAAAGGCATTGCTTTGAAAGTTGATTCAAAAGAAAGTCAAGATAAAGATGCATCGGAGGAAGATGAAAATCTCTTGCTTCTTGTAAAAAGGTTAGGAAAATATTTTGGTCATAAAAATAATCTTCATAATGCTAACTTTGTCAAAAGAAAGAAATTCTATAAGCATAAAGATAAAGAAGCCTCCACATCAACACAAGATGTCACATGCTATGAATGTGGAAAGCAAGGTCACATAAAGCCGGACTGTCCAAAACTCTACAGGAAAAATGGATTCAAAGGCAAAAAGGAGTTCAAGAACAAAAAAGCTTATGTTGCATGGGAAGATAATGAGATAAGTTCTTCATCCGATTTAGAAAGCGACGAATGTGCAAATCTAGCATTGATGGCTTCACATCACTCTGACGATGAAGAAGAGGTTAGTAATGAATTTAATCTTTTTGATGATGATGTTCAAGGTGCTATTGATGAACTCTTGAAAGAATGCAAAAGTTTATACAAAAAGGTGTCAAATCAAGAAAAAAAACTTCTAATTTGTCTAGAAAAAATTGACACCATGACTAAAGATTTTGATCTTCAAAAACAAAATTTTATTAAAGAAAAGGAAAACTTTGCATGCTCCAAGTGTGAATCAAATGTCTTTCAAATTGTTCAATTGAAAAGAGTCATTGAACGATATGAAAAAGGACAAATAGGATTGGAAGGATTACTAAGCCAACAACGTTATCCAAATGATAAAAGAGGTCTTGGTTATGTGAATTCTAAGAAACCAAGTAACAATCCCACTGTTTTTGTAAAGGCTAGTAATAGTTCCAATCCCAAGAAAGTAGAAAAGAAGCAAGTTGTTCATAATCATCAAAAGAAAAAGGCTAATATATCCAAAAAGAAAACATTTCCTAAAAAGAAATCTTATCCTTCTAGATATAGAAGTAACTTTGAACCTACTTGTTTTTATTGTGGTATTAAAGGCCATACACCTAATGCTTGCTATGTTAGAAACTTTAGTATGGCAAGTGGGCATTATGTGTGGGTGAAAAAGGGAACTAACTATGAAGGACCCAAGGCAACTTGGGTACCTAACAAAGAATAATTTGTTTTTGTAGGTATGCTTGAAATCCACATCAAATGTTTGGTATCTTGATAGTGGATGTTCAAAGCATATGACAGGAGATGTACACCAATTTTCATATCTAGTACATAAAGCCAAAGGGTATGTCACCTATGGAGACAACACCAAAGGAAAGATTCTTGGCGTTGGAATAGTTGGCACACCTCCATCCATTCAAATTGAGGATGTTCTCTATGTTGAAGGATTAAAGCACAACCTTCTTAGCATAAGTCAACTTTGCGATAGAGGGTTCAAGATCAAATTCAACAAAGAAGAATGCCTTATTATGGATTAGGCAACCAATGAGGTAAAACTCAAAGGTATAAGATCTAACAATATTTTTATGATTACTTTAGATGATTTGTCTATGAAGGTACAATGTCTTATGGTAAACAACAATGACGCTTGGTTATGGCACAAGAGGATTGCTCACATTCACATGGAGCACTTGAACAAATTGGTTAAGCATGACTTAATTATTGGTCTACCAAAGATGAAGTTCATCAAAGACAAATTATGTAGCGCTTGCCAAAAGGGCAAACAGACCAAATCAACTTTCAAATCTAAGAATGTGGTGTCTACTACAAGGCCACTACAATTGTTACACATGGATCTCTTTGGTCCATCAAGAACAAAAAGCTTCAGAGGTAATGTATACGCTTTAGTCATTATTGATGATTTTTCTAGATATTCTTGGACTTTGTTTCTTGTGCAGAAAAGTGATGCTTTTAAAACTTTTAAGAAGTATGCTAAGCAAATCCAAAATGAAAAATCACTAAAGATTGTATCCATAAGAAGTGATCATGGTGGAGAATTCCAAAATGCACAATTTGAAGAATTTTGTGAAGAACATGGTATCTCTCATAATTTTTCAGCACCTAGAACTCCACAACAAAATGGAGTAGTTGAAAGAAAGAATAGGTTTCTAGTGGAACTTGCAAGAACAATGCTTAGTGATGCAAATCTCCCTAAATATTTTTGGGCGGATGCGGTTAGTACGGCATGTTATGTTGGAAATCGAGTTATCATTAGACCTATATTAAAGAAGACTCCATATGAACTCTTCAAAGGAAGAAAGCCAAATATTGCTCACTTTCACATTTTTGGATGCAAGTGTTTTGTTCTTAACAATGACAATGACAATCTCGGTAAGTTTGACGAGAAATCCGACGAAGGTATATTTCTTGGTTATTCTCTTTCTAGTAAAGCATATAGAATTTATAATAAAAGAACTTTAACTATTGAAGAATCTATGCATGTATCTTTTGATGAAACTAACCCCTCTAAAGAGGAAGTAGTTGTGTGTGATGATGATGATCCTATAGATTTACCCCCGGAAGATCTTTCAAAAGATCAAGTTGTAAAATCACCGGAAAATCAAGAAAACATTGTGCAACAAGATTCAAACATCAATGATCTACCAAAAGAATGGAGAACTCATAGAGACCATCCTATTGACAAAATTATTGGTGACATTATCCAAGGAGTATCAACAAGATTGAATCTAAAAGATGCTTGCTTAAACATGGCGTTTGTTTCTCAAATTGAACCTACCAAAGTTGATGAAGCCTTAGGAGATGATCAATGGATTATTGCTATGCAAGAAGAATTAAATCAATTCGAGAGAAATCAAGTTTGGGAACTTATTCCTAGACCAAGTGATAAACACATCATAGGTACCCGATGGGTGTTTAAGAACAAACTTGATGAGAATGGTCTAATTGTTTGAAACAAAGCAAGGTTGGTTGCCCAAGGCTACAATCAAGAGGAAGGAATCGACTTTGAAGAAACATTTGCTCCGGTTGCAAGGTTAGAAGCTATACGTCTTTTACTTGCTTATGCTTGTTCATTAAATTTTCAGCTTTTTCAAATGGACGTCAAAAGCGCATTCTTGAATGGATACATCAATGAAGAAGTCTATGTCAAACAACCTCCGGGATTTGAAGACTTCAAACATCCTACACATGTCTTTAAGTTGAGAAAGGCTCTTTATGGCTTAAAGAAAGCACCAAGAGCATGGTATGATAGACTTAGTAATTTTTTGTGTGAAAAAGGTTTCGAAAAGGGTAAGGTTGATAAAACTTTGTTTATTAAGAAAATCCAAAGTAACACTTTATTGGTTCAAGTTTATGTTGATGATATCATTTTTGGATCGACTAACAAAGAAATGTGTGAGGAATTCTCATTGATGATGCAAGGAGAATTCGAGATGTCTATGATGGGAAAGATGAACTACTTTCTTGGACTACAAATTAAGCAACTAAAAGATGGAATCTTCATCAACCAATCTAAGTATTGCAAAGAATTATTGAAAAAGTTTGATATGGACAATTGTAAAGCAATGAATACTCCAATGGGCTCCGATACATATGTTGATCAAGATGAATCCGGTACTCCAATTAATATTACAAAATACCGAGGTATGATTGGTTCCTTATTGTATTTGACGGCAAGCCGTCCTGACATCATGTTTAGTGTTTGTCTTTGTGCTCGCTTTAAAGCAAATCCAAAGGAATCACACCTCATGGCAGTTAAAAGGATCATGAAGTATCTTAAAGGAACAACCAATGTCGGCTTATGGTATCCTAAAGGTAGTATTTGCACTTTAATTGGTTATTCTGACGCGGATTATGCAGGTTGTAAAACTGATCGTAAAAGCACAAGTGGTACTTGTCACATTATTGGAAATGCATTAGTATCATGGGCTTGTAAAAATCAAGCATGTGTTGCTCTTAGCACGGCCGAAGCAGAATACATAGCAGCGGGTAGTTGTTGTGCACAAATTCTTTGGCTCAAGCAACAACTCCGTGATTACGGACTTGATCTCGGATGCATTCCTCTTCGATGCGACAATACAAGTGCTATCAATATTACAAAGAATCTGGTCATGCATTCAAGAACCAAACATATAGATATTCGACATCATTTTCTCCGTGATCATGTACTTAAAGGAGATGTCGAAGTCACTTTTGTGGATACTCATAACCAAGTCGCAGATATCTTCATAAAACCGCTTGCTCGAGAACCATTCTTCAAAATCCGAAGAGAACTTGGTATTTTGGATGAAGGTGATGTCTAAATGTTTCTCATAAGGTGCACGTCTTAATTTTTCTTCAAAAGATTTTATGTTTTAGTACACTCTGCTTCTACTCCTTCTTTTATATGTTTTTATTTGATAAAATGTGTGTATATATTGTTTGTATTTCACTTTTTTCCCCATCCTTTTTGATGTTAACAAAGGGGGAGAAGAATATGCATATGTGTTGTTTTGTTTCAAAGAAATTGCAGGCACTCACTCCAAAATTCAAAGAATCATGGACTTAGGGGGAGCATACAATTTAGGGGGAGCCTTGCATTTGCTCAACATTATTGCTACACAAAACAACATAAACATTTCAAGAATTGTTTTCAAGACTTGGTTGTCATCATCAAAAAGGGGGAGAATGTAATTGCAAGCTTCTCAAGTCATATTTAAAGCATTAGTTTTGATGAATACAACATGGATATCGACATTCAAAGGATGTGCAAAAAGCTTATCAACATCATATACAAGTCTTGAAGATTAGAAGAAGAATTATTAAAGAATCAACAAATGTAAAATGATATAAATAATTCTTAAACTTGAATATATATGTTCACAAATATGCATTCATAATCATATACATATCCCACATTTTTAATGTTAAGAAAAACCTTGTTTGAAATCTTTTTCAAAAAGAATTTTTGAAAATAAATTTTCAGGAACCGGTTCCTCCCTAACAGGGAACCGGGTTCCAAACTTGTTTAAAAAACACGTCCCTGGAATTTGTACCAGGAACCGGGTTGTACCAATAGAGGAACCGGTTCCTGCGTGATATTTTTGAATTCTGACTTATAACGTTCACTAAGAACCGGGTTCTTCCTGTGTCGGAACCGGTTCCCAGCGAACTAGTGCAGCTTTTCTTTTAGTTTTTGAACATTTTTTAAATAGTATCCTTTCATGAATGCATTGCAACTTTTCATATCAAATGGCATGAATGAAGAGGTACTTGTGACTTTATAAAATGTGCAGATTTTCAAAATCATTTAGAGAGAACACAACAACAAATATACTTCTTCAATAAACAATTTTCATCAATTCACATTTGCATACAAACTTTCAAGTGTTCATAAATTTTGTGAAACTTGCCATATACACTTTCATTAAATCATTACAAGTTTCATACATTGTGAACATTTATAATCATTGCTTGAGAATTGTTTCTATCTTGAAGAAGAAGATCAATTGAAGATTGATAGTGCTCTCCATCTATTTCAAATAAATCATTGTATTACATTAAAGAATTTATTCCCTTACTATCCAGGATTGTTGGAAGTAAGTGTTGTGTTTTGAAGAGGATTGTTCTTCATTCACATTAGTGTTTGTTTGATCTTAAAGGTGTTAAGAACCTTTGGTCACCCTATAGGTTAGATAGTAAGCATAGGCTGTACAATCATTCTAACTATAGTGAAATCTCTTTCGTGTTGGAAAAGGGACTGGAGTACTCTCGGATTGTGAGGGGAACCAGGATATATCACCGTGTTCTTTACTTTTCCGCATTTATCGCTTTCATCACTATTATCAGGAAAAGATAAGATATAATCAAAACCTTCAAACATTTAACCAAAAATTACTACAAGTATTCTCATAAAACCGAATAAATTTTTATATACCTAATTCACCCCCCCTCTTAGGCACTCTTAGACTTACACGTTTTTCAAAACTTCAAGACAAACATAAACTTTGCATTACTTGAATATCACTGTTTGCATATGGCTATTTGTTTGACAGCGGAGAAATTGACACAATGAATATCCAATGAACAAAAGCTCTCTCAATGAACAAAATCAATTCAAGAAGGATGACACTTCCATTGACAAATCTCCTATTGACAAAGGGACATGACATGTCACTATCCAGCACACCTGAGGCAGTCCAGTCAAGATTCCAAGAAAACTCTCAAAGTGCAGAGTAACCAGGGGCAAGTCTCCATCTCCGTCACTTGGGGCGTTGAACGTCAATCCCGACAAAGGGTTACATACAATCAAACATTTCCAGGCAGTGCCACAAACACTCGCTACTAGGGGCAGTGACAAATCTCCCCAAAATCCTTCTCATAGGATGATTCCCCTGCCAGAGTTTAATCTTTGAAAACCTTTCCCCAGCTGAGACAACCTCAAGAGTCCTCTAAGACTCTCCTCAACGAAGTTGTCACCCCTCTAGCTGACCGACAACATGGTTTATTTCCCCAACAAACTACAGATTCCCCAGCTTGAGTTTGTCTCTCCGACTACTCCAAATCAAAGGACCACAACTCCTCTTCCCCAATAGACTACTCTATAATCCCCAGCGAGTTACTGTGAAACCTGGACCCGACCAGATACCAGTTCAACTTCGACTCCCTAGTAGAGCAACGGATAACCGAGACTCCTGAACTCTTTTCCCTAGCAGGAATAAACGTTCTCCCCACAGAGTTTTCAATATTCCCCAATGGAGTTCTCCTCACACAACAAAACAGGAATCCCCGGTGGAAAAATTCTAAGCAAAGTTTAAAGACACACATACTCTTCAACAACAGTCCAGGATTTAACAAACTCCCCGACATTTGTCAATGATTTATTTTCCCAGACAAAAATACATTCATAAACATTTCACATTTCATACATCCTATTTACATACATGATAAGTGTATACAACACAATCTCATTTATTTTGAGAACATCATGACATCATGCATTTCATACATCATGACATTGCATACAACTAACGTTTTACCTTTCCAGGAAAAGGTCAATCAACAGATGGCTACCATCAACCTTTTCAAGTCCCAGTTTAATACTTGTAGCAAGCCAGGAAAACTATATGTGGACGACTGATTGTAGATTAATACCTGTAACAAGCCAGGAAAACTATCTACATGAAGAGATTGAAGATTAATACCTGTAACAAGCCAGGAAAACTATCTTTGTTTCTCAGGTCAGAGATTAATACCTGAAACCAGCCAGGACATCTATCTCCTCGACCAACCTTTTCAAGTCCCAGTTTAATACCTGTAGCAAGCTAGGAAAACTATCTGTGGATGACTGATTGTAGATTAATACTTGTAATAAGCCAGGAAAACTATCTACATGAATAGATTGAAGATTAATACCTATAACAATCCAAGAAAACTATCTTTCTTTCTCAGGTCAGAGATTAATACCTGAAACCAGCCAGGACAACTATCTCCTCGACCAACCTTTTCAAGTCCCAGTTTAATACTGTAGCAAGCTAGGAAAACTATCTGTGGACGACTGATTGTAGATTAATACCTATAACAAGCCAGGAAAACTATCTACATGAAGAGATTGAAGATTAATACCTGTAACAAGCCAGGAAAACTATCCTTCTTTCTCAGGTCAGAGATTAATACCTGAAACCAGACAGGACAACTATCTACTCGACTAGCTCAAACAATTCAACAATCACCTTCGGATGGCATCTTTAAAGCCCATCTCCAACAAATATCCATTATCCCTCCAAATCGCATCTTTAAGCCCACTCCCCACATCATTAACTAACACATCTTCGAGTGCAAATTTTCTGGGCACTCTAGTGTTCAATCATCTTTCACCTTCAAGTCACGAATGGTAGAATTGCCAATCTAACTCTTCATATGTAAGAAGATTGAACAGGGGCAGCTGTTGTACCCCAAAATTTGCCCTCTCATTTCTCAAGGAATCACCTTGGATTCACAAGTTTGCTTCCAAGCCTTGAATTACAAATTTTTCCAAGAAAATCACCCATAAGGGCAAAATGATCATTTGCACACTGAAAAGTCAAACTTTGACTTTTGGATAAAAAATCAAGCTTCAAGAATCATATTTCATCAAGACACGTTGAAATATGAAGTTTTGTTTCATCAAAATCCAAGAGGTCAAAATTCTAAATACTTAGAATTTTTCTAAGTATTTAAGAAAAATGACACTTCAGAACTTCTGAGCCAGCCTCCAGGCAGGTGCAGTCAGAAGTTACAAACATGGTTCAGAACATAGTCTTCAGTCAGAACATGGCTCTTCAGCATCTACGCAAGTTCAGTCAGAGTTTGCTAGGGTAATGCAAAGAAGGTAATAAAACGTAATACGAAGCCTGAAAGCTCCTTCAGAACATGCTGGAGCCAGAAGGTAAGAGGATCAGAAGATGGGGATGCCACCCTGAAGCAAAACTTCTGATCCAGAACTAAGCCTTGGTGTAGAGTTTCACATTGCAGGATTTCTGGTTGTGATAAGTCTCATCATCATTTAATGCTCATTTAATGCTCACAACAACCTTATGAGTCTTTATCCAAAGGATTTTCACCACGTGTACCTCTACTGTCTTGGGATAACAACTTTGCTACTAAGCCCATGCTTTACTTTTTGCTTTCCCTTAAATCCTACTGACAGCCACCATGCTTGCTTCAAAGACAAGGCAACGCTTCAGCACATGAAGGCTATTTTTTAAAGCTTTGGTCAGAACTTGACCAAATCCCAAAACCTTGCTTATATAACTTGCTGCAGACCTATGACCAACAGCTGGCTCAGCCTACGTCTGCATCTCATGATTACACCAAACTAGCATACGAAAACTGTGATGAAAAGCAAAGGAACAGGATGCCAAAACAGGTTCAAATCCTATTTGTTTTCCCCCCCAAAGTCACATCAAATTCATCTATAAATACTTGGCTCCATCACACATTCAGGGGACTGGCTTTTGAAGAGAGAGATTGGCCAAAAGAGAGAAAAGGAAGTTATGAAACCTTCATAAAAGTCCAGATTTATCATACACAAAAACAAATATTTGTTCTTCCCTTTGAACCCAAGAACACAACCACTCTTTCGTCTCTCTTGCTGACTCAGAACATCCAAAGGCAGCCACTCAAAACTCCAAGCACGCCCCAGGTAAGTCTTTCTGACTTTACTTGCTTTTCATTCTGAACATCATTAACATGTAAATATCATAATATTAATGTTGTACATATCATTGTATAAATAGAAAAACTATGGATCATAACTTCTAGAATAATACTAGGCTCAGACTTAGGATTGGAACTTCTGGATTTGTTGTGCCGTGATTATTCTGATTTGTTGAACTGAATAAATTGTTGATGTGCTGATTAAGAGTTGAAATGTAACACAGAACTTCTATTTTTCACTCACCATTTTAACACACAGAACTTCTGAGTTCTCCTCACTGTTAACACACAGAATTTCTAGGATTCACTCACTGTTTTAACACTTAGAACTTCTGATGCTTACATGTTGATAACACACTAAACTGTTAATATTCATTCACTGACTCAGTACAAATACAGAACTTCTGATGTTCACTCATAGTCTTAGCACAACATAGAACTTCTGAGTTCTCCCTACATGTCAAATACACTGAACTTCTGATTTTCATGCACTGATAACATGCTGAACTGCTGACTGTTTGTTCACTGTCTTAGCACCAAACAAAACTTCTGAGTTCTTCCTACAATTTTGACACGCATATAGTTTCTAAGGTTTTCTCACTGTTCTGACATTCAGAAGTTCAACACATAGCAATCCATAACTTCTGTGTTTTTCCTCTAACATGTCTTGCAGGACCTCAGAGTTTACAAGTCCAGAACTTCTGATCCCACGTATGTCTCCTGCTGAGTCACAGCGCTCTTGGCTTCAGAACTTCTGATCCTAGTTGCTCTGTATGATACGGTAGGAGAACTGACTTGAGGTTTTGCATTTGTGTTCGCAAATGTTTCGGTTTAGCAAGAGTCGCCACCGACTTTTTATTTTATCCAAAGGAAAGGTCAAAAAGCACAGGAAAGACCTTTGAGATGTTTTCTTGGGTTCGGGGGGTAGATTATGAAAAGGGAAGGTGCAAGCACCCTTTTCATCCATGGTTATCCATGGGCTCTTAGTTACTTGTTTAGATCACTTGCTTTTGCTTTTCAATTGTTTGAAATGGTGCTTTGTGTGTGGTTTTGAAAATATTTTGAAAAGAGGCCATCATTGTGGCAACCTTTGTAATGATTCTTGTTTGAATATATACAAAGGTGTTTGTCTTTTGAAAAGATGTTTCAATGTTTGAAAGTTTGTTTTGGGAAATGTTTTTGAAATTGTGTTGTGAGGTGTGTTTGAAAATAATAAGGATGTTTTTTGCAAGTTTTGATAAAGTAACTAAGAGTTGTCTACCCTATCTACTCAAAGATCTTTCGTACACATTTTTAACCCTTTTACATTGCTGTTTTACCATTGCATTTGGTAAACAACCTTGTATTTGGATGTTTTAAACGGGACAGGCGCGAGTCATCGTATTGATCATGATAGCAATTGTGCCAAGTATCTTAGTAATTTTTGAGGGACTAGATCATTTTTGTATAGGCAACCAAGATAGCGTCATCGAGGGACTATGATCTTTTTGTTTTGATTTTTGTTTTGCCAAGATACTCAACATGCATACCATGGCCATTTTAAAGGCAACAAGTGGATGAAACCCTAGGGGTGCATGTGTGCATTGTGTTGTCATTTTCATACATTTATGCCTTGCATTAGGTCTAACTATTTGTTTTGATTTTGGATATTGCATATAAACCCTAATCTCTATCATGGCATATTTTGAAAGCTATAAATGCGTAAAATAAATCTACGACTATTACAACATTGATATGGGGAGGGGGATACAATTTTGAATGGGGAGTATTTGCAAGAAAATAAAACCCTAAGATTTACTATTACATCCAAATTGAATTCTTTGTATCAAATAATAAATAAGCAATATTTAAATAAACAATTTAAATATAAATATGCAAAATATTATAAATATGTAAAAAATGTTTTTTGTTTATTTTTATGTATGTAAAAATATAATATTTAATGTATTAAAAAAAGAAAATAAAAAGTTATTTTTGTTAAGGGTAAAACCCTAATTTGTTTTAATAAAATATATATATTAATTATATTATTCATGTACAATAATAATAAAATATATACAAATGTCAAAAAATAAAAGTATATTAGAAAAAATATTATTTAAGTATGTAAATAATAAAAATAAAAATATAATATTTTTATGTATTATTTTCAAGTTTTTATTAAGGAAAATAAAAGTATATTATTTAATAATTATTTTTATGTTAGAAAAAATAATAAAAAATACAAAATAAAATGTGAAAATTTAGGAAAATGTTTTTGGTAATTTTCTATGTTTGGAAAAAATAAAATAAAGTCAGAAATAAAAAGAAATGAAAATAATATGAAAATATAAAACAATGGGCCAAGGGGGTGTGAACAGCAAAGGGGGGGGGGTGTCAAAAGCAAGCCAAGCTAAGGCCCAGCCCACTTGCTTCGTCTTCAACCTCTGGGTCAAACAAAACGCGCGTTTCCTGTATAGATGTCCAACTCCTGCATACGCGCTCTAAAGCAAAAACTCACAACATGAAAGTTATAACATTTTTCAACACGATTCCAACCATATAAAGAACTTAATCTAACTCTCAAAGACCAGAGAGAACTTCTCTGGCCCTAATTTCTAACTTAACTTTTTCAGGAAGTTCATCAATCAAATTCTCTTAGCACACTTAACTTAAATGAAATCTATGCATATGTACAACTTAAGGGCTATGAGTACTACATTTTTTATTCACAAACCTAAGCCTAATGATTCATAAATAGAGAGATAGAAAGTTGACAAATACCTATTTCAGTTGAACTCGTGTATGGAAATGTGGAGGTTTTCAATGAGGCCTGAGATGCTTGGGAGCTTGCTTAAACTTCCTCTGACCTTCCCCAATGCTTAGTTTGCTTTGGATTTGCTTGAACAAGCTTGTAGAAGTCAACCTGCACAAGCTGAAAACAGAAATGGTGAAGCTTGCAAGTGGAGTTAATGTCAATGGCCAATGGTTGGGATAGTTCAGATGGGTTATATGGAATGTGTTGGAAGTGGTTTGGGGCAAAACGCACGAGTGGTTTTTGTTTTGGAACTCAAAGTGCAGAAGTTGCCCTATTTTGCAAGAGGAATGTGTTTTGATGTTCAAGAGTGTTTTAAGGATGGATGGCTCGTGTTTCTGACTCAAGGCAATGTGAAAAACCTATTTGGAATGGTCACCAAGCTTGGTTATAACAGATACTCAAGTTATGTGATTTTGGCAAGTTGACTTGTTTTGAAAGAAAAGTGTGAAGTGATACAAGATAGGACTGTACAGGCTATCTCCAAGCATGCACAAGTTTGTTGTACCTTTGCCTAAGTTTATGGAACTTATTTTCTTCAAATAGAGAGGTCCAAGGCTCAAGGGAAGCAAGTTGACATAAAGTTACCTTTATGAAAATGGAAATGCTACCTTTTTGTCATTTTAAGATTAATTCAATGTGTAAACCTCTATTGATCAGAATAACACCTTAAACCAATGAGTTTGCATTCAATTTTTGAGTGTGGAAGGGTTTAGAGACCTGTAATCAAGTACAAAGCAAGTTTGGACAGATGTTGCAACTTGTGTCAACATAAAAATGCCATGGATCAAAGTGAGTTTTTGCCAATTTCAAACCTTCGATTCTCCCTAACCATAAATTATTTTGGAGAGTTCTTGGACATTTTGGAAAGCTTGTAACATTCTCTACAATACATCTTTGAAATGCATTTTGATATTCCAAGTGGAACTATTTGAAAAATGGTCATGAAGATAGGTCAAAATCCTGCCTAAACTAGGGCAAAATTTCACTAAGTTAAAAGTTTCATGGACCCTTGTTCCAACAATCATAACTTGAGATCCAAGCTTCTTTTGGGAAAACTTTGTGAATCAAAGTTGTATATTTTGTGGAGGACTACAACTTTCATGTTGGAATTTTTGTTTGAATCCAATTGCATCATGGTGAAAATGTTGGGCAAAATTGGGAAAAAATAAGAAAAATTCTAAGTTATGAAAATTTTCAATCTTAAACCCTAATTTGCAAAATTAGGTTTCTTGATGAACAAGTTTCATGTTTTGACTCATCTTGATGAAAAATGACCCTTGGCACTTGACTTTGACCAAAAAGTTAAAGTTTGACTTTTCAATGTACAGTCAAATTTTGATCAGTTGACTGAAAAATTCATCTGTCAATCCAATGCATTTGAGATATTTTGAACCTTGTGAATAGGTAAAGATGATGCCATTGAGTCCTTGAATCCATTCTTGAACCCAATTTGCCATTGGCTAGGTGGAAAATCAGAAATTGCCCTTATACAGTCAAAACCCTAAAAATGACCATTTTGCCCTTTTGATGATCTGATCAAATTTCTTGAGGAGTTGTGGTCCAAACTTGATCAAATGGTTCATATGAGTCTATAATGTTGATGTGGATAAAAAGTATGAGGTTTAACTGTAAATTGGCCACAATTGACTTTTTCCCCAATACAACTGATTTCTAGGTCAATTGTCCAATTGACTGGGCAAAAATTTGATTCAAAGCTTGAAACTTGGTAGAGGAAATATTATAGGTCCAACATGAAGTATGAAAGTCACTTTGAGCATTGAAAGTCCAAAAATCCCTGTGCAAACTCAAACCCTAATTTAGGTCATTAGTGCAAGGAGATGTCTTGAGCAAAGCAAAACCCTAATTTGGTCTTGAGTCCAAAGAGTCTTGTGAGGATAAATCTTGATAAAATGAGAGGGCAAAATTTGGGGTACAACAACTGCCCCTGTTCAATCTTCTTGAACCTGAAGAGTTAGATTGGCAAGTTTTCCTTTCGTGACTCGAAGGTAAAAGATGATTCGACACTAGAGTGCCCATAAATTTGCACTCGTCAAAATGTAGGTTGAGGGAATGGGCTTAAAGATGCCATTTGGAGATGGTAGAGTCTTGCTGGAGATGGGCTTAAGGATGCCATCCAAGACTGTTTGTTGAAAATCAAGAGAATGAACACCAGAATGGTATCCGTATCTGGAACGTATCTGAGTTGTATCTGGAGATTGGATTTGCATGTGCCAAGGAATGGCGTCCGTGTCTGGAGCGTATCCGAGCTGTAAATGTATTTGATTCTTGAATGAATATCAGAATGACTGCCGTGTCTGGAGTGTATCTGTATTGTATCTGAATTCTGAATGGGCGACAGAAAAACATCAGTGTATGGAGCATCTCTGGGCTGGGGATAACTTTCGAATGAGTGACATAATGGCTTCTGTGTCTGGAGCGTATCTGGACTGTATCTGAAGTTGAGATTTGTATGAGTAGCAGAATGACTTCCGTGTCTGGAGCGTATTCGTACTGTAACTGGGATCTGGACAAGTGACAGAATGACTTCCATGTCTGGAGTGTATCTGAACTTGAAGTTGATAGTTGAATCTGAATGAGAAATAGAACGGCTTCCGCGTTTGGAGCGTATCTAGTCTGTATCTGATTGCTGAAGTCTGAATGAGTGACAGAATGGTATCCAGGTCTGGAGCGTATCTGGACTGTATCTTGACTTTGAATTCTGAATGAGTAGTAGAATGACATCCGTGTCTGGGGTATATCCACACTGTATCTGAATAAGAGATCTGAATGAGTAACAGAATGACTTCCGTGTCTTGGAGTGTATCTGTACTGTATCTGAAATCTTTGAATGTTTGTTAAAGATAACTTTTAACCTTATCCTGAAAAGGGTAAAATGTTAGCTAAAACACAAAGTTATGTTGTATGACATGTATGATGCAATAAATGTGCTTTATCAATGTTTATGATATATGAATGTAATGTATGCGCATGTAAGCTGATTAGCTGTCTTGCTGAGGAAAATAAATTCTTGATAACTGGAGATCATAAAATCCTTGACTGCTGCCGGGGAAAGTAAATCCTGGACCGATGCTGGGGATTCCAAAATCTTGATTGTTGAGGATGAGAAATCCTTGGACCACTGTTGGGGAAAGAAAATCCTTGGCAACTTGTGGGGATTAACAAGAACTTTGACCACTTCTGTGGGGATGTGAGAATCCTTCACGACCTTCCTGGGGATATAGGGATCCTTCAAGTCTGCTTGGGAAACCTTCTTGAGGAATCCAGAGAATTTTGATGATTATGGATGGGGAATAAGGAAAACTTTGACGATCTCTACTGGGGAATTAAAACCTAGGAGGCTTCAACTAGAGAAAAGAGAATGAGAATCTTCGATCCGCTGGGAAATAACTCTGGTGGGGAGAATGTTTATTCTGTTGAAGAGTTTTTAAGAGCTTGGGTTGTATGCCATTCTATTGAGGAATTATCCGAAGCTGTTGTCTGGTTTTTAAGATAACTTTCAGGGGAATCTTCTGGTTTTAAGACAACTCTCTGGGGAATTGGAGGAAACTAGATGGTCTTCCACCGGGGTTTGAGGGTTAAAGTTTTGGACTTCGTTGGGGAAGAAAGTCTCATCTTCACTGAGGGCCTGCAGTTCAAAGTTTTGCTCCACTGGAGATTGGAACCTTGGAAACTTAGTTCTGATGGGGATTTTGAAACTTAACTCCGCTGGAGATATGTATTTCAAGGCTTTAGCTCTGCTAAGGATTTCTCCTGGAATAGCCTAAAGACGTTTTCCCATACTTTCAACCTGTCAGTAATTATTCCTTCTCATTTTGTTTTATTTATAAGCAGTGATTATATTCAAATGCATATGCTCATTTAATAAATCATTGGACGTTTTCAAATAAAACATAAAAAAGAAAGAAAAGGCAAACAATTTTCTGCACTTTGAAGTATCTTTGTATTAACTTTGTGTAAGTATTTTGTACAAAGGGGACAGACATCCTAGTAAGAGAATGTTGTCATAAAATTGAGAAAAATTTATACAAAGAAAGATGGCTATGTGTAACAATTCCATAGGGTTCCCATTCTACTATAGCCTTTGTAACTCTGAGTATCTTGTCCATTCGTGGCTTCGTCCGATGATGATTAGATTGATCAGAAGCCCGAAGCTTGTCTGTTGAAGAGATTGTCCTTAAAGTGATCCAACGAGACATAATCATACACTTTAACTCCCTAACTTTTGCCTGGATCACCCTTTCGGGTTTTCAGTCCACCGAGAAACCCTTTTTTGCCCAAGTCGCCCTTTCGGGTTTTCAACTTGCCGGGTGTACAGATTTTTTTTTATCCCTAATTTTTGCCTGAACCGCCCTTTCGGGTTTTCGATTCACCGGGATGCCCATTTTTTCCCAAGTCGCCCTTTCGGGTTTTCAACTTGTTGGGTCGTTTATGCGTAGTATCTTTTGACTATGTCTGCGTTTGCAGGGTGCGGCAAGTCATCACCGTCCATGGTGGTCAGGATCATTGCCCCACCAGAAAAGATGTTTTTGATCACAAATGTTCCTTCGTAAGTAGGAGTCCATTTTCCCCTGGGATCACTTTGCGGCAAGATGATTCGCTTGATTACAAGGTCCCCGACTTGATATACTTGTCTCTTGACTTTCTTGTTGAAAGCCTTGATCATACGTTTTTGATACGCCTGGCCATGGCAAACAGCAGTAAGTCATTTTTTGTCAATCAAGTTAAGTTGATCAAGCCGGGTCTGAATCCAATCGTCTTCGCTCAAACCGGCATCCTTCATGATTCTCAAGGAGGGAATTTGGACCTCGATAGATAAAACAACTTCCATGCCGTATACCAAAGAAAAGGGTGTTGCCCCAGTTGAAGTGCATGTCGTGGTACGGTACCCGTGCAGAGCAAACAGTAACATCTCATGCCAGTCCTTGTAGGTGACTGTCATCTTTTGAATGATCTTCTTGATATTTTTGTTTGTAGCTTCGACAACACCGTTCATCTTAGGCCGATAGGGAGATGCATTGTGATGTTGAATCTTGAAATGCTCGTACAGAGCGGTGATCATAGTATTGTTGAAATTTGTACCGTTGTCAGTGATGATACAGTCGGGGATACCATACCGGCATATGAGGTTCTGTTTGATGAAGCGGGCAACCACATTCTTTGTAACGGAGACGAAAGAAGCTGCTTCGACCCACTTGGTAAAGTAATCAATGGCCACCAGGATGAAACGGTGTCCATTGGATGCTGTAGGCTTGATCTCTCCAATCATGTCGATTCCACATATCGCGAATGGCCAAGGAGCTGTTAAGACATTGAGAGGAACTGGAGGTATATGTACCTTGTCCGCATAAATTTGGCATTTGTGACAAGTACGAGAATGTTGATGACAGTCAGCTTCCATGGTAGACCAGTAGTAGCCTGCCCGTAGAATCTTCTTAGCCATCGTATGACCGCTTGAGTGGGTGCCAAAGGTGCCATTATATAGTTCAGCTATGATCTGCTCAGCTTCAACCTTGTCCATACAACGGAGTAGGACACAATCAAGATTACGCTTGTATAGGATACCATTGCTCATAAAGAACTTGGCCGCGAACCTCCTTAAGAACTTTTTGTCTTTGACTGAAGCTCCTTCAGGGTATTCTTGTGCTTCGAGATACCTTTTGACGTTATGAAACCAAGGTCGGTCCACTACTTCTTCGGTATTAATCTCGTGACAATGTACAGGTTCGTCCATTCATTCAATGGTGATTTGAGGAGCCTCATTATCCCAGTTAAGTTTAAACATGGATGACATTGTAGCTAGCACATCTGCTAGCTGATTCTCTTCTCGCGGGAAGTGCTCGAAGGTAATCTGCTCGAAATGTGGTAACAATGTCAAGACATGTTCTTTGTAAGGGATAAGGTTAGGGTGCTTAGTATCCAACTCTCCTTTGATTTGACTGATAACCAAAGCTGAGTCCCCAAATACAATTAAAGATTTGATTCCCAAGTCAATAGCAGCCTTGAGACCAAAGATACAAGCTTCATACTCGGCCATGTTGTTGGTGCAGCTGAAGCAGAGTTTGGCGGTGAAAGGTGTATGGCAACCTTGCAGAGAGATAAGTACTGCACCGATACCGTTTCCAAGTGAGTTGGATGCACTATCAAAGTACAGAGTCCATCGGGATCCTTGTTCAGGTTCGTCATACGGTCTATTTTCTTCAATGTTGCTCAAATTCATGATATCCTCGTTGGGAAAGTCGAACCTCATGGATTGGTAATCTTCGACAGCTTGATGGGCCAGATGATCGGCTAGAACACTCCCCTTTATGGCTTTTTGGGCTGTGTACTGTATATCATATTCAGTGAGGATCATCTACCATCTAGCGATTCTTCCGGATAAAGCAGGCTTCTCGAAGATGTACTTGATCGGATCCATCTTAGAGATCAATAAAGTGGTATGTGTCAACATACACTGCCTCAGCCGGCGATCAACCCATACCAAAGTGCAGCAAGTTTTCTAGAGCAGTGAGTAGCGAGTCTCACAGTCGGTAAACTTTTTGCTAAGGTAATAAATGGCATGCTCTTTTCGGCCAGACTCGTCATGTTGGCCCAGTACGCACCCCATTGAATTCTCTAGGACAGTCAGATACATGATTAGCGGCCTTCCTTTGATGGGTGGCATCAAGATAGAAGGTTCCAGCAAATACTCCTTGATTTTATCGAAAGCAACTTGACAGTCATCATTCCATTTAACTACCTGATCTTTCTTCAACAGCTTGAAGATTGGTTCACAGGTAGATGTTAGGTGAGAGATGAACCTTGCAATGTAGTTTAGGCGTCCCAAGAAACCCCTGACCTCCTTCTCAGTGCGAGGGGAAGGCATTTCTTGTATAGCTTTGACTTTGGCAGGATCAACCTCGATGCCTTTGTTACTGACGATGAATCTCAAAATTTTACCGGACCTGACTCCGAAAGTGCACTTGTTAGGGTTCAATCTAAGCTTGTACTCTTTCAATCTGACAAACAGCTTTTGCAGATGGTCGAGGTGTTCTTCTTCTGTCTGTGAACGGGCTATCATATCGTCTACGTAGACTTCAATCTCATGATGTATCATGTCATGAAACAAAGCTACCATGGCGCGCTGATAGGTTGCCCCGGCATTCTTCAGTCCAAATGGCATCACTTTATAGTAGAAGGTACCCCACTGCATAACAAAAGTAGTCTTCTCCATGTCTTCAGGGGCCATTTTGATCTGGTTGTACCCCGAAAATCCATCCATGAAAGAGAATACCTTATGTTGAGCTGTATTGTCAACCAAGATGTCAATGTGCGGTAGTGGAAAGTCATCTTTAGGGCTAGCCCTGTTTAAGTCTCTGTAATCCACGCATATTCTGACTTTGCCATCCTTCTTAGGCACAGGCACAATGTTAGCGACCCATTGGGGATAGGAAGTAACAGCAAGAAAGCCAGCATTGAACTGCTTCATTACTTCAGCTTTGATCTTTTCGGACATGTCGGGCCTCATTCGGCGAACTTTCTGTTTGATCGGTGGACAGTCTTCTCTTGTAGGGAGACGGTGAACCACAATATATGTATCCAGTCCCGGCATGTCTTCATAGGACCAGGCGAAGATCTCAACATATTCATTAAAAAGCTGAACTAAACGCTCTTTGACACTTGGCTCTAGGTTGGCACCCAATTTAACCTCTTTTCTGTCTTCCTCCGTTCCAAAGTTGATAGTCTCTAACAATTCCTCGTGAGGTAGAATGGCCCTTTCTTCCTGTTGCAAAAGTCTGGCCAACTCTCCAGGAAATTCACAGTCTTCATCACCTTCGTATTCGGCATGATTGACCAGATCTTCAGAGTCACTGAAGGCCATAGCAGAATTGTTACCCATGGAATCCGGAGTGGATGGGTACCTGTATTTTGTGAGTGTGGGTGTGTGTAAGGGATAGCCATCTTTAAACAAATAAAATGTAAAAAGAAAGAACAATGAACACAAAAGTTTATATATGAAAACGTCCATGATTCATTAAAAATGGCATATGAAGATGAAAAATAAAGCCCTTACAAATGGACCTATATGCCCCGGGTAGGGCATAAGGCAAAAAGTGTACGGATCGTTTAAAAGTTATTACAAACCAACAGAAAATGTTCAAAAGATAAATTACTGATTGATGAAAGTAATGGGAACGAAGTCTTTCGCCTCCCAGTTGTTCAGTCCTCCTTCAATAGTTGGAAAGATCCAGTCTTCAAAATTGCTCTCTTCTTCATCATCCTCTAAAGCATGAACTCCATGATGAGTGATTTTCAATGGCGGTCCTCCAGCCCGGGAGCGACGCACAGCCTTCTGACTAGCAGCAGTGACACCCAAGCCGAACTTATCTGTCTTGTAAGGAAAATCTGGCAGTTGACCCCATACTGTGCTTCCTCCTTCCTCGATCACAACCTTCGTATCTTTAAGGGATGACATTCGGGACACAGGTTTGGTAATGATGGGCACATAAGTCATTGTCTTGGCTACCGCAACTTCAGGGGAAACCTCTTCAAAGTGCTGAAAGGGAGTCTCGATGAATTCGCCATCTAATTCAACATAGCGGAATGAATTCAGATGGCTTATCATATACTCCTCCTCGCCACGGACTGTTACAATTTTCCCCTGGACTGGGTACTTAAGCTTCTGATGCAGAGTAGATGTAACGGCCCCAGCATGATGAATCCAGGGTCTTCCTAACAAGCAAGAGTAGGACGGACGAATATCCATGACATAAAATGTGGAGTTGAAAGTTTCCGTACCCACTTTAATTGGGATGTCCACCTCCACGTGGACCATCCGCTTAGAACCGTCAAAGGCTCTTACGATGATGTTGTTGGGCTTCAAAACTAAACCTTCACAATCTAGTCTGTCCAATGCTTTCTTTGGTAGGACATTTAAAGACGACCTGGTATCAACCAGAACGTGAGAAAGAGTAGTCCCTCTGCACTCCACCGAGATATGCAGCGCATCATTATGCTTTCTCCCCTTAGATGTTAGATCGGCATCGGAGAAGCCAAGACCATTATCGACGGTTAGGCTGACTACACACTCCTGGAACTGATTCGCGGAGGTTTCTTGAGGCACATGGGCCGTCTTTAGGAATTTGATCAAGGCTTTGGCATGAGCTTCGGAACAGAGAAATAGGGCCAGCATAGAGATTTTTGAAGGGGTTTGCCCCAGTTGTTCTACGACATCATAGTCGCTTTTCTTAATTATTTTTAAAATCTCCTCCATTTCCTTTTGAGTGGTCTCGGGGATGACCAAAGGCTGAGCCCTCGTCCTGACGGGCGCTTCTTGGATCCCCTTACCTTTATCAGCAGTAACAGCAGAGGGTACAACTTCAGGAGTTATGATTTCTTCAATCACTGGAGTTCGTACATATGTGTTGACTGGCACAGGAGTACCCTTAGGAATATTTGAGGGTCCGAAGATTGCCCTTGGAGGAGCAATCTCCGGAGAGAATATTCTTCCGCTGCGAGTGATCTTACTTGTCCCCGCAATATTTCCTATGTCAGGAGTCTCTTCATCGGAACTTTCTTCCACCGATTCGATCTGCTTAACACTGTGGTAGAAGATCTCTCCTCCATAATTCCACGGTATTGTCTTGTTGGACTTGTATGGGATAGGCCCCGACATTGTTATCTTCAGAGGTACAAACTTTGGATCAGGTGTAATCTTAACAGGTCTTTTGGAGACCTTGGAAAGATTGTCGGAAATGGTGATTATAGCAACATCGTTGATTGGAGTAACAGGAGTAACAAGAGTTTTCTTAAAGAGGATTTGTTGATTATCCATTAGGCATTGGATGCATAACTTCCATAACAGACAGTCGGATTGCAAGGTCGAACAAAGGTTACAGTCTTTTTCACAGCCCGAGAAAATCTCAGCTTTCAACAGATTCATCTTGATTATTGGAAATAGAGTCATTAAGTCATCAACAACAGTAACATAAAGATCTTCTACAACAACATGGACATTGTGACCATGTTTTGGCATTGGAGCGGATATCACATTAGGCTTTTCGGGGGCATCAAACTCCACCTCTTTGGCATCTATTAAATCCTGGATCTTATTTTTGAGGGCCCAACAATTGTTGGTGTCGTGCCCCACACTGTCCAAATGATAGGCACACTTTGCATTTGAATGGTAGTAGGGAGAAGAGGTATTTGGATTCTTTGGCGCCTCTTTCAAGTTTGTAAGGTTTAACTTCAACAGATGAGGGAGAACCTGAGCAGGTGTCATGTTGATCCAGGTGAATTGCCGTGCAGGCCTTTCCACCCTTGCTTGGTTGGTTCTGGGTTGACTGTTTCGAGGTTGATCAGCTGTGTAATTCTGAATCATTACAGCCCCCACCGCTGGCCGGCGCTCGACTCTTCCTTGATTTCTCTGGGAGTAAACAGCTGAGACCTCTTTCTTGGATGGAAAGGTCTTCTTGATAGCAGTGGAAGCAGATGCATCCTTTTGAATTTTACCATTCTTAATGCCAGCTTCGACTCTTTCACCAGTCAGAATTAGCTCGGTGAACCCTCCAGATGAGCTCCTGATCAAGTGGTTAAAGAATGGACCTGACAGGGTCCCCAAAAACATATCCACAAGCTCTCTCTCAGACAAAGGTGGCTGCACCCTTCCAGCCAAGTCCCTCCACTTCTGGGCATACTCCTTAAAGCCTTCATTAGAGACCATACCCATACTCTGTAATTGAGTACGAGTAGGTGCTAAGTCTGTGTTATATTGATATTGTCTGTAGAAGGCAGCAGCCAAATCCTCCCAGTTGTGTACATCAGATCTCTCAAGCTGATAGAACCAATCCAATTGCGTACCCGACAAACTATCTTGAAAAAATTGGACCCATAGATCCTTATCAGAAGAATGAGGTTGGATCTTTCTGACGTAAGACGCAGATGCATCTTCGGACAAGACAAACCATCGTATTTAGCAAATGTAGGCACCTTGAATTTAGGGGGAATCACAATCCCAGCAACCAACCCTAATTCTTCGAAATCCAGCCCAGGCACTCTTTGTACCTCCATGGCTGCCAGACGCTCTTCCAGATTCTTGTACTTGTCGTCTGCAGGAGGGTACTGCTGCTCAGAGTAATCTTCATCCTCTTCTTCTTCTTCTTCTTCTTCTTCAGCCTCAGACTCGGAAGGCCCTGCAGCTCCCTTTCCTTTGCCAACCCCTTCATCAGACGTCGAGGGGAAATCCAGGACCCTTCTAGCTTGGTTCTCAAATCTTCTTCCCATAGTGGACACACAAACTCTTTTCTTTTTCTTTTTCTCCTTTTCTTTCTCTAACAGTGCTTTAAGATCCTGCTGACCCTTTGCCAAGGTCATGAGTAGTTGTTGGAACTGTGAATTCTGCGCTTGTAGGTCTTTGACCGTCTGGTCTATATCCATCTTGTTAAAATAAACAGCAGAGAGATAAGGAAACCTGGTGTGAAGACCTGTTTATGCATATGATGAATGATATGTTTTCATGTAATGCATTTAAGGATTCATAAATTCAAATTTGTTGCAAACAAAAAGAACACACGTCATATTAATTAGAAGAATTTGTTAGTACATAAATGCCCCATGGGCAAAATAAGACGAAATTCTAATGTAAAAAGACGTTGCACATCCTCTTTGGTGCGATGTAGGTGTTGAGAGTCTGCTCTTCATGGAGTCGACGAGTAAGTTCCAAAACCTTCTTCTCACTGGCGTAGAAGCTGACTTCAAAAGTGTTTCGTTCTTCCTTGAGCTGTATCCAACTTTTTTGCAAATCTTCCAATGATGTTGGCATGTCAGGGTGTAGGAGGGTGTATGGAACCTCTCCTTCCATAACAGGCTCTTTGATCATAGGCAGAATGTAGGGGTAAGGCATCAGAAGACTCTGGGCGCGGGTTCGTACCCACTTGAGGTAAGGCTCAAGGGGGATGGAATTCTTGTGCCCCAGTGTCTTACTGTCCACTTTGTGGGGCATCCTCCAAGCTCGGATAAACCTTTGTCAAAGTCCTTGAGCGTCGTTGTCGAAGTAAAAAACCAAGTCTAGAATTAGCATGTCATGAGGGCCATCCCTTCGGGCATACCCAAATTGTCTCAGAGCCAAGCAGGGGTTTTAGGTAATGCCTCCCCTAATGCCAAGTAGTGGGACATTAGGGAATTCCCCACAACGATCAATGATGATGACATTTTCTCTGGATCGAGAACACCAATGAACATCAGAATGTGTAGGAGTCATCATTCGTTGTGACCACCTCAAGCCTCGCTCATTCTTCAAGACTAATTGAAGAAGGTGAGAAATAAACCACCTTGCTAGAAGAGGAGTACAACACATGAGAACACCTCTTTTCCTCATTGTTCGTGTGTGAAATGAGTGGAGGATATCCCCAAGCAATGTAGGCACAGGATTCCGAGATATGAAATTTTTTACAGCATTCACATCTATAAGCTGATCAGGGTTTGGGAACAAGACCAACCCATAGATGAGAAGTGCTAAAATCTCCTCAAAAGCTTGTAGATCTAGAGAATTCCAACAGTCTTGTGCCTTCTCAAACAGAAACTTTGCCAAGAAACCCTTAACACTACTTCTGGTTTCCCAATGACCTTTGATATCAGATGGTTGCAAGTGTAGGGATTGAGCAACATCTTCAGGCTTTGGTTCTCTTTCTGTACCGTTGTAGGGTAGTTGATGGAGAATAGGAATCCTCAGGAGTTGAGAAAATTTCTCCAAAGTAGGCACTAGTTGGTAATCAGGAAATGTGAAGCAATGGTGTAGGGGGTCAAAGAACTAGAAAAGAACATTCACCTTGTCTTCTTCAATGTTGGAGTTGACCAAGTTGAGAAGTCTACCATGTCTTTCACTGAAGGGAGAATTCTCTGGAATCTTGGAAGTAAGCTCCTTGAGTTGAGGAGGGATTCTCACAAGGTTGACCTGGATTGTTTTTCTGCGGAGTGATTCCATAACCTACAAAACAGGAACAAAGATGAAGACCCAAACCCTTGAAATGGTTAGTGGATGAAAATGATGCTTTATGATGTTCATGATGTATGCACAAGTATATGTACAAGCAAGTAACACAAGTTCCTAGTTTCAGGCTTGCATGGGGTTTCATAGGTAAGTACCCTCTTGAAGTTAGTTGGCTCAACCTGTCCTATAAATAGTAACCGGGTTCTAAGGAGCTCAATATCACTGGATTATTTTCTGTGTTCATTGTTTCAGTTTAGCCATTTAACTGGCGACCGAAATATTCCAAGAAAATAACCCTCAATGAGTGTAGTATCGAGTATCTACCAACTTAGGACTGCACCAAAGCCAGTCACCTCACTACCCCTAAAAAGGCCAAGATGGTCAAGTAAAGGTTCTAAAAGTTCATTAGTGCTTCATGACATCACTCAGCGGCCCCGTTGTGATACGGTGGGAGAACTGACTTGAGGTTTTGCGTTTGTTTTTGCAAATGTTTCGGTTGAGCAAGAGTCGCCACCGACTTTTTATTTTATCCTAAGGAAAGGTTAAAAAAGCACAGGAAAAACCTTTGAGATGTTTTCTTGGGTTTGGGGAGTATACTATAGAAAGGGAAGGTATTAGCACCCTTTCTATCCATGGTTATCCATGGGCTCTTAGTTACTTGCTTAGATCACTTGCCTTTGCTTTTCAATTGTTTGAAATGGTGCTTTGTGTATGTGGTTTTGAAAATGTTTTGAAAAAGATGCCTTGTCTAGGCAACCATTGTAACAATTCTTGTTTGAATGTTTTACAAAGGTGTTTGTCTTTTTGAAAAGATGTTTCAATATTTTTGAAAGTTTGTTTTGAAATTGTGATGTGATGTGTGTTTTGAAAATGGCAAGGATTTATTTTGCAAGATTGGTCAAGTAACCAAGAGCTATCTACCCTAAATTTCTCAAAGATCTTTCTTATGTTTTAACCCTTTTAACAGTGTTGTTTCACCATTGTATTTGGTGAACAACCTTGTGTTAGGATCTTAACAGGACGGGCGCGGGTCATCGTTTAGACCATGAATGCAATAGTATCAAGTATTTTTGGCATTTTTATTAAGGGACTTGATCATTTTTGTTTAGGCAACTTGATAGGGTCATCGAGGGACTATGATCATTTGATTTGTTTTTGTTTTGCCAAAGTACTTAACATGCAAACATGGCCCATTTTTGAAGGCAACAAGTGGAGTAACCCTAAGGGTGCAAGTGTGCATTGTGTTTGTTTTTTCATGTATGTTTATCTTGAATTAGGTCAAGCTATTTGTTGATTGATTTGCATAGAAACCCTAGGTCTGTCATGGCATAATTGAAAGCTTTTAAATGCGGAAATTTAAATGCTAAGCTATTACAACAATGATTATGGGGATGAGGGTACAAGTTTGAATTTGGGGATATTTGACAAGGAAATAAAATCTAAGCTATTACATCCATATCGAATATACAAATATTTAACATTACAATGTAAATAAATATCAAAATGCAATGTATTATGAAAAAAAGGATTTTTTATGTATGTAAAAAGGTTTTCATGTTTGAAAAAAAAGTCATTTTTTGGTTATTTTTGTTGTTTAGGGCAAAACCCTAATTTTTGAATAAATAGTATTTGTTTATTAATTATGTACAAGATATATTAATTTATACAAAAATAAAAAGTATATTGTTAAAAAAGTATTTTTAGTGTCAAATATTAAATAAAAATAAAAGGGTATTATTTCTATATTTTTGCCCTAATTATTTAATAAAATAGGTGTAAGTATATATTATATATATTTAATAATGCTAAATATGTACAACAATATAATATTAATTATTTACAAAAATGTATATTTTTAGAAAATGTTTTCAAAATGTAAATAAAAAATAATAACTAAAAATAAATATTTTTTGTATTATTTTCTAGGGTTTTTTAAAAAGAAAAGGAAATCTATTTATTTACATATACATATTTAATAAAACAAATAAATGCCAAATAAATGTAAAAAAATGTGGAAAAATATTTTTAATGTTTTTTATGTTTGAGCAAAAAATATAAAATCAGAATCAAAAAGAAAAATGCAAAAATGACAAATATTTCACACAATGGGCCAGGGGGGTGCAAATGGAAAAAAGGGGTGCAAAAAGTAAGTTGACTCAAGCCCAGCCCAAGTCAACTTTGTCTTCAACCTCCAGCAACCTTTGAACAACAAAAAACGCGCGCTTCCTTGCTTCATTCAAACTCCTGATTCCTTGATTTTTAGCCAAAACTCATAACATAAACAATGTATAGCATCAAACCACAATTTCAAATATGTAAAAAAGTTGTCCTAACTCTAAGAAACCAGGGAGAATTTCTTCACCCCCAATTTCTGACCTAATTTTTCTTCAATGTTCATGGTTAAAATTCTCACAGCATACTTAATATAAATGAAAAGTAATCATATGTATGACTTCAGGGCTATGAGTAGAGCATGTTTCATTCACAAACCTAAGCTTAACTCTTCCTAGATTGAGAGATAGAAGTTCATAAATTACCTGTTTCAGCTTGAATCGTATACAGCAATGTGGCCAACTTCAATGGAGTTTGAGCTTCTGTATAGCTTGCCTGAAGTCCAAGGAAGCTTCTCCAACACCTAGCTTGCTTTGAATCACTCTGAATTGTGCTATGGAAGTTCACATGCACAACTTGAAAGTGAAAATGGCAAACGTGGTTAGGGGTGTACAGCTTGAGTTTAAGGCTTGGGATAGTTTCAGTGGATGATATGGAATATGTTTGAACTCCTTTTGGACAAAACGCACGACAGGAATGGATTGTGGAACTCAACTTGCAGGGTATGCCCTGTTTCTGCAGCAAGAGGGTGTTTTTGTGTTTTGGGAGGTATGAGAGATGGTTGAATCGTGCCTTAAGTCTGTTTTGATGTGTGGAAGCTGTGTACAAAGTTTGTTTTGGCTGGTGTTTACAGGAATGAAAGATGGAGAGTTTTTGCAATGTTTCTTCCATTTGAAGCAAGAAAGTGCAAGTTGTGATATAGGCCTGTCCAATACTCTCAAGCATGCTGCATCATTTTATCTTGATCAGTGGGATTTGTCTAACAAACTTTGCCTCAAAGATCTGGCCTGTACTTCAAAGATCATGTATTGACATAAAGTAACACTTTATCAAAATGGCAATTTTGCTTTTTTCCAATTAAGGGATAATTCTATGTGCAATGCCCAAAGGGAAGAAATAACACCTTAATACAATGGTTAGGCATTTAATTATTGAGTGTGAAGAGGTTTAGAGGCCTGCAAGCTATCACAAACCCTGCTGATTTGAAAAATGCAATTGTTATGAACATGCTTTGGCCATGAACAAAAGTGAGTTTTGGCCAACTTTGCAAATTCGATTCTCTCTAACCACAAGGGTGTTTGAGAAGTTCTTGGACAATTTGGAAAGCTTGGAATGTGTAATACAATCCATCTTTGAAATTAAAATTGAAACTCCAAGTGGAACCATGTGAAAAATGGCCAAGAAGTTGGACAAAAATCCTGCCTAGAATAGGGCAAAATTTCTCTAAGTTAAAAATGTTTTGCACCCTTGTTCCAAAAATCATAACTTGGGATACAAGCTTCCTTTGAGAAAACTTTGTGAATCAAAGTTGTAGATTTTGCAATGGACTACAACTTTAATGTTTCAAGTTTTCTTTTAATCCAATTGCATCTTGGTGAACAAATGGGACAAAGTTAGGAAAAAATAAGGAAATTTCATAACTTAGAAAAATTCTAAGTTATGAAATTTTCTCATTTTAAACCCTAATTTGCAATTTTGGATTTCTTGATGAACAAGTTTCATAATTTGACATGTCTTGATGAAAAATGAATCTTGGCACTTGATTTTGACCAAAAAGTCAAAGTTTGACTTTTCAGTATACAGTCAAATTTTGATCAGTTGACTGAAAAATTCATCTGTCAATCCTATGCATTTGAGATCTTTTGAACTTGTTGAATGTGTAAATACAATGTCACTGAATCCTTGAGTCCATATGTGAGCTTGGTTTGCCATTGGTTAGGTCAAACAGTCAAAAATTGCCTTTGTGCAGTCAAAACCCTAAAAATGACCATTTTGCCCTTTTGGTGATCTGATCAAATTTCTTGTGGAATTGTGATCCAAACTTGACCAAATAGCTCATATGAGTTCATTATGTTGATGTGGGTCAAATTTCATGAAGTTTGACTGTCAATTGGCCACAGTTGACTTTTTCTCCAATACAGCTGATTTTCAGGTCAACTGTCCAATTGACTGGGCAAAGATTGGAATCAAGGCTTGAAACTTGGTATGGATATACTTGTGAGTCCAACATGAAGCATGAAAGTCACTTTGGGCATTTTAGGTCAAAACATCCTTGTGCAAACTCAAACCCTAATTTGGGTCAACATTACAAAGAGGGGTCTTGAGCAGAGCAAACCCTAACTTGATCTTGAGTTCCAAGAGTCTTGTGGTGAGAAAGTGTTGATGAAATGAGAGGGAAAATTTTGGGGTACAACAGTTGCCCCTGTTAAATCTTCTTGAACCTGAAGAGTTAGATTGGCAAGTTTTCCTTTCGCGTCTCGAAGGTAAAAGGAGATTGGACACTAGAGTGCCCGTAAATTTGCACTCGTCAAAACGTAGATGCGGGAATGGGCTTAAAGATGCCATCTGGAGAGGTGACAAGATCTTGTCGGGGATGGGCTTAAAGATGCCATATGGAATTCTTGTTGAATTGTATGTCGTTGATGAATGAGTGAGTATTAGAAAGGTATCCATGTTTGGAATATCTCTGGACTGGGGGTCTGAATAAGCAATAGATTGACATCCGTGTTTGGAGAATCCGTAAACTGTTTCCAGAAGTCTTGAATCTGAACAAGTGATAGATTATCATCCGCGTTTGGAGAATCCGTGAACTGTTTTCAGAAGTTGAGTCTGAACAAGCGATAGATTGACATCCGTATTTGGAAGCATCCGTAAACTATTTTCAAAAGTTGAATCTGAACAAGCGATAGATTAACATCCGTGTTTGGAGAATCCGTAAACTGTTTTCAGAAGTCTTGAAGTTGAATAAGCAATAGATCAACATCCATGTTGGGAAGCGTCCGTAAACTGTTTTCAAAAGTTGAATCTAAACAAGCGATAGATTAACATCCGTGTTTGGAGAATCCGTAAACTATTTTCAGAAGTCTTGGAGTTGAATAAGCAATAGATCAACATCCATGTTGGGAAGCGTCCGTAAACTGTTTTCAAAAGTTGAATCTGAACAAGCGATAGATTAACATCCGTGTTTAGAGAATCCGTAAACTGTTTTCAGAAGTCTTGGAGTTGAATAAGCAATAGATCAGCATCCATGTTGGGAAGCGTTCATAAACTGTTTTCAAAAGTTGAATCTGAACAAGCGATAGATTAACATCCGTGTTTGGAGAATCCGTAAACTGTTTTCAGAAGTCTTGGAGTTGAATAAGCAATAGATCAGCATCCATGTTGGGAAGCATCCGTAAACTGTTTTCAAAAGTTGGGGTTGAAGCTTATTAATCTTATCCTGAAAAGGGTAAAATATTAGCTGAAACACAAAGTTATGTTGCATGAAATGTATGACGCAATCTATGTTATATCAATGTTTATGATATGAATGTAATGAATGCGCATGTAAGCTGATGAGCTGTCTTGCTGAGGATAGATGAATCCTGGATAGCCGGAGATAATAGAATTTCGACTGCTGCCAGGGAAAGTGAGTCCTTGACTGCTGCAGGGGATTGCAAGAATCTTTGATTGCTGAAGCTGAGACATCCTTGTTGACTGCTGACTGCTTGGGGAACAAGATCTTCAGTTGTTGAGGGATTTTAGGACCACTGCTGGGGAATGAAAATCCTTGGTGACTTTTGGGGAATGAGAATTCTGATGATCTCTACTTGGGAGTTCAGAACCTGGTAGACTTATGTTGGAGAAGTAAGACTGAGAATCTTCAACCCGATGGGAAGTATCTTCGTGGGGAGAATGTTCACTAATCTGGTTCCGCTGGGGATTGATAGTTGGAAGTTTTAGCTCCGCTGGGGATTAACAGTTTTGGCTCCACTGGGAATCTCGAAACTTAACTCTGAGGGGAATTAGGTTCTGGAAGGCTCTCTGGCTGGGGAAATCAGGTTTGAGAAAGCTTTTGTTCTGTTGAGGATCCTGAAGTTTAATTCTGTTTGGGGAATTAAGTTCTGGATTTTAACTTTGTTGAGGAATTTGGAGTTTAATTCCGCTGGGGATTCCTTCTGAAAGGGCATCAAGATACCTATCAGCAATCATCTTTCTTGATTTGTAAGAAAATGATTATGTTCAAATGCATATGCCTATTTAACAAAACATTGGACGTTTCTCAAATAAAACATAAGTGTAAAAAACAAAAGGAAGACAAAGCAAATTTCTGTATTTGGAAAAGTGTTTGTATTAACTTTTTATGAGTATCTTTGTACAAAGGAGACAGGAATCCTAGTAAGAGGATGTTGTCGTAAAAAATTGAAAATTTTACACAAAAGAAAGATGGCTATGTGTAACAATTCCATGGGATTCCCATTCTGTTATAGCATTCACAACTCTGAATATCTTGTCCATTGAATGCTTCGTCTGCCGATGGTTGGATTGATCAGAAGCTCGGAGCTTGTTGATGAAGAGATTGTTCCTTAAAGTGATCCGACGAGACATAGTCATACACTTTATTTCCCTAACTTTTGCCTGGATCGCCCTTTCGGGTTTTCGATCCACCGGGAAACCCTTTTTTGCCCAAGCCGCCCTTTCGGGTTTTCGACTTGCCGGGTGTACAATTTTTTTTGTTTTATCCCTAATTTTTGCCTGAACCACCCTTTCGGGTTTTCGGTTCATCGGGATGCCCATTTTTGTCCAAGCCGCCCTTTCGGGTTTTCGACTTGTCGGGTTATTTTATGCGTAGTATCTTTTGACTATGTCTGTGTTCGCAGGGTGTGGCAAATCGTCGCCGTCCATGGTGGTCAAAATCATTGCCCCACCGGAAAATATGCTTTTGATCACAAACGGTCCTTCGTAAGTAGGAGTCCATTTGCCCCTGGGATCACTTTGCGGCAAGATGATCCGCTTGATTACAAGATCTCTGACTTGATATACTTGACGTCTGACTTTCTTGTTGAAAGCCTTGATCATCCGTTTTTGGTACGTCTGTGTTGGCTCCTAAATTCGACACCCTTGTTTGTTATCAATATAGACCATTAGTTATGAGTTTGAAGAGTTTCCAGGTTTCGACCAGCTGATCCTGTCGAATGCTCATCAGGAAATGGCAAGGTACTTAGAGAGTTTCTTTTAAGTGGGAATCTTGTTACCTTCGACGTCGAAGGAACTTCTCGACAAAGGTATCTGATGCCCAGGGTGGAACGGTTTGAGATTCGAATGTTTGGAGGGAAAACAGTTCCCAACAGTTACCAAATGCAACGTGCCAAGATCAGGAGCGTCGAATGCTGTGAGCGTGCCATGTGGCGTCATCTCGAAGCGGCGTAACTGCCCAACGGTTACTTAAGATGTGTTTTAGTATAAATACTAGTTGTTCACGTATTTTTCGCGTGTGTTCATCATTATATACAAGTCACTCATCTAGATTCAAGTACCCAGTGTGAGCGAAAGAATTGTTGAGAATGTATGTGTGAAACACCATTTAAATTAATCAAAGTCTTTTATATTCAAGCACTTTATTGCCTTTCATTTACTCATCTCCGTCGAAGCCTTTTATTTAACGCTTTCATTTATTCTGTCAAGCTTTTCTTCATGCAATTTACATAAAGTGTCTTTAATTTACTGGCATTAATCATCATTAGATTTAGTCAAACCCCAGAAAATCAACCATGTCTTAGGATCAATCTGATCGATCCTGCGAGTCACCAAATAAGTAACCTTTTGGAAGATCAGCGGTTGTTTACCAATTTCCACGGTAAACAAATTGGCACGCCCGGTGGGACCTTGTGTTGATTTTTAAGGTTAACCGTATTTATACAAAATATCATCTTCTTCGAGAAGTATTGCATGTTATTGAGAAGTGGTAGAATATACACTAACGATACCAATACTAGGAGAAGAAGAGAAGCGATGGCGAATCCGCCAAACAATAGCGAAATCCCACAAACAAATGCGGGAACAACGGTTATCCCAACCGCAAGTGAAACGGTAACCGCTGGTTCAACACCAACAGTAACGGTCACACAAACGGGGCCATTACCTCCATTTACTGGCCCCAGAATGCCTTTGGGAACTCCCCAACCAAGGGGAAACCCAGGAACTAGGCCTTATGTTCCCCCAGGATTTTCGACAGTCGGTCTAAATCGAGAACCACTCTATGGCATGCCAACTTCTGAATTGGCTAGCCTGACGAATGCTGCGTCCACTTTTTCAGACCCTTTAGTGAGCGCCTCTTCGCCACTCCAAGGTTCCGAAGTTGGTATGGCGAACATGGGTAGGACCCAACTCTTAGGAGGAACGTCCCAAGTAGCGCATGGCCTTACGAATGCCTCGACAACAGTCTTGAGGCAGCAAATGGACGAAAGCAACCACGATATGGTTCAAATGTTGGCACAAACTTTAAGAACTGTGCTAAATCCTCTAATACAAAATACCACCCAGTCGAATCAGCAGATGACGGTGCAAATGGCGCGTCTGGCCGATTTTTTTGGGGTACCCCAACCTATTCGATAGCCCCAAAGGGCACAGATGAGGGGAAACCAAGGTATACTTCTAGAGGAAGAAACCACTATTAACCAAGTCCAGCAGCCTGTCGAAGAAAACCTTAGGACGCGATTGGAACAACCCGGGGTCGAAGAACCTAGGGTCATAGCCCCGAAAGTAAGGATAGTCAATAGAAACCAAAATGCTGACGAAGTAGTTCAGCATATCCAATACCAGAATATGGGTTTGGAAAATAACTTGACAGCCATGATCGAAAGAATCATGACGCAAAATGGGATGAATACGGGCTTCCGTAGGCCTAACTTTACGTCCCCACTGTCAGAATATGTGCTACAAACAGACTTACCTCCTAGATGTAAAGTCCCTAAGTTCACTAAATTTTCAGGGGAAACGACAGAATCCACTGTCGAACATGTGGCGAGATACTTGATTGAAGCAGGAGAGATTTCAAACAACGAAAACCTGAGGATTAAGTATTTCCCAAGTTCCCTAACCAAGAACGCGTTTACTTGGTTCACAACTCTTCCCCCCAATTCGATCCACCATTGGACCCAGTTGGAGAGATTGTTCCATGAGCAATTCTACATGGGACAAACCAAGATAAGCCTGAAAGAATTGGCCAGTGTAAAGAGGCAATTCACTGAACCTATAGACGAATATCTAAACAGGTTTAGGTTGCTCAAAGCAAGATGCTTTACGCAAGTGCCAAAACATGAGTTAGTCGAAATAGCCGCAGGAGGTTTAGATTATTCCATTAGGAAGAAATTAGACACTCAATACCTGAGAGACATGGCCCAATTGGCCGATAGGGTTCGACAGGTAGAACGCCTTAAAGCTGAAAAAGCCAAGGCGACAAAAACTCATAAAAGAGAAAGGATAGCATATGTCGAAATGGACGATGAAGATCCAGAAACCTTCAAAGAAATTATAACCGTTGAAGAAAGCGAGGTCGATTTAGCGGAGTTAAAACAAGGGCCACCATACTCTTGCAAACTACTAGTCCCCTCAAGTGGAAAAAACCCCATTGGTCCTGAAAGGGCCAATGATAGGTTCCCCAAAAAGACTTACAGTTTTGATATTACAAAATGTGATGAAATTTTTGACTTACTTGTAAAAGATGGCCAAATGATAGTACCCCCAGGGGTAAAAGTGCCTCCTCTTGATCAAAGAAAGAAAATAGGCTTTTGTAAATATCATAATTTTCTGGGCCATAAAACATCTCAATGTTTTCTTTTCAGGAATCTCGTGCAAGATGCTATCGAAGAAGGGAGGTTGAAATTTGCCGATAAGACCCCCATGACTGTGGACTCTAACCCTTTGCAGGCTGAAGCCCATTATGCTGAACCTTCAGAGGTGAATGTGATCAAGGCGTCCAGAAGTCAGGTGAAAAGGCCAGGAATAACTATGGTCAAAGTCACCAAAGATCATGTCAACATGCCAATCTTTGGCAGTTTTTCTGGGAATCTTTCTAGAAAAACAATCGAAGCAGTCCAAAAAGCTGTTGAAGGCCCAAAACTGGAGACAGTTGGAGCCCTAAAATCTGGAGCAAAACCCAGTTCCTACTTGGCTGCAGTCCAAGGCCAGACAGAGGACCTGGAGGCCCAGATGAAGCAGATGACTCTTTCCACCAAAGACAACATGAATGTCAACATGGTCGAAATCTCTGAATCAAAAGCATCAGAGGAGGCCATTAGGCAAGAGCAGGCAAACAAAACGGCTTTCCCTCGGGAAAACGAAAATCTGGCAGAATTCCTGCAAAGATGCCAGAAGAAGAAGTCAGAAGTGATGCTGTGTCCCCGATGCAGCTCGATTTTCGACAAGAAAGCTGCTGAACACATCCAAGGTGTAAGAGCATCAAACAAAAGAGGGGAAGGTGTTGATATTCGACATGACCCCAGAAGAACCTACCAAAAGGGTTCAAACCAAGAGAAGAGGCCACTGACTTTCAGGCCTCCAACCAATGTGCCAGTTGATACGTGGTATAAAACATCAGGTCGAAAGAGACCGAGCGAAGAAAGGTGGAACTCCTTCGAAGTACCAAGAGGTTCATCTTTGACACACAAGAAAGAACCTCAGGTTGTCGCCTCTAAAGTGACCCAGGTATCAAGTAACTACAAGGGAAAGAATCCCATGTCTCGATCCCAATGGAGAAGATACCAGAGGCGGCGAAAGGCTGAGAGGGAAGCTACTAATGAACCAAAGCCAGAATCGAGTTCAAATGTCCCTCAGAGAAAGCAGAGAAAACCTCTGGAAAGGCAACTAGTGACCAATAGACTGGTATGGCCTAACCAGGGCGAAGTTGATGACGAAGATGGCTCTGAGTCTGATGACACCCTAAATATCATGGTGAACATAGTCTCAGTTTTTCCAAGAGAGTTCAACCGCCAGATGGAGGTCGAACAAGAAATGGCCAAGCATAGGCCAGTATGCTACTTCGTCATGGATAATGGCGCTACTGAAGAGCAAAATGGTTTCTTCGAACCACCTATTAAGGCGATGAAAAATCACCTCAAGCCTTTATTCATAAGGGCAAGACTCGAAGAAGCCACCGTAAATAAGATCTTGGTGGACTGTGGGGCAACCATCAACATCATCCCTCACTTTATGCTGAGAAAAATAGGCAAGAGTGATGAAAACATCAAGCCTCACAACATGGTCCTGTCGAATTATGAAGGCGGAATAGGGACCACTATGGGTGTGATCCAACTAGACCTCAAAGTAGGATCCATCCTTCGACCAACTATGTTTATGGTCATATCGGCCAAACCAAATTATAATCTTTTGTTGGGCCGATAATGGATACATGGTGTTGGAGCAGTACCATCATCAATGCACCAAAGGTTGATACTATGGCGTCCTGATGGAATGGTCGAAAATATAGAAGCGAATCAGAGCTATTACTTGGGCGAAGTAAATCACCTAGGGAGAGTTGACTTCGACAAAAATTTGGCTCACATTGGGCCATGCCCAGCACCTGACTTCGACTTGGCGCCAACGCCAAATGCTTTTTGTTCCTTGTACCTGCACCCTGAGCATGGTTTTCAATGGGACAGAGAAGACTTATCCCACATTGATTTCAGTGGGCTAACTGACATCCAGCCAACTGGTTGGGGAAGCGAATTCGGTGATAATGACTGAGTCACAATCACTGCAGCGAATTTCGGCTTATGTAGCCGAAACAAGGATGATAACTGCTCTCGAAGCCGAAGTAAAATATATGGCCACTCAGGCCAATGATCAAGAGCTACCTTCTGCAGGTCCTGGAAAGGATTTCGACCCAGAGCCTCCTGATATCATGCCAGAAGGAATGCAGGAGCAAAGGCTCGACGCCATCTACGACGATGAGCCTTTGGGATTCGAAAAGGACCCCCTGGCGAACAACATCAAAATGTTAGCACAGGATTCTTTAGAAGAAATCAACTTGGGCGAAGGGTTAGAGAAAAAGCCAACTTACATTAGCGCAAAAATAGACCCAGAGCTCAGGTTTGAAGTGATCCATTTGTTAAAGGAGTTCAAGGACTGCTTTGCATGGGGTTACGACGAGATGCCTGGTCTCGACAGAGGATTGGTAGAACTTCAGTTGCCAATCAAACCTGGGAAGAAGCCAGTCAAGCAAATTCCAAGACGCTTCGCTCCAGAAATACTGTCGAAGATCAAAACAGAAGTCGAAAGACTGCTGAAGTGCAAATTCATACGAGCTACGAGGTATGTCGAATGGATTGCAAACATTGTGCCAGTGATTAAGAAAAACGGCATGTTGAGGGTATGCATAGATTTCAGAGATTTGAATGTTGCTACACCCAAAGATGAATATCCTATGCCTGTGGCGGAAATGCTAGTCGATTCTGCCGCTGGTCATGAGTACCTGAGCATGCTCGATGGTTATTCAGGATATAATCAAATTTTTATTGCCGAAGAAGATGTGTCGAAAGCAGCTTTTCGATGCCCCGGGGCTTTAGGCACTTACGAATGGGTAGTGATGCCTTTTGGCCTAAAGAACGCTGGGGCAACATATCAGCGAGCGATGAATTCTATCTTCCATGATTTTATTAACACTTTTATGCAAGTGTATATTGATGATATTGTTGTAAAATCTGTTTCCAGGAAGAACCATATAGACCACCTTCGACAATCATTTGAAAGAATGAGAGAACATGGTCTGAAAATGAACCCTTTGAAGTGTGCGTTCTGTGTAAAAGCTGGAGATTTCTTGGGCTTCGTCGTCCACAAGAAAGGAATCGAAATCAACCAGAACAAGACGAAGGCAATCTTGGAAGCGAAAGCGCCAGCGAACAAAAAGGAACTGCAATCTCTGCTGGGCAAGATAAATTTCTTAAGGAGATTCATATCTAACCTAAGTGGAAAAGCTCAAGCCTTCCCACCCTTACTTCGATTGAATAAGGAAAGATTCGAGTGGGGGCAAGAGCAACAAGAAGCCTTCGACAAAATCAAAGGATATCTCACCAAGCCACCTATTTTGGTGCCTCCTTGCAGCAACAGGAGTATGAGATTGTACATATCTGCATCTGACAAAACTTTGGGAAGCATGTTAGCCCAAGAAGATGAAAATGGAGTCGAAAGACCCATTTACTATCTTAGTAGAGTTTTGAACGATGCAGAAACTAGATATAGCGAAGTTGAAAAATTATGTCTATGTCTTTATTTCTCTTGTACAAAGCTCAAACAATATATAAAACCAGTTGATGTGTACGTTTCGTCTCATTTTGATGTTTTCAAATACATGTTGTCGAAACCCATCCTGCACAACCGAATTGGCAAGTGGGCGCTAGCGTTAACTGAGTACTCATTGACCTTTATGCCTCTTAGGGCAGTAAAAGGGCAAGTGGTAGCAGACTTTATAGTCGACCACTCAATTCAGGTTAAGAATATCAACTACGTGGAGATAGAGCCTTGGAAATTCTACTTCGATGGTTCCAGCCATAAAGATGGAACAGGAGTAGGGGTCTTGATTATTTCTCCAGAAAAAATTCCAACAACATTCAAGTACAAGATATCAGGTACTTGTTCGAACAATGAGGCTGAGTATGAAGCTCTAATTACTGGCCTTGAGATATTGTTGGAATTGGGGGCAACTCGAGTCGAAATAATGGGAGACTCAGAGTTAGTCATTAAGCAAGTCACAAAAGAATATAAGTGCATAAGAGAAAATCTTATTATGTACTTTGTGATAGCAAATCGTTTATTGAAAAAATTCGAAGTGGTCAACATTCGACACATACCTAGATTGGAAAATCAAGTAGCCAATGATTTGGCACAAATTGCATCTGGGTACAAAATTTCAAAAACGAGATTACAAAGAGCAATCAAAGTTCGAGAAAAAATAAAAGCAACTAGCCTGTCCCCAACAAATTTGAAATCGACAAGACTAGGGTATGCTGATCAAAGGAACTTTGAAATATCGTTCATAGACAATTTGTCAGAGCAAGATTGGAGGAAACCCATTGTAGATTATCTACAAAATCCAGCAGCTTTGACAGAACGAAAAATAAAATATAGGGCGTTGAGTTACGTACTCATGGGTAATGAGTTATTTAAAAAGACGCCTGAAGGGGTATTGCTAAAGTGCTTAAGCGAAACTGAAGCATACATAGCCCTTTCGACTACGCACGCTGGAGCATGTGGGGCTCACCAAGTAGGCCATAAGATGAAATGGTTGTTGTTTCGACAAGGACTATACTGGCCCACCATTTTGAAAGATTGTGTTGAGTTCGCGAAGGGTTGCCAGGAATGTCAAGTCCATACGGGCATCCAACATGTACCAGCAAGCGAACTTCACTCAATAGTGAAATCTTGGCCTTTTAGAGGATGGGCGTTGGATCTTATTGGAGAGATTCGACCAGCATCATCAAAGAGCCAGAAGTATATACTAGTAGGCATTGATTATTTCACTAAATGGATCGAAGCTATTCCTTTAGTCAATGCAGACCAAGAAAATGTCATTGAATTTATTCAAAAGAACATTATCTTCAGATTTGGAATCCCTGAGACTATAACGACTGATCAAGGATCAGTGTTTACTGGTCGAAAGATGCAGGAATTCGCTCAAGAAACAGGCTTTAGACTCCTAACATCAACACCTTATTATGCACAGGCAAATGGTCAAGTCGAAACAGCGAATAAAATAGTGATCGGCCTGATAAAAAAGCATGTAGGAAAGAAGCCAAAAAATTGGCATAAGACGTTAGACCAAATCTTGTGGGCCTGTCGAACATCCCCAAAAGAAGCCATAGGTACAACACCATATCGGCTAACTTTCGGTCATGACGCAGTGCTGCCAGCGGAAATTTGTCTTTAATCAGCAAGGGTTCAGAGACATCATGATATTCCTTCTGAGGTTTATTGGGATATGATGTTAGACGAACTAGTAGATTTAGACGAGGAAAGACTACGCGCTCTCGACCTACTGAGAATTCAGAAGAAAAGAGTGGAAGACTCTTACAATAAAAAAGTAAAACCTAAGGCATTCTCGCCTGGAGAATTAGTTTGGAAGGTGATTCTCCCCATGGATCGAAGGGATCGAAGCATGGGAAAATGATCACCCAAATGGGAAGGACCGTTCAGAATTATCCAAATTTTTTCTGGTGGAGCTTACGAGGTTGAAGAGTTAGGCGAAGATAAAAGACTCTTGAGAGTAAACGGCAAATATTTGAAAAAATATAAACCTATGCTCCAAGAGATCAAAATAAATAGCAATTAATGACCAAATTAACCATAAAAAGCCAAAATGGAAAATTATATAATGATTAGCCAAAATGGTTGCATTGTCTTACAAATATTACAATACATGGTTAATAAGTTGCTGAGAAAATTAGAAAGGGATAGAAGCTTTAAGTCGAAGATACTTGGCCTGCTGCAACTCCAGCCGTTTGTTACACAAGGCAGTCGCCTGAGAAAGTTTGGCAATCTGGTCATCAAAGGCTTGGGCCTTCTCAGCGAACTCTAAGCCTCGTGTAACTTCAGCTTGGCTCTCTGTGTCCAAAACAGTCGAAAGGAGCTCCTCTTTGCGCTTGGTGTTAACATTTAACTTGGCCTCCAACTCCTCGATCTGCGCCTTTATAGAGGCGTTATCTCGATCTATGGCGTCGATTTCCTCCTGCTTGGATGTCTTCTGTTTCGACAATTCTGCAATTCGAGAAGTTGTTTCAGCTACCTCGGTCCAGACAGAAGAACTCTTGCCATGTAGTGCTTCGAGCTGGCTGTTGAACCCCCTTTGACGTCTATAGTCCGCAGAGACTTGGTCAACAATGGAGTATAACTCCAAGATAAAGCTGGAAACCTTTGGAGATACAGCAAGCAAATCGACTGCACTCAGAACAGCTCCCAGACAAGACGGAGCAGTAGGATCCCCCTCCAAAGCCTTCATTAGATCCTTTTTGAAGAACTGAGCCTTGACCTTCTTCAAAGCCTCATCAAGAGGAGAAGTCGAAGTAGACTTCCCCGATGCAGTGGAAGCATCATGACTAAGGTCAGATGAATTCTCCCTACTCTCAATGATGGCATTTAGGTAGCCAATTGGATCAGTTTGCTTCAAAAGGGCCAAGTCTTCTTTAGACTTGGGCTTTGTCGAGGTGGTCGTTCCTACAGCAGCGGTGGCTGGGGGTTGAAGTTGTTCAGTAGCGTTTGCATCAACATGACCCTCTTCGACATGTGGTTCAGTAGTGTCAGCATCAACATGATCCTCTTCGTCATGTTGCTCCTCTGTAAAATCGACCACTTGAGCTTCCTTTGGTTTTTGTTCCTCTGTTTCGGCAAGGGCTTCATTGTTCGCCAATTCCTCCTCTTGTTGTCTACTATGTTCAACAGATTCTTGTGTCTCTGAAGTTTTTGGTGCTGAACTTTCGGTGGTTTCCTGAAAATAGAAGAGGAAGAATATTCTGGTTTAGAGAGATACACAATCGAACGTGATCGTCGACACCTAAGTTAAAAACGGTCGGAGGTACTACCTGTAGAGGAATTTCAGCCCCAGGGCTAGAATTATCACTTTCAACGGGTTTGCTGAGCAAGACGTTCATCTCCTCCTCCGTAGGCTCTTCGATGATCACAGGAGGTGGCCTGGATTTTCTCCCTGCAACCTTGATTCTGATCATAGGTCGAGGCTCAGGAGCAGGGGCATCTTTCTTCAGCTTTCTCCGTTTGAGAGGAACAGGGGGAGATTCATCCTCGTCGTCACTCGCAGATTCGACCGTTAATGCAGGTCGTTTCTTAGGTGCAGGTTCCTGAAACCCCAAATGGAGTTGATTTAGAACGCCACATCGAAACAGGATATTAAAACCAGCAGGAAATAATAAAAGTTTGGTTACCGGTGCTGAGGGTTTTGTAGAGGGACCTTCTCCCTGATGGCTTTCTGTGGTTTTCTTTGCTGCAGGTTTTCGAACAACTGAAAGAAGACGCGTTCACAAGTTATAATTGACAAGTTATAAGTCGAAATGGAAAGACAAATATAATTTGAAGAGTGAACGTACATTTCTTTATTTTGTCAAGGACCAAAACGAAGGACTTCTGGAGTTCGTCCACAAAATCTTTTTCATCGAAGAATTCTTCAGCATAATAACTCTTCCACCAGTCTTCAAAGGATGGTGAACAGAGGAAGTTGAGTTGGTAGTCGAACAATGAAAGTACTGTCCGACCAGCGTACCTACCAATGTGCTTGGTAGCAGCATCCTCAGTGTAATCATTACAAAAATACAACATTGATTTCTCCCTAGGGAAAATGGGAGAAGGAAGTGATTGGATGATACCAAACTGTTGAGAGACCAAATTTGGCTGATAAGCAATCAGGCTCAGATGATTCTTGGAACTCTTAAAGCGCAATGGCATTATCCTGGGAGTGAGAAATGCTTCCCACAGTGTTGTGTGCTCTTCGAGATGAGGATCCTCTGATGACTTGGGATGGGGCCTGGTGAACCACCCTGGACCAAACTTTCGACGGGCGAAAGGAGCCATGGTCGAGGTAAATTCTTTCCTCCCTGCAAACATCAAAACGAAGTTCGCAAAGGTCTGTTGGAGTTCCAGCCCATCTTCAATGGGAGTCAGTAAAGCCAGCCTGGTACCTTCGATACGCCTTTTGGCTATCTCAGGAGCTTGTTCGTTTATTTGAGTTTTCTGAGGTAAAAAAGACTCAAAAGTGGCGTTTAGCCATAGTTGTAGTAGCCAGAAGGGTCCTGCAAGCAGCAAGCTGGCTCTATTTTCTATTACCTTTAATAGAGTCGCCCCACTGCTTATCGACTCATATAAGTTCGCCAGTATTAATTCGGCCAAACAGATGTTTTGACCGTGGTGAAGCTGGGTAGCAAGGGTGACCATTTTCTTCGTCACCTATAGAGATTTCGTGCAGAACACGAAGCGTGACAGCCAAAGGGCTAGAAACACAATGTGCTCCATGTCCGTCACCATAACTGTCGATTTGTCATGATAGTGGTTGATGTAGGTGGTGTAAGTGGGTTTGGTAGCTGAAAACCCAATCTGGTCTTCAGACATTTCCTCTGGGTCAAAGTAATCCCCAGTTGGTCGAAGACCGGTAATGGCAGCCACGTCGAAGAGAATAGGTGTTACCATTCCACAAGGCAGGTGGAAGGTGAAGTGAGTATAGTCCCAAAATAGCAAAGAAGCTACCAGCATTTCAGGGGAGTAGTTGAGACCAGTCTTCCACAGCATGACTAGGTCATAAATCCCCATGTTCTTCCAAATCGAAGCATGGCTTTTTTCAATCTTGCCGAGCCAAGCGTTGTAGTCTGGTGTAAGGCTAGGGCTAGACCTAAAAGCCCTAACCCCTCTGTTGAAGAAACGAAGATCTATCTTTTCTTTTGCAGGATCTTCGTTGTCGTCTGTAGCCTTTTTGGAGCACCCAACGGGCTTGAGTGCCTCAAGCACTGGGAAGAAGCTCTTGATCTTCGTTGAGTCAGCAATGCATGCAGATAGAGGACCAGACATGGAGAAAACCTGGTTGGAGTATCCAACAGGAATCAGCAGTTGAGAAGAGTAAGTCTCACGCTCAGCAGTTCCCAAGGGTTCAGGAACCCTTCGCATTCCTTTGGAGTTAACTGTTGGAACAGTTGAAAAGATTTTCGGTTGGGCAGTTTAGAGGGAGTGTTAGAACTGGGAACATTGGAAGAACGAGAACCTGAAGCCATTTTTTGGGTTGAGATAAAGATTGATGAAGAACAAAGTTTTTTGCAGAAATGTCTGTTCAATATTAAGGCTCGGATGAAGAAAGCGTGAAAAGTCCCACGAGGGGCACTTAGCGCTATTTATAGTGATTGGAAAATCACAAAACTCGAGGTCATTTGATGTTTCAGACAATAGTGGGGCATGTGGCGCTCATTTGCTGATGTAGTCGTTCTGCAGAACGGAAATGGTGCAGTGTGCATCCTCGATTTCGGGGAATTGTCATGATCATAATCTGTGAAAAGACATTGGGCATGCCAAACGCCTTACTGAAGTGACGTCTTAGGAACAATTGGAATGATGACTTTTTGGGATTGTCAGTTGGTTGGTAGGAGACGAAAAGCGCACGAGCTAATCTGTGGCTAAGAATGAAGGACAGGTGTCAGGTGGAATCTCAAAGAATGCCTTTTTCTTTTCAGCGTCGAAATAAGGCATTCTTGGGGGGCAATTTGTTGGCTCCTAAATTCGACACCCTTGTTTGTTATCAATATAGACCATTAGTTATGAGTTTGAAGAGTTTCCAGGTTTCGACCAGCTGATCCTGTCGAATGCTCATCAGGAAATGGCAAGGTACTTAGAGAGTTTCTTTTAAGTGGGAATCTTGTTACCTTCGACGTCGAAGGAACTTCTCGACAAAGGTATCTGATGCCCAGGGTGGAACGGTTTGAGATTCAAATGTTTGGAGGGAAAACAGTTCCCAACAGTTACCAAACCCAACGTGCCAAGATCAGGAGCGTTGAATGCTGTGAGCGTGCCATGTGGCGTCATCTCGAAGCGGCGTAACTGCCCAACGGTTACTTAAGATGTGTTTTAGTATAAATGCTAGTTGTTCACGTATTTTTCGAGTGTGTTCATCATTATATACAAGTCACTCATCTAGATTCAAGTACCCAGTGTGAGCGAAAGAATTGTTGAGAATGTATGTGTGAAACACCATTTAAATTAATCAATGTCTTTTATATTCAAGCACTTTATTGCCTTTCATTTACTCATCTCCGTCGAAGCCTTTTATTTAACGCTTTCATTTATTCTGTCAAGCTTTTCTTCATGCAATTTACATAAAGTGTCTTTACTTTACTGGCATTAATCATCATTAGATTTAGTCAAACCCTAGAAAATCAACCATGTCTTAGGATCAATCTGATCGATCCTGCGAGTCACCAAATAAGTAACCTTTTGGAAGATCAGCGGTTGTTTACCAATTTCCACGGTAAACAGTCTGACCATGGAAAACAGCAGTGAGTCGCTTCTCGTCGATCAAATTGAGTTGATCAAGTCGGGTCTGAATCCAATCGTCTTCATTCAAACCAGTGTCCTTCATAATCCTTAAAGAAGGAATCTGAACTTCCATGGGTAGGACAGCTTCCATGCCATATACCAAAGAAAATGGGGCTGCCCCTGTTGAAGTACATGCCGTGGTATGGTATCCATGCAGAGCAAACAGTAATATCTCATGCCAGTCCTTGTAGGTAACTGTCATTTTCTGGATGATCTTCTTGATGTTTTTGTTCGTAGCTTCAACAGCACCGTTCATCTTCGACCGATAGGGAGATGAATTGTGATGATAAATCTTGAACTGTTCGCATATAGTGGTGATCATAGTATTGTTCAGATTTGTACCGTTGTCTGTGATGATCCTGTCGGGGACACCATACCGGCATATGAGGTTCTGCTTGATGAAGCGGGCAACCACATTCTTTGTAACAGAGGCAAAGGAAGCTGCTTCGACCCACTTGGTAAAATAGTCAATAGCGACCAAGATGAAGTGATGTCCGCTGGATGCCGTGGGCTTGATCTCTCCAATCATGTCAATGCCCCACATTGCAAATGGCCAAGGAGCTGTCAGAACGTTGAGAGGAACAAGAGGAATATGAATCTTGTCGGCGTAGACTTGACATTTGTGGCAAGTACGGGAATGTTGATGGCAATCAGCTTCCATGGTAGACCAGTAATAGTCTGCCCTTAGAATCTTCTTAGCCATCGTATGTCCGCTCAAGTGGGTGCCAAACGTGCCGCTGTGTATCTTAGTCATGATTAACTCTGCTTCAGCTTTGTCTACACATCGGAGTAAAACACAATCATGACTGCGTTTATAAAGGATGCCATTTCTTAGGAAGAACTTGTCAGCAAATCTCCTTAAGAACTTTTTGTCATTGACGGAAGCTCCTTCAGGATATTCTCTAGTATGGAGATATCTTTTGATTTCATGAAACCAGGGCTGTTCCACTACTTCTTCGGTATTAATCTCATGACAATGTGCATGTTCATCCATTCGCTCGATGGTGATTTGGGGAGCCTCGTTATCCCAGTTGAGTTTAAACAGGGAAGACATTGTAGCCAGAGCATCTGCTAGTTGATTCTATTCTCGCGGGAAATGCTCGAAGGTGATTTGCTCGAAATGAGGCAACAATGTTAGGACATGTTCTTTGTATGGGATAAGATTAGGATGTTTGGTATCCCACTCTCCTTTGATTTGACTGATAACCAAAGTCGAGTCCTCAAATACGACCAAATATTTGATCCCCAGGTCTATAGCAGCCTTGAGACCAAAAATGCAAGCTTCATATTCGGCCAAGTTGTTGGTACAGCTGAAACAAAGTCGGGCCGTGAAAGGTGTATGACAACCTTCTGGGGAAATTAGTACTGCACCGATACCGTTTCCAAGTGCATTTGAAGCACCATCAAAGTACATGGTCCATCGGGATCCATTTTCAGGTCCGTCATATGGTCCGTTACCTTTAATGTTGTCCAAAGTCATGATGTCCTCGTCCGGGAAGTCGAATCTCATGGATTGATAATCTTCGATAGCTTGATGAGCTAGATGGTCAGCTAGTACACTCCCTTTTATAGCTTTTTGGGTAGTATACTGGATGTCATACTCAGTCAGAATCATCTGCCATCTAGTGATTATTCCAGATAAAGCCGGCTTCTCGAAGATATACTTGATCGGGTCCATTTTGGAGATCAACAAAGTGGTATGAGTCAACATATACTGCCTTATTCGGCGAGCAGCCCATACCAAAGCGCAGCAAGTTTTCTCGAGCAGTGAGTAGCGAGTCTCACAGTCGGTAAACTTTTTGCTAAGGTAATAAATGGCATGCTCTTTTCGACCAGACTCATCATGTTGGCCCAGTACACACCCCATTGAGTTGTCCAAAATAGTCAGATACATGATCAGCGACCTTCCTTCGACGGGTGGCATCAAAATAGGAGGTTCTAGCAAATACTCCTTGATCTTATCAAAGGCAATTTGACAATCATCGTTCCATTCGACTACCTGATCTTTCTTTAATAGTTTGAAAATTGGCTCACAGGTAGACGTCAGATGAGAGATGAACCTTGCAATATAGTTCAAGCATCCTAAGAATTCTCTAACCTCCTTTTCAGTATGGGGGGCAGGCATTTCTTGTATGGCTTTCACTTTTGCTGGGTCAACCTCAATGCCTTTGTTGCTGACAATAAATCCCAGAAGTTTACCAGACCTAACTCCAAAAGTGCACTTACTTGGATTCAGTCTGAGTTTCTATTCCTTCAACCTGGCAAACAGCTTTTGCAAATGTTCAAGGTGCTCTTCTTTTGTTTGTGATCGAGCTATCATATCGTCTACGTAAACTTCGATCTCATGATGTATCATATCATGAAACAAAGCTACCATGGCGCGTTGATAAGTTGCCCCTGCGTTCTTCAGTCTGAACGACATCACCTTGTAGTAGAAGGTACCCCTGTAGTTGTTTAGGTATTGGCTTGCATTTTTGGTAAAACCCAAGTGTATGTGTGAATGTCATGACTGATGTCATAACATTCTAGTTTAGTTTGTACTGACTCATTAGGTACCTTTGCAGAAAAATATTGTAATTCAAGTACTGATGTTTATAAGTGTGTATCTGAGCATTTTGCAAAATGATCACATTTTGCTAAATCAGTAGACAGGTTTTCTCAGATGTCATAACAGATGTTATGACATCCTGTTCTGAACTAACAGGTTTGCAGGTTGGATAAGTCTGAGTTTTTTCAGGAAAATAACTCAGTCTTTCCTGAACAGAATCCTGCGTTTTCTGAGGGGTAACCTAGCTCAACCCTAACCTGGTTAATAAAGTCCTGTGACCTGGTCTTTAGGTCAAACGGAATTAACCCTAGGTTTTTGTGGAAACCCTAACTGAAGTTGCAGCTGCTATATATTCAACAGAGCTGCTGTTTTGCAAGGCATCCCTTTTATTGATCAGAAGATCATTTGTAATCTGTATAGGTTTGATTATTGTACTCCAAGCAATTATCATTGTGATAAGCGACTTGGAATAGGTTTCTAATTGTAAGGGCTGTGTAGCACTCAAAGCTTTGAAGCAAGAGTGTTTGAATGTTCCTTGACTAAAGCTGTGAAGCAGAGTCAAGTTAGTTGTGTGCATCACTCAAAGCTGTGAAGCACGAGTGATTGTGTTGCTTGATTAAAAAGCTGTGAAGCTTAATCAAGTGTTTGTTTTTGAAGAGTGTCTTCATCAATTCTTAAGTCAAATTGGTTTATGTATCACTGCTGTGATTGAGGGGGAGTGAGTAGGATCTCAGGTTTAAGTTGTACTTAGATTGGAATTGCATTGGGTAGGTCTTAAGTGAAGGAGATAAACTGGTTGGTTTATTCCTGAATTAACATCTCTTATAGTGGATTTCCTCCCTGGCTTGGTAGCCCCCAGAGTAGGTGTTGTTGCACACTGAACTGGGCAAACAATTGACTGTGTTCTTTATTGCTTTTGTATTTACTGTCATATAGTAACTCAGATACGGTGTCATAACATTGAACGTGACATTGAGTATCTGCAGCCAGAATTTCAATTGGCATCAAAGCAGGCACCCTGCCTGTATTACTGGGTGAGATCTAGGGATATCACTTTCTGGCACTATGGACAAAGAAGGAGTTTTTGGAAATAGACCACCCATTCTGGATGGAACTAATTATGACTACTGGAAACCTCGTATGATTGCCTTCCTAAAATCTCTGGACCAAAAGGCTTGGAGAGCTGCTGACAAAGGATGGATTCATCCCACCATAACTAAGAAAGATGGGACAATCAGTCTGAAGCCTGAGGAAGATTGGAGTAAAGAAGAAGATGAGTTAGCTCTGGGAAATTCAAAAGCTTTAAATGCCTTGTTCAATGGAATTGATAGAAACATTTTCAGACTAGTACATCAATATGAACTGGCCAAGGAAGTTTGGGACACTCTCAAAACTACTCATGAGGGCACTTCCAAAGTAAAAATGTCAAGGCTTCAGATGTTGACCACCAAGTTTGAGAATCTAAAAATGATGGAAGATGAAACCATTCATGAGTTTCACATGAACATCTTGGAGATTGCCAACACCTCAGGAGCACTGGGAGAAAAGATGTCAGAAGAAAAACTGGTAAGGAAGATTCTCAGATCCTTGCCTAAAAGATTTGCAATGAAGGTAACTGCCATAGAGGAAGCCCAGGACATCAGCAAGTTGAAAGTGGATGAACTTATTGGGTCTCTTCAGACTTTTGAGATGGGGATCACTGATAATGGTGACAAGAAGAACAAAAGCATAGCACTTGTATCCAACACTGATGTTGAAAACAAGGAGGATGAAGAAGAAAATATATCAGAAGCTATTGCTATGCTTGGAAGATAGTTCAACAAGCTCATCAAAAGAATGGATCCAAAGTCAAGGTCCAATGTTCATAACATTCCCTCTGACATTGACAGTTCCAGCAGAAGACCAAGGTCAAAAGATAAGGGAAACCAAGGCAGAGGTATTCAATGCCATGGATGTGAAGGATATGGACATATTCGAGCTGAATGTCCTACCTTTCTTAAGAAACAAAAGAAAGGAATGACTGTTACTTGGTCTGACTATGATTCAGAAAGTAATTCTGAAGAAGAATCTGCCAAACTAGTTACTGCTCTAACTAGTGTTTGTACTTCTGAAAGTGACACTAGTAATGAAGAAGTGACATTTGAAGAACTTGCTGATACCTACAAGAAATTGTGTATCAGAAGTGCTGAAGTCTGTGTGCAGAATGAGAAACAGTCAAAACTCATTATAAAGCTGGAGGCGGAAAAAAGGGCAGATCTTGAAACTATAAGTCACCTAGAAGGGGAAGTTCAATTACTAAACTCACAACTGAACCAAATGACAAAATCTGTCAAGATGTTGACCAATGGATCAGATAAATTGGAAGAGATCCTACAAGTGGGACAAAATGTGGGAAACAAATCTGGTCTAGGATTTGTGGAAGCTAAGAAACCTGGTGCAGACAAGAAGATCAGGCATGTTAAACAATTGTCAAAGTAGATGTCTCAACACACCTCTCAACATCAGAAATACATGAAGAAAAAATACCAAAGATGGAGATGTCATCATTGTGGGAGATATGGCCACATAAAGCCCTTCTGCTTCAGATTACATGGATATCCTAATCAGAACTCAGGTGCTAAACCTAAGCCAAAAAGGGTACCACATACTCCTCATTGGAAGAAAAAGGCTACTGCCCTGATAGCCCATACTTCCCTGAGAGTATCTGCAAAGGAAGGCTGGTACTTTGACAGTGGATGTTCCAGACACATGACTGGATTCAAAAATCTCCTCAATAATGTTATGCCTCACACCACCAGTTTTGTGACCTTTGGAGATGGTGCTAAAGGTGAAGTCAAAGGAGTTGGTAATTTGGACTGCCCTGGAGTTCCAAGTCTGAATAAAGTACTGCTGGTAAAAGGGCTGACTGCTAATCTCATTAGTATCAGTCAATTATGTGATCTAGGATTCAAGGTCAACTTCTCAAGATCTGAATGTCTAGTAATTAATGAAAAACTAGAAGTTGTAATGAGAGGAATCAGATCCAAAGATAACTGCTACTTATGGCAGCCTGAGAACACTGATATCTCCACTATGTGTCCAATTATCAAAGAAGAAAAAGAGATGAAACTGTGGCAGCATAAGCTTGGTTCCCTTCATCTAAGAAGAATGAAAAGAGCTATTTCTATGGAAGCAGTCAGAAGAACTCCAAAACTACAGGTTGATAATATCTGTGATGTGGCAAATAAACTTGAAGAAGGATGTGTTGTCAGAACCATAAGTCATCTTGACAAGGATGTTGGAAATAACAAGTCTAATAAATTCTGTTTCCCTGAAGAAATGAGGCTTGAAGTCTCCTCTCCTATAACTCTCCATCAAAATGGACTGGACAAACAGAAAATTATTCAAGAATCAACCAGAACTATGATTCATATCAAAAGAATGCCTTCCCAATTCTGTGCGGAAATAGTTGCTGCTAGGAAAAACTGTTCTCAAAACATCTGGTCAAAACAGATGCTCCCTGAGTACAATGTTACACAAGATGTTGTGACATTGTGTTGTGACAATCTGAATACAATCAACATTTCCTTGAACCCTATTGACTTTGAAGAGAAGAAGTCATTTAAACTGGAACATAGTTTCTCTAAGCTTCAGCTGACTGATTCTTCTACCAAGGCTCTTGTTGGAAATAAACTTGAAAATTTGAAGGGCAGGTTGGGTATTCACCAACATAAGATTTTATAGCAATTAATTTTGCTTAAAACAAAGGTTGAAGGAATTAATTTTATTAAGTCTATCTTTAGTGGGTTAATCATATACTTTCACAATTCTTTCAAAATCTTTAAGAAGTTGAAAAGACTCCCTTTTACCCCCTACCTCTCTCGTCCTTGCAACCTGTTTCCTCCTCACAATCAAATATTTTTCTCAAACTGCTACCATTACTCAAAGTCAATCAAAATGTCTCAGACATCGTCTTCAACCATGGCAACTTCGTCATCCTCATCATCGTCATCATCTGACCAAGATTCTAGGGCAATCACCACATGCATAGAATCTGAAGTTCTTGAGGTCACTCCTCTCAGAGAGATGGCAACTGACCCAGCCAAAGTCAAAAAGCTCAAAACCAGACATGCAGGAAGAGCTCAAGCTACAGCCTCTGGTAATTCTTCTCATCCTTCGTCTTCTGTACCTAATAGAGAAGGATCAGTTCAAGTTCATCAAGCTATTGCTAGGCTGGTTACTAGTATACTGAGTGGCAACCAATCTGTACCGGGGATCTCTGTCCCTTTAAACCAATCAGAAAGTCCAAATGTGGAAGTTTCTGAGAATGTAGATGTCACTGAGAATGTTGTGACACAAAAAGACAACATTCAGAACCCTTCAGAAAAGGCTGCTGATCCACCTATCATTGATGTGGATGAGGATTACTCAGATAATGATCTGATTGCTAATGTGAACCCTAGCATAGCTAGGAGATTGATGAAAAGAAAGAGTAGTCAGAATGATAAACCTAATGCTAAGAAATCCAAGGCTGAAGGCATGGCTGAGAAAAGTATTCAGACAAAAGGGAAGAAGGCCCAGGTGCATACTGCTAGACAACCAATCTCTAAGAAGAGAAAAGAACCTGAATCTTCTGATTCTGATGAGGAATCAGAATTTGAGATTGATATTGAAGAAACTCCTATCAGAAGGAAGCTCCCCTCCAGCAAAATTGCTAGAGTGCCTGAAGTCCCAACATACAATATCTCTTTTCATCATCCTGACAATGCAAACAGATGGAAGTATGTTTGCTTAAAGAGAATAGCCTTAGAGAGAGAACTCAAAAATGATGCCTTGGAGTGCAAAGACATCATGGACCTGATCAAGAATGCTGGAATAATGAAGACAGTGATAAAGTTTAACAAATGTTATGAAAATCTGGTCAAGGAGTTTGTAGTGAACTTGTCTAATGATTGTGCTGATGGAAGGTCAGCTGACTTTGAAAGTGTTTTTGTTAGAGGAAGAAGGGTCAAGTTCTCTCCATCAGAAATCAACAAGTTTCTTGGAAGAACAAATGAGGACTGTCCTGATCTGGAGGCAACTGACAATGAAATTTGTCAAACCATCACAGCCAGGCAAGTAAAGTGCTGGCCCTTGAAAGGAAAGCTGAATGCCAGTAAACTCAACATGAAATTTGCCATCTTGCATAAAATAGGTGCAGCCAACTGGGTGCCTACAAATCATAAATCAACTATCTCCACAGGATTGGGGAGATTTATTTATGCTGTGGGAACCAAGACTGCTTTTGACTATGGCAGGTACATCTTTGAACAAACTTTAAAGCATGCTGGCAGTTATGCTGTCAAAGGACCAATTGCCTTTCCCTCCCTCCTTTGTGGAATCATCCTTGCACAATATCCTGATGTCCTTGTGGCAAGAGATACAGTCTGCAAAAGAGCTCCTGCCCTTGGCTTGCACTACAAACTGTTTCAGGGATCTCATGCTCCAGACATTGTCATAACATCAGCTGAGACATCGTCTGTGAAGACCCAGTCCAAGACATCAGATGTCATAGCTGTTTTAAAAGAAACTTGCAAAGAGCTGGATGCTATAAAAAGGACCCTAGAAATTCTAATTGCCAGGCTAGAAAAGGAGGAAGCTGAAGAAAATAGAAGGGAAGAAGGTGTAGAAGCTGAAGGTCATCTCAACATTGAAGAAACTAGCTCCTCTGAGTCTGATGACAGTGCTTGAAGGTTGGTTGCTGTTTGGTGGTGTTGCTGGTCAGTGCTGATATCTGGTGGAGTTTGGAAGTGTGTTCAGTTCTTTTTTTCTGCTGCTGCTCTAATTAATTGTTTTTGGATAACTGTATAATCATTATGAACATGTATCTTTGGCCCATTTGTGGCTAAAGAGGGGGAGAATATCTTGGTACTTAATATGTTCTTGCTCAATTAGACATTCTATTTTTCTGCAGTCATTTATTTCTGCTGCTATCTATCTCTGATTGCTTAGGGTCTTTAGCCAAAAATCTGCCAAAGGGGGAGTTTGTAGTTGTTTAGGTATTGGCTTGCATTTTTGGTAAAACCCAAGTGTATGTGTGAATGTCATGACTGATGTCATAACATTCTAGTTTAGTTTGTACTGACTCATTAGGTACCTTTGCAGAAAAATATTGTAATTCAAGTACTGATGTTTATAAGTGTGTATCTGAGCATTTTGCAAAATGATCACATTTTGCTAAATCAGTAGACAGGTTTTCTCAGATGTCATAACATATGTTATGACATCCTGTTCTGAACTAACAGGTTTGCAGGTTGGATAAGTCTGAGTTTTTTCAGGAAAATAACTCAGTCTTTCCTGAACAGAATCCTGCGTTTTCTGAGGGGTAACCTAGCTCAACCCTAACCTGGTTAATAAAGTCCTGTGACCTGGTCTTTAGGTCAAACGGAATTAACCCTAGGTTTTTGTGGAAACCCTAACTGAAGTTGCAGCTGCTATATATTCAACAGAGCTGCTGTTTTGCAAGGCATCCCTTTTATTGATCAGAAGATCATTTGTAATCTGTATAGGTTTGATTATTGTACTCCAAGCAATTATCATTGTGATAAGCGACTTGGAATAGGTTTCTAATTGTAAGGGCTGTGTAGCACTCAAAGCTTTGAAGCAAGAGTGTTTGAATGTTCCTTGACTAAAGCTGTGAAGCAGAGTCAAGTTAGTTGTGTGCATCACTCAAAGCTGTGAAGCACGAGTGATTGTGTTGCTTGATTAAAAAGCTGTGAAGCTTAATCAAGTGTTTGTTTTTGAAGAGTGTCTTCATCAATTCTTAAGTCAAATTGGTTTATGTATCATTGCTGTGATTGAGGGGGAGTGAGTAGGATCTCAGGTTTAAGTTGTACTTAGATTGGAATTGCATTGGGTAGGTCTTAAGTGAAGGAGATAAACTGGTTGGTTTATTCCTGAATTAACATCTCTTATAGTGGATTTCCTCCCTGGCTTGGTAGCCCCCAGAGTAGGTGTTGTTGCACACTGAACTGGGTAAACAATTGACTGTGTTCTTTATTGCTTTTGTATTTACTGTCATATAGTAAGTTAGATACGGTGTCATAACATTGAACGTGACATTGAGTATCTGCAGCCAGAATTTCAACCCCATTGTGTAACAAAGGTTGTTTTCTCCATGTCCTCGGGGGCCATTTTAATCTGGTTGTAGCCCGAGAATCCGTCCATGAAGGAAAACACCTTGTGCTGAGCCGTGTTGTCAATCAAGATGTCGATATGTGGTAGCGGAAAATCATCTTTAGGGCTAGCCCTGTTCAAATCCCGGTAGTCCACACACATTCTGACCTTGCCGTCTTTTTTGGGGACGGGCACAATGTTAGCAACCCATTGTGGATAGGATGTAACAGCCAGAAAGCCAGCGTTGAATTGCTTCATTACTTCATCTTTAATCTTCTCAGACATGTCGGGCCTCATTCGGCAAACTTTTTGCTTGATCGGTGGACAGTCTTCTCTTGTAGGGAGACGGTGAACCACGATATCTGTGTCTAACCCTGGCATGTCTTCATAAGACCAGACAAGGATTTCAACGTATTCATTTAACAGCTGTATTAAGCGCTCCTTGACACTTGGTTCCAGATTGGCACCCACTTGTACTTCTTTCCTGTCTTCCTCTGTTCCTAAGTTGACGGTTTCCAACAACTCTTCATGAGGCAAGATGGCCCTTTCTTCTTGTTGTAGAAGTCTGGCTAGCTCTCCCGGTACTTCACAATCTTCGTCATCTTCGTACTCAGCCTGATTGACCAAATCTTCAGAGTTTTTGAAGGATACAGCAGAATAGTCACCCATGGAATCCGGAGTGGATGGGTACCTGCATTTGTGAGTGTGGGTGTGTGTAAGTGATAGCCATCCTTAAACAAACAAAAATGCAAAAGGAAAGAAAATGAACACAGCAGTTTATAAATGAAAAACGTCCAATGATTCATTAAACATGGCATATGATTATGAAGAGAATCAAAACCCTTACAAATGGACCTACATGCCCCGGGCAAGGCATGAGGTGAAAAAGTGTGCAGATTGTTTTAGTAATTATTACAGACCAACAGGAAATGTTCGAAAGATAAATTACTGATTGATGAAAGTAATGGGAATGAAGTCTTTCGCCACCCAGTTGTGTAGCCCCCTTCAATGGTTGGGAAGATCCAATCTTCAATGTTATCCTCTTCGTCTTCGTCTTCCAAAGCATTGATTCCATGAGGAGAAATCTTGATGGGAGCCTTTTCAATTTTGGAGCGACGCATAGCCTTTTGCCCCGCAGTGGTAAACCCCAACCCAAACTTGTCTGTCTTGTGAGGAAAGTCAGGCAACTGTCCCCATGTTGAGCTCTTCCCCTCCTTCATTGCAGCCTTTGTGTCTTTCAGAGATGCCATCCTGGCCACCTGCTTGGGTACCTCAGCTACTGCCTTTGCCACTGCCACCTCGGGAGAGACTTCCTCAAAGTGTTGGAACGGTGTTTCGATGAACTCGCCATCCACTTTCACATACCGAAAGGAGTTCAGATGACTGATCATGTACTCCTCCTCACCGTGTACAATTATGATTATTCCCTTAACAGGGTATTTCAGCATCTGATGTAGAGAAGAAGTGACTGCCCCAACATTATGTATCCACGGTCTTCCTAGCAAGCAAGAGTAAGATGGGCGGATGTCCATCACATAGAAGGTTGAGTGGAACACTTCAGTTCCTACCTTGATGGGAATGTCGACCTCCCCATGCACCATTCTTTTAGACCCGTCAAAGGCCCTGACAATGATATTACTTGGTTTCAGCTCCAAGCCCTCACAATCCAACCGGTCCAGAGCTTTCTTAGGCAGCATATTTAGAGAAGAACCAGTGTCGACCAAGACATGGGCGAGAGTAGTTCCTCGACATTCAACTGACACATGCAATGCGTCATTGTGCTTTCTTCCTTTCGGAGTCAGGTCAGCATCAGAGAAACCCAGGCCGTTGTCGGCGGTAAGGCTGGCTACACAATCTTGGAATTGATCGGTTGAGGTTTCCTAGGGACATGGGCTGTCTTCAAAAACCTTATCAAAGATTTGGCATGAGCCTCCGAACAAAGCAACAGGGCCAACATGGAGATCTTCGAGGGGGTTTGCCCCAGTTTCTCCACCACATCGTAATCACTCTTCTTAATTATTTTCAGAATCTCCTCCATTTCTTTCTTAGAGGTTTCGGGGATGACCAACGGCTGAGCCCTTGTCCTGACGAGCTCTTCTTGGATCCCTTTCCCCTTATCAGCAGCAGCAGGAGGGACAACCATAGGAGTAACAGCTTCTTCAATCATTGGCGTTCTTGCAGATAGTTTTACCGGTGCAGGGGTAACCTTGGGAGCAGCTGAGGGTCCAAAGATTGCCTTTGGAGGGGCAATCTCTGGAGAGAAAATTCCTCCACTTTGGGTAATTTTGCTCGTACCGGCAATGTTTCCAATGTCAGAAGTTTCTTCGTCAGAGCTCTCTTCAGTTATCTCAATTTGTTTAACACCATGGTAGTAGATTTCTCCACCATAATTCCACGGTATCGATTTGTCAGATTTGTATGGGACGGGCCCAAGCATGGTTATCTTCAAGGGTACAATCTTCGGAGCGGATGTAATCTTAACAGGCCTTTTGGGGACCTTGGAAAGATTGGCGGAAATGGTTATTATTGAAACTTCATTGATAGGAGTTTGAGTAATAGGAGTCTTTTCGAAAAGAATTTGTTGGTTATCCATTAAGCGTTAGATGCCTATCTTCAGCAATGGACAGTCGATTGGTAGGGAGGAACAAAGGTAACAATCTTCTTTACAACCTGGGAAAATCCCAGCCTTCAACAGATTCAACTTGATTGTCAGTAGTGGAGTTATCAGATCATTAACAGTAGAAACAAACAGATCTTCTTCAACAGCATGGACATTGCGACCATGCTTTGGCATTGGAGCAGAGATTACATTCGGTTTCTCAGAGGCGTCGAACTCAACCTCTTTTGCATCTATCAAATCTTGAATTTTATTCTTAAGCGCCCAACAATCGTTGGTGTCATGCCCGACGCTGTCAGAATGATAGGCACACTTTGCGTTGGGATGATAATGTGGGGAAATGGTGTTCACATTCTTTGGCGCTTCCTTAATATTGGTGAGATTCAGCTTCAACAAATGGGGAAGAACTTGTGCGGGTGTCATGTTGATGCGGGTGAACTGCCGTTGTGGCCGTTCTCCCCATTGCTGTTTAGGTCTGGACTGATTGTTACGAGGCTGATCATTTGACGAATTTTGAATCATCACAGCCCCTACAGTCGGCCGGCGCTCAGTTCTTCCCAATCCTTTCTGAGAGTATACAACAGCTGCTTCCTTCTTAGCCGAGAATGGTTTTTTAATAGATGTGGATGCAGAGGCATCCCTTTGTATCTTCCCACTCTTAATACCAGCTTCTACCCGTTCGCCATTCAGAATTAGTTCGGTAAACCCTGCAGAAGAGCTCCCGATCAAATGGTTGAAGAAAGGGCCAGATAGGGTCCCCAAGAACATATCAACTATCTCCCTATCTGAAAGCGGTGGTTGTACTCTTCCGGCCAAGTCACGCCATTTCTGAGCGTATTCTTTGAATCCCTCATTTGAGGCCATCCCCATACCTTGTAGCTGAGTACGGGTTGGCGCCAAATCAGTGTTATATTGATACTGGCGATAAAAGGCAGCTTCCAAATCCTCCCAACTATGCACTTCTGACCTCTCAAGCTGGTAAAACCAATCTAGCTGTGTACCAGACAGGCTGTCCTGGAAGAAGTGTACCCAAATATTTCTATCGGATGAATGAGGTTGAATTTTTCTGACATACGACCTCAGGTGCATCTTCGGGCAAGACAGACCGTCGTATTTTGCAAAAGTTGGCACCTTAAACTTTGGAGGGATCACAATCCCAGCAATCAATCCCAATTCCTCAAAATCTAGCCCGGGAACCCGTTGCAACTCCATGGCTGCCAGTCTATCCTCCAGGTTTTTGTATTTGTCGTGCGCTGGCGGGTACTGCTGCTCTGAATAATATTCATCTTCCTCAACCTCTTCCTCTTCAGCCTCAGACTCAGAAGGTAATGCAACTCCTTTTCCCTTACCGGTCCCCTCATCAGATGTGGAGGGGAATTCAAGAACTCTCCTAGCTTCATTCTCAAATCTTCTTCCCAGTGTAGCTACCCCAACTCTTTTCTTCTTCTTTTTTCCTTTTTCTTGCTCTTTATTCCCTAATAGTGCTTTAAGATCCTCCTGACCCTTCGCCAAGGTCATAAGGAGCTGTTGAAACTGCGAGTTTTGTGCCTGCAGATCTTTGATCGTCTGCTCAATATCCATCTTACTGAAATAAACAGCAGAAAGATAAGGAAACCTGGTGTGAAGACCTGTTTATGCATATGATGAATGATATGTTTATTCATGCAATGCATTCAAGGATTTAAAAATTCAAAATTGTTGCAGACAAAAAGAACACACGTCATATTAATAAGAAGAAATTTTGTCAGTACATAAATGCCCCATGGGCCAAATATTACAAAAACTTCTTAAGGTAAAAAGACGTTGCACATCCTCTTTGGTGCGATGTAAGTGTTAAGGGTCTCCTCCTCGTGAAGTCGACGGGTAAGCTCCAAAACCTTCTTCTCACTGGCGTAGAAGCTGGCTTCAAAAGTATCCCTTTCTTCCTTGAGTTGGATCCAACTCTTCTGCATTTCCTCCCATGATGTTGGCATGTCAGGATGTAGGATGGTGTATGGAACCTCTCCTTCCTTAACAGGCTCTTTAATCAAAGGGAGAATGTGAGGGTAAGGCATCATAAGACTCTGGGCTCGGGTTCGTACCCACTTGAGGTAAGGCTCAAGAGGGATGAAGTTCTTGTGCCCCAGTGTCTTACTATCTACCTTGTTAGGCATCTTCCAAGCTCTGATGAATCTTTGGCGAAGTCCTTGTGCATCGTTGTCGAAGTCAAAAACTAGGTCAGGAATCAGCATGTCACGAGGGCCATCCCTCTGTGCATATCCAAATTGTCTCAAAGCTAGACAAGGGTTGTAGGTAATGCCTCCTCTAATGCCAAGTAATGGAACATTAGGGAACTCACCACAATGATCGATGATGATGACATTTTCTCTGGACCGAGAACACCAATGTACATCAGAATGTGTGAGGGTCATCAATCGTTGCGACCACCTCAAGCCTTGTTCATTCTTCAAAACTGATTGTGGAAGGTGAGAAATAAAACACCTTGCAAGGAGAGGAGTACAACACATGAGAACACCTCTCTTCCTCATTGTTCGTGTGTAAAATGAGTGGAGGATGTCCCCAAGCAATGTAGGTATGGGATTCCTAGATAGGAAAATCTTGACAGCATTCACATCTATAAGTTGTTCAGGATTTGGGAACAAGACCAACCCATAAATGAGGAGTGCCACAATTTCTTCAAAGGCTTGCAGATCCAGGGAATTCCAACACTCTTGTGCCTTCTCAAACAAGAATTTTGCCAAGAAGCCTTTGACACCACTTCTAGTTTCCCAATGCCCCTTGATGTCAGATGGTTGCAAGTGTAGTGCTTGAGCAACAACTTCAGGTTTTGGTTCTTTTTCCGTACCGTTGTAGGGTAGTTGATTAAGAATAGAAATTCTCAGGAGTTGAGAAAATTCCTCCAAAGTAGGCACCAATTGGTAGTCGGGGAATGTGAAACAGTGGTGAAGGGGGTCAAAGAATTGGAACAACACTTTCATAATGTCCTCTTCAATGTTGGTGTTGACTAGGCTGAGCAGTCTACCATGTCTTTCACTGAAGAGAGAGCTTTCTGGAATTTTGGATGTAAGCTCCTTGAGTTGAGGAGGGATTCTCACAAGGTTGACTTGGATAGTTTTCCTGCGAAGAATTTCCATGACCTACAAAACAAGAACAAAGATGAAGATCCAAACCCTTGAAATGGTTAGTGGATGCATATGATGCTTTATGATGTTCATGATGTATGCACAAACATATGTACAAGCAAGTTACACAAAACCCTAGTTTCAGGCTTGCATGGGGTTTCATAGGTAAGTACCCTCTTGAGTTTAGTTGGCTTAAAAACCTGTCTTATAAATAGTAACCGGGTTCTAAGGAGCTCAATATCATTGGATTGTTTTCCATGTTCATTGTTTTGGTTTAGCCACTTAATAGCGACCAAAATATTCCAAGAAAACAACCCTCAATGAGTGTAGTATCGAGTATCTTCCAACTTCGGACTGCACCAAAGCCGGTCATCTCACTACCCCTAATAAAAGGCCAAGATGGTCAAGTAAGGTTCTAGGTCATTAGTGCTTGGTGACATCACTCAGCGGCCCCGTACTCTCCTTGATTGAACTCAAGGGTTACCGGTACTCACAAATATGTCGCACTAATATAGCTATTGCTTCAACCGTGTCGGTATACCCTGCACAGTTTCCACAACGTATTGCTATCTATGAATGTTTCCCAAATCCGGGTGTAGGATTTCAAGCCCAAACAAGAGAACCAAAATGTAAAGCAATCAAAGCAAACAATTAGTCATGCAAAAGGATGATCTAGGCCCTAAGGTTACTCCACTTTTAAAGTTTTCCCCAGCAGAGTCGCCAGTTCTGTGATACGGTGGGAGAACTGACTTGAGGTTTTGCGTTTGTTTTTGCAAATGTTTCGGTTGAGCAAGAGTCGCCACCGACTTTTTATTTTATCCTAAGGAAAGGTTAAAAAAGCACAGGAAAAACCTTTGAGATGTTTTCTTGGGTTCGGGGAGTAGATTATAGAAAGGGAAGGTATTAGCACCCTTTCTATCCATGGTTATCCATGGGCTCTTAGTTACTTGCTTAGATCACTTGCCTTTACTTTTCAATTGTTTGAAATGGTGCTCTGTGTGTGTGGTTTTGAAAATGTTTTGAAAAAGATGCCTTATATAGGCAACCATTGTAACAATTCTTGTTTGAATGTTTTACAAAGGTGTTTGTCTTTTTGAAAAGATGTTTCAATGTTTTTAAAAGTTTGTTTTGAAATTGTGCTGTGATGTGTGTTTTAAAAATGGCAAGGATTTATTTTGCAAGATTGGTCAAGTAACCAAGAGCTATCTACCCTAAATTTATCAAAGATATTTCTTATGATTTAACCCTTTTAACAGTGTTGTTTCACCATTGTATTTGGTGAACAACCTTGTGTTAGGATGTTAACGGGTCGGGCGCGGGTCATCGTTTAGACCATGAATGCAATAGTATCAAGTATTTTTGGCATTTTTCTTAAGGGACTTGATCATTTTTGTTTAGGCAACTTGATAGCGTCATCGAGGGACTATGATCATTTGATTTGTTTTTGTTTTGCCAAAGTACTTAACATGCAAACATGGCCCATTTTTGAAGGCAACAAGTGGAGTAACCCTAAGGGTGCAAGTGTGCATTGTGTTTGTTTTTTCATGCATGTTTATCTTGAATTAGGTCAAGCTATTTGTTGATTGATTTGCATACAAACCCTAGGTCTATCATGGCATAATTGAAAGCTTTTAAATGCGGAAATTTAAATGCTAAGCTATTACAACAATGATTATGGGATGGGGGTACAAGTTTGAATTTGGGGATATTTGACAAGGAAATAAAATCTAAGCTATTACATCCATATCGAATATACAAATATTTAACATTACAATGTAAATAAATATCAAAATGCAATGTATTATGCAAAAAAAAAGGATTTTTTATGTATGTAAAAAGGTTTTCATATTTGAAAAAAAAGTCATTTTTTGGTTATTTTTGTTGTTTAGGGCAAAACCCTAATTTTTGAATAAATAGTATTTGTTTATTAATTATGTACAAGATATATTAATTTATACAAAAATAAAAAGTATATTGTTAAAAAAGTATTTTTAGTGTCAAATATTAAATAAAAATAAAAGGGTATTATTTCTATATTTTTGCCCTAATTATTTAATAAAATAGGTGTAAGTATATATTATATATATTTAATAATGCTAAATATGTACAACAATATAATATTAATTATTTACAAAAATGTATATTTTTAGAAAATGTTTTCAAAATGTAAATAAAAAATAATAACTAAAAATAAATATTTTTTGTATTATTTTCTAGGGTTTTTTAAAAAGAAAAGGAAATCTATTTATTTACATATACATATTTAATAAAACAAATAAATGCCAAATAAATGTAAAAAAATGTGGAAAAATATTTTTAATGTTTTTTATGTTTGAGCAAAAAATATAAAATTAGAATCAAAAAGAAAAATGCAAAAATGACAAATATTTCACACAATGGGCCAGGGGGGTGCAAATGGAAAAAAGGGGTGCAAAAAGTAAGTTGACTCAGGCCCAGCCCAAGTCAACTTTGTCTTCAACCTCCAGCAACCTTTGAACAACAAAAAACGCGCGCTTCCTTGCTTCATTCAAACTCCTGATTCCTTGATTTTTAGCCAAAACTCATAACATAAACAATGTATAGCATCAAACCACGATTTCAAATATGTAAAAAAGTTGTCCTAACTCTAAGAAACCAGGGAGAATTTCTTCACCCCCAATTTCTGACCTAATTTTTCTTCAATGTTCATGGTTAAAATTCTCACAGCATACTTAATATAAATGAAAAGTAATCATATGTATGGCTTCAGGGCTATGAGTAGAGCATGTTTCATTCACAAACCTAAGCTTAACTCTTCCTAGATTGAGAGATAGAAGTTCATAGATTACCCGTTTCAGCTTGAATCGTATACAGCAATGTGGCCAACTTCAATGGAGTTTGAGCTTCTGTATAGCTTGCCTGAAGTCCAAGGAAGCTTCTCCAACACCTAGCTTGCTTTGAATCACTCTGAATCATGCTATGGAAGTTCACCTGCACAGCTTGAAAGTGAAAATGGCAAACATGGTTAGGGGTGTTACAACTTGAGTTTAAGGCTTGGGATAGTTTCAGTGGATGATATGGAATATGTTTGAGCTCCTTTTGGACAAAACGCACGATATGAATGGATTGTGGAACTCAAGTTGCAGGGTATGCCCTGTTTCTGCAGCAAGAGGGTGTTTTTGTGTTTTGGGAGGTATGAGAGATGGTTGAATCGTGCCTTAAGTCTGTTTTGATGTGTGGAAGCTGTGTACAAAGTTTGTTTTGGCTGGTGTTTACAGGAATGAAAGATGGAGAGTTTTTGCAATGTTTCTTCCATTTGAAGCAAGAAAGTGCAAGTTGTGATATAAGCCTGTCCAATACTCTCAAGCATGCTGCATCATTTTCTCTTGATCAGTGGGATTTGTCTACCAAACTTTGCCTCAAAGATCTGGCCTGTACTTCAAAGATCATGTATTGACATAAAGTAACACTTTATCAAAATGGCAATTTTGCTTTTTTCCAATTAAGGGATAATTCTATGTGTAATGCCCAAAGGGAAGAAATAACACCTTAATACAATGGTCAGGCATTTAATTATTGAGTTTAAAGAGGTTTAGAGGCCTGCAAGCTATCACAAACCCCGCTGATTTGAAAAATGCAATTGTTATGAACATGCTTTGGCCATGAACAAAAGTGAGTTTTGGCCAACTTTGCAAATTCGATTTTCTCTAACCACAAGGGTGTTTGAGAAGTTCTTGGACAATTTGGAAAGCTTGGAATGTGTACTACAATCCATATTTGAAATGCAAATTGAAACTCCAAGTGTAACCATGTGAAAAATGGCCAAGAAGTTGAACAAAAATCCTGCCTAGAATAGGGCAAAATTTCTCTAAGTTAAAAATGTTTTGCACCCTTGTTCCAAAAATCATAACTTGGGATACAAGCTTCCTTTGAGAAAACTTTGTGAATAAAAGTTGTAGATTTTTCAATGGAATACAACTTTCATGTTTCAATTTTTCTTTGAATCCAATTGCATCTTGGTGAAAAAATGGGACAAAGTTAGGAAAAAATAAGGAAATTTCATAACTTAGAAAAATTCTAAGTTATGAAATTTTCTCATTTTAAACCCTAATTTGCAATTTTGGATTTCTTGATGAACAAGTTTCATAATTTGACATGTCTTGATGAAAAATGAATCTTGGCACTTGATTTTGACCAAAAAGTCAAAGTTCGACTTTTTAGTATACAGTCAAATTTTGATCAGTTGACTGAAAAATTCATCTGTCAATCCTATGCATTTGAGATCTTTTGAACTTGTTGAATGTGTAAAGAAAATTTAATTGAATCCTTGAGTCCATATGTGAGCTTGGTTTGCCATTGGTTAGGTCAAACAGTCAAAAATTGCCTTTGTGCAGTCAAAACCCTAAAAATGACCATTTTGCCCTTTTGGTGATCTGATCAAATTTCTTGTGGAATTGTGATCCAAACTTGACAAAATAGCTCATATGAGTTTATTATGTTGATGTGGGTCAAATTTCATGAAGTTTGACTGTCAATTGGCCACAGTTGACTTTTTCTCCAATACAGTTGATTTTCAGGTTAACTGTCCAATTGACTGGGCAACGATTGGAATCAAGGCTTGAAACTTGGTATGGATAAACTTGTGAGTCCAAGATGAAGCATGAAAGTCACTTTGGGCATTTTAGGTCAAAACATCCTTGTGCAAACTCAAACCCTAATTTGGGTCAACAGTGCAAGGAGGGATCTTGAGCAGAGCAAACCCTAACTTGATCTTGAGTTCCAAGAGTCTTGTGGTGAGAAAATGTTGATGAAATGAGAGGGCAAATTTTGGGTTACAACACCCGTATTCTCTTTGATTGACTCAAAGGCTACCGGTACCCACAAATATGCCGCACTAATATAGCTATTGCTTCAACCATATCGGTATACCCCGCACAATTTCCACAACATATTGCTATTTACCTATGAATGTTTCCCAAATCCGGATAGAGGATTTCCAACCCAAACAATAGAACCAAGTGTAAAGCAATCAAACCAAACAAATTAAGCATGTAAAGGTGATCTAAACCGTAAGGTAACCCCACTTTTAGATTTTCTCCCCAACAGAGTCGCCAGTTCTGGTGGTATGGTGGGAGAACTGACTTGAGGTTTTGTGTTTGTGTTCGCAAATGTTTCGGTTTAGCAAGAGTCGCCATCGACTTTTTATTTTATCCAAAGGAAAGGTCAAAAAGCACAGGAAAGACCTTTGAGATGTTTTCTTGGGTTCAGGGGGTAGATTATGAAAAGGGAAGGTGCAAGCACCCTTTTCATCCATGGTTATCCATGGGCTCTTAGTTACTTGTTTAAATCACTTGCTTTTGCTTTTCAATTGTTTGAAATGGTGCTTTGTGTGTGGTTTTGAAAATGTTTTGAAAAGAGGCCATCATTGTGGCAACCTTTGTAATGATTCTTGTTTGAATATATACAAAGGTGTTTGTCTTTTGAAAAGATGTTTCAATGTTTGAAAGTTTGTTTTGGGAAATGTTTTTGAAATTGTGTTGTGAGGTGTGTTTGAAAATAACAAGGATGTTTTTTTTCAAGTTTTGATCAAGTAACTAAGAGTTGTCTACCCTATCTACTCAAAGATCTTTCCTACACATTTTTAACCCTTTTACATTGTTGTTTTACCATTGCATTTGGTAAACAACCTTGTATTTGGATGTTTTAAACGGGACAGGCGCGAGTCATCGTATTGACCATGATAGCAATTGTGCCAAGTATCTTAGTAATTTTTGAGGGACTAGATCATTTTTGTATAGGCAACCAAGATAGCGTCATCGAGGGACTATGATCTTTTTGTTTTGATTTTTGTTTTGCCAAGATACTCAACATGCATACCATGGCCATTTTAAAGGCAACAAGTGGATGAAACCCTAGGGGTGCATGTGTGCATTGTGTTGTCATTTTCATACATTTATGTCTTGCATTAGGTCTAACTATTTGTTTTGATTTTGGATATTGCATACAAACCCTAATCTCTATCATGGCATATTTTGAAAGCTATAAATGCGTAAAATAAATCTATGACTATTACAACATTGATATGGGGAGGGGGATACAATTTTGAATGGGGAGTATTTGCAAGAAAATAAAACCCTAAGATTTACTATTACATCCAAGTTGAATTCTTTGTATCAAATAATAAATAAGCAATATTTAAATAAACAATTTAAATATAAATATGCAAAATATTATAAATATGTAAAAAAATGTTTTTTGTTTATTTTTATGTATGTAAAAATATAATATTTAATGTATTAAAAAAAGAAAATAAAAAGTTATTTTTGTTAAGGGTAAAACCCTAATTTGTTTTAAGAATATATATATATATATATATATATATATATATATATATATATATATATATATATATATATATATATATATATATATATATATATATATATATATATATATATATATATATATATATATATATATATATATATATATATATATATATATATATATATATATATATATATATATATATATATATATATATATATATATATATATATATATATATATATATATATATATATATATATTAATTATATTATTTATGTATAATAATAATAAAATATATACAAATGTCAAAAAATAAAAGTATATTAGAAAAAATATTATTTAAGTATGTAAATAATAAAAATAAAAATAAAATATTTTTATGTATTATTTTCAAGTTTTTATTAAGGAAAATAAAAGTATATTATTTAATAATTATTTTTATGTTAGAAAAAATAATAAAAAAATACAAGCTGTGAACAACAAAGGGGGGGGGGGGGTGTCAAAAGCAAGCCAAGGCCAGCCCACTTGCTTCGTCTTCAACCTCTGGTTCAAACAAAACGCGCGTTTCCTGTACAGATGTCCAACTCCCGCATACGTGCTCTAAAGCAAAAACTCACAACATGAAAGTTATAACATTTTTCAACACGATTCCAACCATATAAAGAACTTAATCTAACTCCAAAGACCAGAGAGAATTTCTCTGGCCCTAATTTCTAACTTAACTTTTTCAGGAAGTTCATCAATCAAATTCTCTTAGCACACTTAACTTAAATGAAATCTATGCATATGTACAGCTTAAGGGCTATGAGTACTACATTTTTTATTCACAAACCTAAGCCTAATGATTCCTAAATGGAGAGATAGAAAGTTCACAAATACCTGTTTCAGTTGAACTCGTGTATGGTAATGTGGAGGTTTTCAATGAGGCCTGAGATGCTTGGGAGCTTGCTTGAACTTCCTCTGACCTTCCTCAATGCTTAGTTTGCTTTGGATTTACTTGAACAAGCTTGTAGAAGTCAACCTGCACAAGCTGAAACAGAAATGGTGAAGCTTGCAAATGGAGTTACAGTCAATGGCTAATGGTTGGGATAGTTCAGATGGGTTATATGGAATGTGTTGGAAGTAGTTTGGGGCAAAACGCACGAGTGGTTTTTGTTTTGGAACTCAAAGTGCAAAAGCTGCCCTGTTTTGCAAGAGGAATGTATTTTGATGTTCAAGAGTGTTTTAGGGATGGATGGCTCGTGTTTCTGACTCAAGGAAATATGCAAAACCTGTTTGGAATGGTCACCAAGCTTGGTTATAATAGATACTCAAGTTATGTGATTTTGGCAAGTTGACTTGTTTTGAAAGAAAAGTGTGAAGTGATACAAGATAGGCCTGTACAGGCTATCTCCAAGCATGCAAAAGTTTGTTGTACCTTTGCCTAAGTTTATGGAACTTGTTTTCTGCAAAGAGAGAGGTCCAAGGCTCAAGGGAAGCAAGTTGACATAAAGTTACCTTTATAAAAATGGAAATGCTACCTTTTTACCATTTTAAGATTAATTCAATGTGTAAACCTCTATTGATCAGAATAACACCTTAACCAATGAGTTTGCATTCAATTTTTGAGTGTGTAATGGATTAGAGACCTTTAATCAAGTACAAAGCAAGTTTGGACAGATTTTGCAACTTGTGTCAACATAAAAATGCCATGGATCAAAGTGAGTTTTTGCCAAATTCAAACCTTCGATTCTCCCTAACCATAAATGATTTTGGAGAGTTATTTGACATTTTGGAAATCTTGTAACATGCTCTACAATCCATCTTTGAAATGAATTTTGAGATTCCAAGTGGAACTATGTGAAAAATGGTCATGAAGATAGGTCAAAATCCTGCCTAAACTAGGGCAAAATTTCACTAAGTTAAAAGTTTCATGGACCCTTGTTCCAAAAATCATAACTTGATATCCAAGCTTATTTTGGGAAAACTTTGTGAATAAAAGTTGTAGATATTCTTGAGGACTAAAACTTTCATGTTGAAATTTTTGTTTGAATCCAATTGCATCATGGGGAAAATGTTGGGCAAATTTGGGAAAAAATAAGAAAATTTCATAACTTAGAAAAATTCTAAGTTATGAAAATTTTCAGTCTATAACCCTAATTTGTAAAATTAGGTTTCTTGATGAACAAGTTTCATGTTTTGACTCATCTTGATGAAAAATGACCCTTGGCACTTGAATTTGACCAAAAATTCAAAGTTTGACTTTTCACTGTACAGTCAAATTTTGATCAGTTGACTGAAAAATTCATCTGTCAATCCAATGCATTTGAGATCTTTTGAACCTTGTGAATAGGTAAAGATGATGCCATTGAGTCCTTGAATCCATGCTTGAACCCAATTTTCCATTGGCTAGGTGGAAAATCAAAAATTTCCCTTATACAGTCAAAACCCTAAAAATGACCATTTTGCCCTTTTGATGATCTGATCAAATTTCTTGAGAAGTTATGGTCCAAACTTGATCAAATGGTTCATATGAGTCTATAATGTTGATGTGGATAAAAAATTATGAGGTTTGACTGTAAATTGGCCACAATTGACTTTTCCCCCAATACAGCTGATTTCTAGGTCAACTGTCCAATTAACTGGGCAAAAATTTGATTCAAAGCTTGAAACTTGGTAGAGGAAATCTTATAGGTCCAACATGAAGTATGAAAGTCACTTTGAGCATTGAAAGTCCAAAAATCCTTGTGCAAACTCAAACCCTAATTTAGGTCATTAGTGCAAGGAGATGTCTTGAGCAGAGCAAAACCCTAATTTGGTCTTGAGTCCAAAGAGTCTTCTGAGGAGAAATCTTGATAAAATGAGAGGGAAAATTTTGGGGTACAACACTCTTCTTACAGCAGCACGCTGTTTCCACCTTGCATTTATTTTCCTTTTCATTCTTTTTCATATATTAACACAAAAAGACATAAAAAACATAAAATATTTTCCTTTTAATTTATTTCCTTAAGACAATTTTTTTTTCTTAAACAAGTCCATTTCTTTCTTATATTATACATTTCAATATGGTTGTAATAATAACTTAGGACTTATTTACTTGCAAACCCCATTCATAAATTTGTACCCCCATCCCCTAAATATTGTAATAGCGTAGGACTTTACATTTCCGCACTTTTATTGCTTTCATTACTATATAGTAATTAAGCGTGTATGGCAAGATAAAATCACAAGTAGACCACCAAAAATAAAATACAAATGAATGCAATCAAACACTTTGCACACAAGCACCCTTAGGGTAATCTCACTTCTTACCAAATAAATGGTAAGATAACCACATCTAAAGGAGAAGGAAAAGCACATTTAAGACCTTTCGAGTAGGTAGATTCACTCCTAGTTACTCGCTTGCTCACAACAAAAACATTTTATACACCTGCACTTTCACTTTGAAACATTTTCAAAAGACAATCACTTTGTACGCGTTCTTATAGAGACGAGAACCATTACAAAGAATACACCTTTTCAAAATCACTTTCAAAAACACATCTCACAAACACTCCTTTGAACTATTTTCTAAACAAAACACTTTGTACGCGTTCTCATAGAGACGAGAACCGTTACAAAGACATTTTCAAAATACTTAAAAAAAACCACACAAAGCATATTTTCAAACAAAAGCAAGTGATCTAGCAAGTAACTAAGAGCCCATGGAAAACCATGGATGAAAAGGAATACCTTCCCTTTTCATAATCTACCCCCCGAACTGAAGAAAACATCTCAAAAGGTCTTTCCTGTGCTTTTTTACCTTTCCTTATTAGATAAAAGAAAATTCGGTGGCGACTCTTGCTAAACCGCAACATTTGCGAACATAAACGCAAAACCTCAAGTCAGTTCTCCCATCGTATCACAGGGTGGTCTGTTTCATCCATTGGTTGTACAACTTGTACTAAAAATAAAATGAACTCAGGGCTTCATTTCATTCCTTTGAGCATAAGGATGTATATTACCATGTTAAGGTTTTTGGAAGCTTCGATTCTCAACCAAATCGAACAGTACAAATACCAAACATGTCTAAAATCTGAATACACATCTAACTATATAAAATTCTAAAACCACATATCAAAGGTTAGCACAAATTTGTTTGATGCCAAAATCGAAGCCTAACTAGTCAGAATTGCAAATCTCAACATATATGCCATGATAATCAAAACTAAAGGCATGGATAACTTCTGAAACATGATATCTACATTTCTCCTTTTCAATGCATATACAAATGAAGTTTAAACAAAAGGTACCAAGTTTAAGAAATCTTACCTTTTGGAGTGAAACTTGAAGTACTTCGACAAAACCTCCAAAAATGGTTTGATATTTGATCAAGTCTGCCTCAAACTCTTTGAAGCTATTCCAGTTGCTACTTGGCTTTGAAAACCACTTGAATAGAAGGTTGATTAGGAGTGAATCCAAGAGTTCTTTGACTTCCTTGAGTGGTCCTTTTTTTAAGGCTTTGGAAATGTTCCAAGGCTAATGAATGAAAGCTAGAGGGAGTGAGTCAAAAGGCTGATATATATGGAAGCTGGATGGTGAATTGAAAGAGTTGATGGGTGGAAGTTAGAGGATGAATCGAAAGGCTCTAACGTATAAAGGGATTTGAGTTTTTTTGAGAGTTTGAGAGTTTGAGAGTGTGAGAGTTTTTTATGATCTTTTTTCTCTATCAAAAAAAGTCTCCTATGATTTGTAAAGAGTCCCTCTATTTATAGAGAAGAGGATTCTTTCACGTTCAGGATAAGATGTTATTGTTTTATGTAAAACAAAAAGAAATCTTATTTAATGGGTTTTTCATGGTTCCCAAGTTCAAGTACAAGTGGGGGGCCTGATGTTTGCAGGAGACTTGACTCATGCTTTTTGACATTACTTGCACTCAAGGACAAAGGTTACAAGGCTCAATGCATTGAAAATTTGCATAAAGCCTGTTTTTTTTCCAGAAATGGCAATGATAACTTTATGCCATATATGAAATGACCTTTTGGACAATACTTTAAACACCTGGGTAATAGTTTAACTAATCGTGTAAACAATTAATTATGGAGTGAGGCATAAGTTTGAGGCCTGGAGAGCAAGATCATATAGCCATGGCCTATGGATTCTGTCTTCAACTTGATACCTTGGATCGAATACCTTGTCTTTAGTTTTGGCCATGTAGATCCATCCTTCGACCAAACTTAAGAGCAAACGAATTAGAATGTTTCCAACAATGGCATGTCTTTCGATTGGGGCCATATCCAGCAGCTTGTACCATTTTGAACCCTTTTGTTTTTGATCACGTAAGTCCAACCTTCGACCAAACTCAAGGCAGGAAAAAAACTAAAGAAAAAACACTCACAATGGCATGCCTTTCTATTGGGGCATATCTAGCTGAATATACTACTTTGAGTAGGAAAGATAATCTCAATGGCATAGTCAAAATGAAAGGAATTCTGGATTAACTTCTTACTTCACCAACAGGAGCCAAATGCCCTAACCGAAGAATGCACCCAAAGCTTGCATTAAAGAGGGCCATATGCCTAAACGAAGAATGTAACCAAAGCTTTCATTGAAGGAAAGTCACACGCCCAAATGAAGAATGGAACCAAAGCTTGCATTGAAGGGGGGCCACATGCCCAAACGAAAGATGCATGCAGGGGGTCTAAATGTGCAATTGAAGGATGCCAAAAAGAGGCCTTTGCCTCCTGATTCGAAGGAAGCCAAACATGAGGCTTTTCCTATTTGAATCGAAGGAGGCTACATGAGGCTTTTGCCTTGTGTCTGCTAGCCTAGTGGGAGCCTCTTGCATGCAAGAAATAATTTGTGGCTCAATCGAAGGCTACATATAGCCAGCCATCACTTTGTGAGTCAAAGCAAGCATAGAGGGGAATATTTGTCCAGTCAATATAGGAATGTAAGCACCAAACATCCAATCGAAGCAGGAACATAGGAAGCCACTGCATTATGAACCATATGAGGCCAAAGATGCAATCGAAGGTTGCATGAAGGAAGCTCCTGCCTTATGAATCAAAGCCAACGCGCCAGAGGCCCATGCACAGTCGAAGGATGCAAGCCAAGCTTGCATCGAAAGAGGCCAAAAGGCCAATCGAAAGTGATAAATTGAATGAGACTTGTTTTTTCTCCAATTTTTGTCAAAAATATCATTTTCATCTGTTTTCCCCTTTTTTAATAGTTTCCTCTTTAACTTGATGCTGGAATATCCAATTTGTACTTATGCAAGCTTGAATTTTGAGAATCATTGTGAGAAATGCCTTGAGAAATGAGAGGGTAAATTTTGGGGTACAACAACTGCCCCTGTTCAATCTTCTTAGACCTGAAGAGTTAGATTGGCGAATGTGCCATTCATGACTTGAAGGTGGAAGATGATTGAACACTAGAGTTCCCAGAAATTTGCACTTGATGAGGTTGTGGTTTATTGTGTAGGGAATGGGCTTAAAGATTCCTTTTAAAGAAATGATGGATAATTGTTGGAGATGGGATTATAGATGCCATCCAAAGGTGGTTGTTGACAGAAATTAGACTAAGTCTAAGCTTAACTTCAACTGGGAAAGAATCAGAATAAATCTTTGGAATGATTTGTCTGAACCAGAGAAAGTGTCTACCAAAAAAGAATCAGGATAAACCATTGATCAATTTAAACTGAACCAGCAGGGGTCTTGAATTATCTTTAACTGGGAAGAATCATGATAAATTTTTTTAGAGCGATTTATCTAAACCAGAGAAAGTGTCTATCAGAAAAGAATCAGGATAAACCATTGACCGGTTTAAACTGAACCAGCAGAATTCTTGAATAATCTTTAACTGGAAAGAATCAGGATAAACCTTTTGAGAGATCTATCTGAACCATAGAAAGTGTCTACCGGGAAAGAATTAGGATAAACCGTTGGTCGATTTAAACTGAACTAGCAGAAGTCTTGAATAATCTTTAAATGGAAAGAGTCAAGATAAATCTTTGGAGTGATTTATTTGAACCAGAGAAAGTGTCTAGCGGGAAAGAATCGGGATAAACCATTGGTAGATTTAAACCAAACCAACATAAGTCTTGAATAATCTTTAACTGGAATGAATCAAGATAAATCTTTGGAGCGATTTATTTGAACCAGAGAAAGTGTCTACTGGGAAGGAATCAGGATAAACCATTGATAGATTTAAACTGAACCAGCAAAAGTCTTGAATAATATTTAACTGGAAAGAATCAGGATAAATCTTCGGAGCGATCTATCTGAACCAGAGAAAGTGTCTACTGAGAAGGAATCAGGATAAACCATTGATCGATTTAAACTGAACCAGTAGAAGTCTTAAATAATCTTTAATTGGAAAGAATCAGGATAAATCTTTAGAGCGATCTATCTGAACCAGAGAAAGTGTCTACCAGAAAAGAATCAGGATAAACCATTGGTCAATTTAAACTGAACCAACAGAAGTCTTGAATAATCTTTAACTGGAAAGAATCAAGATAAATCTTTGGAGCGATCTATCTGAACCAGAGAAAGTGTCTACCAGGAAAGAATCAGGATAAACCATTGATCGATTTAAACTGAACCAGCAGAGGTCTGAAGGAAGTATTTATCATGTAGGTAGTCACCCAGTCCTGTTTTGGGAATTGATCTACGATTGATTTGTTCACAAATAGTTGTCCTGTCTTTGTTGAAAATTTGCTGATGATAATTTTCTGTTGATTGATCTTTCTTTAAAAGGTAAATAGTTTGTTGTATGAAATGCCATGATGTATGAAATTCATGGCGTAATGATGTTTCTCAAAATAAATGAGATTTCGATGTTATGATGTATGAATGCAATGTATGAACATATTAGTTGTTTTGTTGTAGTGTTGTTGGACTGGGAAAATAAATCCCTAACTGTTGCTGGGAATGCGGAGTGTAAGTCTTCATATTTATTGAAGTTGAAGTATTGATGGATTAGTTTCCATTATTAGAGAAATAAACTCTTTTGGATAAAGGAAACACCGTGCATTGATTTGTGGACTTGGTGAAATCCTGTTGGGGAATCCTGAGAAGCTGGGCGAATTTTACTGGGGAATCCTTGGAGCGGTAATTGGAATCTTTGCTCTGTTGGGGATATGAGAGCACCTGATACCATTAGGCTGCAAACTTGGAGATACGAAAATGATCCTGTAGCAGGATGTCCTTGCTTCTGCTCTTGCTGGAGAAAGTACATGCGAGGATTTTATGGAACGACCTATAGATATTATCTTATTTCTTAAAGCCATTAGTAATTGTCTTTCTGTTTTCTATTCCCCTTTTTTTTATGTGCTCATTTGTAAACAATAATTATGTTCAAATGCATATGTTCAAAATTAATCATTGGACGTTTTTGCAAATAAAACAGGAAGGTAAAAGTAAAAATAGATAGTTTTGCATTTTCAAAGGAATATCTTTGTATTAACTTGAATAAGTATTCTTATACAAAGAGGCGAACAACCTAGTAAGAGAATGTCGTCGTGAAAATTGAAAACTTATACAAAGAAAGACAGTTATGTGAAATAATCCCATGGGGTTCCCGTTCTGCTATAGCCTTCATGTCTTTGAGCGTCTCATCCACTTGCTGCTTTGTCCGAAGCTGATTGGTTTGATTATTACCGTTTGAGTTTGATGATTGATACTGAAGATTGGCTGCAAGGTGATCCAACGGGACATAGTCATACGCTTTAAATCTCTAACTTTTTCCTAGACCTCCCTTTCAGGTTTGCAGTCCACCGGGATACCCTTTTTTGCTCAAGCCGCCTTTTCAGGTTTTCAGCTTGCCGGGTGTACAAATGTTTTTATGTTTATCCCTAATTTTTTCCTAGGCCAGTCAACCTAGCGGGTCTTTTTTCATGCGTAGTATATTTTAACTATGTCCGCGTTTACAGAGTGTGGAAGGTCGTCACCGTCCATATTGGTTAAGATCATTGCCCCACCAGAAAATATGTTTTTGATCACAAATGATCCTTTGTATGTAGGAGTCCATTTTCCCCTGGGATCACCTTGTGGCAGTATGATACGCTTGATTACCAAGTCACCAACCTAATATACATGGCGTCTGACCTTCTTGTTAAAAGCTCTAATCATACGTTTATGGTACATCTGGCCATGGCAGACAGCCGTAAGCCCCTTCTCATCAATTAAGTTCAGCTGGTCAAGTCGAGTTTGAATCCATTCATCTTCATTCAAACCTACATCCCTCATGATTCTCAAAGAAGGTATCTGGACTTCAATTGGTAGGATAACTTCCATGCCGTATACCAAGGAGAAAGGAGTTTCCCCTGTTGATGTGCGCGCTGTGGTACGGTAACCGTGGAGAGAAATAGGTAACATCTCATACCAGTCCTTAGAGGTCATTGTCATCTTTTGTATGATCTTCTTCATGTTTTTGTTAGCGGCTTCTACAGCGCCATTCATCTTCGGTCGGTAAGGAGAAGAGTTACGATGCTGGATCTTGAATTGCGTGCATAGTGCGGTGATCATAGTATTGTTGAGATTGGTACCAATATCTGTAATGATTCTCTCCGGAATACCATACCGACAGATAAGATTCAGTTTGATGAATCGGGCCACAATGTTCTTGGTAACATAAGCAAATGAAGTTGCCTCGACCCACTTTGTGAAGTAATCAATGGCAACCAGGATGAAGCGGTGTCCATTAGAAGTTGTAGGTCTGATCTCTCCAATCATGTCAATGCCCCACATTGTGAATGACCAAGGAGCAGTTAGGACGTTTAGAGGAACCAGAGGCACATATACTTTGTTAGCATAGATCTGGCACTTATGACAAGTTCGTGAATGCTAATAACAATCCGCTTCCATGGTGGACCAGTAGTATCCTGCCCGTAGGATCTTTTTAGCCACCGTGTGCCCACTAGAATAGGTGCCAAAGGTATCTTCGTGTAAATCAGCCATGATCTTTTCTGCCTCACTCTTGTCTACGCATCAAAGAAAAGTAGAGTCGTGGTTGCACTTATAGAGGATTCTGTTACTGAGGAAGAATTTAGCAGAGAACCTCCTCAGGAACTTCTTATCATTGACTGAAGCTCCCTCCGAATATTCTTGGGCCTCGAGATATCTCTTAATTTCATGGAACCAGGACTTGTCCACTACTTCTTCGGTATAAATCTCATGACAGTAAGCTAGTTCGTCCATCCTCTCGATAGTGATATGAGGAGCCTCATTATCCCACCTGATTTTGAACATGGATGACATAGGGGCTAGCGCGTCCGCTAGTTGATTTTCTTCTCGTGGAAAATGCTCAAAGGTAATTTCCTCAAAATGTGGGATTAGTGTCAACATATGTTCTTTGTAAGGGATGAGATTAGGATGCTTCATATTCCATTCTCCTTTGATCTGACTGATGACTAAGGCTGAGTCTCCAAATACACTTAAGGACTTGATCCCCAAATCTATGGCAACTTTGAGACCCATAATACACGCTTCATATTCAGCCATATTATTGGTACAGTCAAAACACATACTGGCAGTGAAGGGAGTATGACAAACTTCAAGAGATATGATCACAGCGCCTATGCCATTGCCGAGTGCGTTGGAAGCTCCATTAAAAACCATGGTCCATTGGGATCCTTGTTCAGGTCCGTCATACAGTTTAAGTTCATCACAATCATTTATCAACATGATGTCTTCGTATGGGAATTAAAAATTCATAGATTGATAGTCATTTACAGCCTGATGATCCAAATGATCAGCTAGTACACTCCCCTTTATTGCTTTTTGGGTAGTATACTGAATGTCGTATTCGGCCAGGACCATCTTCCATCTTGCTATTCTTCTAGAGAGGGTAGGCTTCTCGAATATGTATTTGATATGATCCATCTTGGATATTTATAAGGTAATGTGAGTCAACATATACTGTCTTAGCCGGTGAGCAGCCCATGCCAGAGTGAAACAAGTTTTCTCAAGCAGTGAATATCTGGTTTCACAATCGGTAAACTTTTAGCTCAGGTAGTATATTGCATGCTCTTTTCGGCCGGACTCGTCATGCTGCCCCAGCACACACCCCATTAAATTTTCCAAAACTGTTAGGTACATGATCATAGGTCTTCCCTCAACTGGTGACATCAAAATGGGAGGCTCTTGAAGGTACTCCTTGATCCTGTTAAAGGAAGCCTGACAGTCGTCATTCCATTCCACCACTTGATCTTTCTTCAGTAATTTGAAGATTGGTTCACAAGTAGCGGTCAGATGGGAAATAAATCTGGCGATGTAGTTTAGCCGTCCTAAGAATCCCCTAACTTCCTTTTTAGTGCGAGGAGCAGGCATTTCTTGTATTTCTTTTAGCTTTGAAGGGTCCACTTCAATACCTTTACCGCTGACTACGAAGCCTAAGAGCTTACCAGACCTTACTCCAAAAGTGCATTTATTCGGGTTCAGCCTTAATTTGTATTTCCTCAGTCTTTCAAACAGTTTCTGCAGATGGTCAAGGTGTTCCTCTTCAGTTTAGGATCTGGCTATCATGTCATCCACGCAGACCTCTATCTCGTGATGGATCATATCGTGAAACAAAGCTATCATGGCACACTGATAGGTTACCCCGGTGTTCTTAAGCCCAAATGGCATAACTTTGTAACAGAACGTCCCCCACTATGTGACGAAGGTCGTTTTCTCCATGTCCTCAGGTGCCATTTTGATCTGATTGTATCCAGAGAAACCATCCATGAAGGAGAATACTTTATGCTGTGCGGTGTTGTCAACCAGAATATCGATATGGGGAAGCAAAAAGTCATCCTTGGGGCTTGCCCTATTCAGGTCTCTATAATCCACACACATACGTACCTTGCTGTCCTTGTTAGGCACTAGAAGAACATTGGCGACCCATTATGGATAGGAGGTGACAGCTAAGAATCCAGTTTTGAACTGCTTCATGACTTCAGTCTTGATTTTCTCTCACATTTCTGGCTGCATATGACAAACTTTCTGTTTTACTAGAGGGAAATCCTCTTTTGTTGGCAGACGATGGCCCACGATATCAGTGTCAAGTCCTTGAATGTCTTTGTATGACCAGTGAAAGACCTCAACATAGTCATGTAGTATCTGAATTAAACGCTTCTTGACACTATGCTCTAGATTGGCACCTATCTTGACTTCTTTCCCGTCCTCTTCAGTACCTAAGTTAACTGTTTCAACCAACTCTTCGTAGGGCTGTATGGTCCTTTCTTCCTGTTGTAATAATCTGGAAAGTTCCCCCGACACCTCACAATCTTCCCCACCTTCATCCTTGGCTTGGTAGATTGAATTTTCAAAGTCATGATAGGCCATAACAGAACTGTTACCAATGGAATCCCGGGTGGATGTGGATCTGCATTTCGATATGTGAGCGTGTGTAAGAGCATAACTATCTTCGACAAAATAAAAGGTAGAAAAATAAAAAACAAGGAGCGTAAAATTTGCATGCAAAAACGTCCCATGATTTATTAATGACATATGAAGATGAAGTAACAACCCTCATGGATGGACCATTGTGCCTCGGGTAAGACACAAGGTTTTAAAGTCTAAATTGTTTAAATATTACAAGTCCGGAAAAAAATTAAAAGACAATTACTCTTGAATAAAAGTAATAGGAACAAATTCTTTGGCCTCCCAATTGTTGAGTCCACCGCCGATGGTTGGAAAAATCCACTCGTCCATGTCACAGCTGCTATCACTGTCTTCCAATGCATTGACTCCCTGATTGTTGATGCGTAATGGTGGTCCCCCAGTGCGAGTACGTCAAACATCTCTTTAGGCCTCCAAAGTAAAACCCAAACCAATTTTTTTGGATTTGTAGGGAATATCCGGAAGTTTACCCCAGATGGTACATCCACCTTCCTCAACTACTACTCTAGCATCCTTCAGAGAGGCCATTTTCAATGGAGGTCTGGTAACCTTCAGAGTCTTGGTAGTAGTCTTGGTCGCAACAACCGTCTGTGGGACCTCTTCAAAATTCTGACATGGGGTCTTAATGAACTCACCGTCCATTTCAACATACTTGAAAGAGTTTAGGTGGCTGACCATATATTCCTCCTCCCCATGGACTATGATGATCTTTCCCTTAACTGGGTACTTCAACATCTGATGTAGGGTAGAAGTGACGGCACCAACCCCATGGATCCAGGGTCGACCCAACAGACAGGAATAGGATGGGAGGATATCCATCACATAGAATGTTGAATCAAAAGTATGAGTTCCAACTTTGATAAGGATGTCTACTTCTCCGTGCACTGTTCTTTTAGAACCATCAAAGGCCCTCACCACAATGTTGTTGGGCTTTAATGTGAGTCCTTCGCAATCTAACTGATCAAGAGAATTCTTGGGTAAGACATTCAACGATGAACTTGTATCCACCAGAACATGGGCTAATGTAGTACCCCTGCACTCAATGGAGATATGCAAGACATCATTGTGTTTCCTTCCCTTGGGAGTTAAATCAACATCAGAAAAACCCAGTCCATTATCAGCAGTTAGACTGGTCACACAATTCTTGAATTGATTAATGGAGGTCTCTTGGGGCACGTGGGCGGTCTTCAGAAATTTTACTAAGGCCTTAGCGTGGGCCTCAGAACACAACAGTAACGCCAGCATTGATATTTTGAGGGGGTCTGCCCCAACTGTTCTTCGACGTTGTAATCACTTTTCTTGATTATCTTTAATATCTCTTCCATCTCCTTCCTAGAAGCCTCGGGAATGACTTCTGGATGCGCCTTCGTCTGGACAGACTCAAATATTGCCTCCTTTCCCCGTGTCTCGGTAGTAGGGATAACTGTAGGACTAATAATGGGAGTAACACTGGGAATACTGGCAGGAGCGGTAGTGGGAATAATTACAGGAGTAGCAATGGTATTTGGAGAGATCTCGGGGGAGAAAACTCTTCCACTTCTTGTTATCTTACTGGTCCCAACGATATTGTCGATGTCAGGATCAGTGCCTTCAGCAACTTTGTCTTTGATAGCCAATAGATCTTGCTTGACGCCATGGTGATAGACGCCAGCCCCATAGTTCCAGGGAACAACTTTATCCTAGGAATATGGTATTGGCCCCGACATGGTGATGATTAGAGGAGCAGACTTTGGAACAGATGTAATCTTGACGGGTCTTTTGGTGGATACCTTGGGAGGATTGTCGGAAATGGTGATGATTGAAACATTTTCAGAGGAATTTCTGGTAAGGGGAACTTTCTCGAACAAGATTTCTTTGTTAAACATCAGGTGCTGGACGCCCATCTTCAGTAATAAACAGCCATCTGGTAGAGACATACATAAGCAACAACTTTCATCACAACCCGGAAACAGACTGGATTGTAATAGATTCTATTTAACAGACAAAAGGGGAGTAGTTAACTCATCCACGGAGGAAACAAAACAGCCATCATCAACAACATTGACCCCTTGGCCATGTTTGGGCATTGGCGCCGTTATTACATTAGGTGTTTCTGGGGGGGTCAAACTCAATCTCTTTCGCCTCGATAAGGTCTTATACCTTATTCTTCAAGGCCCAACAATCGTTTGTATCATGCCCCGGACTTACAGAATGATAGGCACATCGAGCATTCAGGTTGTAGCAGGGAGAAGCCGTATTGGGGTTCTTGGGAGCTTCCTTTAGAGTCACCAGATTGGACTTCAATAGATGTGGCAAAACTTGGGACAAGGTCGTGTTGATCCAGGTGAATCGTCTTATGGGCGCCTCCGGCCTGCGTTGATAGTTTCACTGTTGATTTGATACAGGATTGGAGATTATAATAGCCCCTACCGTCGGGCGATGTTCAGTTTTGTTTTGATTCCTGTGGTCATAAGCAACACTGACCTCCTTCTTTCCGGTAAAGGGTTTCTTCATCGTGCTTGAGGATACACCCCTTAGAATTTTTCTGCTCTTAATACCGACTTCTACCCGCTCACCAGTCATGATTAGTTCAGTAAATCCAGCCGAAGAGCTTCCGATCAGATGGTTGAAGAATGGACCTGACAACGTGCCTAAGAACATATCCAACAATTCTCTGTCAGATAAAGGGGGATGGACTCTTCCCACGAGATCCCTCCATTTTTGGGCATAAATTTTGAAACCTTCACCAGCACCCATAGGCATACTTTGCAATTGTGTTCGAGTTGGAGCTAGGTCAGCATTATACTGGTATTGCTTGTAAAAAGCAGCAGCCAAATCCTCCCAATTGGGAATATTGGTTCCTTCCAACTGATAGAACCAATCCAACTACATCTCTGACAAACTTTCTTGGAGGAAATGTACCCATAGGTTCCTATCAGTAGTATGGGGTTGAATCTTCCTGACATATAAACTTAAATGCAGCTTAGGACAAGAGACACCATCATATTTTGCAAACACGGGGACTTTAAATTTTTGCGAGATGACCATCCCTGAGACAAGTCCTAGCTCTTCAAAGTCCAGCCCAGGTACCCTCTGGATTTCCATAGCATTGAGGCGATCCTGCAGCTATTTGTATTTATCATTAACAAGAGGATACTTTTCTTCAGAGTATTCAGCTTCTTCTTCTTCTTCAGACTCCTGGTTGTCATTTCCCTCCTTGTTCTTTCCTTCTTGATTATCTCCTTCACCCGATGAGGTTGCGAAATCTAGAGCTTGGTTAGTTGGTCCTCTAAATCTTCTTCCCAAATTCAAAACACTGACTAGTTTCTTTGCCTTCTTCTTCTTATCTTTGATCAAGAGATCCTTCAGATCCTCTTGTCCTTTAGCCAGAGACAAGAACATTTGTTGGAATTGAGCATTCTGCGCTTGAAGACCCTTTACTGTCTGTTAAATATCCATCTCACTGAAATAAACAATAGAAAGATAAGGAGACCTGTTGTGAAAACTTGTTTGTGTTATGATGAATGAGAATGCATATGCGAATGATTTCAAGGAAATTTAGAGATTTAAATTTGTTTAGACAAAAGGAAACACACATTGTATTATTAATCCAAGTTCGAGTACATCACGCCTCTTTGGGATTACAATGAAAGAAATAAAATACAAAAACATAACTCCCAAGACAAGAAGGTTGAATGCATCCTTTTAGGTGCAATGTAGGAGTTCAAAATCCGCTCTTCATGAAGCTGCTCGGTGAGTTCCAGAACTTTTTTCTCACTGGCGTAAAATTGGGCTTCGAAGGTGTCTCGTTCTTCCTTTAGCTGAATCCAATCCTTTTGCAAGTCTTCAAGAGAGGTAGGCATGTTGGGATAAAGGACAATATACGATACATCTCCTTCAGTAACATGCTCCATGATAATAGGTAGGATGGAGGGGTAAGGCATTACGAGACTCTGAGCACGAGCTCGTACCCACTTAAGGTAAGGCTTAAGGGGAATATAATTCTTGTGTCCAAATGTCTTACTATCCACTTTGTTTACCATCCTCTAAGCTCGTATAAACCTTTGACGGTAGCCTTGATTGTCACTCTCGTAGTCTAACACCACACCTTGGATGAGCGCATCATGAGGACCATCTCTTCGTGCATACCTAAACTGTCGCAAAGCTAAGAAAGGGTTATAAGTGATACCTCCCCTAATGCCAAGCAAAGGGACATTAGGGAATTCCCCACAACGATCGATGATAGTAATTTCCTCTAAGGATCGAGAACACTAGTGAATATCTGAATATCTGAGTGAGATCAACCTATTAGACCACCTCAAACCTTGCTCGTTCTTCACAATGGATCGGGGGAGGTGCGAAACAAACCACCTAGCCAATAGAGGAGCGCAACACATGAAGGCTCCTCTTCTCTTCATGGTGCAAGAGTGGAGAGAATGCATGATATCTCCCAACAAAGTAGGCTCTGGATTGCGAGATATGAAGATTTTGACAGCATTCACATCTATAAGTTGGTCAGGATTTGGAAATAGTACCATCCCATAGATGATAAGAGCCAAGATTTCTTCAAAAGCTTGTAAATCCATAGTATTCCAACAATCTTGAGCTTTCTCCAACATGAACTTGGCTAGGAACCCTTTGATACCACTTCTTGTTTCCCAATTAGCCGTGACGTCAGATTATTGCAAGTGTAAAGCTCGGGAAATCTCTTCAGGGCTTGGGTCTCTTTCAATACCGTTGAAAGGTAGTTGATTGAGAATAGGAATTCCCAAGAGTTGGTAGAATTCTTCCATAGTAGGTACAAGCTGGTAATCGGGGAAGGTAAAGCAATGGTGCAAAGGGTCGAAGAACTGGAAAAGCACCTTCATCATGTCTTCATCAAAGCTTGAGGTAACCAAGTTGAGAATGCGTTCATGTCTTTTGGTGAATGGAGAGTTCTCAGGGACCCTTGATGCTAATTCTTTGAGCTGAAAAGGTAATCATATGGGATTGACTTGGATTGTATTTCTGCGAGTGGAAGTTATGTCCTACAAAATAGAACAAAGATGAATCTCAAAATCCTTGAAATGGTTAGTCTAAAATGCTATGGTATGATGGCATGATGTTATGTACAAGCGTATTCACAAGTTAATCAAACAAGTCCTTAGGTTTAGGCTTGCATGAGATTCATAGGTAAGTACCCTCTTGAAGTTTAGTTGGTTCAACCTGTCCTAGAAAGTAAACGGGTTCTAAAGAATCTCAATATCACTGATCTTTCTTCATTGGGCATTGTTTAAGCGCAAGCCTATTTATTAGCGACTGAAATATCCCAAAAAGTCTAATCTCAATGAGCGTAGTATCAAGTATCAACCAACTTCGGACTGTACCAAAGTCGACTACCTCACTACTTCCTAATGGCCAAGTTGTTCAAGTAAAGGTTCTAAAGTCAGTTAGTGCTTCATGACACCACACATCGGCCCCGTATTCTCCTTGACTACTCAATGGCTACTGGTACCAAAAAATGTGTCGCACTAACGTAGCTATTGCTTTGACCATGTTGGTACACCCCGCACAGTTCCCCAACTTATTGCTACTTACCTAAAAAGGTTCCCCAGATCCGGGTAGAGGATCAAAATAAACCCAAACGAGGAACCATAATGTAAAGCAAGCAAGTCAAACAAAGAAAGCAAATAAAGGTGATCTAGCCCTAAGGTAACCCCATTTTTAAATTATTCCCCATCAGAGTCGCCAGTTCTGTAATACGGTGGGAGAATTGACTTGGTGTTTTGCGTTTGATCGCAATTGTTGCGGATAGCAAGAGTCGCCAACGACTTTTCTTTTATCCAATAAGGAAAGGTTTAAAAGAACAAGAAAGACCTTTGAGATTATTTCTTGAGTTCGGGGGATAGGTTATAAAAAGGGAAGGTATTAACACCCTTTTCATCCGTAGTTATCTACGGGCTCTTAATTGCTTGCTAGATCACTTGCTTTTGTTTGAAAATGTGCTTGTGGTGTGGGTTTTGAAAGTATTTTGAAAAATGTCTTTGTAATGGTTCTCGCTTCTATAAGAACGCGTACAAAGGATTGGTTTTGAAAATAGTTCAAATAGGTGTTTGTGGAATGTGTTTTTGAAAGTGATTTTGAAAAGTGTCTTTGTAATGACTCTAGTTTCTATAAGAATGCGTACAAAGAGATTTGTCTTTTGAAAATGTTTCAAATGAAAGTGTTTGGTGCATAAAATGTTTTTGTTGTGAGCAAGCAAGCAACTAGGAGCATCATACTTACTCAAAAGTTCTAATGTTCCTTTCCTTCTCCTTTAGATGTTGCTATCTTACCATTGATTTGGTAATAAGCCCCATCATTGGATGTGAAGGGACGGGCGTGGGACGTTTGTATAGTCATAGAAGGAAACCTATGAGACGTTTTAGCAATGTAGTTTAGGGACTAGATCGTTTACCAAAGGCAACATTGAGGGTCATCGAGGGACTACGATCTTTTATCGAGGGTCTTTGCTAAAATGCCCATTTTCGAGGGACATGACTATTTCTCCGAGGCAACAAGTGAGATTACCCTAAGGGTGCATGTCTGAATAGTGTGTTTGATTTGCATGAATTTTCTTTGAATTTTAGGTTGTCTACTTGTTGGTTTTTATCTTACCATACATCCTAATTACTAACATTTATATGAAAGCGGTAAATTGCGGAAAGTAAATTTACTAAGCTATTACATCACTTGGGGATGGGGATAAAAATATACAAATGGGGATTTGTAAGAAATTAAATCCTAATTAATTATTACAACCATATTGAATGTGAATAAATGTAATAATTGGAATGAAAAGAAAATGAACTTTGTTTTGATTTTGTTAAAGAAAAGTTTTGATTAATTAAAATAATTATGAAAATAAAATATTTTTGTAATATTTTTATATATTCATAAAAATAAAACTTGTGAATAAATAGTGTGTAAAATATCAACTCAAAAGGAGTTGTTTTGATTTGTTGAAAAAATGTTTGAGGTTTGTTAAAAAAAAGGAAAAGGAAACAAAGGATAAAAAATGGTTCTGGTCCTACCAAGGTTTGAACCCAGGACCCTACACAGAAAAGCCTTTCGTGCGTGCTGTTTGTACCACTGGGGTAGTCTGTTTCATCCGTTGGTTGTACAACTTGTACTAAAAATAAAATAAACTCAGGGCTTCATTTCATTCCTTCGAGCACAGGGATGTATGTTACCATGTTAAGCTTTTTGAAAGCTTCGATTCTCAACCAAATCAAACAGTACAAATACCAAACCTATCTAAAATCTGAATACGCATCTAACTATATAACATTCAAAAACCATATATCAAAGGTTAGCACAAATTTGTTTGATGCCAAAATCGAGCCTAACTAGTCAAAATTGCAGTTCTCAACATATATGCCATGATAATCGAAACTAAAAGCATGGCTAACTTCCTAAACATGATATCTACATTTCTCCTTTTCAATGCATATACAAATGAAGTTTAAACGAAAGGTACCAAGTTTAATAAATCTTACCTTTTGGAGCGAAACTTGAAGTACTTCGACAGAACCTCCATAAATGGTTTGATATTTGATCAAGTCTACCTCAAACTCCTTGAAGATATTCCAGTTGCTACTTGGCTTTGAAAACCACTTGAATCAAAGGTTGATTAGGAGTGAATCGAAGAGTTCTATGACTTCCTTGAGTGGTCCTTTTTTTTGAAGTCTTTGGAAATGTTCCTAGGCTAGTGAATGAAAGCTAGAGGGAGTGAGTCAAAAGGCTGATGTATATGGAAGCTGGATGGTGAATCGAAAGAGCTGATGGGTGGAAGTCAGAGGATGAACCGAAAGGATCTAACTTATAAAGGATTTGAATTTTTTTGAGAGTGTGAGAGTTTTTTATGATCTTTTTTCTCTATCCAAAAAAATCTCCTATGATTTGTAAAGAGTCCTTCTATTTATATAGAAGAGGATTCTTTCACGTTCAAGATAACATGTTATTGTTTTGTGTAAAACAAAAAGAAATATTATTTAATTGGTTTTTCATGGTTCCCAAGTTCAAGTACAAGTGGGGGGCCTGATGTTTACAGGAGACTTGACTCATGCTTTTTGATGTTACTTGCACTCAAGGACAAAGGTTACAAGGCTCAATGCATTAACAATTTGCATAAAGCATATTTTTTCTAGAAATGGCAATGATAACTTTATGCCATATATGGAATGACCTTTTGGACAATACTTCAAACACATGGGTAATAGTTTAACTAATTGTGTAAAAAATTAATTATGGAGTGAGGCATAGTTTTGAGGCCTGAAGAGCAAGATCAGATAGCCCTGGCCTATGGATTCTGTCTTCAACTTGATGCCTTGGATCGAATACCTTATCTCTCATTTTGGCCATGCAGATCCAACCTTCAACCAAACTTAAGAGCAAACGAATTAGAATGTTTTCAACAATGTCATGTCTTTTGATTGGGGCCATATCCAGCTGCCTGTACCATTTTGAACCCTTTTGTTTTTTATCACGTAAGTCCAACCTTCGACCAAACTCAAGGCAGGCAAAAAACTAAAAAAAAAACTCACAATGGCATGCCTTTCGATTGGGGCATATCCACATGAATATACTACTTTGAGTAGGCAAGATAATCTCAATGGCATAGTCAAAACGAAAGGAATTTTGGATTAACTTCTTACTTCACCAACAGGAGCCAAATTCCCTAAACGAAGAATGCACCCAAAGCTTGCATTAAAGAAGGCCATATGCCCAAACGAAGAATGTAACCAAAGCTTGCATTGAAGGAAAGCCACACGCTCAAACGAAGAATGCAACCAAAGCTTGCATTGAAGGGGGGGGGGCACATGCCCAAACGAAAGATGAATGCAGGGGGTCTAAATGTGCAATTGAAAGATTCCAAAAAGAGACCTTTGCCTCCTGATTCGAAGGAAGCCAAACAAGAGGATTTTCCTCTTTGAATCAAAGGAGGCTACAAGAGGCCTTTGCCTTGTGTCTACTAGCCTGGTGGGAGCCTCTTGCATGTAAGAAGGAATTTGTGGCTGAATTGAAGGCTACATATAGCCAACCATCACTTTGTGAGTCAAAGCAAGCATGGAAGGGAATACTTGTCCAATCAACACAGGCATGTAAGCACCAACCATCCAATTGAAGCAGGCACATAGGCAGCCATTGTATTATGAACCATATGAGGCCAAAGATGCAATCGAAGGTTGCATGCAGGAAGCTCCTGCCTTATGAATCAAAGCCAATGCGCCAGAGGCCCATGCCCAGTCGAAGGATGCAAGCCAAGCTTGGATCGAAAGAGGCCAAAAGGCCAATTGAAAGAGATAAATCGAAGGAGACTTGTTTTTTCTCTAATTTTTGTCAAAAATATTATTTTCATCTGTTTTCCCCTTTTTAAACAATTTCCTCTTTAACTTGATGCTGGAAAATCCAATTTGTACTTATGCAAGCTTGAATTTTTAGAATCATTGTGAGAAATGCCTTGATAAATGAGAGGGCAAATTTTAGGGTACAACAGGTTTCATTGAGTTGAGGATGACTTGAAGTATTCATTAAAGTTATGATTTAAGTTTAAATTTTGTTCAAAGTTGTCAATATTAGGTTCATGCAAGATTGAATGTTTTAGGTGGATTTATTGGTAACAAAGGCATACTTCATTATTTCACCAAGTTCAAGATTTATTCAAGTTTCATCCAAAGGCTTTCATTTTTTAGATCCATGGTTTTATGATTGACTAAATTTTTCTAAAACATGGTTCTTAACTAATGTTGAACAAGATGTCATAACATCTTGATCAAAATGATACAGTAGAATGTGAAGGTTGCATTAAAGACGGGTGTTCTGACAAATGTTGTGACATGCTAAACCAGAACATCAATACATGCTATTTTAAATGTTAACAGATTAGATTTGGTTTTGTAATATTTATTTTGGATATATTACAAATATTTATGCAGAGCAAGAAGATTTAATCTGGAATAATTGATCTAATCTCCATATGTAAATAAGTTTCTAAAATTGGATGTTGAGACAATTTAGGAAACTTGATGTTTTGTTCCAATATTTAAGGAGATTTTTCTACATTATTGGTGTAGCCCTCATCTCGTGGATCAAGAAATATCTGGGGTGAAGTTTTCAAAGCCCATGGACTACTAATGAGTATTTATAGAGAAACCTATTGATAACACGAAAATATATCGTATATTCGACTTGGTTCATGTGCATTTTTGTATAGTTTTCATTTATTTTTGTTTTGTTATGCCGGTATTTCTATTTCATTTCAGGTACATGGTAACACAGACCCTCCATGTGAAAAAGAACGAGAAATGGCTAAGAAACTGGGAAGAATAGGAAAAAAGAAAAAGAGTAGGAAAAAACCATGCTTTGGACCTGTGGACCTGCGGCCCTGGTCGCAGACCTATGGCCCTCGCCATAGAAGTTGTGTCCCTCACCATACACTTCAAAAGCGTCCCCCCCGCCATATAATTCAAAAGCGTGGCACTCACCACAAAAAACGTGGTGCTCGCCACAACTCATTTATGTAGGCCATGTACTTCATCTTGTGGTTTCTCCATGTCACCATTTTTTCCAGACTTTTCTCCACGAAGCCATTTTCCCCGATTTTTCAGGATGCACATCATGGATTTTGGGTCACGAGCGGAGGAATATAAAATGAGGGACAGTTCTACCACCAGGGGGTTCGACATTTTCTCATCCAAATTTTTAGTATGAATTAGGCATATATTTTCACTCTCTAAAATACCGGATTGTTCACATCGGGTAACCGATATACCATTACTTTGAAATTCTGAATTCTACTCATGTACTTGGATCAAAGAGCTATTTAATCATGTCGACATTATATTAAAAGTTCCAATTCGCTTTACTTTCTTCTTTATAGTTTTTTATTTACTGCTTTATATTTATTGTTTTCTTGATAACCATGCTTTGCTGTATCAAATTTGGTATGTTTATTGTTTTCTTAATTAGTAATATGTCTGACTAAGCATTTTAGAGTTCGGTATGTGAGCATCGTCATTTCCGATGGGACTCTGTAACAAGTTGGCTTAATTATTTGTTTCAAAAATTTAGTTTTGGTTTTTAGTTTTTATATTTAATTTAATCAACTTTGTCACGAGAATGAGAAGCTATTTAACACGATTTTGTCACGAGAGTGAGAAATTGACTAAGGTTCGAGCCGGCACTGCGAGAGCACGGGGGTCGAACTAGATAGTAGAAACTAGGCATTAATTCTAAACACAGCGAGAGCGCTTTAGGATTAATTAGAAATTGTTCAGTTTTCAAAACGCGTTCCTTTATTCAAGGGGGCGAACGAGAGAAAAATTTTACGGTTGAGGAGCATGACTTTATTCAAAACCACGAGAATGTGAGATATTGTCTTTAAATTGATATTTTCTACTAAACACTTTTCTAATTTCAATGTAAGCCAACAAGTTACAGAGTCTTTGAGATACACAGAATCCACATTCCGACCTCTCTCTTTATTTTATATTTCTTTAATATTATTTTAGTCTTTATCTTAGTCTTAGTTTCCCCTTAATCAATCATTCATTAGCCTTAGCTTTACAAAGCGAAAACAGATTACAATAGGTTAATATTGGTATTTGTGGGTTCGATAATCTTTTATGTTACTTTAATACTTCTGTTCACTTGCAGACGTATCAAGTTTTTGGCGCCGTTTCTGAGGACCAACAATCAATATTGTTATTTCCGTTGTTGCACTGTATAGACTAAGGCACTCTTATCTTAATTAATATGTATCACCCAAATTTTGCTACAACTCCCACTCCCAATATTTATAGGAATCACAAGAATCTCGTAAATACGACCTCGAAATGCTAATAGAGGATTTCAATGCGTCACAAACTCAATCTTACCCAAATTACCTCTACTACCAATCCAAACATTTTGAGGAGTCGCAAGAATCCCATAAATCTGATCTCGAAACATTACTGGAGGATTACAATGCGACTCTAACTTATCCTCAACCAAATTTCCTCTATAATCACCATGACTAATATTTTGAGGAATCACAAGAATCCCAAAATTCCACTCTCAACATATTAATCGAGGATCTCAGTGCAACACTAACTCACTCTAGGCTAGAAACCCTAATGACAGAACGCTTTGTGGAGACACAAAATGTAATGCAAACACACTTTAAGGAGCCGCATGAATACCATAATTTAAATCTCGAAACATCAATGGAGGATTTCGATGCGATGCTAACTCACTATAGGCTAGAATCTATGATAGAGCATTATACAGAGACACAAACTATCCAAAATGAAGAGTTTAGAAAACAAAGTCTCTATAATAATGAAACCCTTAAGCATCTCTACAATGAGGTTGAGTCCTTCGTGTAACACCCCAATTCTACCCGACAATTATTATTAAATCAGAGTTAAAAAATTATGACAACCGAATCAGGATGCTACAAATTTAACTTAAAGCAACAACATTCATCAATGATATATAACACATTAAATCTGGATGAACCAACAACAAAATAAATTCATCTTTTAAAACCAGCAACTTTTATAACCATGCAGCAGAATCAAATATTCAACTTAAAAGAATGTAACATCTTTACCCAACTAAAACAACTTCAAAATAAATGTTATTTAACGAACAACAACTTAAATTTCAATCAGCTAAAATAATAACAACAATAAAATGGCAAGCGTTCATCCCCCCGAGTGTTACGTATCAGAGCAATGACACCGACTCGAACTACTGAAGGTAAAAAACCTTCACTCTAGATTACCTGCACGTTACCAACATTGGGGTAACATTCAAACAGAAGGGGTGATATATCAAACAATATAATCGAATGTATGATAAATATTACATTAGAATTAGTCCATGCCAAATCACTACTTCACAACTTTAAACAACATCAATCACAACAAAACATCAACGAAACATAATAATTAATTCATCAACACGACAACTCAATATGCAACGTGAAATGCAACTTGTTACTATGCATATGCATATGCATATGATACCAATGGATCAGAACTCCCATCTTAAAAACGGAGCATAACTCCCAACTTAAAAATGGAGCATAACTCTCAACTTAATAATTTCCAATTAATAGAGGCATCAACAAGGCGTAAGCCTTCTTTGCAGTTTGCCAGTCCAGGCCATCGCAAAATATGCAAATGCATGTGACTCAATGAATGCACTATCACATACTCATACTAATCATCATTCATCGCAAGGCATAAGCCTATATCACCATTATTACCAGTAAATAGAGGTAATTCATCGTCATTTAAAACTCTCTGTAACTTTGCATTATCAACAAAATTCACAGCAACAATCACAACAACACAACAACACAACAACATTGGCATAAGCCTACAACTTAATAATAATTCAACATAAATCAGCATAAATCAATGTTGTCCATAAGCCTATAACTTAACATATTCCTATAATTAGAGGCATCTCAACATAATTCATCAACCTGCAATTATCAATCCATAACAACTTATACAACACTGATATCGACCAAAATAATATATACGGGCAAAAGGGTTAGGAATTATGTGCCCCCCGACATGCACAACAACTAAGAAGAATAACAACTAATTTATACTCCTCGGCCCAACCTATAACTTTGTTCCGCTCGACAACAGTACCATGCTCCTCGGCACGCCTCGCAACCTATTGCTGCTCGACATCCAACACATATGTTCCTCGACACACTTTGCAGCCTAAATGCCGCTCTACACCTAACACCATCAACATCCTCCTCGACCACTAGTTCGGCCAACATAATAGAATAACATGATGTCATGACGATCACATCAATACAATTCATAACTTCCGACCAACTGCTCAGAATACCATAGTGTAATACGGTGGGAGAACTGACTTGGGTGTTTTGTGTTTTATCACAATTATTGTGGATAGCAAGAGTCACCACCGAGTTTTCTTTTATCTAATAAAAGAAAGGGTGAAAAGAACAGGAAAGTCCTTTTGAGAATTTTCTTGAGTTCGGGGGGTAGCTTATGAAAAGGGAAGGTGTTAGCACCCTTTTCATCCGTAGTTATCTAAGGGCTCTTAGTTGCTAGCTCACTTTGAAATGTTTTGTTTGAAATGTGTTTGTGATGGGTTTTGAAAGTATTTTTGAAAAGTGCCTTCGTTTAGGTGGACTTTGTAATGATTCTCGTCTCTATAATAATGCATACAAAGCGTAGACTTTGAAAAATATTTCATTTGAAAGTGTTGGTGTGTTTTTTAAAGATGTTTTGAAGATGATTGTGAGCAAGCAACTATGAACGTTCTACCTACTCAAAAAGTCTTAGTTTTTTTCCTCCTCCTTTAGGTATTACTACCTTTCCATTGATTGATAAGAAGACCTATTATTGGATGTGAAGGAACGGGCATGGGTCATCGTATATTCATAGAAAGCAACATTGTAGGTTACCTTAGAAATTTTTGTAAGGGTCTAAGATCATTTATGAAGGCAACATTGAAGGGCCATCGAGGGACTATAATCTTGGTTTTTGATAAAGTATCCCATGTTTACATAACATGACTATTTTATCTTTAGGCAATAAGTGAGGTTAATCCTAGAGGTGCAAGTGTGCAAAGTGTTTTGATTTCATATATTTTTGTCTTTGAATTAGGGTTTTCTACTTGTTGATTTTATGTCTTGCCATACAAACCTTAATTACTAGCATTTATATGAAAGTGATAAATTGCGGAAATATAAAATTCTACGCTATTACATCATTTGGGGATGAGGGTACAAATTTACAAATAAGAGATAAAAGAAATTAAACCTAATTACTATTACAACCATATTGAACGAACAAATAATGTACAATAATAATGAAAGTAATGTGAAAGGAAAAGAAAACTGTTTTTTTGTTGTTTGTTTTTATATGAAAGAGCTCTTAACCCAATTAGACTAAAAGAGAATGATTAATTAGTCTAAAAATACTAAACCTAAATTAAATAAGAAAAAGAAACAAATTAATTAAGAAAATAATTTTTAGATTTTTTATTTATGAAAAGATTTTAACCTATTTAATTAAAACTAAAAAAAAGAATAGAAAGAAATTAATTAATTAAACTCTTAAATTCTTAATTAATTAAAATAAACTAAGTCTAATATTAATTTAATTAAGAAAATAATTTGGCTAAAGGAAGGTTTTTGGTCTTGTTGTTTAAAAGAAATTAAATGAAAAATATACTAAATGTCTAAATAATAAACATAAAATATTTTTGGTATTTTTGTTCAATAAAATGATAATAATAATAATAATGATAATAATAATAATAATAATAATAATAATAATAATAATAATAATAATAATAATAATAATAATAGTAATAATAGAAAAATAAAATAAAATAAAATATAAAAATTAAAGTCAGGGGGGGTTAAAAAATGGAAATGATGGTTAACAAAAGTAAAAGGGGCGCTAGGCCCAAAAGTTTTTTTTTGTGTTCAAGTTAGAAAACAAAATAAATGGGCCTGTATCCAAAAGCAATCAGGGGGGTGAGAAGCCAAAAATAATCCAGGCCCAGAACAAAGTTCAGCGCCCTCTACTGATTCAGCGTGGTTAGCTTTGAAGGGTGCATCATGGGGACATGCATGTGATGTGTTTGAAGAAGTGAAAAACACAAGAAGGGGGGGGGGGGGGTTGAAACTTAAAATCAAAAGCAGTAGACACAATATTTTTATCCTAGTTCGTTTGATCTCAAACTACTCCAGTCCATCCGCCAAGGTGATTTCTCCTCTCTCCAACGAGGACTTAATTCACTAATCAAAACTGATTACAATACTACTTTGACAACTGCCAAAGCCTTCTTGAGTACAACCAAACCCGGTTTATCTCAAGGAAAACTAGCTTAATCAAAAGAAAATGATTTACTGTGTACTGTCGTTTTTCGTTACAAAAACTGTATCACTACTGTGATATATTACACAATTTGAGAGTATAAGAGAATATGAGTATTTGCAGCGTTTAAGATGTATGAGCAGTCGTTCGTGAAAATCGTAAACGATTTGTCCTTTAAGCTTGTTTATATAGTGTGGAAATCTTGTCCAAAATAAAGTGTGATAATGGACACTCAATGCACTTTCCATACTGAGAAGATTCTTGTCTGAATGAATCCGTTGCATATGATACTGTCTTAATTGAAAAGTAACGCTTTAGAACAATAGGATCTTGCATGCTGCTTTTACTTTAGAACTTTGATGACTCAGAGATATGAGGATCTGTTGGCGTATAAGACTTCTGTTCAGAGTCAGAGTATCTTTTACTTCAACCCAGATTCTGATCATCATTCTTTGGAATATTCTGATTAGCTCAGCTTGAAAGCTTTTGTAGCTTAACTTCTGATGTTGTTTCAGTCAGAACTTCTGTATAAAAAATAACACAAATTTAGAATGCATATTTGTTCTTTATTTGTTATCATCAAAACTCTAATTAAGGGTTGTAGAATCAAACTATGTTCTAGCAGTGTTAGATTTAATGGCTTGGCTGGTTTGATGGTGATGGAGAAAGGCACATGGTACACGCGCTAGCTTGACTAGAATTGAATCTGAAATAAGAAAAACTGAAAAAAACAAAAGGGTACCACTGGGGCTCGAACCTAGGTCTCTATAGTCACATGCGCGCGCTTCTGCCACTGGGGTGGCTATACACCCGTTTATTAATACAAAACCATAAATATATATTATAAACACGTCCCTGAAGACACGTTCATCTTCTTCCTCGCACCATCCATGTACAAGAAAATTTTAAAATTGTAACTCTCTCATTTCTCCACCATTTGCAAAAGTGTAAACATGAAAGTTGTGCATTTTTCCACTACGAATCCAACCATGTAAATTATGTAAGCTAAAAGTCAAAGATGAAGATTAATTTTGTTGGCCCCAAACTGAATCCTAATTTATTCATAAATCTCAAACCCAAAATTTCCAATGCACAGTCAATGAAAATGAAAACTATGGACATGGTTAGCTTTGGGGCAATGATATCTACATTTTTACTTCAGCATGTATGTCCAAAGGATGCTTGTATCAAGATATTGAAGTTATAAAACTTACCTCTTGCAGATGGATTTGTGTATGGAGTTTGAGCAAGCTTTGAGGTGTCCTAAGGATCTGTTTAGCTTGCCTGGACCTCCTTGACAGTATTCCAACTTTTACTTTGCTTTGAAAGTCCCTGAGTCTCCCTACTCAAGTCAACCTGCATGCTTGATGTTTGAAAATGGTAAATGATGGAAATGGGGTTACAGAAGTGTAACATGTGTTGGAATGTCTTTGATATGATGCATATAGAGTGTATGGATGATTAGATTTGAAAACGCAAGAGTGGTTTTTGATTTGGAGGTTTGAAGCTCAAAACTGTCAAGTTATGGCCAGTTCTATGCAGTAGGGTGCTTGGGATCTTTTAGGGTGCTTGAGCTCATGTCTTTGCTTGTAAATAGTTTCTATAGTTATATGAAAAAGGTTAGAGGAATTTAAGTTGACAGATCTGTGAGATATAGGGTTATGGCCATGTTACTTGATTTTGAAGAAAAGTGGAAAACATGGTTTCAAGGCATAGTACAAGCATGGTATGAGTTTGTTGGAGGCTCTAGACATGTTTTTATCTTTGACATTGCTTTTACTCAGATGAAACAAGTTGGGAGCTCAAGAAGTTGACTTCAAGAAGTTGGGAGCTCTAGACATGTTTTTATCTTTGACATTGCTTTTACCCATAACACTACTAACGGGAAACTTCAACAACACGTTTACTAATCATGCAATACATTCATACAGTGACTCCCTAACGACCACAACATAGAGGAACGAGCAACTTCGATAACAAATCCAGAAACCTCACGCACACAGTCATACAAGCGACCAATTCCCACATGATACACATCATAAATCATATTATAAGGTGAGAACCCCACCCTTACCTAGATTAAAGTTCGCTCAACCAAAGCTCCGACTGTAATCCTCGCTTTGCTCTGCTCGACGCCGGGCACCTTGCTCCTTCCTCCGTACAGCTCTTACGGTCAGTGTACAAACCCTTAATCACCAACTAAATCAAATCCTTGTGTCAGCTTAACCTTATATCATTAGTCCAATTAGGCTTGACTTTCACACCCCCACTTTACTACATCCATCCAATAAAATAGGCCTAACACAATTATTCTACTAATTCCAACATTATCATTATTATTAATCAAGTAATTAATTAACTAATAATAATCTAACAACTTCTACCAATAATTCCCAACATCTTACAACTTCAACAAATAATCTAAAAATAATTTAATTAAATAATTAATTAAATAAACGGGTGTTACAACTCTCCCCCACTTAGAATATTTTTGTCCTTGAAAATCTACTCGATACTACCACTCTTAACGCGAATTTCACATCACACTCTCTAATTCCCAAGTCGCGTATGGCAACACTTCGACCACTACTTTGTCGACATAACAATAACTCAACACAATTTAAATCTAATACACACACGCTAATCATTCAACACATCCGCGACATAATCGTTAACAACTTATCAACCACTTTAACAATATCTTGAAATATCAACCTTTTAAAGTAGTAACACACTTATACTTGGATATACAACATCACATTATCATCTTAACAACATCTTCAACACCAAAACACATACGCAATTCCATTCCCATATATTATATATATATATATATATATATATATATATATATATATATATATATATATATATATATATATATATATATATATATATATATATATATATATATATATATATATATATATATATATATATATATATATATATATATATATATATATATATATATATATATATATATATATATATATATATATATATATATATATATATATATATATATATATATATATATGTGTGTGTGTGTGTGTGCGTGTGTGTGTGTGTGTGTGTGTGTGTGTGTGTGTGTGTGTGTGTGTGTGTGTGTGTGTGTGTGTGTGTGTGTGTGTGTGTGTGTGTGTGTGTGTGTATGTGTGTGTGTGTGTGTGTGTGTGTGTGTGTGTGTGTGTGTGTGTGTGTGTGTGTGTGTGTCAATTATCAACAACTTTATTCATATCTTCGTATCACCCTTATAGTGACATCAACATAGCCAACATAATCAACTTCGTCATATCATGGAGTATTATTCATCCTTTACAGTAACCAACAACAACATCACGACAACGAGAACAAAATCCTTATAACGTCAACTTAACAGTATAACTCAACAAATATACACACAACTCACCATCAACTAACAACCATATTAATATCCTTATAAATCAACAAATATTTACGAGAAAATACAGTACCATGGCACATCATCCCTATATCAATAATCCACCAAATCAACATGTAGATCAAGACATATCATTCCCATAGGCTTCTTATATTTAGTCTTTTACTTCTAACGAGTCGTATAAGCATAACAACTGTGCCACATCACGCTTCAACTGCGCAACTATGATCATCCATCTTACATCGTTGTCCTCATTAAAGTTTCCGTCAAATATATGGTTTACAAGATTCAACCTAGTTTTGGACTTTATTTAACATCCACCATAAAATCGTTGTTCACTTGATATACTCAATATTTCACTTTGCAACGTTAGCTCACATATAAACCCACTACTCCGAATTGTTTAATACGTCTCAACTCTTTCCTAATCACTCCTCCATTACTTCATACAAACTGATGAGCGACTATCATCGCGATATAACATCAATCACTTTACACACCATTAAGACAGTAAGACAAATCTATACCATCCAACACGATCTCGTCTACTATCAACAAGAGATTAAGGGTGATCAGTTCCTCAATTTGTCAATATATAGTCGACAACCATAATGGAGTATAAACCATTGTTACCAAACCATAATAATGTTCCTTTAGAACTTGTACTCAGGTCACCTAAAGCACCATAATCCAATGATTTCCAATGAGGTTTACAAATACTCCCACAATTTCCCTCTCATTCGATCTTGTCGATGAGACACTAATGTTTAACATATTACACAGTCCATATTACACTTACTTAGCCTCACACAAAGGTTAAGTATCCTCCAACTCAAGAATTACTTTCTTTATCTCCGCATCATCAGAAATACAAATTCGATTACGGAATCTTAACACACCTTGCACATCTAACTTGAAATCATCATTCTCAGACTGATCGAGTCCAACCATCAAATCTACCAATTCCACATCTAACTTCTGAGCTTCTTTGATATTGTCCAGAAAATCATTCTTAATCTTCAACATTCCTAACATAACACTCTTCAGTGTCAGTTTGCAAACTAAGCTCATATCTCTGAACTGTTCAATTAACTCTAATTCTTTAACCATCATTGCTGACATATGTAAATTCTTTTGACTTAAATCATCAGCCACAACATTAGCTTTACCTGGATGATAATTCAAACCGAAATCATAATCTTTTAACAACTCCAACCATCTTTATTGTCTCATATTCAGTTCCTTCTGATCAAATAAATACTTTAAACTCTTATGGTCGCTAAATACTTCAAATCTAGAACCAAAAAGATAATGTCTCCAAGTCTTCAACATAAACACCACTAAGTACCATCTTAGACACATTCATAATACACTACAAATGACTCACCCGGATTAGGCAAAACCAATACCGGAGTAGTCGTCAATCTTTTCTTTAGTTCTACAAAACTTTCTTCACATGTAATATCTCATACTTGAAATGATGAACTTCTATCCTTTTTAATGCCGAACATCTCATTTCTCAACTTAATCGTCAACAACATATTATGCTTGACCTCGTCTCGAACAACTATGATAATAATCATTTATGCCAAAAAAGCCTCTAGTTCCGGAAACGACTTCAGAGTTCCTCCATATGGGAATGCATCAACCATATTCGAAAACACTTTCATATGATAGAATATTTTATATCTCCTCACAGGTTCAAATGGAACACCAATCTGATACTCGGAACACAAGATATGAATTTCTAAAGTTATCCAAAAATGCGAACACCGACGTCATGCAACAACATACTATTACACATCTTACGATAACATCAAAACAAAAGTTCTTTGTACTGGTACCAACACTTACCACTCTTGAAATTGTACTCATCTCCTCGCATTTCTGACTCTGACTCGCGATTTAAAACATTCCAACAACTTCAACAATCACTCACGAGGATCCCACGACAAGGTCTACAACAATATATCACTCTATCATTGTTTAAACGTCGGCATCTTATGCAAGGGCTACCCAAACCGACAAATTCACAGTCCACCAGCAGTGCTGAAACATCGCAACTTTCTAAATTCCATCTTCTAAAAATTATCCTTGTTACTTAACAATCACCTTCAGAAACATCAGGGATTCACACTCTACTCATATATCAACAACCTTTACATTTCTCCTTATTCTTCGAGAATTAAACATCAACAATGTATAATCATCCTTCCTCAAGACGTTCCAACTTGATTAACAAACAAAATCTTTAATCCATGTCACCTTCGGATTCGGGAAAAAACAAAACTTCAACAATACTTGCACTGTCGCCATACCAAACCAACATCTTACAACAGAATCATATCTGAGAAGCAAAGCTTATCCCTCACTTATCTTTAAACCAACTCCTGCAAAAAAGCGATTAGAAAAGCAAGCAAGCACCGGCAATGTTTCACAGACTAGTCACGTACAAAGGAACAAACAACATTATACAACTTGGCCAGATGGACCGACTTGCTCAGATACCAACTTTGTAACGTTCTATCCGACAATTATTATTAAATCAGAGTTACAAAATTCCGACAACCGAATCAGGATGCTACAAATTTAACTTATAACAACGACATTCATCAATGATACATAACAAATTAAATCTGGATGAACCAACAACAACATAAATTCATCTTTTAAAACCAGTAACTTTCATAACCATGCAGCATAATCAAATATTCAACTTAAAAGAATGTAACATCTTTATCCAACTAAAACAACTTCAAATAACAGTTATTTAACAAACAACAACTTAAAGTTTAATCAACTAAAATAATAACAACAATAAAATGGCAAGCGTTCATCCCCCGATGTCACGTATCAGAGCAATGACATCGACTCGAACTACTAAAGGTAAACAACCTTCACTCTGGATTACCTGCATGTTACTAACATCGGGGTAACATTCAAACAAAAGGGGTGAGATATCAGACAATATAATCGAATGTATGATAAATATTACATTAGAATTAGTCCATGCCAAATCACCGCATCACAAATTTAAACAACATCAATCACAACAAAACATTAACAAAACATAATAATTAATTCATCAACATGACAACTCAATATGCAATGTGAAATGCAACTTGTTACTATACATATGCATGTGGTACCAATGGAGCAAAACATCCTTCTTAAAAACGGAGCATAACTCCTAACTTAAAAATGGAGCAGAACTCCCAACTTAAAAATTGCCAATTAATAGAGGCATCAACAAGGCATAAGCCTTCTTCGCAGTTTTCCAGTCCAGGCCGTCACAAAATATGCAAATGTATGTGACTTAATGAATGCACTATCACATACTCACAACAATAAACATTCATCGCAAGGCATAAGCCTATATCACCATTATTACCAGTAAATAGAAGTAATTCATCGTGATTTAAAACTCCCTGCAACTTTGTATTATCAACAAAATTCACAACAACAATCACAACAACACAACAACATTGGCATAAGCCTATAACTTAATAATAATTCAACATAAATTAGCATAAATCAATGTTGGCATAAGCCTACAACTTAATATCTTCCCATAATTAGAGGTATCTCAACATAATTCATCAACCTGTAATTCTCAATTCAGAACAACTTATACAACACTGGTATCGACCAAAACAATATATACGGGCAAAAGGGTTAGGAACTACATGCCCCTCGACATGCACAACAACTAAGAAGAATAACAACTAATTTATACTCCTCGTCCAAACCTACAACTTTGTTTCGCTCGACAACAATACCGTGCTCCTTGGCACGCCTCTCAGCCTATTGTCGCTCGACATCCAACACATATGTTCCCCGACACACTTCTCAGCCTAAACGCCACTCGTCACCTAACACTACCAGCATCCTCCTCGACCAATAGTTCGGCCAACAACACAGAACAACACGACGTTATAACGACCATATCAACACAATTCGTAACTTCTGACCAACTGCTCAAAATACCACAGTAACGGGCAACTATATTTCCTATCAACAAATTCATTCATTGTATAAGATCGTCGCGCATAAACCCTCCTAATACGACCATAAAAAAAACTCCTAATTTCCTATCAACTGCTCGGAACACCACAACATCATAACGACCACACCACCCAGTGATAAACTACACTAACCTAATCACCGATTCTACCAAGCAATCGTACATATAACTCAAAACACCTACAACACTACTAACAGGAAACTTCAACAACAGGTTTACTAATCATGCGATACAGTCATACAGTGACTCCCCAACGACCATAACATAGAGGAACGAGTAACTTCGATAACAAATCCAGAAACATCACGCACACAGTCATACAAATGACCAATTCCCACATGATACACATCATAAATCCCATTATAAGGTCAGAACCCCACCCTTACCTGGATTGAAGTTTTCTCAACCAAAGCTCTAGCCGTAATACTCACTTTGCTTTGCTCGATGGCGGGCAGCTTGCTCCTTCCTCCGTGCAGCTCTTACAGTCAACGTACAAACCCTTAATCACCAACTAAATCAAATCCTTGTGTCAGCTTAACCTTATATCATTAGTCCAATTGGACTTAACTTTCACACCCACACTTTACTACACCCAACTAATAAAATAGGCCCAACATAATTATTCTATTAATTCCAACATTATTATTATTATTATTAATCTACTAATTATTTAATTATTAATAATCTAACAACTTCTACCAATAATTCCCAACATCTTAAAACTTCAACAAGTAATCTAAAAATAATTTAATTAAATAATTAATTAAATAAACGAGTGTTACACTTCGCGACTCACAACATGGAATTTGAGACTCAAATCTCCTTGCTTGCACAAAATCCTCTAGGACCCTTCCTTGAGGAGCATGTGGATGTTATAACAACCAGTAGTAAAAAACAAATCAAAAATCCTAAGGAGAGTGATAATGAGGTTGAAGAGAGTAATAATGAGATTGAGAAAAGTTCTGGTGAGAAAAGAGTAGAGATTGAGAAAGTTATACTGACACCATCTGAAAGGGAGGTTATCGAAGAGGTAGAGAAGGAAACATCTATTGTTGTTCCTCCTCCATATACCCTACTGTAGCAGTAGAAATATTGAGACTAAGTCATTGGATTGACTTAACTCGCACATATCAAAATAAAAATTGTCATCGCGCTTTAATGTTTCCAAAGGAATGGGAAAAGAGCGAATAACCCAAAAAGATGGGGAGAGAATCTAAGTTCTGGGGTTGGTTATGCAAAGGGAAGTATTTGCACCCTAAACATCTATGGTGCTCCGTCGGAACCTCTTTGAAAATCTTTGTATTTTGGCTATAAATGTTGTATACAAAAATAGATGGTGGAGATGAGAAAAGAAGTATTTTTTTACAATTTTTGCACCCGCCGCGGTTGCGAATCTTTAGTGCCTACGTACCATATTCCATGCAATAGGGGATCAGGGTATTCGTAGTTCACTTTAAAAAAAATTTAAAACACAAGTGTGTTGGTTAATTTTAAGAGAGGAGACATCATCGTCTTATCTGAGTGGAAGAACATACTTACTACCCATGATTATGAGAAAGGAGAATTTACATCATCTCAAAGTGGAGGATATAGCTTAGATTTTAAAATCAACAAAGCTTTACTCAACACCCAAGTGGAAAATATCTCACTTCACTACATATCGTAGAAGTATAGTAGTTTGCATCACTACAAGGATTGACAAGAGTCTAATCTTTTTGAGAAAATTTTAAAGCAAAAAAAAGCCAAAGTGGCAAAGATGGTTTGAATGAGATTGATTGATTTTTAGTCTTTTCATAAAAAATGTCAAAGTATTATTAGGTTGTTTAAAAATTGATTAAGAAAAGATTTTTTTGAAAATGCATGGACCTAAGTCTAAGTTTATTATGAAAGCGATTCAAGTTAAAAAAAACAAGAATAGTTTTGAAAAGGAGGGAAAATATTTTTGAAATTTAAGAAGGTGGGAGGAGATGAAGGGACTATCCTAAAGCATAAGGTAAAAGCTAGGGAAAAGAATCGTCTAACCAACAAGAAGCCAACACTTGACACAGAGAGCCAATGTAGAATTCCCATCCTTTAGATTGAAACCAAGCAAGCAAAGATACTAAACCTCTTAAGAATACCAAACTTCAAGTGCATTAAGTCTTCATAAAAATTGGGCAGAGTAACGACAATATACAGATGAATTTAGTATCACAGATAAAGCATATAATCAGAATAACATGCACACAAAGAAAACAAACAACTCAATGTCTCGGGGTAAACCCCAAGAACTCCAGACAAAATAACAGTAGAAGTCACAAGGTCTCAAGATAGTCAATGTCTCTAATCCTAAGTCCAAGAAGTCCATAGCTTCATCATGCAAAGGATAGTAACCAAATAGTCCAAGTAACCTTAAAGTTTTTTATGGTTCAAGTTTATTATTAGGTATCTTCAAAAAGAAATGTAAAGCTCAAGTGAGCAAAAATAAAAGTGACATAAAGATAAATGCTCAAGTAAGCAAAGATGAAAATAGCATGAAATGAAAATGCTAAAATAAATGTGCTTAAAGTAAAAAAGCATAATGTAAAAGCATAAAATAAAGTCAATTATTAGAAATTAGAGGTTAGTTGAATGACCATCTTGAAACTTACATTTGAAAACTTATTAAAAGATTGATAAAATAAAAGCCTCTCAACAACAAGTTTCATTTTTCTTTTTGTCAAGTATATCATTCATTTCAAATTATCAAGGCAACAATAAATGATCAACGATGTTTAAATGATTCACTTAGTTCCAACATTTATGAAGATTCATTAGAGAATTGATAAGACCAAAGCCTCCTAACAATGAACCTCAAGATTATTGGATCAAAGGTTTCAAATTAAATATGCTTGGGCTTGCAAACATAGGTCTTGCCCATGAATGATCATTTCTCGATTCGAGACAAAATATAGAATTATGTAAGCAATTGTAAGTGGACTTATATAGAAGCCACACCTATTTTGAGGCCAGTCAATAGCAATTTATATGCCATATGTTTGGAGTGATGATATGTAGATCATCCTCTAACAACATGTAGCACAAAGAGAAGAGGATGAGATGAAGGGGGATGGGACACATTTGAATAAAAAACTTTGATCAAAACTATCATTAAAATCATTCATCTATTTTGGTGGAGTTGGACTCAATACCCAAGATCCAATGATGTTAATGAAGTTCATGATCAAAAAAGAAGTAAAAAACACATGGCCAAAATATATTCAAAAAAATAAATTGCATTTAATGAATAAAGTAAAAAGGAAAACTGATTTTTAAAATGAAAATAAGAGGTAAAATAGAAAACCATTTTCAAAGTATCAAAGAAAAATTTTAAAAGACCATAGAAAAATTAGAAATGACCTCAAATATTTTTATAAATTCTTTGGTATTTTTTTTAAAATAGAAAAGTATTTTTAAACTAATTAAAATCACTCATATAAGTGAAGAAAAAGATCAAAAATAGTAGAAGTCAAGATAAAATTCTAGAAAAAATTCAGAAATTCAGAAACGAGAAATGATTTTTATAAAAAATTTCAAAATTTCAAAATATCAAAAAGTATTTTTTAAATGATTATAAACAAGTCAAAATAAAGGAAAAATTATAAAAAATAACAAATCTGAAAATAAAATCATGGAAAAATAAAAATTAGAAAGAGAATATTTGAAAATATTTTTGTGAATTGTTTCATAATTTTTGAGTCAGAAATGAATTTTCTATGATTTTTTGAAGTTTAAATCAATTAAAATAAAAAATCAAAAAATAAAATAACAAACCAAAAAAATGTGGACCATTGGATGAGAGTCAAAACGCGCTAGTAATCAGATCCAAAGGATCAAGCACGTTGTGCATATCATGGTCGACTTTGGAAATTACACCGAATCACCTTTTAAATATTAAAAACAACTAAAATTCCGGTGTGTTGGATGAAGTCTGACTAATGAAAGTAATCATATCCAAGGGCCCTTAAAGCACGCGTATGATAAAGCAAAAAATCAAACAAATAGAAAAGACCTAATCCAAGACAATCAAAAGCATATAAAATGACACACATTGCACACAAGCACCCTTAGAGTTTCACCCACTTGGTTGCCTAAACAAAAATGGCCATGGTATGTATGCAAAGTATCTTGGCAAAGCAAAATAAAACAAAAGATCATAGTCCCTCGATGACACTATCAAAAGGTTGCCTAAACAAATGATCTTGGTTCCTCAAAATGCTAAAGATACTTGGCAACATTGCTATCATGGTCATACGATGACCCACGCCTGTCCCGTTTAACATCTAAAGATAGAGTTGTTTACCAAATCAATGGTAAATCAACAATGTCAAAGAAATAAAAATACATAGGAAATACATTTGAGTAGGGTAGATAGTTCCTAGTTACTTGATCTCTTCCAAACAATCCTTGCTATTTTCAAAAAAACAATCACACACACATTTCAAAACATTTCCAAACAACTTTCAAAACATTGAAACATTTTTCAAAAGACAAACATCTTTGTATACATTCTTACAAACGAGAATCATTACAAAGATTTCCTAAACGATGGCCTCTTTTCAAAATACTTTCAAAACCACACAAAGCACCATTTCGAACAATTTCAAAAGCAAAGCAAGTGATCTAAATAAGTTACTAAGAGCCCATGGAAAACCATGGATGAAAAGGGTGCTAGCACCTTCCCTTTTCATAATCTACCCCCCGAACTCAAGAAAACATCTCAAAGGTCTTTCTTGTGATTTTTTACCTTTCCTTTTGGATAAAATAAAAGTTGGTGGCGACTCTTGCTAAACCGCGACATTTGCGAACACAAACGCAAAACCTCAAGTCAGTTCTCTCACCGTATCACAAAACTGGCGACTCTGCTGGGGATCTGATTATAAAAGTGGGGTTACCTTAAGGTTTTAGATCACATTTACATGCTTATCTTGTTTGAATTGTATGCTTTATATTTTGGTTCTATTGTTTGGGTTTGAATCCTCTACCCGGGTTTGGAAAACATTCATAGGTAAATAGCAATACGTTGTGGAAACTGTGCGGGGTATACCGACACAGTCTAAGCAATAGCTATGTTAGTGTGACATATTTGTGGGTACCGGTAGCCTTTGAGTCAATCAAAGAGAATACGGGGCCGCTGAGTGATGCCATGAAGCACTAACTAACTTCTAGAACCTTTACTTGACCAACTTGGCCTTTTAGGATGTAGTGAGATGATCGGCTTTGGTGCAGTCCGAAGTTGGTAGATACTCGATACTACACTCATTAAGTTGGTTCCTTAGAATATTTCGGTCGCCAGTAAAGAGGCTGAATTGAAACAATGAACAAGGAAACAATCCAGTGATATTGAGCTCCTTAGAACCCGGTTACTATTTCTAGGACAGGTTGAGCCAACTAAACTTCAAGAGGGTACTTACCTATGAAAACCCATGCAAGCCTAAACTAGGAACTTGTGTGATTTGCTTGTACATATATACTTGTGCATAACATCATGGACATCATGAGCATCATATGCATCCACTAACCATTTCAAGGGTTTTGGAAATTTATCTTTGTTCTTGTTTTGTAGGTTATGGATTCACTTCGTAGGAAAACTATCCAAGTCAACCTTGTAAGAATTCCTCCACAACTAAAGGAGCTAGCTTCAAGGATTCCTGAGAACTCTCCATTCACCGAGAGGCATGGTCGTCTACTCAACTTAGTCACTTCCAACACAGAGGAAGACATGATGAAAGTTCTTTTCCAGTTCTTTGACCCTTTGCAGCACTGCTTCACATTTCCTGACTACCAGCTTGTGCCTACTTTGGAAGAATTTTCTCAACTCTTGAGGATTCCTATTCTCAATCAACTACCCTTCAATGGTACAAAAAGAGATCCAAAGCCAGAAGAGATTGCTCAAGCCCTGCACTTGCACTCATCTGATGTCACAGCCCATTGGGAAACTAGAAGTGGTGTCAAAGGCTTTTTGGCAAAGTTCTTGTTTGAGAAGGCCCAAAGCTGCTGGAATTCCTTGGACTTACAAGCTTTTGAGGAGATTGTAGCTCTTCTCATCTATGGGATGGTCTTGTTCCCTAATCCTGACCAACTCATAGATGCGAGTGCTATCAAAATCTTCATGTCTCGCAATCCGGTGCCTACATTGCTTAAGGATATCTTACACTCTTTTCACACTCGTATAATAAGGAAAAGAGGTGTTCTCATGTGTTGCACTCCTCTCCTGGCAAGATGGTTTATTTCTCATCTTCCCCAATCAGTCTTGAATAATGAGCAAGGTTTGAGGTGGTCACAAAGGTTGATGACTCTTACACATTCAGATATTCATTGGTGTTCTCGATCCAAAGAGAATGTTATCATCGTCGACCATTATGGGGAATTCCCTAATGTCCCACTACTTGGAATTAGGGGAGGCATTACCTACAACCCATGCTTGGCTCTAAGACAGTTTGGTTATGCCCGAAGGGATGACCCACATGATATGCTGATTCAAGGCTTGGTTTTTGACTTCGACAACGACAATCAAGGACTCCGACAAAGGTTCATCCGAGCTTGGAGGATGCCTAACAAGGTAGACAGTAAGACTCTGGGACACAAGAATTCTATCCCTCTTGAGCCTTAACTCAAGTGGGTACGAACCCGCGCCCAAAGTCTTATGATGCATTACCCCTCCATTCTCCCAGTGATTATAGAGCCTGTTATGGAAGGAGAGGTTCCATACACCCTCCTACATCCTGACATGCCGACATCACTCGAAGATCTACAAAGGAGTTGGATACAGCTCAAGGGAGAACGTGATACTTTCGAAGCCCAATTCTACACAAGCGAGAAGAAGGTTTTGGAACTCACTCGGCTACTTCATGAAGAGCAGACTCTCAACACCTACATTGCACCAAAGAGGATGCGCAATGTCTTTTTACCTTAGAATTTTGTATTATTTTGCCCAAGGGGCATTGATGTACTAACAATTCTATCTTATTAATATGACGTGTGTTTCTTTTTTGTTTAAAACAAATTTTAATTTCTGAATCCTTGAATGCATTGCATGAATACATATCATTCATCATGAGCATAAACAGGTCTTCACACCAAGTTTCCTCATTTCTCTGCTGTTTATTTCAGCAAGATGGATATTGAACAAACGGTCAAAGACTTACAACCTCAGAATTCACAATTTTAACAGCTACTCTTGAACTTAGCCAAGGGGCAGGAGGAGCTCAAGATTCTGCTAGAGAAAGAGAAAGAGAAAAAGAAGAAGAAGCGAGCCGGTGTGGTTATCATGGGCAGAAGGTTTGAAGGACAAGCCAGACGGACCTTGGAATTCCCATCAACATCTGAAGAGGGGGAAGTAAAAGGAAAAGGAATGGCAGTGCCACCTGATTCTGAAGCAGAAGAAGAGGAAGAAGAGGACTACTCTGAACAGCAGTACCCTCCGGCCGATGACAAATACAAAAACCTGGAAGAGCGTCTAGCTGCTATGGAAGTGCAAAGAGTATCGGGGCTGGATTTTGAGGAGTTAGGGCTGGTATCAGGAATTGTAATCCCGCCTAAGTTTAAAGTACCTCTATTTGCCAAGTATGATGGGGTGTCTTGTCCCAAGATGCACCTACGATCTTATGTCAGGAAAATTCAACCGCATTCTGCTGACAAAGATTTATGGGTCCACTTTTTCCAGGATAGTTTGTCAGGAACACAGCTTGATTGGTTCTACCAGTTGGAGAGAGTAGATGTCCATAATTGGGAAGACTTGGCAGCCGCCTTCTATAAACAATATCAATACAACACCGACTTAGCACCAACCCGTACTCAGCTGCAGAGTATGGCTATGGCTACCAATGAGGGCTTCAAAGACTACGCCCAAAAGTGGAGGGATCTAGCCGGAAGGGTGCAACCACATTTATCTGAGAGAGAGTTAGTGGACATGTTCCTGGGGACTCTGTCAGGACGTTTCTTTAATCATCTGATTGGAAGCTCCTATGCAGGGTTTATCGAATTGATTCTAACTGGCGAAAGAGTAGAGGCCGGTATAAGAAATGGGAAAATTCAGAAGGACGCGTCTGCCTCAACTGTTGTAAAAAAGCCCTTCACTGGAAAGAAGGAAGTGTCTGCTGTCTATGCACAGAGGAATCAGGGAAGAACCGAGCGCCAACCAACAGTGGGGGCCCTTATGATTCAAAAGTCTGCATCAGACCAGCCAAGAAACAACCAGCCGAGAAATGATCAACCGAGAAATAACCAACAAAGGGTGGAAAGGCTTGTAAGGCAATTCATCAAGATAAACATGACTCCAGCCCAAGTCCTACCACATCTTCTGAAGTTGAATTTGGCCATGCTGAAAGAGGCCTCTAAAAATCCTAATACTGCTTCTCCATATTACCATCTGAACGCCAGATGCGCGTACCATTCAGAAAGTCCAGGGCACGACACCAACAACTGTTGGGCTTTGAAGAACAAGATTCAAGATCTGATTGACGCAAAGGAAGTTGAATTTGAAGCTCCTGAAAAGCCGAATGTTATCTCTCCTCCAATGCCTAGGCATGGACACAATGCCAATGCTGTTGAGGAAGACTTATTTGTTGACATCGTGGATGAATTGTGACTCCGCTTTCTACCATCAAGTTGAATTTGTTAAAGGCTGGGGTGTTCCTAGGTTGTGGCAAAGATTGCCATACTTGCCTGTCCTCATCATTTGATTGTCCTCTGTTGAAGAAATGTATCCAACAATTGATTGATAACCAGGAAATTTTGTTTGAGAAAGCTCCTATTTCACCCAATCCAGTTCCAGAAGTTTCAATAATAACCATATACGCCAATCCTTCTAGGGTTCCTAAAACACCCGTTAGGATTACATCCGCTCCAGTGACTACTCCGTTGAAGATAACAATGCCCGGGCCTGCCCCATACAAATTAGATAAAATGGTACCATGGAATTATGGTGGAGAAATCTACTACCATGGTGTCAAACAGATTGAACAGACTACCGAAGAAGAAAGCCCCGAGGAGGACAATTCCGACATCAGTAACATCGCCGGAACAAGAAAAATTACCCGTAGTGGGAGAATTTTCTCTCCAGAGATTGCCCCTCCAAAGGCAGTCTTTGGACCCGTGGCCGTTCCGAAGATTACATTTGTACTCGTGATTGTACCTACAAGTGTACCAACCAACAATGACAATATAATTCCCATCCCTGTTTCCGCTGCTGAGAATAAAGGAAAGAATGTTCAAGAGGAGCCTGTCCTGACGAAGGCTCAATCACTAGTTATTCCTGAAACGTCCAAGAAGAAGATGGAGGAAATCCTGAAGATTATTAAGAAAAGTGATTATGATGTGGTAGAACAACTGAGGCAGACCCCCTCCAAAATCTCTATGTTAGCCCTGCTGCTGTGCTCTGAGGCACACGCTAAAGCTTTGGTCAAGTTTTTGAAAACAGCGCACGTGCCACAAGAGACTTCGGTTGATCAATTCCAAGAGTGTGTGGCCAGTTTAACAACTAACAATGGCCTGGGTTTCTCCGATGCTGACTTGACATCCAAAGGGAGAAAACACAACGATGCACTACATGTCTCAGTGGAGTGTAGGGGAACCACCCTAGCCCATGTTTTAGTTGATACTGGATCATCTCTGAACGTCTTTCCAAAGAAAGCCCTGGATAGATTGGATTGTGAGGGGCTGACCCTAAAACCCAGCAATATAATTATGAGAGCATTTGACGGCTCTAGAAGGATGGTCCATGGGGAGGTGGACATCCCGATCAAGGTGGATACCCAGACGTTCAAGTCAACATTCTATGTGATGGACATCCGTTCTTCTTACTCTTTTCTGTTGGGACGCCCCTGGATTCACAACACCGGAGCTGTCACCTCCACTTTGCATCAAATGCTCAAGTACCCCGTCCAAGGGAAGATCATAACTGTCCATGGGGAAGAGGAATACATGATTAGTCATCTGAATTCTTTCCGCTATGTAGAATTAGATGGTGAATTCATTGAGACCCCTTTCCAACATTTTGAAGAAGTCTCTCAGGAAATAGCAGCGACTAAGGCGGTATCCTCAACTCCTGTGATCACAAGACCACCACCTCGAATGTTTTCTCTAAAAGATGCAAGGGCAGTAGTGGAAGAAGGCGGATCCACCATCTGGGGGCAGCTTCCAGACTTTCCCTACAAATCAGACAAGTTTGGCCTGTGATTCACCTCAACTGCTCAGAAGTCCGTGCGCCGCGCCCGTGCCGGAGGGCCACTGGTGAAGATCAGCCACCAGGGGGTTAATGCACTAGAAGACAGTGAAGAAGAGGGAAGCCTGGAAGAATGGATATTCCCTACTGTTGACGGAGGACTGTGCAACTGGGAAGCAAAAGACTTTGTTCCGATTACTTTCATATCTCAGTAATTTATCTTCTCCATTTCTGTTGGACTGTAATAATTCACAAACAATTCGTACTTTTTCAACCTTGTGTCTTACCCGAGGCACAACGGTCCATTTGTAAGGGTTCTTATTTCATTTTCATATGTCATTTTAATGAATCATGGACGCTTTTTCATATATAAACCTTTTGTGCTCATTGTCTTTCTTTTTACATTTTATTGTTTTAAGATGGCTATCCCTTACACACACCCACACTCACAAATGCAGGTACCCTTCCATTCTGGATCCCATGGGTAACGATACTTCTATAGCCTTCAGTGACTCTGAAGATCTGGTTTACCAAGCCGAATACGAAGGTGAGGAAGATTGTGAGGTGCCAGGGGAATTGGCCAGATTACTACAACAAGAGGAAAGAGCTATTCTGCCTCATGAAGAGCTGTTGGATACAATCAATCTGGGTACTGAGGAAGACAGAAAGGAAAGCAGAATAGGTGCCAATCTAGAGCCGAGTGTCAAGGAGCACCTAATTCAGCTACTGCATGATTATGTTGAGATCTTTGCCTGGTCATACGAAGACATGCCGGGACTTGATACAGACATCGTGGTACACCGTCTACCCACAAGAGAAGACTGTCCACCTGTGAAACAAAAAGTCCGCCGCATGAGACCTGACATGTCAGAGAAGATCAAAGCAGAAGTTATGAAACAATTTAATGCTGGATTTCTGGCTGTTACTTCCTATCCATAATGGGTTGCTAATATTGTGCCCGTGCCTAAAAAGGACGGTAAAGTGAGAATGTGCATGGATTATTGAGATTTAAACAGGTCCAGCCCTAAAGATGATTTTCCACTTCCGCACATTGACATCCTGGTTGACAATACAACTCAACACAAAGTATTTTCTTTCATGGACGAATTCTCAGGCTATAACCAAATCAAAATGGCACCTGAAGACATGGAGAAAACTACTTTTGTTACACAGTGGGGTACGTTCTGTTACAAAGTGATGCCATTCGGACTGAAGAATGTCGGGGCAACCTATCAACGCGCCATGGTAGCTTTGTTTCATGATATGATACATCATGAGATAGAGGTCTACGTAGATGACATGATAGCCCGATCACAAACTAAAGAAGAACACCTTGATCACTTGCAAAAGCTGTTTGTCAGGTTGAAGGAGTACAAGCTATGACTGAACCCAAACAAGTGCACATTCGGAGTCCGGTCCCGTAAACTCTTAGGTTTCATTGTCAGCAACAAAGGCATCAAGGTTGATCCTGCCAAAGTCAAAGCTATACAAGAAATGCCTGCTCCTCGCAATGAGAAGGAGGTCAGAGGATTTTTGGGACGCCTAAACTACATTGCCAGGTTCATCTCTCACCTAACGTCTACTTGTGAACCAATCTTCAAGCTGTTGAAGAAAGATCAAGTAGTCATATGGAACGATGACTGTCAGATTTCTTTCGATAAAATCAAGGAGTATTTGCTAGAACCTCCTATCCTGATGCCACCCGTCGAGGGAAGACCGCTAATCATATATCTGACCATCTTAGAGAATTCAATGGGGTGCGTACTGGGGCAGCATGACAAGTCTGGACGAAAAAAGCACGCCATTTATTACCTTAGCAAAAAGTTTACCGACTGCGAAACCAGATATTCACTGCTCGAGAAAACTTGTTGCGCTTTGGTATGGGCTGCTCGCCGGCTAAGGCAGTATATGTTGACTCATACCACTTTGTTGATATCTAAGATAGATCCGATTAAGTACATCTTTGAGAAGCCTGCTTTGTCTGGGAGGATTGCTAGATGGCAGATGATCCTAACGGAATACGACATACAGTACACGACCCAAAAAGCTATAAAGGGGAGTGTACTAGCTGATCATCTAGCCCATAGAGCTGTAGAAGATTACCAATCCATGAAGTTCGACTTCCCTGACGAAGACATCATGACATTGGACAACGTTGAAGATATCAGACCATATGACGGACCTGAACAAGGATCCCGATGGACCTTGTACTTCGATGGGGCATCCAATGCGCTTGGTAACGGTATCAGTGTTGTGCTTATATCTCTAGAAGGATTCCATACTCCTTTCACCGCCAGAATTTATTTCAACTGTACGAACAACATGGCAGAATATGAAGCATTCATCTTTGGACTCAGGGCTGCCATAGACTTGGGAATCAAATCTTTGATTGTGTTTGGGGACTCAGCTTTGGTCATCAGTCAGATCAAAGGAGAATGGGATACTAGGCATCCTAACCTTATCCCTTACAAAGAACATGTCCTGACGTTGTTACCACATTTCGAGAAGATTACCTTCGAGCACTTCCCGCGAGAATAAAATCAGCTAGCAGATGCCCTAGCTACAATGTCATCCATGTTTAAACTTAACTTGGATAATGAGGCTCCCCAAATCACCATTGAACAGATGGACGAACCTGCACATTGTCACGAGATTAGTACCAAAGAAGTAGTGGACTAGCCTTGGTTTCATGAAGTCAAAAGGTATCTCGAGGCTCAGGAATATCCTGAAGGAGCTTCAGCCAATGACAAAAAGTTCTTAAGGAGATTCTCAGCTAAGTTCTTCCTAAGTAATGGCATCATGTACAAACACAATCATGATTCTATTCTGCTCTGTTGTATGGACAAGCTTGAAGCTGAAATGATTATGTCTGAATTGCATGAAGGTACCTTTGGCACTCACTCTAGCGGGCATACGATGGCTAAGAAGATTCTAAGGGCAGGCTATTACTGGTCTACTATGGAAGCTAACTGCTATCAACACTCCCGTACCTGTCATAAATGTCAAATCTATGCAGACAAGGTACATATGCCTCCAGTTCCTCTAAATGTCTTAATAGCTCCTTGGCCCTTCGCTATGTGGGGAATCGATATGATTCGGGAGATCAAGCCTATAGCCTCCAATGGACACCTCTTCATTCTAGTGGCCATTGATTATTTACAAAGTGGGTCGAAGCAGCTTCCTTCACATCCGTTACTAAGAATGTTGTTGCCCGCTTCATCAAACATAACCTCATTTGCCGGTACGGTATCCCAGAAAGGATTATCACTGATAACGGTACAAACCTTAACAATACTATGATCACCGCTTTGTGCGAGCAGTTCAAGATTCAAAATCACAATTCATCTCCCTACTGGCCGAAGATGAATGGTGCAGTCGAAGCTACTAACAAAAACATTAAAAAGATCATACAGAAGATGACAGTCACCTACAAGGACTGGCATGAGATGCTATCGTTTGCTCTCCACGGGTATCGTACCACGGCTCGCACGTCAACTGGGGAAACACCCTATTCTTTGGTTTATGGCATGGAGGCTGTTTTACCTATTGAGGTTCAGATCCCCTCTTTGAGAATCATGAAGGATACAGGTTTGAGTGAGGACGATTGGATTCAAACCCGACTTGATCAGTTGAATTTAATTGACGAAAAGAGACTTACTGCTATTTACCATGGTCAGACGTATCAAAAATGGATGATCAAGGCTTTCAACAAGAAAGTCAGACGCCAGACGTATCAAGTTGGATATCTAGTGATCAAGTGCATCATCTTGCCACAAAGTGATCCCAGGGGCAAATGGACTCCTACCTACGAAGGACCATTTGTAATCAAGAACATCTTTTCTGGTGGGGCAATGATATTAACCACCATGGACGGTGATAACTTGCCACACCTTGCGAATGCAGACATAGTCAAAAGATACTACGCATAAATGACCCGCTAGGTTGACACACCTAGGCAAAAAAAAAGGGGCAACCCGGTGAATCGAAAACCCGAAAGGGCGATTCAGGCAAAAATTAGGGATAAAACAAAAAAAAATCTATACACCCGGCAAGTTGAAAACCCGAAAGGGCGAATTGGGCAAAAAAGGGTTTTCCGGTGGATCGAAAACCCGAAAGGGCGGTTCAGGCAAAATTTAGGGAATTAAAGCGTATGACTATGTCTCGTCAGATCACTTTAAGGACAATATCTTCACTAACAAACCCGGAGCTTCTGATTAATCCAATCATCTTCGGACGAAGCAACGAATGGATAAGATATTCGGAGATACGAAGGCTATAGCAGAATAGGAACCCCATGGGATTTTTTACACATAGCTATCTTTCTTTGTACAAAATTTTCTCATTTTTATGACACCATCCTCTTACTAGGATGACTGTCTCCTTTGTACAAAGTACTTATTCAAAGTAAATACAAAGATATCTCTTTAAAGTGCAGAAAACTATTTGCCTTTTTCTTTACACTTGTGTTTTTTATTTGCAAAAACGTCCAATGATTCATTAATGGACATATGCATTCGAACATAATTACTGTTTACAAACAAACAAAGTGGAAAAGAACAATTACTGACATGTTGAAAGGATAGGAAAATGTCTTTAGGCTATTCCAGGAGCAATCCCTACAATACATCACCTAGATCCCCAGCGGAAACCACTCAGTTTTCTCCAAATTCCCCAGCAAGTTATCTTGGAGCCTGAAAATCAACCGGATAACAGTTAACTTTTGTCTTTCCCCAACCTAGGATAACTCCCCAGTAGAGTGGAAGACGACCGAAAACTCCTGAACCTACTCCCCAGCAGTAAGCCTTCTTCCCCACAGAGTTTTTATTTTTCAACAGAATGAAGATTCTCATTCTTAATTCCCCAGTGAAGTCGCCAGGGTTTCCATTACTCCTCAACAGGATGAAGATTCTCATTCTTATTTCCCCGCAGAAGTCATCAGAGTTTTCTTTATTCTCCAACAGAATAAGGATTCCCATTGTGTAATCCCCAATAGAAGCCATCAAATTCTCTAGATTCCCCAAGCTGATTACTCAAGCAGTATATGGCATTGCTCACAACAGAATTTTTGTCGAATACTCCAACTTCAAGACATGAAGGATTTTTAATCCCCAACGGTCGCCAAGGATTTTCTATCCTCAGTAGTCAAGGATTTATTTTCCCCGACAGTAGTCAAGGATTTATTTTCCTCAGCAAAACAGCAAATCAGCTTACACGCGCATACATTACATCCATATATCATAAAAATTGATAAAGCACATTTATTGCATCATACATTTCATGCAACATAACTTTGTGTTTCAGCTAACATTTTACCCTTTTCAGGATAAGATTAACAGCTATCATTAACAATATTCAAAGATTTCAGATATAATACAGATACACTCCAGACACGGAAGTCATTCTGTTACTCATTCAGATTCAGCTTTCAGATATAGTTCATATACGCTCCAGATACGGATGCCATCCTAATACTCATTCAGATTCAGCTATCAGATTACAGTACAGATACACTCCAGACACGGAAGTCATTATGTCACTTACTCAGATTCCAAATTCAAGATACAGTAAAGATACACTCCAGACACGGAAGTCATTCTATTACTCATTCAGAATTCAAAGTCAAGATACATTTCAAATATGCTCCATACACGGAAGCCATTCAGATATTTATTCAAATTTCAATTTCAGATACAGTACAGATACGCTCCAGACACAGTTACCATTCTGTCACTTGTTTTGATTTTCCCCAGCTTAGATACGCTCCAGACACAGAAGCCATTCTGTCACTCAATTCAAATTACTTATTCAGACTCTCACAGTTCAGATACGCTCTAGACACGGTTGCCATTCTGTCACTTATTCAGAGTCAAGTTCAAGATACAACTCAGATACGTTCCAGACACGGATACCATTCTGATGCTCATTCTTCTGATTTACAACAAACATTCTTGGATGGCATCTCTAAGACCATCTCCAACAAGATTCTATCACCTCTCCAAATGGCATCTTTAAGCCCATTCCCTCAACTACATTTTGTCGAGTGCAAATTTATGGGAACTCTAGTGTCCAATCATCTTTTACCTTCGAGTCACGAATGGAAAAACTCGCCAATCTAACTCTTCAGGTTCAAGAATATTGAACAGGGGCAGCTGTTGTACCCCAAAATTTTCCCTCTCATTTATCAAGATTTTCCTCACAAGACTTCTAGGACTCAAGACAAGATTAGGGTTTGGTCAGCTCAAGACATCACCTTGCACTGATGACCTGAAATTAGGGTTTTAGTTTGCACAAGGATTTTTGGACCATCAATGCTTCATGTGAATTTCATACACCATCTTGGACTCCTAAGATTTCTCATGTCAAGTTTCAAGCCTTGAATCACATTTTTGCCAACTCAATTGGACCGTTGACCTAAAAATCAGTTGTATTGGGGAAAAAGTCAACCATGGCCAATTTACAGTCAAATTTTATAATTTTTGATCCACAACAACATTCAAGACTCATATGTACCATTTGATCAAGTTTGTATCACAACTCCTTAAGAAATTTGATCAAATCATCAAAAGGGGCAAAATGGTCAAAATTAGGGTTTTGACTGAGAAAGGGAAATTTTTGATTTTTAACCTAGCCAATGGCCATTTAGGTTCAACCATGATTTCAAGGGTTCAATAGGCATCATCTTGACCTAATTACATGGTTCAAAAGATCTCAAGTACATAGGATTGACAAATGAATTTTGCAGTCAATTGATCAAAAGTCAATTGGGCACTGAAAAGTCAAACTTTGACTTTTTGGTCAAAATCAAGTGCCAAGGGTCATAATTCATCAAGATGTGTCAAAACATGAAACTTGTTCACCAAGAAAATCAATTTTGCAAATTAGGGTTTTAATTTGAAAAATTTTCATAACTTAGAATTTTTCTAAGTATGGAAATTTTCTTATTTTTTCCCAACTATTCACCACTTTTTCACCATGATGCAATTGGATTCAAAGAAAACTTCCAACATGAAAGTTGTAGTCCTCCATGAAATCTACAACTTTGATTCACAAAGTTTTTCCCAAAAGATGCTTGGATCTCAAGTTATGAATTTGTGAATAGGGGTCCATGAACTAAAAGACTTAGTGAAAATTTGCCCTAATTTAGGCAGGTTTTTAACCCAACTTCATGGGCATTTTTCACCTAGTTAAAAGAGGTATCTAAAAATGAATTTCAAAGATGGATTGTAGATCATGTTTCAAGCTTTCCAAAATGTCCATGAACTCTCCAAGATCATTTGTGGTTAGGGAGAATCAAAGAAGAGAAATTGGCATTTTGTCACTTTTGTTCAAGCCATTTTCACAATGCATCAAGTTGAAAATCTGATCAAGCATGCTTGTACCTTGCATTACAGGTCCTAAACCCCTCCTACACACCATAATTAAATGCTAACTCAATGGATAAAGGTTTTGTTTTCACTTTTGGAGCTTTGTACAAGAAATAAATCCATAAATGGCATAAAGGGCACATTGCCATTTTCATAAAGCAAGCTTTTGCAAACTTTATCAGCCTTGAGCCTTGGACTTGTTCCTTTTGTACAAGCATTTTCCACAGATACCAAGCAACTTTTACCAACTCTCTGCAGCTAGCAAGCAAGCCAGTACAAGCATGTTGGCTCAAGTCACTTCACTTTTCTTCAAAAGCAAGAAAAGTTGCAAAAGTCCAAAGAACTTGTACATCTGATAAAGGGTGGACTTGGTATCATTCTACACATCGTCACAAACTTATCACAAGGCTAGACACAAATGCTTGACCTCTGAAACATTCCAAAACTCCAAAACACAAATTTCTGCCCAAACATTGCAGTTTCTGCAAAATCATAGCAAGTTCAATATTTGCTCGTGCGTTTTTCCTTTCAACACTTCAAACACCTTCCATACATCATATCCAAGCTATACAAGCAATCATCCTGCAACTGTGAGCTCTGTTTCAGACATCACCATTTTCAAACTTGGAGGTTGCAGATTGACTCGTGCAGGAAGTTATGGCCATCCACAAAGCCCCATAAACATTGGAATAGCTTGAGGGAACTTCAAGGAAGCTCACACGATCCTCAGGCCTCACTCAAAGTCCCCACATTGCTATATTCAAATCCAGCTGAAGGAGGTATTTTTCAAAACTTTATCTCTCTATTTAGGCATCCTCAAGCCACGATTTGTGAAGCAAAAATATAGTCCTTAACTTGGTGAAGCTGTACATATGCATATTTGTCATTTATTTTAATTGAGCTAAGAGAATTTGAAACTTGAAGTTGCTAAAATAATTAGGTCAGGAATTAGGGGTTGCAAAATTCTCTCTGACCTTTGAGAGTTAGGTCACAAAATGGATATGGTTGGAATCGTGATAAAAAATGCTACATGTTTCATGTTGTAAGTTTTTGCTTTTGTGCAAGTATGCGAGAATTGCAGGTTTGAAAAAAATGCGCGCAGAAGGATGAAGCTGGAGGACAGGGAAAAAACCCCCTGACTTGATATCCACACCCTCTGGCTTTATTTTGTTTATTTTTCATATTTTCTTTTCATTTTTATATTTATTGTTTTTATTTATTTTTCTGAACCATAAAAAATCATGAAAAATATTTTATTTATTTTTTGCATTTTTATTTTATTTTTTATTATTTTTTGGCATAAAAAATAGTCTTATTTAGAAATGGACTTTATTTTTCTTGAATAAATTATAAATATATTTAATAAAAATACTATACATTTTTATTTTATTATTTATACACATAAAATATTAGTTTCATACATATTTTAATTTTTAATATTTGTTAGTAATATTATTTATTATTTCTTGTACAAAAAATGGACAAAAATAAAATAAATATAGAACATATGTTTTCTTTTTGATCAAAATTAGGGTTTCCCTTTTTAAAAAATAACAATATTATTTTTTCTTTTTTTAGGGCTCAAATAATTTATTTTTCTCATATATAAAATAAATACAAAACATTTTTGCTTGATTACATTTTATTTGCATATTTAAATATTTGTATATTTATTTATTGTACAATATTCAATTGAGTTGTAATAGTATTTTAGGGTTTTTATTTTTGTGCAAATATCCCCATTCAAAAAACTTATATCCCCCCTCCCATAATAATTGTTGTAATAATTTAGTTTACTTTTACGCAATTTATCACATTTATACCATGTATAGTAAATTAGGGTTTTGCATGATAAGACAAAAAATCAAACAAATAGAAAAGACCTAATCCAAGATAATCAAAAGCATGTAAAGTGACACACATTGCACACAAGCACCCTTAGGGTTTCACCCACTTGGTTACCTAAACAAAAATGGCCATGGTATGCATGCAAAGTATCTTGGCAAATCAAAACAAAACAAAAGATCATAGTCCCTCGATGACGCTATCAAAAGGTTGCCTAAACAAATGATCTTGGTCCCTCAAAATGCTAAAGATACTTGGCAACATTGCTATCATGGTCATACGATGACCCACGCCCGTCCCGTTTAACATCCAAAGATAGGGTTGTTTACCAAATCAATGGTAAATCAACAATGTCAAAGGAATAAAAATGCATAGGAAAGACATTTGAGTAGGGTAGATAGTTCCTAGTTACTTGATCTCTTCCAAATAATCCTTGCTATTTTCAAAAAAACAATCACACACACATTTCAAAACATTTCCAAACAACTTTCAAAACATTGAAACATTTTTCAAAAGACAAACATCTTTGTATACATTCTTACGAACGAGAATCATTACAAAGATTGCCTAAACGATGGCCTCTTTTCAAAATACTTTCAAAACCACACAAAGCACCATTTCTAACAATTTCAAAAGAAAAGCAAGTGATCTAAACAAGTAACTAAGAGGCCATGGAAAACCATGGATGAAAAGGGTGCTAGCACCTTCCCTTTTCATAATCTACCCCCCGAACTCAAGAAAACATCTCAAAGGTATTTCCTGTGCTTTTTTTACCTTTCCTTTTGGATAAAATAAAAGTCGGTGGCGACTCTTTCTAAACCGTGACATTTGCAAACACAAACGTAAAACCTCAAGTCAGTTCTCCCACCGTATCACACCAGGCTTCATAGTGTCTTGCTGGGGATGGTAGCTAGTTGTTATCTGGTCGGACTCTAGGCTTCACAATAACTTTTCTTGAATAGATGAAGTTGAACTGATATCTGGTCGGATCCGAGCTTCACATATTTTGAGGTGGATGAATTTAATTGCTATCTGGTCGGGTCCAGGCTTCACAATAAACTTGTCTGAAGAGATAAAGTTAAACAGATATCTGGTCGGGTCCCGGATTTACAGTAACTTACTTGGAACTTAGTTGTTATCTGGTCGGATTCCAGGTTTCACAACAAACTTCTGAGGGGAATTTCTATCTGATCGAATCCAGGAGTCACAAGCTTACTTGAAAAGATGAAGTTGAAAACTGATACCTGGTCGGATCCAGGTTTCACAGTAACTTGTTGGGGTAGAGGAAAACTCTACCAGGGAAAAGAAGTTAAACCCTGGTCTGGTTGAGTCCAGGTTCTTCTATATCTTGAAGAGTTAAACTATTATCTGGTCGAATCCAGGTTTCATAGTATCTTGAGAAGTTAACTATTATCTGGTCGGGTCCAGGCTTCATAGTATTTGAAAGGTTACATTATTATCTGGTCGGGTCCAGGCTCTATAGTGACTTGAGAAGTTGACTATTATCTGGTCGGGTTCAGGCTTCATAGTAGTTTGAAATTATACTAATATCTGGTCAAGTCCAGGCTTCATAGTATCTTTTGGAGATAGTAAAAGTTTTGTTGATGACTTTATTGGGGATTAGGGGTTGTGGCCCTCTGATTTGTAATAGTATGAAAAGAAAACTCCAACTGTAAAGGATAGACTCAGCTGGTGAAGACAGACTCAACTGGGGAAGATAGACTATGCCAGGGGAATTTGCTGATTGTTGTATGTTGTTTGTTGGGGAAATAAACCTTGTTGATGAATACTTGATGAACTGCTGACGAGGTGAGTTCTTTGAGGAAGAGATCCACAAGGCTTCTACTTGTATGATCAAATTAGCTGGGAGAGAGTTGTCAAGAGATTCAGACTCTGGCTGGAGATCAATCTATGCAAAGAAACTTCGTAGGTAACTTTGTTGAGGATTGGTTTATTGTAGCCGTCATTGTGGGGATAATGCTAATGAAATAACTCTGTGGGGATATTCCATATACATTAAAGAGATGCTTTCTGCTGCTTAGCAGGAAACATGTGCCAAATAGTTTTAATTATATTCATATGCATATGTTTGTTCAATTTTAGTCATTGGACAACTTTGCATTCAAAACAAAAACAAAAAGTTTGTACTTCAAAGTATATTTGTATTGATATTTTACCCATGAATAGGCATTTTGTACAAAGAGATGAAGATCCTAGTAAGAGGAAATCGTCTAAAGGAAAACAAAGATTGAAAACAAAAAACAAATAGCCATGTGGAAATGATCTCATTGCATTCCAACTCTACTATTGCCCCAATGTCTTAGAATGCCCCTTGCCGTTGACAGAAGCTGATTGGATTGATCTTGGACCGTCTGAAATCAGACCTTGATAACAAAGTTGACTATGGTGATTCCACGGAACATAGTCATACACTTTCAATCCTTAAATTTTGCCTGGACCACCCTTTTGGGTTTTCAGCCCACCGGGATACCCATTTTTGCCCAAGTGGCCCTTTTGGGTTTTCAACTTGCCGGGTGTACAATCTTTTGCATATATCCCTAATTTTTGCCCAAACCTTTTGGTTTGCTGGGATGTCCTTATTTTGCCTAGGTGTGTCAACCTAGAGGGTCCTTTATGCGTAGTATTTTTTAAATATGTTTGCGTTCACAGGATGTGGGAAGTCTTCACCATCCATGGTAGTCAGCATGATGGCACCTCCAGAGAACACTCTCTTGACAACAAATGGCCCTTCATAAGTGGGAGTCCATTTGCCTTCGGGGTCGCCTTGTGGCAGAATGATACGCTTTATCACCAAGTCCCCTACTTGATATACTCGAGGTTTGATCTTTTTGTTGAAAGCCTTGATCATGCATTTTTGGTATGCTTGACCATGATAAACAGAAGCCAATCGTTTTTCGTTGATCAAGTTCAACTGATCCAATCTTGTCTGAATCCACTCGTCTTTGCCTAGACTTGTTTAATTCATAATCCTTAGTGAGGGAATCTGAACTTCCACTGGCAAAACAACTTCCATGCCATAAACTAAAGAAAAGGCAGTTGCCTCAGTTGATGTTCTAGCTGAAGTGCGGTAGCCGTGAAGAGAAAATGGTAACATCTCATGCCAATCCTTGTAGGTCACTACCATCTTCTACACAATCTTCTTAATGTTTTTGTTGGCTGCTTCGACTGCACCATTCATTTTAGGTCTATAAGGAGAAGAATTGTGATGCTTGATCTTGAACTGAGTGCAAAGTTCGGTAATCATAGCATTGTTAAGGTTAGTTTCATTGTCGGTGATGATCCTTTCGGGGATACCATAGCGGTAGATGAGGTTATGTTTGATGAATCTGGCTACCACATTCTTGGTGACTGAGGCAAAAGAGGCGGCTTGGACCCATTTGGTGAAATAATCAATAGCGACCAGAATGAAGCGATGTCCATTGGAAGCGGTGGGCTTGATCTCTCCAATCATGTCAATAACCCACATTCAAAATGGCCACGGAGCGGTCATGACGTTCAAAGGGGCAGGAGGCACATGGACCTTGTCAGCATAGATTTGGAATTTGTGACAAGTTCTTGAATGTTGATGGCAATCAGTCTCCATCGTTGACCAATAGTAGCCATCTCTCAGGATCTTCTTGGCCATGGTATGTTCACTAGAGTTAGTGCCAAAGAGACCATCGTGCATGTCTTCCATAATTTCCTCTGCCTCCTTCTTGTTCACACATCAGAGTAGAGTAGAATCATGGTTGCGCTTGTACAAGATTCCGTTACTTAGGAAGAATTTGGTTGAAAATCTTTGTAAGAACTTTCTGTGATTGATGGATGCTCCTTCAGGGTACTCTTGTGCTTCAAGGTATCTCTTCACCTCATGGTGCCTTGGCTTTTCTGTATCAGTGTCAAGCTTACAGTAGTGCGCAAGTTCGTCGAATCTCTCAATTGTAAACATAGAAGCTTCGTTGTCCCATCTGACCTTGAACATAGAAGACATGGTTGCCAAGGCGTCAGCCAACTGATTTTATTCCCTAGGGAAGTGCTCAAAGGTGATCTCTTAGAAATAGGGAATCAGGGATAGCACAAGTTCCTTGTAAGGGATGAGATTAGGGTGTCTAGTGTCCCAATCTCCTTTTACTTGGCTAATCACTAGAGAGGAATCCCCAAACACATTCAAATGCTTGATCCTCAAATCAATTGCATCCTTCAGATCCAAAATGCATGCTTCGTACTTAGCCATATTATTCGTACACTCGAAGCATAATCTGGCAATAAAAGGAGTGTGGCAACCTTCAAGGGATATGATCATGACACCAATTCCGTTACCCAAGGCATTGGAAGCCCCATCGAAGACCATAGTACATCGAGATCCTTGTTCAGGTCTATCATACATTCTAGGTTTCACACAGTCGGTTATTAGCATGATGTTCTCATCAGGGAAGTCGAAGTTCATGGACTGGTAATCATCGACAACTTGATGGGCTAAATGATCTGCTAGTACACTTTCTTTGATGGCCTTTTGCATTGTGTATTGAATGTCGTGCTCAGTCAAGATCATTTGCCACCTAACTATCCGTCCAAAAAGAGCAGGTTTCTCGAAGATGTACTTGATTGGGTCCATCTTAGAAATCAACAAAATGGTATGAGTCAACATATACTGTCTTAGCCCGTGAGCAGCCCATGCCAGAGCGCAACAAGTTTTCTCGAGTAGTGAATATCTGGTTTCACAGTCAGTAAACTTTTGCTCAGGTAATAAATAGCATGCTATTTTCGGCCAGACTCGTCATGTTGGCCCAAAACACACCCCATAGAGTTCTCTAGTACTGTCAAGTACATGATCAAGGGTATTCCTTGTGAGGCATGAGAGTAAGAGGTTCTTGTAGATACTCTTTGATTTTGTGGAAGGCAGCTTGGCATTCATCATTCCATCTGAATACTTGATCTTTCTTCAAGAGTTTGAAGATTGGCTCACAAGTAGCAGTCAAGTGAGATATGAAGCGGGCAATGTAGTTAAGATGACCCAAGAATCCTCTAACTTCCTTTTCAGAGTGGGGGACTGGAATTTCTTGGATGGCCTTTACCTTGGCAGGATCAACTTTAATGCCTTTACTAATGACAAAAAAACCTAGAAGCTTTCCAGATCGTACTCCGAATGTGCACTTGTTAGGGTTTAACCTTAACTTGTACTTTTTCAACCTTTCGAATAGCTTATAAAGGTGATCGAGATGTTCCTCTTCAGTTTGTGATCTGGCAATCATATCATCCACATAGACCTCTATTTCACGATGAATCATGTCATGAAACAAAGCTACCATAGCTCTTTGATATGTTGCCCCTGCATTCTTCAATTCGAACGACATGGCCTTGTAATAAAAGGTGCCCCATTGCATAACGAAAGTGGTATTCTCCATGTCTTCGGGAGCCATCCTAATTTGATTATAGTCAGAGAAGTCATCCATGAAAGAGAAGACTTTATGCTAAGACGTATTATCGACCAAGACGTCAATGTGTGGTAGAGGGAAATCATCCTTGAGGCTTTCCCTATTCAGATCCCTATAGTCCACGCATATGCAAACTTTTCCGTGTTTATTCGATACATGCACCACATTTTCAACCCATTGGGGATATGATGTCACAGCTAGGAATCATGCATCAAACTGTTTCATCACTTCAGCTTTTATCTTCTCAGACATGTCAGGTCTCATGCAACGGACCTTTTGTTTGACAAGAGGACAATCTTCTTTTGTCGGCAGACGATGAACTACAATGTCGGTATCCAACCCTGGCATATCTTCATACGACCAAGAAAACACTTCCACATAGTTATGCAACATTTGAAGCAACCTACTCTTGACACTGTCTTCTAAGTTAACACCGATTTTAACTTCTCTCTTGTCTGTCTCGGTACCCAGGTTGATGACTTCAACTGACTCTTCGTGCGGCTGAATAGCTTTTTCCTCTTGTAATAGAAGTCTGGCTAGTTCTCCCGGTATTTCACAATCTTCCTCGCCTTCGTCTTCGGCTTGGTTAATTGGACATTCGAAGTCATAGTCGACAATAGTAGAGTCATTGGCAATGAGATCTAGAGTGGATGAGGACCTGCAAGAGTGTGCGTGTGTGCATGTAAGATACATGGCTATTTTGAAAAATGTATTTGAAGGAAAAGAAAGAAAATGAACACAAAGATTTGAATTCAAAAGATTCCAATGATTTGTATTGAATGATCATATGATAAGATGAACATAAATAAAACCCTTGACAAATGGACCTAAGTGCCCCGGGCCAGGCACATGGATTAAAAGTCATTGTTTAAATATTACAGACAAAATGTTCTTGAATTAATAAGAAAGCAAAAAAAAGAGTGATTACTCCTCAATGAAGGAGATGGGCACAAAGTCCTTTGCATGCCAATTCTTGAGTTCCGTTGTAGTAGGATACACCCAATCTTCAAATGCACACTCTTCATCAGAATCACCTACAATGTTGACTTTGTGGCTTCCGATATAGAGAGGGGGCTTCCCTGTACGAGCGCACCTCACTTCCTTATGAGCCTTGACGGTGAAGCCCAAACCAAATTTGTCCACTTTTAATGGGATCTCGAGGAGTTGCCCCCAAGTATCACAGCTTCCTTCTTCAATTGCAGCACGAGCATCTTTGAACAAAACCATCTTCGGCACGACCTTAACAATTTTGGACACAACGGAGGAACATTTCGTAGCAGCAACCATTGGTGGCACAACTTAAAAGGCTTGACATGGGGTCTCAATAAATTCTCCATCCATTTCCACGTATTTGAAAGAGTTGAGGTGGCTTACCATGAACTCCTCCTCACCATAGACAGTGACAATTCTTCCTTTGACCGAATACTTGAGCTTTTGATGAAGAGTTAAGGTTACTTCCCCAGCTCCATGGATCCAAGGACGACCCAACAAATAGGAATAGGCAGGACAAATATCCATAATGTAAAAGGTAGAGTTGAAAATTTGTGAGCCCACCTTGATCGGGAGATCCACCTCTCCATAAACTGTCCTTTTTGACCCGTCAAAAGCCCTCACAATGTTATCACTTGGTTTCAAGACTAAACCTTCACAATCTAAACGGTCCAACACCCCCTTGGGTATCACGTTTAGAGAAGAGCCAGTGTCGACCAGAACATGCACTAAGGTAGTCCCCTTGCATTCGACAGAAACATGTAGAGATTTATTATGGTTTTTCCCAAGTGGTGTCAGACCCGCATCTGAGAGTCCCAAACCATTACCGACCGTTAAGCTTTCCACGCAATTCTCAAACTGGTCAGTTGTGGTCTCATGAGGGACATGAGCCTTCTTCAAAAATTTGATTAATGTCCGAGCATGAGCATCAGAACAGAGTAGCAAAGACAACATAGAAATCTTGGAAGGGTTTTGCCCCAACTGCTCCACAATCTTGAAATCGCTTCTTTTTATGATTTTTAAGATCTCATCCATTTCACAAGCGGAAGGTTCTCCATCAACAACGTCCTTTGTGGGTATTTCTGTCTCAACAGGCTCGACTATCTTCTCCTTTCCCCGTGTATCTGTACTTGGCTTAGCGACAGTGATGCGGATGGGTGACTTTGTAACAATTGGTGGTGAAATATTGGGTGAAAAGATTCTCCCAGTTCGGGTTACCTTAATTGAGTCAATTATGTTACCAACGTCACCAGCTTTATCTTCTTCAATCTAAGCATCTTGTTTTATCCCATGGTAAAACACCTCAGCACCATAGTTCCATGGCACTTCTTTGTTAGAAGAGTAGGGAATTGGTCCAGGATTGGTAATTATTAGGGGAGCAACAATTGGTTCATTTGAAATCCTGATAGGATCTTTTGAGGAGATCCTAAGAGGCTTGTTTGAGAAGGTGATAATGGAGAGATCTTCACATTTATTAGTCAAACTTTTGGAAAGCAGAGTCTTCTCAAATAGGATCTCGTGGCTATCCATTAGGCGTTGAAGGCCTTCCTTCAGCCCTTCGCATCCATTGAGTTATTTGGCACAACAAACACAATCCTTCACACAGCCAGGGAAGATTCCGGCCTTCAACAGATTCTTTTTGATGATGTTCAAAGGAGTAGTCAAGTCTTTGACAGAGGAAACAAAAATTGTATCTTCAACAACATTGACACCCATGCCATGGTTTGGTATAGGTGCGGTGAATAAATTTAGAGTTGGAGGAGGATCAAATTCAATAGTCTTGTTATCAATCAAGTCCTGAATTTTATTCTTCAAGGCCCAACATTGGTCAGTCTCATGCCCCAGACTACTTGAGTGATAAGAAAATTTGGCGTTCGGATTATACTTTGGTGAAGAGGTATCTGGAACGGCCGGAGGATCACGCAATGTCACGAAATTAGTCTTTAGAAAATGTTGTAAGGCTTGAGATAGTGACATGCCTAACCTCGTAAATTGTCTTCTCAGAGTTTCAAACTGTTGATGATTAGAAGATGGTCTTTGAGTAGGAGTTGAATTGGAGATTCAGATAACATTAACAGACTGGCGGCCATCCTTCTTGGTACGGGCCCTTGCCCCATACACAACATTGATTTCTTTCTTTGCAGCAAAAGGTTTCTTTACAGAATTTGAAGTGGAGGAAGATGCCATGGGAATCTTCCCGCTTTTGATGCCGCTTTCAACCCTTTCACTGGTTAAGATCAGCTCAGTGAAACTGGAAGAAGAACAACCAACCAACATGTTAAAGAATGGGCCAGATAAAGTGCCCATGAACATATCAATGTGCTCCCTATCAGTCAAAGGTGGTTGAACCCTACTGGAAAGGTCTCTCATATTTGTGCGTATTCTTTGAATCCTTCATTCTTCCCCATTGTCATATCTTGCAATTGAACTCTTGTTGGTGCCAAGTCGGTATTATACTGGTACTGGTGGTAGAAAGTCGTAGCTAGGTCTTCCCATGTATTGATGCGGGAACCATCCAACTGGTAGAACCACTCTAGTTGCATTCCAGCCAAGCTTTCTTGAAAAAAGTGAACCCATAGTTTCTGATCTTGCGCACATAAGATTTTAGGTGAAGTTTTGGACAAGAAACTCCATCGTACTTTATAAAGACCGGTATTTTGAATTTATGGGGAATAACAACCCCAAAGATCAAACCCAAATCATCAAAATCTAAACTGAGGACGGCTTGGATCTCAACGGCCTTCAACCTGTCTTCTAGCTACTTATACTTGATATCGGCGGGAGGATACTTCTCGTCAAAATAATCATCATCATCAGACGCTTGATCATTAATACAATCAGCCTGGGTACTCCTAGCCTCTCCAATCTAATTCTCGTCTTCCTCAGATGAGTCTTCCACTTCCGGGATCTGACAGACCGACTCTTTGAACCTTCTACCCATGTTGATCAGAGCTTTCCTCTTGGGTTTCTACTTAGCTTCCAGTAATGTCATCATATCTTGTTGCCCCTTGGATAGGGCCAATAGAGTCTCTTGGAATTGAGAGTTTTTTTGTCTGAAGGTCCTTCACAGTTTTCTCTAGATCCATCTTGCTGAAACAAACAACAGAAAGATAAGGAAACCTGTTATGTTATGATGCATGGAAGATGTGTATGCAAATGATTTCAAGGATTTATGAAATTTAAATTTGTATAGACAAATCATGAACAAACGTAAAATTTCATTAATTAGTTCAAAATGACTACAACATGCCTCTCGGGCTTACAAAATAAATCTATAAGATAAAAATACCGAATGCATCCTCTTCGGTGCAATGTAGGCGTTCACACTTTGCTCTTGATGTAACTGCTTTGTAAGCTGCAAGACCCTTTTCTCACTAGCATAGAATTGAGCTTCGAAGGTATCTCGTTCTTTCTTTAGTTGAATCCAATCCTTTTGCAAGTCTTCAAGAGAAGTAGGCATGTCAGGATGGAGGATAGTGTACATGACATCTCCTTCAACCATAGGTTCCATGATAACTGGTAAGATGGAGGGATAAGGCATCACAAGTTTCTGAGCACGATCTCGTACCCACTTAAGGTAAGGCTCAAGGGGAATGGAATTCTTGTGTCATAGCGTCTTGCTATCCACTTTGCTCACCATCCTCCAAGCCCGGCTAAACCTCTGACGGTGACCTTGACCGTCGCTCTCGTAGTCGAATACCACTCCTTGGATGAGCATATCATGCAAACCATCTCTTATGGCGTAACCAAACTTCCATAAGACTAATCAAGGGTTTTAAGTGATACCTCCCCAAATTCCAAGCAAAGGGACATTAGGGAATTCCCCACAACGGTCGATGATAATAACATTCTCCAAGGACCGAGAACACAAATGAATATCTGAATGTATGAGCGTCATCAACCTATGAGACCACCTCAAACCTTGCTCATTCTTCAACATAGTCCGGGGAAGATGCGAATAAACCATCTTTCTAAGAGAGGAGTACAACACATGAGAATCCCTATCTTCCTCATAGTGCGAGAGTGGAAAGAGTGTAGGATATCCCCTAACAAAGTAGGCACCGGATTGCGAGATATGAAGATCTTGACAGTATTTACATCTATAATTTGGTCAGGGTTTGGAAACAAAACCATCCCATAAATGAGAAGAGCCAATATTTCTTCAAAAGCTTGTAATTCCAAAGAGTTCCAACAATATTGAGCTTTCTCAAACAAGAACTTGGCTAAGAATCCTTTGACACCACTCCTTGTTTCCCAATTAGTTGTGACATCAGATTGTTGCAAGTGTAGTGCTCGGGAAATCTCTTCAGGTTTTAGGTCTCTTTTCGTACCATTGAAGGATAGTTGATTGAGAATTGGAATCCTTAAGAATTGGGAGAATTCTTCTAAGGTAGGTACAAGCTAATAATCAGGAAAAGTGAAGCAATGGTGTAGAGGATCAAAAAACTGGAAGAGAACCTCCATCATATTCTCATCAGTGCTTGAGGTAACCAAGTTTAGGAGGCGACCATGTCTTTCTGTGAATGAAGAGTTCTCAGGGACCCTTGATGCTAACTCTTTGAGTTGAGAAGGAATCCTTACGAGGTTGACTTGAATGTTTTTCCTGCGGATAGAAGCCATGTCCTGCAAAACAGAACAAAGATAAATTCCAATAATCCTTGAAATGGTTAATAAGTATGAGTATGATGTTATGATGTTTATGATTTTATGTACAAATAAACATATACAAACAACTCGTTAGGTTTAGGATTGCATGGAGTCTTATAGGTAAGTACCCTCTTGAAGTTTAGTTGGCTCAAACCTGTCCTAGAAATAGTAACCGGGTTCTAAGGGATCTCAATATCACTGATCTTTCTTGTCGGGCATGGTTTCAGTGAAAGCCTCTTTCACAGCGACCAAAATATCCCGAGAAGTCCGATCTCAATGAGTGTATTATCGAGTATCAACCAACTTCAGACTGCACTAAAGCCGGCTATCTCATTAATTCCTAATGGCCAAGTTGGTCAAGTAAAGGTTCTAAAGTCAGTTAGTGCTTTATGACACCACACATCGGCCCCGTATTCTACTTGACTATTCAAGGGCTACCGGTATCCATAAATGTGCCACACTAACGTAGCTATTTCTTAGACCATGTCGGTATACCCTGCATAGTTTCCACAACGTATTTCTACTTACCTATAAGGTATCCCAAATCTGGGTAGAGGATTAGAACAAGCCCAAACGAGGAACCAAAATGTATAGAAAACAAGTCAAACAAATGAAAGCAAGTAAAGGTGATCTAGCCCTAAGGTAACCCCACTTTTAAGTATCTTCCCAGCAGAGTCGCCATTTCTGTGATACAGTGGTAGAACTAACTTGTGATGTTTTGTGTTTTATCGTAAATGTTGCGGTTAGTAAGAGTCACCACCGACTTTTCTTTTATCCAAAAGGAAAGGCTGAAAAGAACAGGAAATACCTTTGAGATATTTTCTTGAGTTCAGGAGATAGATTATAAAAAGGGAAGGTATTAACACCCTTTTTATCCATAGTTATCTATGGGCTCTTAGTTGCTTGCTAGATCACTTGCTTTGGTTTGAAAATGTGCTTTGTGGTGGTTTTTGAAAGTATTTTAAAAAGGGGCCTTCGTTTAGGAAAACTTTGTAATAGTTCTCGTTTGTAAGAACGTATACAAAGTGTTGAGCTTTTGAAAATATTTCATGTTTGGAAAATGTTTTGAAAATGTTTGTTTTGAAAGTGCTTGGTGTTTGTTTTGAAAATTAGCAAGGATGTTTGTTTTGAAATGAGCAAGCAACTAGGAACAATCTACCTACTCAAAAGTCTTTGTTCATTTCTTCCTTCCTTTGATATTGCTATCTTACCATTGATTTGGTAAGAAGCCTTATCTTTGGATGTAAAAGGACGGGCGCGGGTCATCGTATAGTCATGATAGCAATGTTGTAAGATGTCTTAGCATTTCTCTTTGAGGGACTAAGATCATTTTGAAAGGCAACATTTGTGGCGTCATCGAGGGACTATGATCTTGTATTTTTGATTTGTTTTGCTAAGACATCCCACATGCATAACATGACTATTTTTGTAAGGAAACAAACTGGAATTACCCTAAGGGTGCAAGTGTGTTTGATTTACATGCATTATTTATCTTGAATTAGGGTTTAATAATTGTTGATTTTAGTCTTGCCATACAAACCCTAATTACTAACATTTATATTAAAGCGATAAATTGTGGAAAGTAAAATTACTACGCTATTACATCATTAGGGGAGGGGGTATAGAAATTTACAAATGGGGATTGCAAGAAAATTAAACCTAATTATCTATTACAACCATATTGAATAATATACATGAATTAAAAAGAAAATAATGCAAGAATGTGAATGGAAAAAAGAAATAATTTTTGTTTGGTTTTAATGAAAGGGGTTTAGTTTTGACCTAATTAATAAAATGATTAATAAAAATTAAATAAAATTAAACCTAAACTAATTAAGAAAAGAAATTAAGTTTGAAACATTTTTTAGGGTTTTTTATGAAAAGGTTTTAAATTTAATGAAAATAAAATGGAAATTAATTAATTAAAAGAGACCTAAGTTCTAAGTTAATTTTAATTAAGAAAAAGAAAATAAATAAATCTAAATCTAATTATAATTTTATTAAGAAAAAAAGAAATTAATTTGTTAAGAAAAATGTTTTTTTTTTGTTTTTTGTCTTTATAAAGAAAAATAAAATAAATAAGTGTGAAAAATAATAAATAAAAATATTTTTGGATTTTTTATTAATAAAAATAATAATAATAATAATAATAATAATAATAATAATAATAATAATAATAATAGTAATAAAAAATAATAAAAGAAAACTGAAATAAAATAAAATAAGAAAAAGAAAATAAATAAAAATGAAATAATAAAAGAGTTGGCCCAGGTATGTGAAAGCAGGCAGGGGGGTCAAGAAAATTAAAATGGCAAGGCCCACTGAGTTAGGCCCAGGCGCTGGCTGTTTGTAACAAAAAAGAGAAAAAATGTTGAGAAATTGAATAAAAGGTAGCGCTGGGACTTGAACCCATGACCCTCATCATACACGCGTGCTACCTTTGCCACTGGGGTGGCTGTACATTCGTTAATATAAGTAAAACAATAAATACATAACACAAGTGAAGTCCTGAAAATGACTTCATCTTCAACCTCCAGCCATGGTTCCTGTAACTTGCTCATTTCTCAACAAAAATGAAAGATGCAAACTTGAAAGTTGCTCCATTTTTCCATACGAATCCAACCATATAAATATCATAAGCTATAAATCAAAGATGAATGAGAATTTCTAAAATTACCAAATTCTGACCTAACTTTCTTCAGAGATTCAAACCTAAAATTCTATAAGCTCAATCAATATAAATGAAATCTATGGACATGTACAGTTCTAGGGCAATGATGTCTACATTTTATCTTCACAAATGCAAGCCTAACAATGCCTAAATGAAAAGTTAGAAGTTCATAAATGATACCTCAAAACTTTATTTTGACATGTCTTGATGATTTGTAATCTTTGAAACTTGATTTTGATCAAAAAGTCAAAGTTTGACTTTTCAGTGCACAATTGACTTTCCATTAGTTGACTAAAATTCAACTATCAACCAATTGATCTTGAGAAATGTTTTGAGCCATGCCATTAGGTAAAAATGAAGCATTTGAATCCTTGAGATCATGTTTCAAACCAATAAATCATTTGTTAGGTAAAAAAATCAGAAATTGAACCTTCCCAATTAAAACCCTAATTTTGACCATTTTGCCCTTTTGATGTTTTGATCAAATTTCTTGAGGAATTGTGATCCAAACTTGATCAAATGACATATATGAGTTCATGGTGTTTATATGGATAAACATTATGAAGTTTGACTGCAAATTAACCATAATTGACTTTTTCTCCAATACAACTGATTTTAGGTCACCTGATCAATTGACTGAGCAAAAATATGATCCAAGACTTGAAACTTGACATGAGAAATTTTGAGGGTCCAAAATGATCCATGAAAGTCATTTGGGGCATTAAAAGTCCATTTGTCCTTGTACAAACTCAAACCCTAATTTTTAGTCATCAGTGCTTGAGGAGGTGTCTTGAGCTGATCCACCCTTGTGTAGTCTTGAATCAAAGGAGATCTTGTGAGAGATTACTTGAGAATTGAGAGGGCAAGTTTTGGAGTACAATAGTATGCATTTTCGTATTGTTTTCGTTTATTTTTGTTTTGTTATGCCAATATTTCTATTTCATTTCAGGTACATGCTAACACAGAGCTTCCATGCGAAAAAGAACGAGAAACGGCTAAGAAACAAAGAAGAATGAGAAAAAAGAAAAAGAGCAGGAAAAAACCATGCTTTAGACCTGTGGCCCTGGACGTGGACCTGCGGCCCTGGCCACGCACATGTGGGCCTCGCCACATACTTCAAAAGTGTGGCCCCCGTCACACACTTCAAAAGTGTGGCCCCTGCCACACACTTCAAAAGTGCGGCCCTCTCCACAAAAAGTGTGATGCTCAACACAACTCATTTCTGCAGGCTACATACTTCATCTTGTGGTTTCTCCATGTCACCAGTTCTTCTGCAATTTTCTCCACGAAGCCATTTTCCTCGATTTTTATGGATGCACGTCAGGATTTTGGGTCACGAGTAGAAGAATATAAAAGGAGGGATAGTTCTACCACTAGGGGGTTCAACATTTTTTCAACCAAGTTTTTAGTATAAATTAGGCATATATTTTCACTCTATAAAATACCGGATTGTTCACATCAGGCAACCGGTATACCATTACTTTGCAATTATAAATTCTACTCATGTACTTGGATCAAAGAGCTATTTAATCCTGCCGACATTATATTAAAAGTTCCAGTTCACTTTAGTTTCTTCTTTACAGGTTTTTTATTTACTGATTTATATTTGTTGTTTTCTTGATAACCATGCTTTGATTTATCTAATTTGGTATGTTTAATGCATCCTTAATTAGTAATATTTCAAACTAAGAATTTTAGAGTCTGGTATGTGAGGACCGTCGTTTCCGACAGGACTCGGTAACAAGTTGGCTTAATTATTTGTTTCAAAAATCCAGTTTCGATTTTTAGTTTTTATATTTAATTTAATTATCTTTGTCACGAGAGTGAGAAGCTACTTAACACAATTTTGTCACGAGAGTGATAAATTGACTAAGTGTTGTACCCCAATTTTTGCCTCTAAGATTCCTCTATCATCTCATATCAACTCAATCACAACAAGATCACACTAGGGTTTGGTTCTTCTCCCTATCTCTAGGTTTGCTTATCGGGAATCACCAAGCACCTCGATTTATATATTGTGATTATCTATATTTAGTGTTGATTAACTTTTAACTAACTAATACAATGAATGTTTGCTCTAATTGATGATATTATAGGTGAGAGCACAATACATTTCATCAAGTTGATTCATAGGTTCATGAGTTTATTTCCATGCCTTATTCAATAAAGATTCATTGAGATTCAAGCTTCATTATTGAATATTCTTTAAAGTAATATCATGACAAGGTCTACTATGATTCATCATGCCTCAATTTGTCAAAGAAAATAAAAATATGCAAGAGTTGATTGAAGAAGTTTGACCTAATTTGACAAGTTATTGATTCCTTAATCACAAGTGCATAACTTTCTCAATTATTAATATTTGGAAGTGATTATTGTTATTATGGGTTCTTATTATAATCCACAATAAATTCTATTCACATGGAAAAAGTTACTATGCAAGGAAGATTGTCAAAATTGAAAGGGATTTCCAAGCCATTTTGGTGCTCTAGGAGATAGGGTTTTGAACTTCTAAGGGTTATATCTTGTTCATCTTTTGAAATTTTTGAGTGATTCCAAATATGTTTTTCTATTTAAAGGCTTATCAACTAATCACTTCAAGAGTTTCAAGAAACTTTTGTGTGGAAGATGCCTAATGATGAAGAAAGATTACATGTCCTCTAGATAGGCCATTAAATTCCCCTTATGTAACTTCAAAATATCATAAACTTGGTCAATTTTTATCTTCTTGAGCCCATTCTTTTTCCATAATTATCTTAAGGATGTGAAATTCAACCCTTATTTTATGTGCAAGACTTGAAAATGAGTGGAAGATGCCCTAAAACTCAAAAGATTATATGTCACCCCATGAATTTTCACCAATTTTACAAGGCCATAACATTTTTAATACTTGATATTTTTGAGTGATTCAGGTTTCACAATGCTCTTTGGGATATCTACTTCAAGCTAGCATCATTGATCAAAGCTCAACTTTGAAGAAAAACTTAGAATTTTTCTAAGTACAAAAAATCAACATCTTTTTCTCAACTTTGACTCATCACAACTTTTAGCTCAAGCATCCAATTGATCCCATTATTTGCATATTGTAAAGTTTGTGACTTTATCTTTCAAATGCATCAAGAATCATTCCCTAAGGTTCCCTAAATTATGCGCACCAATAGTTCAAAGACAACCACTTGAAACTGATTTTTTTCCCCAAGTCAGAATTTGAAATGCACAATTCAGCTTCTAATCACTAAAATTTTGCGCGTTATTACTTCTAATCGTGTTTAAAAATCTTCCATAAGTTATTAGCACCTTGAAACACAAGTTTTGGCTGAGTTTTGAGCAAAATATGAGTCACACTTTTCATGCTTGCAACTTCACACGAATTCCCTCCAAACTTCATCATTCCACACGCTTGAGCATCCCATTTGCTTCCCTATAAATATAGGGTTATATCTCACTCATTTTCTCAAGCTTTAATAGCCAGAATCACGCTACCCAACTCTATCCTTAACCCATCTTTCTGCAACTTCGAATTTGGTTTTACAGATTTCCTCAATCCATTTTCTTTGTCAATTCTTCATCCTTGAACTTCACTAAAGCTAACAGAAGAAAAACCTAGCCCTAAAGCATCCTAAATCGTGCTAGCCAAGTCAAGTTTAAGAACTATGAATTTGAACTTCAATAGGTAGATTCCTTCATTAATTCTCTCAAAATTTGCTACCACAATGAAGCTCTCATCATTCTGATACTAGTCGCATCATTTGTTTTTAACTGGAAATGAGTTTTGGCCATGAATTTTCAAATCCCTATTCAATTTTTTCCTTTTGGTTTTTTGCAAATCGACTAAGCTACACTTTAAATAAATTTTTGTGAGGGTTTGGTTGTCTTCATCTTGATGAGACGAAGCAAATGTCATTGGTCTGAACCTCTAATTTTATAGTTTGAGGAACTTGGTTTTGAGGTTGGCTAGAGGTTGAAGACGACCATGCTGGCGTCTTCAACCAATGAAAATTTGCCACGCGTTTTTTTCAAATTCTGTTTTTAAATATTTGATCCAGTGGTTTATTCACTAAGTGTAAAATCAAGCTTCTCAAATGCACTTTGGTTTTGATGAGGACAAACCATGATTGTCAAAGAAGGCAAAGATTTTTGACTCAGCTAAAAGCATCTATGAATAAAGTCTTCAGTTCAAGCACTTAGAAAAATTTCAAGGTATAATGATAATACTTACTTTGAACTTAAGACATAGATGCTCAATGGTTAAAAGAAATATTTTATATTGTCCAAACCTTTACTCAAGTTTTTCTAAGCTAAAAAACATTTTTCACTTGAGTGCAATCGATTTTCATATTAGTTCAATCGATTGCATGCTTCAATTTTTCAAATCTTTTGCTACTATTTCTAAGTGTAATTGATTTGCATGTTTATGCAATCGATTGCACTCAATAAATTTTTGCTACTGACTTCACATGCAATCGATTTACACTCTTATGCAATCGATTGCACACTCAAAACTTTTGAAATTCTAGCTGTTGAAATCCCGTGCAATCGATTTGCACAAAGGGTGCAATCGATTGCATGCTGCACGATTTTGAAAAACAGCAGCTTTGCACATGCCCGTTCATAACACCATTTTATGGAAACCTTTCACTCAATCTTGTAAATTGTTCATGGTTCATTTATAGAACTTTATGATGTTTCAAAATGGTGCTATGAACATATAAATACTCATTTTCAAAATCATTTTAAACAGCTCTTCCAATTATACTTTCTGAATTTTCAAAAATCAAACTCAAGCTGTTATACATTTTCATACACAAGTTTTCTACACACTTTCACATATTGTTAACCAGAAAACTTTGAGCATTATATATCTTGAGTCATTGTATACTATTGTCATTGGAAGAGAAGATCAATTCAGATAAAATCACTCATAGTGATTATCACACTACAAACTCAGTCAAATCAAATATTGCTATATACTTGCTTATTTTTCAGGATTGTTGAAAATAAGTTTAAGTGGTTTTATAAATCTTGTTTTTCCAGGATTGTTGGATACAAGTAAAGTCACTTTGAGAGGATTGTTCTCATTGTTGACATAGTGAAAATCTAAGAGGATTGTTCTTGGTCCAAGAGGATTGTTCTTGGTGGTTTTATTGGTTAGAGTCTTGTATAGAAGGACTAGGGTATCTTGTCTAGAGATCTAACAATAAGGAAATCTCTTTCATGTTGAAAGGGGGCTGAAGTACTCTCGGACTGCAAGGGGAACCAAGATACATCTTTGTGTTCTTTACTTTTCCGTATTTACCGCTTTCATCACTAGTCATAAACCAGAAAAGAAAGGAACACATTTGTAAACTCATGCACTAAACCAAATTTTTTTAAAGTACCTAATTCACCCCCGTCTTAGGCGCACTCTTATACTTACAATTGACATCAGAGCAGGTTATAGGTATCCTATTCCTAAAAGGTCTAGAATGGCTTCCGCAAATCAAAATCCCATTTTCAGAGATGGTGATAGTAACAACAAGCCTCCTCTATTTTGTGGTGAATATTTTGACTTCTGGAAAATACGCATGAAGGCACATCTAGAAGCACAAGGAGAAGAAATATGGGATTCCATCGAGAATGGTCCATGTATCCCTATAACGGTAATCAATGGTGCTGGCTTATCAAAGCCTAAAGCTGCATGAGACGAAGATGATAAGAAGAAGGTTCTCTATGATAAAAAGGCAATAAATCTTCTTCAAGGTGCACTTAGCATGGATGAATTCTTCTATGTCTCAGCATGCAAAATTGCGAAAGAAATATGGAATACCTTGGTAGAAACTCATGAAGGAACCACTGAAGTTAAAATATCGAGATTAAATACATTGAGTCAAGAATACGAACTATTCAGAATGCAGCCCCGAGAATCAATCCTCGACTTGCAGAAAAGATTTGTACACTTGACAAATCATTTGAAAGCACTCGGTAAGACTTTAACTAATGATGAGCTTAATCTTAAAGTGCTTAATATTTATCCATAGAATGGCAACCAAAAGTGTCAGCAATATCCGAGAAGAAGAATCTACCCACAATGACTTCCGCCACTTTGTTCGGAAAACTTCAAGAATATGAGACGAAACTTGCAAGACTTGAAAAGCATGAAATACAAGTAAAAGATTCAAAATACATGGCTCTAAATACAAGGATAAAAGATCATTATAGCAATCAAGAGGATGAATCCACTAGTAGTGAAGATGATGATCTTATCAAGAAGATTGAAAAGGTTCTACGAAAAGAAAGAAAAAGGGAAGCACCAACAAGGAAGGTTATATGCTTTTAATGTGGAGAAAAGGGACATGTTAAAAGTGAATGTCCTACAATTGAAAAGAAGAAGAAATATTTTAAGAGAAATAGAGATAAAAAGTCAAATAAAGCATATATAGCATGGGAAAGTTCATCTTCCGATTCCGAAAACAATCAACGTGTTAATCTTGTATTGATGGCCTCACACCATTCCGATAGTGAAGATGACGAGGTTAGTAATGAATTTTCTCTTTTTGATAGTGATGCACAAGGTATTATACACGAACTATTAAATGAATGCAAAATATGTACAAAACTATTTCATCTCAAAATAAACAAACTTCATCTTTAGAAAAAAATGTGAGTCTATGGAAAAAGATCTCAAAGATGAAAAACAAAAATTTAGTGAGCAAAAACAGAATTTTGTATGCAAAAATTGTGAATCACTCTCTTTCCAAATTGTCCAATTAAAAAGAGTTATTGAAAGATATGAAAAAGGTCAAATTGGATTGGAAGGTGTTCTTAGCCAACAAAGATATTCCAATGATAAAAGTGGACTTGGATATTCAAAGTTTTCAAAACCAAGTTCTAATAAAACTATCTTTGTTAAGGCTAGTGATCAATCATCCAAAGAGAAAATGAACAAACCCAAAGTAGTTCATTAAAAGAAAACATTTCCTAAGAAGAAATCTTACCCTTCTAGATATAGAAGTAACTTTGAACCTACTTGTTTTTATTATGGTATTAAAGGCCACACACCTAATGCTTGCTATGTTAGAAACTTTAGTGTGACAAGTGGGTATTATGTGTGGGTAAAGAAAGGAACTAACTATGATGGACCCAAAGCACATTGGGTACCAAATCAAACTTAATTTGTTTTATAGGTTTTCTTGAGGACCACTTTAAATCTATGATGTTTTGATAAGTGGTGGCTCTAAGCATTGGATGGAAGATATACACTAACTTTCAAATCTAGTTCAAGTCCAAGGATTATTTCACATAGGGGAAATACCTTAAAGGAAGAATTCTTGGCATTGGTAAAGTTGATACACTAACTTTCATATCCATTGAAGATGTACTCCAAGTTGAAGAACAAAAGACAACTTCTAAGTATAAGTCAACTTTGTGACAAAGGCTTCAACATCATGTTCTCAAAAGATGAATGATTTATAAAGTCACTCTTGAGATATATACATATATATATATATATATATATATATATATGTGTGTGTGTGTGTGTGTGTGTGTGAGTGTGTGTGTGTGTGTGTGTGTGTGTGTGTGTGTGTGTGTGTGTGTGTGTGTGTGTGTGTGTGTGTGTGTGTGTGTGTGTGTGTGTGTGTGTGTGTGTGTGTGTGCTTGTCTCTAACTATTGTAGCCCGAATAAAGATGCAAATTCTCTATGACTCAAGGGAGAATTTTGATAAAGAGGGAGTTATCAAAGATAGGGGGAGCATTCACATAAGAGTTTCTCATTCTGCCTAAAAGAGTCAAGCATCTTCAACATTTTGTTTTGATGAAGATAACTACTATGTGCATTTATCAAAGGATGAGAAAAAGCATCATGGAGAAATATGGCTATGGTTAAGTTTTCAATATTACTACATATATTTTGTCCATTTTTTATTGCATCTTTCCCTTCTTTTTGATAATGTCAAAGGGAGAGAAGGGTGTTGTACTTTATGCTTGTGTATTTCCTTGTCTTAATCTTTTAAGGTACAAATAATCCTTCAAGATGAACAAATTCAAAGGATTCCAACCTTCTCATACAAAGGGGGAGTTATGCATATTAGGGGGATAAGCTCTTTCCGGAAATCACAACGCTCCAAGCAAGGTCGTTTGTCATCATAAAAAGGGGGAGAATGTAAAATCAAGCTTCTCAAATGCACTTTTGTTTTGATGAGGAAAAACCATGATTGTCAAAGAAGACAAAGATTTTTGACTCAGCTAAAAGCATCTGTGAATAAAGTCTTCATTTCAAGCACTTAGCAAAATTTCAAGGTATAATGATAATACTTACTTTGAACTTAAGACATAGATGCTAAATGGTAAAAATAAATATTTTATATTGTCCAAACCTTTACTCAAGTTTTTCTAAGCTAAAAAACATTTTTCACTTGAGTGCAATCGATTTGCATATTAGTGCAATCGGTTGCATGCTTCAATTTTCCAAATCTTTTGCTACTGTTTCTAAGTGTAATCGATTTGCATGTTTATGCAATCGATTGCACTCAATAAATTTTTGCTGCTGACTTCACATCCAATCGATTTACACTCTTGTGCAATCGATTGCACACTCAATTTTTTTGAAATTCTAGCTGTTGAAACCCCGTGCAATCGATTTGCACAAAGGGTGCAATCGATTGCATGCTGCACGATTTTGAAAAGCAACATCTTTGCACATGCCTATTCATAACACCATTTCATGGAAACCTTTCACTCAATCTTGGTAATTGTTCATGGTTCATTTACAGAACTTTATGATGTTTCAAAAGGGTGCTATGAACATATAAATACTCATTTTCAAAATCATTTTAAACAGCTCTTCGAATTATACTTTCTGAATTTTCAAAAATCAAACTCAAGCTGTTATACATTTTCATACACAAGTTTTCTGTACACTTTCACATATTTTTAACCGGAAAACTTTGAGCATTATATATCTTGAGTCATTGTATACTATTATCATTGGAAGAGAAGATCAATTCAGATAAAATCACTCATAGTGATTATCACACTACAAACTCAGTCAAATCAAATATTGCTATATACTTGCTTATTTTTCAGGATTGTTGAAAATAAGTTTAAGTGGTTTTATAAATCTTGTTTTTCCAGGATTGTTGGATACAAGTAAAGTCACTTTGAGAGGATTGTTCTCATTGTTGACATAGTAAAAATCCAAGAGGATTGTTCTTGGTCCAAGATGATTATTCTTGGTGGTTTTATTGGTTAGAGTCTTGTATAGAAGGACTAGGGCGTCTTGTCTAGAGATCTAACAATAAGGAAATCTCTTCCATGTTGAAAGGGGACTGGAGTACTCTCGGACTGTAAGGGGAACCATGATACATCTTTGTGTTCTTTACTTTTCCGCATTTACCGCTTTCATCACTAGTCATAAACCAGAAAAGAAAGGAACACATTTGTAAAATCATGCACTAAACCAGAAAAATAGTATCCATCATCACTAAAACAGTAAAAATTTTAAAGTACCTAATTCACCCCCTCTTAGGCGCACTCTTATACTTACACTAAGGACCATGATATGCACAGCGCGCCAGAACCCTTGGATATGATTACTAACACGTTTTGACATTCATCCAATGGTCTATATCTTTTTGTTTTACTTTTATTTTCTGATTTTTATATTTTAATTGATTTAAACTTCAAAAATTCATATAAAAAATTCATTTCCAACTTAAAAAATCTTAAAAAATTCTAAAAAATATTTTGGATTTTTCTCTTTCTGATTTTTTTCTTCACAATTTTATTTTATAATTTTATATTTTTTATAATTTTTCACTTTAATTGAATTGTTTTAATTGATTAAAAAATATTTTCTTAATTTTAAAATTCTGAAAAATTATAGAAAGGTCCTTTGGCCTTAGCAATTTTTGATAACCTTGTTTTATTTTTATTTATGATTTTAATATTTTTCACCATTTTTAGTATTTTTTACCTATTTCTTTTATTTTAATAAAATAGTTTATGTCTTTAAAAATTCTAAAAAATTTTCAACCTTTATTAAATCATGTTTGATCTCTGACCTTTTTTAAGATTTTTTATTTAGTATTTTAATATACTTTGTGTATTTTTACCATTTATTTTCCTTTTAATTAACCTTTTAAATATTATTTTATTGAATTTTATTTTATTATTTTATTTGATTCTGGCTTGGGCATTATTTGGTGACAAATTCTTCAATCTCATTGGATCTTGGGTGTTGATAGGTTGAGAAACCAAATCCACCAAAATGGATGAATGATGTTGATAATATTTGAAACCCTAATTTCATACCTTGCACCCCTTCCCTCTACATCTTATCCCTTTCTCATTGTGCTACATGTTGTTAGAGGATGATCTACATATCATCACTCTAAACATATGACACATAGATTTCTATTGACCGACCTCAAAATAGGTGTGACTTCTATATAATTCCACTTACGATTGCTTAACATAGTGCTACATTTTGCCCCAATTTGAAAAACGATCATCTGTTGCCCAAACCTATGTTTGAAAGCCCAAGTATGTTTAATTTGAAACCTTTGATCCAACAACCTTGAGGTCCATTGTTAGGAGGCTTTGGTCTTATAAATCCTCTAATGAATCTTCGTAAATTTTGGAACTAAGTGAATCAATTAAACATCGTTGATCATTTATTGTTGCTTTGAGATTTTGAAATGAATGATATACTTGACAAAAAGTAAATGAAACTTGTTGTTGAGAGGCTTTGATTTTATCAATCTTCTAATGAGTTTTTAAATGCAATTTTCAATATGGTCATTCAACTAACCTCTAATTTCTAACAAGTGACTTTACTTCATGCTTTTTTACTTTATGTTTTTTTACTTTAAGAAAATTTATTATAGCATCTACATTTCATGTTATTTTCATCTTTGCTCACTTGAGCATTTATCTTTATTTCATTTTTTTTACTTTGCTCATTTGAGCTTTGATTTTCTTTTTGAAGATACTTAATAACCAACTTGAACAATATAAAAGCTTTAATGTTACTTGGACTATTTGGTTACTATCCTTAGCATCTTGGAGTTGTAGACTTTTTGGACATAGAATTAGAGACCTTGACTACCTTGAGACCTTGTGACTTATATTGCTATTTTGTCTGGAGCTCTTGGGGTTTACCTCATGACATTGGGTTGTTTGTTTTCATTGCTTGCAGGTTATTTTGATTACATGCTTTGTCTGTAATCGGGAATTCATTTGTATACTTCCGTTACTCTGCCTAATTTTCATGAATACTTAATGCCTAAGAAGATTGGTTTTCTTAAGAGGTTTAATATCTTTGCTTGTTTGGTTTCAAATCCAAAGGATGTGAATTCTACATTGACTCATTGTGTCAAGTATTGGCTTCTTATTGGTTAGACGGTTCTTTTCCTTAGCTTTTACCTTATGCTTTAGGATAGTCCCTTCATCTCCTCCATCTTCTTTAATTTCAAAAATCTTCTCCCTCCTTTTCAAAACTATTCTTGTTTTTTAAATTTGAACTGCTTTCACAATAAACTTGGACTTAGGTCCATGCATTTTCAAAACATTTTCTTAATCAAACTTTAAACAACTTAGTCATACTTTGACATTTTTGTGAGAAGACTAAAAGTCGATCAATCTTATTCAAACCATTTTGCCACTTTGGCTTTTTACCTTAAAACTTTTCTCAAAATATTAGACTCTTGTCAATCCTTGTAGTGATGCGAACTACTATACTTCTATGATATGTAGTGAAGTGAGATATTTTCCACTTGGGTGTTGAGTGAGGCATTGTTGATTTTAAAATCCAAGCTATATCCTCCACTTTGAGATGATGCAAATTCTCCTTTCTCATAATTGTGGGTAGTAAGTATGTTCTTCCACTCGAATAAGACAATGATGTCTCGTCTCTTAAAATTAACTAACACACTTGTGTTTTTAAAATTTTTAAAGCTGAACTACGAGTACCCTGATCCCCTATTGCACAAAAAGTGGTATGTAGGCACTAAAGGTTCACAATTGCGGCAAGTGCAAAAAAATTATAAAAAAAAAATATATTTCTTTTCTCACCTCCACCATCTGTTTTTTGTATACGATTCTTATAGCCAAAATACATAAATTTTCAAAGAGGTTCCTGCGGAGTACTGTAGATGTTTAGGGTGCTAATACCTTCCCTTTTCATAACCAACCCCCGAACTTAGATTCTTTCCTCCTATTTTTGGGTTATTCTATGTTTTCCCATTCCTCTGGAAACAATAAAGCACGGTGGTGATTTTTATTTAATTTATGCGAGTTAAGTTAATCCAATGGCTTAGTCTCAACATTTCTACTGCTACAGAAAAAAATGGCGACTTCACTGGGGAAAGATCAACCAAATGCTGGTCCATCCATAAGTGGGTTGAGCCTATCTTTGTTTATCTGTGTATGTGCTATTGTTTGTTGTATATTATGTGTTGTATATATGTTTGTCTGGATTTTCTTGGTTTTCAGGGTGCTTTGTGATTTCTCATAAGTCCTCTACCCAAACTTGGGAAAAATTAAGATAGGATGGGAGATATAGTCATGTTAACTTTGAAGGAGTAATCCCAAAAAAGGAGGCATGAGATCCCCACTCAATGGAGGCCCCTTTGACTGTAGTGTCATTTACCAAGTAATCGGGAAGACGTGCTGCTTTCGACGTGGGAGCCTGCTGAAACTGAGGAACGTAGAACCTTTAACCCATCTTGTACTTTTAGGTGTGGTGCAGAAACAATGACGAGTAATCCAGAAATGGTTGTCATGGGATACTACACTTATACAAGTTTTTTATGAAAATATTACTAATTACCGAATCAATCGGGATGTTGGTAATATCTGAAGGAAGGATGTAGACTCTGGGAACCTTGTTTGGAAGGTGATAAACTATTAGACCATACCTTATGGGTATTACCTTTGACCTCATCTTCGTAACGTCGAACCTATGAAACCCCCATGTTTGTGACCTTGTGTGTGATTGTTGCATCATGTATTCATGCACCCATGAGCATCCTTAAAAACATTTTGTTTCAAGGGACTTAAAGTTGACTCTTTGTGAATATCTGTACTTTTTGACCATGGATTCTGGAAAAAGAAAGACTCGGAAGTACAATTTCAAGAATCCTAAGATAGATGATTTAATGAGTCTGATTCCTGAGATCGAGAGTTCTACAGATTTCAGAAGAAGTATGGATCTATCGTGTCTCTCATGAAGCTCAGGATGAAGGAGGGAATTCTCTCAACGTTGGTTCAATTCTATGATTCGATGTTTCAGTTTCCTTGATTATCAGGTAATGCCTACATTGGAGGAGTATTCTTATCTATTGGGTTTGCCTATTACCAATCGTGTTCCTTTCACCAGTTTGGAGGAGGAGCCAAAGTCTCATGAGATTGCTGCTATGGTTCATTTGGGGAAGTCCGAGATTGAGGCCCGCAAGACTACTAAATGAGGAATTAGACGATTACCCGCTCAGTTTTTATTATAGAAAGCTCTTTATTTTTCTAGGATGAAGAGTACATTTGCATTTGAAGCCATCTTTGCTCTGCTTGCTTATGGGTTGTTCTTATTTCTGAACGTCGACAAATTTTTGGATATCAATGCAATCAGGATCTTTTTTATAAGGAATCCAGTCCCTAAATTATTAGGAGATTCTTATTAATCCATTCATCTTCAGGATTCTTATCATGGAGGGATGACCGTTTGTTGCACACCTTTGTTGTATCAGTGGTTTATTTCTCACTTACTCCGGCCCGATGCTTTCTGGGAAATCAAGAATGAACCTCGTTGGGCTCCAAAGATTATGGCCCTCACTCATTCAGATGTTGTTTGGTATCATCAGGCTTACCATGATGTAGAGATTGTCGATAGTTGTGGTAGTTTCCTCAATGTACCTCTTCTTGGTACAAAGGGGGGAATTAACTACAATCCTGTTCTTGCGCGATGACAACTTGGATATCCTATGAGAGATAAGCCAAATAGTATTCATCTGAGTGGTTTCTTTCTTAAAGAGGGATAGAATCATAAGGAAGCTAAAGAGGATATTGAAAAGGCTTGGTGTCATATTCACATGAAGAGTAGAAAGGACTTGGGACCTATAGGGGTTGTTGCTTTGGAACCTTATCTCCGGTGGGTACAGGTAAGGGAAATTCAGTTGAAGATGCTATATTCCCATGGGGAACCTTTATCTTATATGTTTGTGAAAATTACTCCTCCTCTTTTAGATGACGCGGAAGAGCTTCAACTTTCCTAGTTAGGATACAACATGAGAAGGAGGCTTGGAAGAATAAGTGTCAGACTTTAGAGATGTCCTACCAAGCCGACTTGAAGGAGAAGGATGCCTGATTGAGATTCTTGAGAGTCGTGCTGTAGAGATGATAGAAAGGCAAAAGAATTTATTTTCCTCTAGAGCTCGACCACGACTTAGTCATTCACTTCCTGACTCCGGTGATTGGAAAGTGGTTGCCGACAGGTATGCAGAAGAGAATAAGCAGTTGAAGGCTCAGATTGCAAGACTTACGGGAAAGCGCCAGTGTGTGGAGAGATATTCATTAGCTTTGCTTTCTTAGGATTTTAGATTGAATCTTCTCTTTTACTTAGGATTGTTGAAACTTGTACTAAAAGTTATAATCCATTTTGAAGTTATTATAATGAGATTTTCAGTATTTCAAAATTGTGTTAGTACTTTAATATTAGAAAATTATCTATAATTCTTAGAGTATATTGAAATATTAATAATAATAAAATAAATCATGTGCATTGCATATCATGCATCATCTTGTACATATTTCTTGTATTTCTGTTCATACCCAGGTGTCTTACTGAGTTTCTCTACTTTGTTCAGCAAGCTGTCTCACGGGTACAATACTCGGGCTAATTCCAAGAAGAAAATGGAGAATCTTGAACAAGAGAATCGCGAGCTACGCGAAGAATTTACTGCTTTGAAGGACGGTATGGCCAATCTGACTTCTTTGATGGAATCATTCGTGGCTGCTCAGAATCAGCCACCACTTGTTCATCCACAACAAACAACAATTGATTCTGAAGGTCCACCAGTTCCCGTTTATGTTACTTCAGTTACTGCTGCATAGAATCGTATGCCTCAGGTTTATCCATGGGGAGTGCTAGAAAATTTCATGCCAGAAGGTTTTAATCTTGACACTCAAGCTGCTCTAGTTGTGCAAGCTGGTGCTACTCCCGCACCTCCTATGGTGCATGTTACTCATGCTGCTAGAAATGAGATCCATATGCTGCACCTCCTTCGGTGAATGCTATGCCATTTGTTAATGATGAAGTTTATCATCTTTTTCCTCCATCGAATGAAAGTGTGGGTTTCTATGACCGATTGTATGACTTTCAATACCATTTCAATGAGATGCAGAAGGAAATGAAGGCCCTTTGAGGAAAATAATTGTTTGGACAAAACGTCAGGGAGCTCTTCCTAGTTCCCAATGTAAAGGTGCCAACCAAGTTTAAAGTTCCGGAATTTGAGAGGTACAAGGGAAATTCTTGCCCTCATGATCACCTTGTGATGTATATCAGGAAAATGTCTACCCATACTGATGATCAACGTTTTCTTATTCAGTTCTTCCAAGATAGTTTAATGGGTACTGCTCTGAAGTGGTATATGAGTCTGGACAGTAGTAGTATCCGCACCTTCAATGATCTAGGGGAAGCTTTCATCAAATAGTATAAGTATAATATGTTCATGGCGCCTGACTGTTACCATTTAAGGGTAATGGCTCAGAGAGACAAGGAGTCGTTCAAAGAATATGCACAGAGATGGCGCGAGATAGCTGCCCAGGTGGTGCCACCTATAGGAGAACAAGAAATGACCAAGGTCTTCTTGAAAACCCTTGGATCATTTTATTATGAAATGATGGTCGCTAGTGTGCCGAGTGATTTTACCGAAATGGTAAGCATGAGTGTTTGTTTGGAAGAGGCTATCAAAGAAGGGCGCTTGAAAAAAGATGAAGGGACAAAGAAGTTGTCGTACGGGTTCTCTCGAAAGAAATAAAGTGAAACAAATGCTGTTATTGGAGAAAGGAAGATTAGACCAACTAGAAGGCGTTAATGGTACCAGCAACAAGTTCCTTCTGTGACTCCAGTCGTCAATGTAGCTCCAACCACCGTTGCCTATCAGAGACCATCTCCCCAGGGAAATCAAGGGCAAAGTCATAAGAGATAGGCTTTTAACTCTATTCCAATGAGCTATGCAGAGTTACTTTCGGCTTTGCTTCAGAATAAGTTGGTTCAGACCAGGCCGCCCCCTGCTATACCATTACCTTTACCTTGGTATTATAAGGCAAACCAGACGTGTGCTTTTCATCAGGGAGCATCAGGGCACAATATTGAGAACTATTATCCTTTGAAATCTGAAGTACAAAAGATGGTGAGATCTGGCCTTCTTTCCTTTAAATATATTGGCCCTAACGTGCAAGATAATCCTTTACCTAAGCATGGAGGAGAAAATGTTGTAAACATGGTTGCTGGTTGTCTAGGGGACTTCCGGATTTTTAATATCAACCTGGTTAGAGGATATTTGGTAAAGATGCATGCTAACCTCTGCGAGTTTAGTTACTATACGTATAACCATGTTGGTTGCGGTATTTGCAGTACAAATATCCAGAGACATGATAAGATAAAATATGATCTTCAGGAAATGATGGACGGAGGCCTCATTCATATAATCAGGCCTAGGGCAGAGTACGAAGAAGATGTGAATATGGTCTTTGGATGTCCTGGAGAATTCCATATTTTTGACAGGAATCATATGAATGATGATTTGGTGCAGTTGCACGCTACCTTCTGTCACATGGATGGTCAAGCAGAGCACCATTATGGGTCTTGCCAGATTTGTTGTAGAGATTCTCGTGGTTGTTCCATCGTGAGAAGAGGTATTCAGTTGTTGTTAGACAATGGTACCATCAAAGTTGCGAGCAATGGAGATGGTTACCATGGGATTAACGTGATTGAAGATTGCTCAGCCGAGATTGTGTCAGATGATGAGTATGCTTCCGCAGATGAATTCTTTTCCTCAGATGAAAATATGTTCTCCAACAATGATTCTGTGATATCTAAGTATTCTGAAGAAGGGGTGAATGTTATTATGCCTTGTTTTAGTGTGCCCGTCCCTATAGAGATTGAGTACCATGGCAAGCCAGTTGTTTCTCCAGTGGTAATTTTGTTGTCGGGTCTTGTTCCTTACGAATTAGACAAGGTTGTGCCATATAAATACAATGCAACAATCCTAGAAGATGGTGTGGAAGTTCCCATCCAACCTTTGTTTGATGTCAAGAATATTGCTGAAGCCAGCCGAGTCACCCACAGTGGCCGTATTTCTGCACCTGTCATTCAAGGGAATGTTAATGCTGATAAAAAGGTTGTTGAAAGTACTGAACCCAAGAAAGCAGTGGGGGAATCTAGTGGTACTACTCTGGAAAAAGATGTGGATGGTATATTGAAGATTATCAAGATGAGCGACTACAGGGTCATAGATCAATTGTTGTAGACTCCATCAAAGATATTTATTCGAGCCTTGCTAATGAACTCTTATGCCCACAGGGAATCTTTGATGAGAGTATTAGATCAAGCTTTCGTAGAAAGTGATATGCCTTTGGACCAATTCAATAGTGTTATCGGGAATATTACATCCTATAATAACCTGAGTTTCTATGATGAAGAGCTGCCAGATGAAGGAAGGAATCATAACTTGGCTCTCCATATCTCCATGAAGTGTAAGAACGATTCATTTTCAAATGTACTAATTGACAATGGGTCCTCTTTAAATGTCATATCGAAGAGCACACTTATGAAGTTGAAATACCAAGGAACCCCCATGCACCCGAGTGGCATAATTATGAAAGCTTTTGATGGGTCGAGGAAGTCTGTCACCGGGGAAGTAGATTTGCCTATTCACATAGGCCCGCATTTATTTCAGATTACTTTCCAGGTTATGCATATTGTTCCCGCTTACAGCTGTTTACTGGGATGACCGTGGATCCATGAGGCAGGGGCTGTTACTTCAAATTTGCACCAAAAGCTGAAGTTTTTTTTCGGCAAGGAAAGGTGCTCATCATAAATAGGGAGCATGCATTGTTAATATCTCATTTATCCTCTTTTAGCGTTGTAGAAGCGGATGAAGCTGTTGTTGGAACTCAGTTCCAAGCTTTATCCATTGATAATATAAGGGAAAAATTAGAATTCTATAGCTTCGTTTAAGGATGCTCAACATGTAGTGCATAATGGACCTAGTAAAGTATGGGGGCATATTATGGATCCACCTGTGAATAAGAATAGAGCTGGGCTGGGATTCTCTATGAAGAATGGTAAAGGTGAGAATGTGAAGCTGAAGGCTACTTTGGGCAAATATCAGGATATCTTTCGTAGCAGAGGTTATCTTTATCCAATTGTTCCTAGGATTAATGCTATTGTGGAAGGAGAAGCAGAGAAAGAGATGCCGAACTACGTGACGCACGAAGTCAGGGTCTAAAATTGGATCACTATTGATGTTCCCTCTTGAATTAATATCTCAAATTAATTTTTTATTGTTAATATTTTCAAAAAATCTTTCACTCTGCCTAAGGTGAAAGTATTTATATTGTATGGGCATATCTATTGCTTTGATTTTTAAAATCAATAATAAAAGTTGTCTTTGATTCCCAAATTATGTCTTTATTTTCTGCTTTTTCTTGGAAAATGGTAATCAGAAAAAACCTTTCAAAATAAATAATAACTGTAATTGAATCTGCATAATCACTTATTATATGTGTCAGTTTCTAAAAGAAATCATACATCATATATGCATATTAATTAAAAAACCTATTCAATACAATGAACCTGAACCTTCTCCCAACTTTGAATATCCTGCGTATGAGGCCAAAGAAGAAGAATATGATGAAATCCCATAAGAGGTTTCATGGTTTCTTGAGCGTGAGGAAAGTTCCATTCAGCCGTATAAAGAGTCGTTTGAGACAATCAATTTAGGTACAAAAGAAGATCTGAAAGAAGTCAAAATTGGAGCATTGCTCCATCGCTACATAAAGAGCAGGTTGATTGAATTGTTGAAAGAGTATGTAGACATCTTTGCTTGGTCATACAAAGAAATTCCGGGATTGGATACTGATATTGTGGAACATCATTTGCCGCTAAAGCCAGAATACCCACCAATTAAGCAGAAGTTGCAAAGAACTCACCCTGATATGGCAGTGAAAATTAAAGAAGAAGTTTTAAAGAAGATTAATACCGGTTTTCTTGTGACATCAGTGTAACCTCAGTGGATTGCTAATATTGTCCCAGTACCAAAGAAAGACCTAATAGTTTGGATGTGCGTTGATTATAGATATTTAAACAAAGCTAGTCCAAAAGATTACTTTCCATTACCATATATTGATATATTGGTTGATAGTACAACAAAATTCAAAGTATTCTCGTTCATGGACAAATTTTCCGGATATAATCAAATCAGAATGGCTCCTGAGGACATGGAAAAAACAATGTTTATCACACCCTGGGGAACATTCTGTTACAGAGTGATGCCCTTTGGGTTGAAGAACGTTGGTACAAGGTACTAGAGGGCTATAACAACCCTATTCCATGCTGTGATGCACAAGGAAATTGAGGTATATGTTGATGATATGATTGAAAAATCCCAAAATGAAGAAGGACATATATAAGATTTATTCAAATTGTTTCAGCATTTGAGGAAGTATAGTCTCCGCTTGAATCCAAATAAATTCACCTTCGGTGTTCGATCAGGAAAATTGTTAGGTTTCATTGTCAGTAAAAAAGGAATTGAAGTTGATCCTAATAAAGTTAAGGAAATTCAAGAAATGCTAGTGCCAAGAACTGAAAAGCAAGTTAGAGGCTTCCTCGGGCATTTGAATTACATTTCCAGATTTATTTCCCATATGACTGCAACATGTGAGCCGATCTTTAAGTTATTAAAGAAAGATCAGGGTTGTGTGTGGACAGATGATTTCAAAAGGGCATTTGAAAGTATTACAGATTATATGCTTGAACCTCCTAGCTTGCTCCCTCCCGTTGAAGGAAGATCATTGATTATGAATCTGACAGTGTTAGATAATTCTATGGGCTGTGTTGTACCCCAAAATTTGCCCTCTCATATTTTTGAAGATAAACAAGGTCTTTCGATTGGCATGTCAAAGGGTCTTTCGATTGGCATCTTGACAGGCTTAAATTGAGCACCTAACCTCCTCCAAGCTTGCTTCAAATTTCTAAGCTACGATTGAAGCCCTTGCCTTTTGCTTGTTTGCTGTATACAAGCTTCGATCGGGCATGTGTTACCTTTGAAACAACCTCTTTTGATTTAAAAGGGAAGGGCCTTCTCTACGCTTGCTTTCAATTCACAAGGTAGGAACTTCCCTCATGTCAGCAGGCACAAGGCAATGGCCTCCTACACACATCTTTCAATTGCACCATTGGCATTGCATGCTGGCTTGATTTACAATGCAATGGCTACCTGCATGCAAGCTTAATTCCTGCTTCGATTGGGAATTTGGTTTCTTTGGAGCAAGCCCGATTCCTGTTTCATTTGGGCATTGGATTTATTTTGAGTAAGCTTAATTCTTGCTTCGACTAGGAAAATTCTCCCTCTGCGCGTGCCTTCAGCGTACAAAGCAAGAACCCCCTACAAGTCTGCTTCGATTCTCCAGCAGTGGACTCCTGCATGCAAGCTTCGTTTAGGAAAAGGCTTCTTCAGACCTGCCTTTAATCCACTAGGCAAAATATTCCTCATGCTTGCCTTGGATTCACAAGACAAGGGCCCATCAACTTGCCTTCAATCTAAAAGGCAAAAAGCCCCTTTCACTGGTCTTCAATTCATAAGACAAAAGGCTGCCTCAGACTTGCCTTCGATCCGAAAGGACAAGTCCCCTTCAACTTGCCTTTGTGTTTGCTTTCTACCCACAAGAAAATGACTTCCTCTGGGCTTGCCTCCAATGTGCAAGGCAATGGTTTCCCTTCATGCCAGCACGCATAAAGTAGTGGTTTTCTTTTATATGTGCTTCAATTCATTAAGCAGTTGGCTTCCCTCATGCTAGCTTTGACTCCACCTCTAAAATATTCAACACACATTTTTCCACATTTTGACACCTAGTAAGGTCCATTCGAAGGATACACCAATGGTGCCTTCGAAGGACATATATGTGTTCCATTCGAAGGATACATAATTGTGGGAAACAAGCTTGTTTTGCCTTTTGATGAGTATTGGTTCAAGATGCTTTCCTTTGATCCACAAGTCAAAGGATCCATTTTCAACTGGCCTTTGATTCACCAAGAAAAAGTTTCCTCTTCATGCCTGCCTTTGTTTCACAAGCATAGGATTTCTACATTATGAACACACATTGGTGGCCCATTCGAAGAATGCACAAGGAGTGCATGTGGGCTATTCAAAGGACACACAAATGGTGCCTTCCAAGGGGCATGCATTTGGTCCATTCGAAAGGCACATAATGGTTGAAGACAAGGGTTGTTTTATCTTTTGATGAGTCTGGCGAAAGTCTTGCATGCTGCCAGACCCAAGCCTCCTGCATAATCCCATTCATGACAAAAGAAGCTTCGAATGGCCAGAAAAGAGTTTTCGATTGGGTTAAGTTGAAAAGTTTCAGATCAAGCTACCAAGTTAAATAGGGGCTTAATAAAAGAAGCCCCAATGATGAGGATTGGAGCCATTCGAAGGAGGCAACTCTGGGCTAATTGAATAGCAAGGATGTAAGGTATTCGAAAGCCAAAATCGTCCATACTCATTCAAATTAAAAAAGAGAGATAGGTTTCAGCACCTTTGGAAAAGTTACACTATTTTGTTTATGGCTCTTGAAGAACATGGTCAAGGTTGTTTAAACCATTGCCTTCTTGTCCCCTCCCTTCTACTCTATATAAGAAGCATGCTTGCAAGCCAAATACACGCCTACACAACCTAGAGAGAACACTACAAAATTGCAAAAATTCTTAAAGTTATCCAAATTGAAACCTCTAACCCAACCAGATTCAACCCTTTCTAAGCACTCTATCAACATCCCAGGGTTCCCAGGAGCATATACCACCCTCCATTCAAGTTGTCTCACGCCCAGAAATGTTCAACTGAACCACATTTTTTGGTGAAGTTTTGTGACTTTCAAACTTTCAAATCATACCATATAAATCTTTCTTAAGCTTATATTCATGTTATTAACGATGTTTTCATCCGTTCTAACGTGTTACATGAAGAGCTATGGCCTTAGAACCCATAATTCCATGTTTGACCATGATTAAGGTTTTATGTTCGAATCTAGAGATACACAAAGTTTTAGAAAATTTGGAAGCCATATCCATGATCAAGGGATGTTTTTTTATGTAGATTTGCATATTTTGCTTTTATATTTGGTCATGTCCGTAGGGGGTCTCACCGGAGAAGATGGTGGAAAACACCATCTCCGGTGGTCTGACTAATTGCAGGTGGTGGTCCAAGCTGGCGTGGCTTCATCCCTGTATCTCATTGGTTGATTCAAGATACGAGCTCCCTTTCTCCACTCTTGATTGGCCCATTCAAATACAAAGGGTTCCACTAGAGGGCACGCTTGTGACAATTCAGCAATATGACTCATTTCATATTATATATGTTTCTTTGTGATTATACTAACAGATGTAAAGTTATCCGAAATTTTATATGCAGATCCCATGCTTCGAGCTACCATGCATACACCCTATATCCTCAGATCACTATCATCAAAGCATCATATCATCAGATCGAATGTGCCAGAACCAGGCGCTCATGATAGACCTTCAAAAGGGCAGCACCATGGAATCATAGACAACCTGGGCCTCCCATTTGTTTAGGCTTAGTAAATTCCAATCAACACCCCCATTTTAATTCTGCAGGCCCAGGCCCATTTGATTTTGTTTTTTATTTTATTTTTATTCTTTTAATTTGTTTATTATATTTAATCAGTAAGTTTTTTTTAATCAAATAAAAAAAATCAACAAAAACTTAGGATTAGTTTTTTAGAATAATTAATTTCTGAAATTAATTAATTAATTAACTTTAACATTTTTAATTAAAATAAGTTAGAACTTAGGGTTTAATTTGTGTTTAAATTATTTCCTCAAATAAATTTACAAAAATGTTAGAATTAGGCTTTAAATTCATTTAGCAATTATCTTTTAAAATTAAAATTAGATTTAAGGTAGTTTAATTATCTTCTTAAAATAAACAAAAACCAAAAAGATTTTTTTCTTATTTCATTTAGATTTTAGGCGAACTTTCAACCTTTCGCGCGTGATTTTTCGCATTTTTATATTATTGTACCTGTACACTGGATGTAATAGTTAATAGGAATTTATCCACTTTCTTTATTTTTCTTCCCCCAATTTTTCTATATTGTAAATCCCCTCCCCGAAGCCATGTAATAGTGTAGGTTTATACTTCCACACTTTATATTTTGTACATATTAATTGCTAGTAACTAGGCATGTATGGATAGACTAATAACAAAACGTTAGCAAACCTAACACAAAAGATAAAAAAAATAACTGAATATAACACACATTGCCCATATACACCTCTAGGGTACCCAATTTTGGTTTCCTTCGGCAATAAAGCAGTCATGTCCTTCAAAACAGGTACGCTTTAGCAAAGACCCGTAAATCAAAAATATCATAGTCCCTCGATGACCCTACAGTTGCCTCTCAGTAAATGATCTAGTCCCTAAACAAAATTGCTAAAGCGTCTCCACGAGTTGCCTTCGTGACTGTAACGTCCCTTCGATTGTCCCTCAAACATCTAACGATAGAGCTATCTACTCACTAATAGTAGGATAGCACTGTCTAAAGGATAGGAGGAAAATAACGACCCTTTTTTCGAGTACAAAAGTAGATAGCTGTTAGAAAGTTGCTCAAAAACATCTTTTTGCACTTACACAAATACTAATTTTCAAAAACATTTTCAAAACACTTTGTATACTTTCTCCACTATCCCGAGAAACATTACAAAGTTCACTGTACTAAGGCATTCTCAAACAATTTTCAAACATACAAAGCACAAAGGTATTTCAAAATGAGCAAACCTCTAAGAGCCCGTAGATAACTACAGATGGAAAGGGTGCTAACACCTTCCCTTTCCATAATCTACCCCCTTACTCAGAATAATCTCGAAAAAGGTCTTTTTCTGTTCTTTTCACCCGTTCCTTAATTTGGATAAAAGAAAATTCGATGGCGACTCTTGCTTACTGTGACATTTGCAAACACAAACGCAAAACCAGTATAGCAGTCGATTCTGCCACCGTATCACAGAACTGGCGACTCTGTTGGGGACTAATAAAAAGTGGGGTTTACCTTAGAGTTATACTTCTTTTTTGTTCTTTGTATGCTTTATCCTTGGAGGGTTGTTTTGGGTTGTTACTATAGATCCTACACCCGAATCCGGGGGCATCTTTTTAGGTAAACAACAATAGATCATGGAGACTATACGGCGTAGACCAATATGGTTGAAGCGATAACTGTGTTGGTGTGACCCTTTGGTTGGTACCGATATCCCTTGTGTTGAATCAAGTAGAATACGGGGCCGCCACGTGGTGTCGTGAAGCACTAACGGACCTTAGAACCTTAGTTGAACAAACTTGGCCATTAGAAAGTAGTGAGATAGTCGATCTCGGTGTAAAGCTGTGGATTGGTTGATACTCGATGCTACACTCATTGAGATTGGACTTTCAAGATATTTCAGCCGTGAGAAAAGATCGCTAAGTTGAAATAATGCTCGATAAAGAAAGATCAATGATATTGAGACTCCTTAGAACCCGGTTACTATTTATAGGACATGTTGAACCAACTAAACTTCAAAAGGGTACTTACCTATAAACTCCATGCAAGCCTAAACCTAAGGTCTTGTGTGTTTTTCTTGTGTATGATTAGTTTGCTTAAACATGACATCATGCATCATAACATCTATTTTTCATTACAATGACCATTTCAAGGACCAAGGGAATTTATCTTTGTTCTGTTTTGCAGATCATGGCTTCCGCTCATAGAAATACTATCTGGATCAGCTTCGTGAGAACACCTCTCCAACTCAAAGAGTTAGTATCAAGGGTTCCAGAGACTTCCTCATTTACCAAGAACTATGGCCGACTTCTCAATCTGGTTACCTCGGGTTTTGATGAAAAGATGATGAGTGTACTCTTTCAATTCTTTGACCTTAAGCATCATTGCTTCACCTTTCCAGATTATCAGTTGGTGCCCACCATGGAAGAGTTCTCTCAAATATTGGGTATACCTATTCTTGATCAGACTCCTTTCACCGGTTTAGAAAAAGCTCCTAAGCCAGAGGTCATTGCAGCAGCTTTGCATCTGAAATGGTCTGACATTGTATCCAATTGTGAAACAAGAATTGGTGTTAAGGGTTTTCTAGCCAAGTTTATGTACGAGAAGGCTCACCAATTTTGGGATGATTTGAATTTCCAAGCTTTTGAGGAGGTTCCGGCCCTTCTAACTTATGGTTTAGTGTTGTTCCCTAATCCATACTTTCTCATATATGTGAATGCTATCAAGGTTTTCCTCTCTCGTAACCATGTGCCTACTCTACTTGGAGACATCTTACATACCCTCCACACTCGCACCATGAAGAGAAAATGGATTCTTATGTGTTGCGTGCCATTACTGTCAAGGTGGTTCATTTCTCACCTCCCTAAATCAGTATTGAAGAATGAAGAAGGTTTGGGTTGGTCGCGTAGGATAATGTCACTTTCTCACTCGGATATTCTCTAGTATTCCCGATCTATGAGAGATATTTTTGTTATTGACCAATGCGGGGAATTCCCTAATGTCCCACTAGTGGACATTAGGGCAGGCATAACTTATAATCCTTCTCTCGCATTGCGACAATTTGGCTATGCTCGAAGGGATGGTCCCCATGATATGCTTATCCAGGGAATTGTGTTTAACTACAAGGATGATTTTCTAGGGTATCGTAAAAGGTTTATACGAGCTTGGGGTATGGTAAACATATTTGATACCAAGACCTTGGGGCCTAATACTTCTATCCCTATGGAACCTTATCTCAAATGGGTACGAGCTCGCGCTCAGAACCTCATAATTCCGTATATAGCCATCTTACCAGTGGTTGTGGAGCCCATCACCAAAGGAGATGTTCCTTATACAATTCTCCATCCTGACATGCCCACTGATCTTGAAGAACTGTAGAGATTCTGGATTTAGTTGAAACTTCACAAAGAGAAAAGTCTTAATGTCTATCTCGGCATGAAGAGGGAGCGCCCATGGGATACTTGATGTCTTAGATTTTAGAATTTTTCAATTGTAAGCCTAAAAAGGCAATTGTATTTTGAATTCTACTAATAAAATCTTTGTTTCATTTTGATTCACAAATTTAAATTTCTTGAAGTCCTTGAAAACATTGCATACATATACCATACATATCATTGCATAAACAGGTTTCACGACAGGTTTCTTATCTTCTTCGCTGTTTATTTCAGCAATGGCTCTTGAACAAATAGTTAAGGAGCTTCAAGCACAAAATGCTCAATTCTAAGAAATGTTCCTGAATCTGGCTAAGGGACAAGAAGATTTGAAAGCTCTGATTCTCAAGGAAAAGAAGAAGAAAAAGAGGCCAGTGGGTGTTCTGAATTTGGGAAGGAGGTTCAAAGGACCACTGAAGCAAGTCTCAGAGCTTGCAACTCCGTCAAGAGAGAGAGACAGACAATCATGAAGGAGAGCCAAGAGAAGAAGACCATAGTACAAGGGAGTCTGAAGAAGATGAACCTGACTATTCTGAGGAGCAGTAGCCTCCTACTGATGATAAATACAAACAACTGGAGGATTGGCTCAATGCCATGGAGGTCCAAAGGGTACCCAGGTTGGATTTTGAAGAGTTAGGACTGGTCTCAGGGGTGGTCATCCCGTAGAAGTTCAAGGACCCTACATTTTCTAAATACGACAGTGTCTCCTGTCCTAAGCTATATTTGAGGTCGTATGTCAGGGAAATTCAACCCCACACTACTAATAGGGATCTGTGGGTACACTTCTTCCAGGAAAGTTTGGCAGGAACTCAGCTGGAATGGTTCCATCAACTAGAAAGAACCAATGTGCTTAATTGAGAAGATCTGGCTACTGCTTTCTATATACAGTACCAATATAATGCTAACCTTACCCCGACTCGTAAGCAGTTGCAAAGCATGTCTATGGGTTCCGGCGAGGGTTTTAAGGACTATGCCCAAAAATGGAGAGACCTTGCAGGAAGAGTCCAGCCTCCAGTTTCTGATAAGGAGCTAGTGGACATGTTCTTGGGCACATTGTCCGGTCCATTATTTAACCACCTGATTGGAAGTTCTTCTGTTGGGTTCACGGAATTGATCTTGACAGGTGAACGAGTAGAGGCTAGTATTAAAAGTGGTAAGATACAGAGAGATACATCCTCCAGTACTTCAAAGAAACCATTCATAGGGAAGAAGGAGGTCAGTGCTGCTTATGGCCAGAGAAATCTTAACAAAACTGAGCGTCGTACGACGGTAGGGGCTGTTATGATTTCCAATCCTGCATTAAATCGGCAACAGAATAATCAGTCCATAACCGATAAGCCAAGGAGACAATTTACCTGGATCAACATGACCCTATCTCAGATTTTACCACACCTGCTGAAGTACAATTTGGTTACCCTGAAAGAGGCTCCCAAAAACCCCAACACTACATCTCCTCACTACAATACAAATTCTCGGTGTGCTTACCATTCTGAAAGTTCAGGCCATGATACCAACGACTGTTGGGCTTTGAAGAACAAGGTGAAGGATTTGATTGAAGCAAAGAAGGTTGAATTTGACGCTCCTGAGACCCCTAATGTTATAACTGCTTGTGATACGGTGGGAAAGAACTGACTGTTTTTTGGAATGCTGGTTTGTGTTTTGCGTTTGTTTTTGCAAAATGTCGCGGTAAGCAAGAGTCACCACCGTCTTTTATTTTATCCAACAAGGAAAGGAAAAAAGCACAGAAAAATTCCTTTTTGAGATATTTCTCGGGTTCGGGGGGTAGATTATAGAAAGGGAAGGTGTTAGCACCCTTTCTATCCATGGTTATCCACGGGCTCTTAGGTACTTGCTCATATTGTTTTTAAAAATTTGCTTTCTTTGCGTTTGTGGATTTGAAAAAGTTTTTGTTTTGAAAAGGAGTGTAAGTGTGTAAATTTTGTTTTGTTTTGAAAGAGCAAGTACTTAAGAACCATCTACCTACTCGAAAAAGGAATCGTTCTATGCTATCTTCCTTTAGACAATGCTATCCCACTATGGATGAGTAGGTAGCATCGTCGTTGGAGTTTAAGGGTCAATTCGAATTTAGGGACGTGCGGTCACCAAAGCAATGTTAGGATGCCTTAGCGGTAACCCTAATGTCTTAGATCATTTGTTTTGAGGCAACAATATCCGAGGCAACCGTTTCGAGGCGACTATGATCTTTGGACAAGAGGGCGACCTCTAAAGTAACCTATACTTAATGACCGCGTACGAAGGAAACCAAGTGGGGTGTACCCTAAGAGTGCGCATGTGCGAGTGTGTCATTTTCAGTTAATTTTTGTCTTTGTACATGTTAATGGTGATCTAAGTTGATTTTAGGTTAAACGTTCATTCTTGTCATGCATCCCTATTATCAAACATCTAGCAGTTATATTTTGCGGAAAATAAATTGTGGAAATTAAATTACAAGGCGTCGGGTATTTACATCGCCAAAAGCAACCCTTTGAAATTTAAATGCGGAAAATAAATAAAGCGATAAAAATAGTTAAATGGTCCTAATTATCTATTACATTCTGGGAACACATACAATATTGGATAAAAGAAAGTAAATCGCGTGCGAAAATTAAATCGGTTGCAAGTTTAGGGTTTTGACCCTTTTTGAGAGAAAGTATCTTTTTTTTTTGTTGTTTTTATTTAAGAGAGAAATAAATTCTAAGTTAATTACTAAATTGAATTAAATAAATAAATTAATTAATGAAAATAAATATTTTTGGATTTTTGATATTTAAAGAAAGAAAATAAAATTAATCAATATTAATAAAAACCTAATTATGTCTAAGTTAATTTTAATTATTTTACGAAAATGTGAAAGTTATTCTAATTAAAATTCTAAATCAATTAATTAATGTTTATTAACAAAAATAAAAGTTAGAATTTAATTTGATAAAGAAAATGTTTTATTGTTTTTTTTTAAGAAAAGAAATTAAGTCCTAAAAATTAAATGCTAAATTAATTACTAAATAAATTAATTAATGAAAAATATTAAATGACATATTTTTGGAGTTTTGTTAATTTAGGAAAGAAAATAAAATGATTAAATTAGTGTTAAAACCTATTGATTTCTAATTAATTTTAAATATTTGTAAAAATCATTTAAAGTTATCTAACATTAATATCATAATTAAATTAATCAATATTTGTTAATAAAAAATAAAATTCTGAAATTTAATTGGACATAAAATATTTTTGTGATTTTTTCGATGAAAAGAAGATTAATTATTTGGTTAGTAAAATAAATAAGAAATAAATAAATTGAAAATATAAAAAAAAATAAAGAGTGAGAAATGGGCCTGAAACAGCATTTTGGGAGGCGTAAAGAGCATTCCTGAGCCCGAATCTTCGAAAGCTTCATGCTCTAACTATGGTGTTTTTTGATTCTTGCGTGGTACCAAACCGGTGGGCGTGCTAGGCGTGTGATGGATTGCTCTTGAGACTTGTAAGACTCATGAGGACTTCAAGATGATGGTTTGAGGCTTGATATCAATTGCGAGAGGCCGGAACCTCGAGATATGACTTGCACCAACTCTTTGATTTCTGGAGAGCTTTTTGAAGAGCTTTTAGAGAACTTTTTGAAGAGCTTTTTGAGAGCTTTTTAGAGAGGATTTTCGTTTCTTTCAAGCTTGTATGGCTCTATATTTATAGAGGGGAATGAGGAGACAAGAAAGCATGGAAAGAATCTCCCTCATAATGTTGTGTTTTAAGACCATGATCAAGATTTGAAAAAAATGCCATATTTGATGATTCTCCATTATTAAACCTTCCAAATTTGATTTGATTCAATCTTTTTGCACATGATTAGTCTTGATACGAATTTGATGGTGGTGCTAGCTGTAAACAAAGCCTAAAACAATAAAAAAATCAAGAGTTATTAATTATTTGGATTTTCTATGATTTTATTTAATTTAAAATGAATAAATTCAATTAAAAATAAAATTAAATAATAAAAATGAAATATGGGCTCATGGATGAAGCTAGGACACGTGGGAAACTATGCAAGCTCAAATCAAGTGGAAAAGAATGGGCCCATTTGACAAAATTTGAAGTTTTGGGGATAGTTGACTTTTGGTAATTTTGCAAAAAAGTCCAACTTCAACAATACATAACTTCTTCAATTTTGAACTTTTGGAGGTGTACTTTGACTTTTTCGAAAGCTTGAGATGTACTCTAACCAACCCTTTTTGTCTCACATCATTTTGATGTTCCATGCTCAAGTTATAAGCTTTGACAAAAAAGGTGTTTTTGTTGACTTTCAAAAAATGACCTATAATGTCCAAATTCATAACTTCTTGTGAGTGCATTTTTTGATCTTGGGGTGTGAAGATGGATTGTAGAAAATTGCATTCTATTAAAAATGAGATTTTTATGGGTCATTTCTAATAAAGTATGAGAAAGTTATGCTTGGTCAAAGTTGAGTTGACTTTTCCTACAAAACCCTAATTTAGCAACTTTTGAGTCTTGATGAATTTTGAGCAATCCTTGATGAATCATGATCAACCCTTGATCAAATGATTAAATATCCTTCAAAATGATAATGTTGACAAATAATCTTGAGGTTTGACTGTATTTGGGTCACAGTTGACTTTTGCCCTAATACATACGATTTTTGGACCTTTTGAGCATTTGACTGAGCAAACTTCCTCTACAAGGCTTTAAATTTGACATGGATGACGTTGAGAACATATTAGGACATTAGGGAGAATTTTAGGTCATTTAGACTCAAAGATCTTGATGCAACACAAAACCCTAATTTGAGGTTGTCTGCCTTAGGAGATAGCTTGACTGTCCAACTCTTGAGCAATATGGAGCCACTTAGAGATTTTTCTTGCAATGTTTGGAGAAAAATGAGAGGGAAAATTTTGGGGTACAACACTGCCCCTATGCCCAAGCACGACCGTGGTGTTAATTCTATTGATGATGACATGTTTGTTGCTTCTGTTGATGAACTAGCTACTCCACTCCTGACTATTAAAAATAATCTCTTACAGGTCAGTTTATTTCCGGGTTGTGGTGAAGGTTGCCACTTATGTTTGTCCTTACCTAATGGTTGCCATTTGTTGAAGGAAGGCATTCAGTGCCTGGTGGATGATAAAGAAATCTTGTTTGAGAAGACTCTAGTTACAAGTGCTCCATGTGAAGATGTTTCTATCATTACCATTTTCGCTAATCCTCCCAAGGTATCCTCCAAAAGACCTGCCAGGATTACATTTGTTCTGAAAGTTGCTCCATTGATAATTACTTTCCCTGGACCTATACCATATTCCTCGGATAAAGTTGTTCCCTGAAACTATGGGGCTGAAGTCTATTACCATGGCGTTAAGCAAGATTTGCTGGTCGTTAAAGATAAAGATGCCGAAGACTCTGATCCTGACATTAGTAATATCACCGGGACCTGTAAGATAATAAGAAGCGGAAGAGTTTTATCTCCCGAGATCTCTTCTCCTAAAATTGTTGCTACTCCTGTGATCATCCCTGCTACTCCTATCAGTATTCTCATTGCTACTCCTACTGTTAGCCCTGCTGTTACCCCTGCTACCAAGTCGGCTGAGACTCGAGGCAAAAAGATATTGGCTGAGCCTGTCCAAACGAAGGCGCACCCAGAAGTCATTCCCGAGGCTTCTAAGAAGGAAATGGAAGAAATCTTAAAGATAATCAAGAAGAGTGACTACAACGTGGTTGAACAACTAGGGCAGACCCCTTCCAAAATCTCAATGCTGGCCCTATTACTGTGCTCTGAAGCCCATGCCAAGGCTTTAGTGAAATTCCTCAATACTGCTCATGTGCCTCAAGAAACCTCCGCTGATCAATTTGAGGACTATGTGGCCAGTTTGACTATACAGAATGGGCTAGGTTTCTTTGATGCTGATCTGACTCCCAGAGGAAGGAAATATAATGATGCCTTGCACGTCTCTATCGAGTGTATGGGCACTAATTTGGCCCATGTTATAATGGATACAGGTTCATCATTGAATGTTCTGCCCAAGAAGGCCCTTCACAGGTTAGATTATGAAGGATTGACTCTGAAGCCTAGTAACATTATGGTGAGAGCGTTCGGCGGTTCTAAAAGAATGGTGCATAGGAAGGTGGACATACCTATCAAAGTGGGTACTCCGACTTTTAATTCCACTTTCTATGTGATGGACATCCGCCCATCTTACTCCTATTTATTGGGTCGACCCTGGATGCATGGGGCTGGCGCTGTGACTTCCACCCTACATCAAATGCGGAAGTACCCAGTCAATGGGAAGATTATCACAGTTCATAGGGATGAGGAGTACATGGTGAGCCACATGAACTCTTTCAGGTAACTTGAAATAGACAGAGAGTTCTTTGATACCCCCTGTCAGAACTTTGAGGAGGTTCCACAGACTGTTGCTGCAACCAAAACCTTTTCTAGTGTTCCAAAGACTACTAGGCCTCCGCTGAAGATGGCTTCTCTAAAAGATGCCAGGGCAGTTGTTGAAGAAGGTGGGTGTACAATTTAGGGCCAACTTCCGGATATTCCCTACAAATCTGACAAATTTGGTTTGGGTTTTACATCAGGAGCTCAAAGGGCTTTTCGTCGTGCTCGTGCTGGAGGACCACCCCTACAGATCAACAATCATGGGGTTAATGCTTTGGAGGACAGTGATAGTGACTGTGACATAGACCAATGGATCTTCCCAACTGTCAGCGGAGGACTCACCAACTGGAAGACTAAATACTTTGTGCCGATTACTTTTACTCAGGAGTATTTGTCCTTTTTTGTTTGTTTTTGGATATGTAATAAATGAATAATACAAACTCTAAGACCTTCTGTCTTATCTGAGGCACAATGGTCTATTTGTGAGGGTCATTGTTTCATTTCCATATGTCATCAATAAAACATTGGACTTTTCGCATGCAAATTTTTTGCTCTTTGTTTTCCTTTCTGCTTCTTTACCTTATCAAAAATATACAGCTATGCTCTTACACACACTCACATATCAAAATTGCAGATCCACGTCCACTCTAGATCCCATTAATAACGGTTATGCTATTTCTCATTATGACTTTGAAAATCCGATCAACCAAGCCAAGGACGAAGGTGAGGAAGATTGTGAGGTACCAGGAGAGCTTTCCAGACTGTTACAACAGGAAGAAAGGGAAATACAACCTCATGAGAAGCCAATTGAGACAGTAAACTTGGGTATCGAAGAGGACATAAAAGAAGTCAAGGTAGGTGCTAACTTGGAGGCTAGTGTCAGACATCGGTTAATAAAGATGCTGCATGACTATGTTGAGGTTTTTTCCTGGTCATATGAAGACATGTCAGAACTTGACACCGATATTGTAGTTCATAGCCTACCTACAAAAGAGGACTGCCCTCCAGTGAAACAGAAGGTTCGTCGTATGCGGCCAGATATGTCAGAAAAGATCAAGGCTGAAGTCATGAAACAATTCAATGCCGGTTTCTTATATATCACGTCCTATCCACAATGGGTTTCTAATGTTATTTCGGTGCCTAAGAAGGACGGTAAGATACGTATGTGTGTGGATTACAGAGACCTGAATAGGGAAAGCCCCAAGGATGACTTTCCGCTTCCCCACATTGATGTTCTAGTTGACAACACCGCACAACATAAGGTATTCTCCTTCATAGATGGTTTCTCCAGATATAATCAGATCAAGATGGCACCTGAAGACATGGAGAAGATAACCTTCATCGCACGGTGGGACACTTTCTGCTACAAGGTCGTGCCTTTTGGACTAAAGAACACCGAGGCAACCTATCAACGTGCCATGGTAGCTTTGTTTCATGATATAATCCATCATGATATAGAGTTCTACATTGATGATATGATAGCCAGGTCTCAGAGTGAAGAGGAGCACCTTGATAACCTACAAAAACTATTTGACAGGCTGAAGAAATATAAAATGAGGATGAATCCGAATAAGAGCACCTTCAGAGTAAGATCAAGTAAGCTGTTAGGTTTTGTTGTCAGCGTCAAAGGCATTGAAGTGGATCATGCAAAGGTCAAAGATATACAAGAAATTCCGACTCCTCACACTGAGAAGGAAGTTAGGGTATTCTTGGGATGTCTGAACTATATAGCTAGATTCATTTCACATCTGACCGCTACTTGTGAGCCAATTTTCAAATTACTGAAGAAAGATCAAGCAATGAAGTGTAATGACGATTTCCAGTATGCCTTTAACAAAATCAAGGAATACCTTCAAGAGCCTCCAATTATGATACCTTCAGTTGAAGGAAGACCTATGATCATGTACTTAACAGTATTAGAGAACTCAATGGGGGTGGTTTCGGGGCAGCATGACGAGTCTTATCGAAAAGAGCATGCAATATACTACCTTAGTAAAAAGTTTATCGACTGTGAAACAAGATACTCACTGCTCGAGAAAACTTGATGTGCTTTGGCATGGGCTGCTCGCTGACTAAGACAACATATGCTGACCCAGACTACCTGATTGATATCTAAGATGGATCCTATCATGTACATCTTTGAGAAGCCCGCTCTCTCCTGAGAATAGAAAGATGGCAAATGATCCTGACCAAATACGACATCCAATACACAACCCAGAAAGCATTTAAGGGAAATGTACTAGCTGATCATTTGGCTCATCAGGCGGTGAATGACTACCAATCCATGAATTTTGAGTTCCCGGAGGAGAATATCATGTTAGTAACTGATTGTGAAGAACCTGGACTAGATGAAGGACCTGAAAAAGGATCCCGATGGACCATGGTTTTTGATGGAGCTTCCAACGCGCTTAGCAATGGCATCAACGCTATGACCATATCTCCTGAGGGCTGTCATACTCCTTTCACTGCCAGGTTATGTTTCAATTGTACCAACAATATGGTTGAGTATGAAGCATGTATCATGGGTCTCAAAGTTGCAATTGATTTAAGGATCAAGTTCTTAAGTATGTTTGGAGACTCGGCTTTAGTAATCAGCCAGATCAAAGGAGAACGGGACACGAAGCATCCTAATCTCATCCCGTATAAAGAACACGTGTTGACGCTAATCCCATATTTTGAAGAAATTACCTTTGAACACTTTCTATGAGAGGAAAATCAACTAGCGGACGCGTTAGCTACAATGTCATCCATGTTCAAGGTCAGGTGGGATAATGAAGCTCCTCATATCACCATTGAAAGGATGGATGGGCCAACATACTGTCACGAGATTGGTACTGAAGAAGTAGTGGACAAGCCTTGGTTCCATGAAGTCAAAAGATATCTCGAAGCCCAAGAGTATCCCGAGGGAGCTTCAGTTAATTATAAGAAGTTCCTAAGAAGGTTCTCTGCTAAGTTCTTTCTCAGTAACGAGATCCTCTACAAGCGCAATCATGATTCTACCTTGCTTCGGTGTGTAGATAAGAATGAGGCAGAAAGGATTATGGATGACTTACACGAAGGTACCTTTGGAACTCATTCTAGTGGACATTCAATGGCTAAAAAGATCCTACGGGCAGGATACTACTGGTCCACTATGGAGGCAGACTATTATCCGCATTTGCGAACTTGTCACAAATTCCAGATCTATGCTGACAAGGTGCATGTACCTCTGGTTCCTCTGAATGTCTTGACTGCTCCTTGGCCATTCTTAATATGGGGCATCAACATGATTGGAGAGATTGACTGAAAACTTCTAATGGGCACCGCTTCATCCTGATTGCCATTGATTACTTTACAAAATGGGCCGAGGCAGCTTCATTTGCTTCTGTTACCAAGAACATTGTGGCCCGATTCATGAAACATAACATTATCTATCAGTACAGTATTCTAGAAAGAATCATTATAGATAATGGTACCAATCTCAACAACACTATGATCACCGAGCTTTGCACGCAATTCAATATTCATCATCATAACTCTTCTCCCTACCGGCCGAAGATGAATGGCGCTGTAGAAGCTGCTAACAAAAACATCAAGAGAATCATACAGAAGATGATGGTGACATATAAAGATTGGCATGAGATGTTACCATTTGCTCTTCATGGTTACCGCACCATAATATGCACATCAACAGGGGAAACTCCTTTATCTTTGGTATACGGTATGGAAGATGTCCTGCCCATTAAAGTCCAGATCCCTTCCCTGAGAATCATGAAGGATACAAGGTTGAATGAAGACAAATGGGTCTAGGCTCAACTTGACCAGTTAAACTTGATTGACAAGAACAGGCTCGTGGATGTCTGCCATGGTCAGATGTACCAAAAACGTATGATCAAAGCTTTTAACAAAAATGTCAAACATAAGGTATATCAGGCTGGTGACCGGTAATCAAGAGCATCATACTGCCGCAAGATGATCCCATGGGCAAGTGGACTCCCACATACGAAGGGCCATTTGTAATTAAGAACATATTTTCTGGTGGAGCCATGATCCTAACCACTATGCACGGTGACGACCTTCCACACCCGGTAAATACAAAAATAGTTAAAAGATACTATGCATAAACAAAGACCCGCTAGGTTGATTGGCCTAGGCAAAAATTAGGGTATCGCCGCGAACCAAAAGGGTTCGGGCAAAAACTAGGGATATACATAAAAAAATCTATACACCCGGCAAGTCAAAAACCTGAAAAGGCGGCTTGGGAAAAAAAGGGTATCCTGGTGGACTGAAAACCCGAAAGGGCAGTCCAGGCAAAAGTTAGGGATTTAAAGCGTATAACTATATCCTGTTGGATCACCTTACAACCAATCTTCAGTATCAGCTATCAAGCTCAAGTGACTCTAATCAATCCAATCAGCTTCGAACAAGCAGCGAAAGTGATGATATGCTCAAGGACATAAAGGCAATAGCAGAATGGGAACCCAATGGGATCATTTTACATAGCTGTTTTTTCTTTGTATACTCTTTTTGTATAATTTCCATGTCTTATGACGACATTCTCTTACTAGGATGTCTGTCTCCTTGTACAGAAACACTTATTTCAAGTTAATATAAAATTACCCCGTTGAAAGTGTAAAACTTCTATTTTTATTTTTCTATTTTATGCGTGAAAACGTCCAGTGATTATTTTTGAACATATGCATTTTATTACTGCTTACAAATACACGCATAAAAAACAGAAAGACAATTGCTAGTGACTTTAAGAAACGGGACAATATCTAAGGTCCATCCACAAGATCCCTGCAGATGTCTTCCCCGATAGAGCGAAAATCTCCAATTACTGCTCCAAAATCCCCCAGTGAAGTCGCCAAGCTTCTCAAGATTTCCCTACAGGATTTCAACAAAATGCCCAAGTAGTTTATGGAGTTCACCTTCTACAACAAAGTTTTATAAATCTCAAGAGTTTATAAAGCCTTATCCCCAGTAGAGTTTATTTCTCTAGCTACGGAAGTTCATCCCCCAGCGGAGTTTATTTCTCCAAATCGGTGAAATCTTCCAACAGAACTCTTCCTCTCGGAAAAATCATTCTCAAAAAGAAGTAGAAGATCCTCGGCAGAGAAAGGGAATCGCCAACAAAACTATCTCCATTCATTATCCCCAGCGGAAATTAAAGAATCACTTTCTTCAACAGCAGTCTGGGATTTAGCTTCCCGGTACTCTTCAGCAGCTGTCAGGGATTTATTTTCCCAGACAAAGATACTGCGCAACAGCATTACATGTTCATACATCATGGCATGTGCATACAAATACATATATCATTATCTCATTTATTTTGGGAGCATCATGCAATTCATACATCATGACATCGCATGAAACTGATTTTACCTTTTCAGGTTAAATTAATAGGCAGACAAACACTATCAACTTTTACAGCAGGTCAAAGATTAATGCCCGAAACCAGACGGGGAAACTATTTGTACGACTAAGTGGTATGAATTCCCGAAATAAGATGGGTTTACTAACAAATAGGACATTCCAGATTAATACCTATAACAAGCCAAGACAACTATCTCAACGACCAAACAAAAACACAGTTCCAGATTAATACCTGTAACAAGCCAGGACAACTATCTGTGGACGACCGACAATTTTCAAATTCCAGATTAATACCTAAAACCAGACAGGACAACTATCTGTGAACAAGTTGACTGTAGATTAACACCTGAAACTAGACAAGAAAGTTATCTATATGACCAGACGAAATAATCTTACACGAGTTCCTTCTCAGCAGCCAGATGTAGTCTAACACGAACTCATCCTGAAATAGCCCTACACAGGCTCTTTCTAGTACATTCCCAGATAATGGTTAATTCCATTATCCCCAGCAAATTACTGGTAGCCTGGACTTCCACCAGAATATAACAAAATGTCATCTCTCCAGAGATAGCTCTTCCGCAGAGCCTTGGACAACTGAAGTTCCAAGACTCTATTCCCCATAGAGTTTTCCTCAAACAGGAGAACAACAGACAACAAGAACAGGAACCCCCAAAGGGACCATGTGTGAAATCAGCATCTACTTTGTATGACATCTTTAAGCCTATCTCCGATGACTCTCTATCATCTCCTCCAAATGGCATATGTAAGCCCATTCCCGACATCATCAACCATCAGTGTTATTTCATGTGAGTGCAAATTTCTGGGCACTCTAGTGTTCAATCATCTTCCACCTTCAAATCACGAAAGGCAGACAAGCCAATCTAAATCCTCAGGTTTAAGAATATTGAACAGGGGCAACTGTTGTACCCCAAAAGTTTCCCTCTCATATTTTTCCAAGATTTTTCTCTTACGTAGGTGATTACAAACACTTGATTAAAAATTTTTTTTTTGAAGATAAACAAGGTCTTTCGATTGGCATGTCAAAGGGTCTTTCAATTGGCATCTTGACAGGCTTCGATTGAGCACCTAAACTCCTCCAAGCTTGCTTCAAATTTCCAAGCTTTGATTGAAGCCTTGGCCTTTTGCTTGTTTGATGTATACAAGCTTTGACTGGGCATGCATTTACTTTGAAACAAACTCTTTCAATTTAAAAGGGAAGAGCCTTCTCTACGCTTGCTTTCAATTTACAAGGCAGGATCTCCCCTCATGCCAGCAGGCACAAGGCAACGGCCTCCTGCACACATCTTTCGATTGCACTATTGGCTTTGCATGCTGGCTTGATTCACAATGCAATGGCTACCTGCATGCAAGCTTAATTCCTGCTTTGATTGGCCATTTGGTTTCTTTGGAGCAAGCTTGATTCCTGTTTTGTTTGGGCATTTGATTTATTTGGAGTAAGCTTAATTCTTGCTTAGACTAGGAAAATTCTCCCTTTGTGCGTGCCTTCAGCGTAAAAAGCAAGAACCCCATACAAGTCTGCTTCGATTCTCCAGCAGTGGACTCCTGCGTGCAATCTTCGTTTAGGAAAAGGCTTCTTCAGACCTGCCTTTGATCCATTAGGCAAAAGCTTCCTCATGTTTGCCTTGTATTCACAAGACAAGGGCCCATCAACTTGCCTTTGATCTACAAGGCAAAAGGCCCCTTTCTCTGGTCTTCGATTCACAAGATAAAAGGCTGCCTCAGACTTGCCTGGGATCCACAAGGCCAAGGCCTCTTCAACTTGCCTCTATGTTTTCTTTTAACCTACAAGAAAATGAATTCCTCTGGGCTTTCCTCCAACGCGCAAGGCAATGGTTTCTCTTCATGCCAGCACCCATAAAGTAGTGGTTTTCTTTCATATATGCTTCGATTCATTAAGAAGTTGGCTTCCCTCATTGTAGCTTTGACTCCACCTCCAAAATATTCAATACACAGTTTTCCACATTTTGACACCTAGTAAGGTCCATTCGAAGGATACACCAATGGTGCCTTCGAAGGACATATATGTGTTCCATTCGAAGGATACATAATTGTGGGAAACAAGCTTACTTTGCCTTTTGATGAGTATTGGTTCAAGATGCTTGCCTTTGATCCACAAGGAAAAGGCTCCCTTTTCAGCTGGCCTTTGATTCACCAAGCAAAAGTTTCCTCTTCATACCTGCCTTCATTTCATAGGCATATGATTGCTACATTATGAACACACATTGGTGGCCCATTCGAAGAATGCACAATGAGCGCATGTGGGCTATTCAAAGGACACACAAATGGTGCCTTCGAAGAGGCGTGCATTTGGTCCAGTCGAAAGTCACATAATGGTTGAAGACAAGTGTTGTTTTGTCTTTTGATGAGTCCGGCCAAAGTGCTGCATGCTGCCAAACCCAAGCCTCATGCACAATCCCATTCATGACAAAAGAAGCTTCGAATGGCCAGAAAAGAGTTTTCGATTGGGTTAATTTGAAAAGTTTCAGATCAAGCTACCAAGGAAAATAAGGGCTCAATCTAAGAAGCCCTAATGATGAGGATTTGAGCCATTCGAAGTAGGCAACTCTGGGCCAATTGAAGAGCAAGGATGGAAGGTATTCAAAAGCCAAAATCGTCCACACTCATTCAAATTAAAAAAAGAGACAGGTTTCCGAACCTTTGGCAAAGTTACAATATTTTATTTATGGCTCTTTAAGAACATTGTTTTACCCCAAAATTTTCCCTCTCACATATCAAGAATTTGCTCACAAGATCTCCCTTGACTCAAGACTGCATTAGGGTTTGATCAGCTCAAGACACCTCCTTAAGCACTGATGACCAAAATTAGGGTTTGAGTTTGCACAAGTATTTTTGAGCTTCCAATGCCCCATATGACTTTCATGGATCATTATGGACCCCCAAGATTGCCCATGTCAAGTTTCACGCCTTGGATCACATTTTTGATCAGTCAATTGAGCAGTTGACCTAAAAATCAATTGTATTGGGGAAAAAGTCAACTATGGCCAATCTACAGTAAAACTTCATAATTTTTTTATTCATATCAACATTCTAGACTCATATGTATCATTTGATCATGTTTGGACCACAACTCCTCAAGAAATTTGATCAAATCTCCAAAAGCGCAAAATGGTCAAAATTAGGGTTTTGATTGGGAAAGGGCAATTTTTGATTTTTGACCTAGCAAATGGTAAATTGGTTTAAGGCATGATCTCAAGAGTCCAATTGCATCATTTGGACCTAATAACATGGTCCAAAACATTGCAAGCCCATTAGATTGACAGATGAATTTTTCAAGTCAACTGATCAAAAGTCAACTGTATACTGAAAAGTCAAACTTTGACTTTTTGGTTAAATTCAAGTGCCAAAGATCATAATTCATCAAAACTTGTCAAAATATGAAACTTATTCATCAATAAATCAAAAAGTCAATATTTCATTTTGAAAAGTCAAAATTTCTAAACTTAGAAATTTTTCCAAGTGTTGAAAATTTCATGTTTTTTCATAACTTTGAGCAAAATTTTCACCATAATGCAAGATGATTCAAGAGAAACTCCAAACATGAAATTTGTAGATCTCCATAAAATCTAAAACTTTTCTTTACACAACTCCTTCTAAAAATGCTTGGATATCAAGTTATAATTTTATGAACATGTGGTTATGAAACTAAACACTTAGTGAAATTTTGCCCTAATTTGGCCAGGATTTTGACCTAACTTCATGACATTTTTCATATAGTTCCAAGGGGAATCTTCAAAAGCAATACAAAGATTGGTTTTAGAGCACATTTCAAGATTTCCAAAATGTCAAAGAACTCCTTGAGATCATTCTTGAGTAGGGATAATCGAAGAGATGAAGTTAGAGTTTTATCACTTTAATTACAAGTCATTTTAGTGATGAACAAAATTTAAATTCAAACTATGCTGCATAAACACTACTTTGTAGGCCTCAAACTTGTTAGGAACTCCATAATTAATGGTTTACACAGCTGTTAGAGGCCTCACTTCAAGCATTCAATGCATGGACATGATTTATATCCATTTTTGGAAGAAAGGTTACATTGCCATTTTGAGAAATTGACTTTTTGTACAAAACTTGTTCTTGAGCCTTGCACTTGTTCTCTTCTGATCAAACAGGTCCTATAACTCATGAGAAATGTTTTAAACACTTACAATCACCCATCCCATGCTTGTACCTCTTCTTGAAATTTGTTTCCCTCTTTTCTTCAAAATCAAGTAACCTAGCCAAAAAGCTAGAAACTTGTACTTCTGATTGTCCAAAGCTCTCAAACACTTTTGTTTATACATACACAAACCATTTGACACAAAGACACGAATTCTAAAGCCTGGAAAACTCCTAGAACAAAATCACACTTCACACTTCCATTTTCACACAAACTGACCAAAAACTTGAAACTCATAATCAATCGTGCGTTTCTTGGCCTTTTGGTTTCTAAAGTTTCTAAATATCATATAGAGTTGATCCCACACCCTGTTTTAGAACTGTAACACCATTAACACCATCCTCCATTTCAAAAAATAGAGCTCTGCACATTGACTTCTCCAAACCATTTCAGCCATCCATTGCTCAAGCTAATTATTGCATTAGCTTCCTGGGATCTCAAGGAAGCTAACCTGATCATCACCATCACTTGAAACAAGATCAAACTCAAAACACGATTTCCAGTTTTGAGGTAAGTTTTCTCAACTTTGAACTCTTCATACAAGCATCATCAATAGTTTATTTGTGAATAAAACATGTAGATATCATTGCCCTAAAGCTAACCATGTCCATAGTTTCAATTAACTTTGCTTGAGCTTAGAGAATTTTGAAACTGAAATTTCTGAGATTTTTAGGGTTCAGATTAGGGCCACTAAAATTCATGCTTATCTTTGATCTATAGTCTTAATGCTTTACATTTCTGAAACTGTGAGGAAATTTTCTACAAGTTTCATGTTTACAGTTTTCATTTTTGATGAGAAATGAGCGAGTTACAGTTGGTCTGGCTGAAGGTTGAAGATGAAGTCATCAGGGCGCGTTTTGCCTTGTATATTTATTGTTTTTCTTATGTTAACGGATGTATAGCCACCCCAGTGGTAGAAGCGCGCGCCTGTAACCTTTGGGACTTGGGTTCGAGCCCCAGTGGTACCCTTTTGGATTTTTCACATTTCTTTGTTTTCTGATTTTTCATTTTGCACGCGCTGGGCCTTCTTGGGCCTGTTTTTATTTTGTTTTTTTGCTTACTAACCCCCCTGCAGGCTAAATGCACCACTGGACCAGTTTATTTTTATTTTTTTTTTCTTTTTATTTCATTTGTTTTCTTAATTATTTTTTTACTAATATTAAAAATCATAAAAAATATAAAAAAATTAAATTTTCATTTTAACTTAGCTTATTTTATTTTTCTCACAAAAAATATTTTTATTAATTATACTTTATTTATTTTTTACAAATCATCTTGTAAATTTAATTAAAGCTAGGTTAATATTTATTTTTCTTTTACATCTATTAAAATATATTTATTTTAATATATAAAAAGGGCCAAAAACATTTTATAATTCTATAAATATTTTCAAGACAAAAATACCAAAAAATATTTTTCTTAAACTTATTTTCTTTTAATCAATTAATAGAACTAGTGTTTTATTTAAAATATTTTCTTAATAAATTTAAGTTTAATTAATTATTTTCTTTAATTAATTAGGTTAAGACAATTTCCCTTTTTCTCATGAAAACCAAACAAAGATCCATTTTCTTTACATTTTGCATTTTTTGTACATTTATTCATTTTGTACTTTGTATTTATTTATTTCCTTGTACATTGGTACCAATTAAATATGGTTGTAATAGACTAACTAGGTTTACATTTTTGCAATCCCCATTCAATTTTTACACCCCCTCTCCCAAATGTTGTAATAGCATAGTAACTTTAAATTCCACAATTTATCGCTTTTATACATAATATGCTAATAGTTAGGGTTTGTATGAAAAGACTAAAACCAATACTTAGAAAACTCTAATTCAAGACAAAAACAAGCATGAAAACAATGCATTTGCACACAAGCACCCCTAGGGTTATTCCACTTGGTTGCCTTATACAAAATGACCATATTACGCATGTAAGGTATCTTAGAAAAAACAAGCAAATACAAGATCATAGTCCCTCAATGACGCTATCTAAGTTACCTTCCAAATGATCTTAGTCCCTAAAAAAGAATGCTAAGATACCTTGCAACATTGCTAATCATGGTTATATGATGACCCACGCCCACCCCGTTTACATCCAAAGATAAGTTTGCTTACGAAATCAATGGTAAGACAACAATGTCAAAGGAAAAGAAAAATGAACAAGAAAGACTATTGAGTAGGTAGAATGCTCCTAATTACTTGCTCAATTTCAAACAAACATCCTTTCTATTTTCAAAACAAACACCTACACTTTCAAACATCTTACAAACTTGAAAACATTTTCAAAAGATCAAACATCTTTGCATACATTCTTATAAACAAGAATCATTACAAAGATTGCCTAAACAATGGCATATTTACAAAATAATTTCAAAAAACACATCAAGCAAATTTTCAAACAAAAAAGAAAGTGATCTAGCAAGTAACTAAGAGCCCGTGGAAAACCATGGATGAAAAGGGTGCTAATACCTTCCATTTTCATAATCTACTCCCTGAACTCAAGAAATAATCTCAAATGTCTTTCCTGTGCTTTTTCCCCTTTCCTTTTGGATAAAAGAAAAGTCGGTGGCGACTCTTGCTAATCGCAACATTTGCGATCGAACGCAAAACCTTCAAGTCAGTTCTCCCACCGTATCACAGAACTGGCGACTATGTTGGGGAAAATTCTAAAAGTGGGGTTACCTTAGGGTTAGATCACATTTACTTGCTTGCATTGTTTGACTTGTTTGCTTTACATTATGGTTCTTTGTTTGGGTTTGAATCCTCTACCCGAATTTGGGATACATTATAGGTAAGTAGAAATACATTATGGTCTTCTCGAGGAGACCTTGGAAGGATTGGCGGAAATGGTTACAATAGCAACGTCTTTAGATGGAACAACAGGAATCAAAGTTTTCTTGAACAAAATATCTTTGCTGTCCATCAGGCGCTGAACACCTGAATTCAGCAAACAGCAACCAGAAGGCAGAGATGAACACACGTGGCAACCTTCACCACAACCCGGAAATAAATCGGCCAACAGCAAATTATTCTTCATAGTCATGAGAGGAGTAGAAACTTCATCCACCAAGGTCACAAACAAGTCAGTGTCAACAGCATTAACTCCACGGCCGTGCTTAGGCATGGGAGCAGTTATGACATTGGGCTTTTCTGGAGCATCAAACTCAATTTCCTTGGCTTCAATCAAATCTTGTACCTTATTTCTTAGAGCATAGCAGTCATTGGTATCGTGGCCAGGACCCTCAGAATGATAGGCACACCGAGCATTTGGATTATATCAGGGAGATGTGGTGTTCGGGTTCTTGGGAGCTTCTTTCAAGGTCGCCAAGTTGGATCTCAGCAGATGGGGTAGAACTTCAGCCAGTGTCATGTTAATTCGGGTAAAATGCCATTGTGGTCTTTTCACCCTTTGTTGATTGTTGCATTGTGGAGCAGCCGCATGCCTAGGTATCATTACGACACTTACTGTTTGACGATGTTCAGCTCTGCTTTGTCCCCTTGGGCTATAGATGGCACTGGCTTCCTTCTTACCAGTAAAAGGCTTCTTTACCGAACTCGAAGAGGTATCCTTTTGTATCTTGCCGCTCCGAATCCCATCTTCTACTCTCTCTCCATTCAGAATCAACTTGGTGAAACCAACTGACGAGTTGCCGATCAAATGATTAAAGAATGGACCAGATAGCGTCCCCAGAAACATATCAACCAACTCCCTATTAGACAACCCACAAAATATTATGAAATCCTTTATAGAATTGGAACCTCCCCCTTACCTTGGAATTCCTAGAAAAACTCTCTTCACCTCTAACAATGGAGTTCTTCCCTCTTCTTCCTCAAACCCTAACTCTTTTCCTCTTCTCTTTTCACATACGGTTGGTTCTACCTCCAAATTCCCTAATTTCTCTTATTATTATTATTCCCAACTAATTAAAATAAATAAAACCAAAACTAAATAATTATTTAATCTTATTATTACTAAAATTATTTAATCTATTTAAATTCTAATTTAAATAATACTAGTTATAACACTCTCCCACCCACCACCCATATGTTTCTACACATTTGCTCACACACCCCCAAACACCTCTGATTCTAATTTATAAGGGTATCACCCTACACCAAAGGGTCCCCAAACACACCAAAACACCAAATAACACGCAACATCATACAAATTAATTACAAGTAATTAGTTAAATCAATCAGGGCGTTACAACTCTCCCCCACTTAGAGCATTTTCGTCCTCGAAAATTTACCTTTGGGAACAACTCAGGATACGACTCTCGTATCTTACTCTCCAATTCCCATGTAATGTTCTCTCAAACAGTGCATCCCCAAACCACCTTCACGAGAGAAATCTCTTTTCCCCCCTCAAATTTTTCAATTTGCGGTCTTCGATTCTCACATGTAAGGTTTCAACCATAATAGTATCCCTTACTTGCACATCATCCATTAAAATCACATGAGATGGACCTGGAACATACTTATAAAGTTGCAAAACATGGAATACATTATACAAATTCGAATGATTAGGTGGCAAGGACACCCTATAAGCAAAAACTCCAACCCTATTAGAAATATGATACAGATCGATAAATCAAGGAGTAAGCTTTCTCGATTTCAAAGCTCGTCTAACACCGGTCACCGAAGTGACTCTCAAGAATAAATGGTCTTCTTATTGAAACTCAAGATTCTTCCTACTCTTATCATGGTAACTCTTTTTCCTACTCTGTGAAGCTTTCATATTTTCTCAAATTAACTTCACCTTTTTCGTAGTCTGCTAGAAAATCTCAGGTCCAAGCACCACGTTCTCACCAGATTCATACCAACATAAAGGTGTCTTACACATCTGACCATTCAATTCATTAAAGGGTGCCATTCCAAGGATATAATGGAAACTATTATTGTATGTAAAGTTTATCAATGAGAGATGACTATCCCAAGCACCTCTTTGCTCAAGGACATAAGCTCTCAACAAATCCTCCAATGACTGAATAATTCTCTATGTCTGACCATCCGTCTGTGGATGATAAGCATAACTCAACCTCACCTTAAAACCTAAAGCCCCCTGCAAACTCTCCCAAAATCCTGATGTAAACCTCGGGTCTCTATTAGAAAAAATACTCAACGGAACCCTGTGCAATTTCACAATCACACAGATGTAAATCTCTGCCAACTTATGCAAAGGAAAACTGATATTAATCGGAATAAAGTGAGCCAAATTTGTCAGCCTATCCATAATCACCCAAATCACATCATGCCCCCTCGGAGTATTTAGCAACCCAGACACAAAATCCATTGAAATTTTATCCCATTTCCACCCTGGAATATCCAACTGTTGCATCAACCCTGCAGGTTTCTGATGCTTAACTTTCAACTTCTGATAAGTTAAACAAGCATACACAAAATGTGACACATCATGCTTCAATCCAGACCACCAAAATATCTTCTCTAAATCCGGATACATCTTAGTAGCTCTTGTATGGATACTTAAGCTACTTCGATGACTTTCCTCTAAGATCATCTTCTTCATTTATGAATAAACAAGAATACAAATTCTATCCTGGAATCTCAACACACCTTTCTCATCCACTTTAAAATCACTATTCTCAGTTTGATTACTCCCAACCATCAATCCTACCATCTTCACATTCAACTTCTAACTATCTTTAATATTAATAAGAAAGTCATTATTAATCTTCAATGTACCCAACATTACACTCTACGGTGTCAGCTCACAAACCAAACTCAAGTCTATGAACTGCTCAATCAATTATAATTCTTTAACCATTAACATAGACATATGAAAATACTTTCGACTTAAAGTATCAACCATAACATTAGCTTTACCAGGATGATAATTCAAGCCAAAATCATAATCTTTCAAGAATTCCAACCATCTAAGCCGCCTCATATTTAATTCCTTCTGATCAAACATATACTTCAAACTCTTTGTTAGAACAAGATTTGATTATGCAATTATACCGTTGAGTTTTGATGATAACAACGAGTATGGTTGTATGAACAATTTTTGTACTCTAATGTTTGTTATTTCCAGTATTTAACAAACAATGTCTGTTTCTAATGAAAGGCGTTTCCAATTTCTATTTGCTAAATAAGTTTTAATGAATAGATGCAAACCACTTAAGAAGGCTCTAAAGTTTAGGATCTAATACGCAGTCAAAGAAACTAAGTTCTGAAGATCCGAAGACAGAAGTTCTGATGAATAATCTAGATGCTGAAGACTTATGTTTCTGAAGAAAAAGAGTTATGAAGACCAAGTGTTGAAGACTCTAAAGACAATGTTCTGAAGACTTGAAGTTCTGATGACCCAAGTTTTATTATCTTTCTTCTAACTCATTCTCAATCAGAAGCCTTTGAAGTCAAGAAGATAAGAAGATAAGGTTACATGGTACAATAGTACAAGGTACAAACAAACATTTCTCTCCACTACCATGAAAGGACACATGCGTTGTACGATCTTGTCCCCCATATTGAATCAAGCTGTCAACTTTCTAGAATTTCTAGAAATGCCCTCCAACAAATATATTATTTGGCTATATATATATATATATATATATATATATATATATATATATATATATATATATATATATATATATATATATATATATATATATATATATATATATATATATATATATATATATATATATATATATATATATGCTTGAAGACTAAAGGAAAAGGCTGCTAATTCACACGTTCTCTCACAAGAGTGTTCATAAGCATTCCTTTAATTTCTTAAGTCTATTATTCTTGAAATAATGTTTACTATCAGCTTGTGTAGAAGCAAATCTATTGTAAATAAATATTTTTCAAACTGTTGTTTGATTGTGCCTTAAGGGACCAGTTGGTCAGAATCCTTGAGAAGTCTAAGATTAGTGCGTCTTAGACGTTGTACGTGAGTCACTTGGAGTTAGCTTGTGCATTGTAATAATCTGTGAGATTATTGGATTATGACCTTGTTTGATAAGGAGAAATCACCTTAGCGGGTGGACTAGATTATCTTGATAATTTTCAAGTGAACTAGTATAAACATAACTTGTTTTTTCCTTCTCGCATCTTTAGCTTTATCATCAAGAGTGAAGAAAAACTGTTTTCAGTTAAAGCGGGTGATTTTTTTAAGATTTTTTTTTTTTGATTTAAAACCAAATTCAAACCCCCCTTTCTTGTGTTTTTCACACCTTCATTCTTATGATCACTGAACACCTCAAATTTGGAACCATAAAGGTAATGCCTCCAAATCTTCAACATAAATACTACTGCAGCCTGATCTAAATCATGAGTAGGATAGTTATTCTCATGAACCCTCAATTTTCGTGAAGCATAAGCCACAAATTTACCATCTTGCATTAACATATCGCCTAAACCCATCATAGACGCATCATAATACACCACAAATGGTTCATTCAATTCAGGTAAAATTAAAACTAGAGTTGTAGTTAATCTATTCTTCAGCTCAACGAAACTCTTCTCACAATGAATGTCCCACACAAAAGCTTTACCTTTACAAATCAACTGAGTTAACAAAAGTGATAAGTTGGGAAAGTCTTCAATAAACATGTGGTAGTAACCAACTGTAATACGATGGGAGAACTAACTTTTAGGTTTATCATTTTATCGCAAATGATGCAGATAGAAAGAGTCGCCAGCGACGTTTCTTTTATCCAATAAAGGAAAGGGTGAAAAGAATAGGAAAGACCTTTTGATAATTTTCTGAGTAAGGGGGTTGGTTTTGAAAAGGGAAGGTGTTAGCACCCTTTTCATCAGTAGTTTTATACGGGCTCTTAATCGCTAGCTCACTTTTGGAAATGCTTTGTGCTTGTGTATGTTTGAAAATATTTTGAAAATGCCTAAGCGCGACAATTTTGTAATGATTCTCGTATCGTTGAGAATGTATATAAAATGTTTTTTTTTGAAAATATTTATTGAAAGGAAGTGTTATTTTGGAAAGTGTGAGGTGTGAAAATTGTTTTACTTTAGAGCAAGCGATTATGAGCGATCTACCTACTCAAATATCCTTTGTTCTTTTCCTCCTCATTTAGATAGTGATAGCCTACTATTAGTTAGAAGGAATCCCTATCATTGGATGTGAGGGACAAGCGCGGGTCATCGTACAGTCATAAAAGGTAACTTGTAGAATGCTTTATAAATTTTCGTAAGGGACTAAGATTGTTTATCGAAGGCAGCATCGAAGGGTCATCGCGGGACTATGATCTTTTAACCGAGGGTCTTTGCTAAAGCATCCCACGTTCGAGGGACATGTCTGTTTTTTATCGGAAGGAAACAAGTGAGGTTACTCTAGAGGTGCATGTGTGAATAGTGTTTTAATTTCAGTTAATTTGTCTTGGATTTATGGTTATCTAGCGTTTTGTTTTAGATTTTGCCATACAATCCAATTAAACTAACAGTGATAAGGAAAGTAGTAAATTTGCAAAAATTAAATGTCCTATACTATTACAACGTTTTGGGAATGGGGAGTACAAATTTATGAATGGGAAAAAAAGGTAAAAGCCTAATTAAACTATTACAAACATTAAACAATTACATAATCATAAAAATGTGAAATATGATACGCAAAAATGTAAAAAAAAGAAAAGAGAAAGGAAATTGTTTTGTGATTTTTGATAGAAAAAGTTTGATGATTAACCTAATTATTTGATTAATTTTCATTAAAAAAAGTTTGGTAAAAACCTAAAGAAACTAAATTAAATTTACTAATAAATAAAAAAGTCAATTAATTTAATTAATTAAAAAGAAAGCTAATTTAGTTAACTTAATTAAAAAAAACCTAAGTCTAAATTAATTTTGATTTTAAAAAGAAACTAATTGTTAGAAAATATTTTATAGTATAAACCTAATTCTAATTAATTTACAAATTAATTAAAACAATAAAACAAAAATGTAATTAAATTAAAATATTTTTTATTTTAAAATTAAATTAATTAATTAAAACCTAAATCTATTTTTTTATGATTTTTATGATTTAAATAAACTTGGTTAAGAAAAAGAAATAGTTAAAAAATATCAATTGGCCTGCTGAAAATAAATAAACTGGGGGTATGAAAAGAAAAAGAAATGTTAGGCCCAACACAAAGAGCTCGGGCCTGTATTGGTCCATTGTGGTTGTCCATTGAGGGTTCATCATAAGCGCATGGATTTGGGGCATCAGATATAAGATTATAAAGATCTGATGGTGATGAGGTGAGGGCAGACGATGGATTTGTGTAGGCTTAGAGTGTTGAATCTGCAAGAAAATGTGTGAAAAAACAAAAGGGTACCACTGGGACTCGAACCCAGGTCCCTCTAGTATATGCGCGCATGGTTTACCACTGGGGTGGTTGTTTCATCCAGTTATGAAACACCCCCGGTAAATATATTATAAAAAAAAATTGAAAATTTGAAATTGTCTCCTTCTTGCTCGCGCGCACAGACAACAACAACACCATTGATGAATTTCTAAAAGCTTCATTTCTCAACCTTTTTGAAAAGTGTAAACACCAAACTTGCTTGAAATTTAATCGCGAATTCAACCATATAACTTATTTTTAACCAACACTAAAAGATAAGAAAGAATTTTTGTTGGTACCAAAAAAGAACCCTAATGGTTCAGAGGTAAAATTCTCAACACACAGACAACATAAATGAAAACTAAGGACATTGTTAGTTTCAGGGAAATCATATCTACTTTTTATGTTTTGAAATTGGAAGCAAATGATGCGTGTATATGGAGTTTTGAAATTCAAGAAAACTTACCTCTTGAAGCAAAACTCAGAACTCGTTCCACCACTCCCAAAGACAATGTAATGGTGCAAAAAGCTTCTTTGAACTCTTAGGAAGCTAATGATATGCTCAACTTGCCTTAGAACCCTCTGAAACTTTCCGACCAAGTCAAGTTTCAAATGGTGAAAGTGAGGTTTGAATGATGATGATGGAGGTGTTCCAGAAGTTGTTTTAGTGTTTAGACAACTTTTATATGATGTATAGATGATGTTTGAATGATAAAAAAGGAAAACACACGAGTGGATTGAGAGTTGGCTTCTCAAGGCTTAAAATATGCACTAATGAAGTTTTCTTGGTGATTCTGAGTTTGAGAGTGTATGAGAGGTTTAAAGGGCTTGTGAATTCGTGCTTTGGCTTGCAAATGAACTCTATATTTATAGGAAAAGGTTAGAGGGATTGAGTTGGTTGCAATCTGAAGATGTCAAGTTATGGCTTAGTTGGAAGTGAAATATCAAGTTATGGTGAAAATGGTGGTTTCAAGGATCAGGTACAAGCATGTTCTGAAGTTTGTTGGGTGCAGGGAGGTTGCTTCTTCACTTTATAATGGAGTGTGATCATAGGAAGAAAATGAGGAGCTCAATGCATTGACTTTATTGTAAAGCTTGCTTTTCCAAAATGGAAGTGTTAACTTTGTGCCATTAATGGAATGATGCATTGGATAAAGCTTCTAATCCTTGTGTAATGGCTCAAGATTTCGTGTAATCTTCTGATTATAGATAGATTTAGGAGTTTAGAGTCCTGCAAAGTAAGATTGTGTAGCATGATGTGAGATTTAGCCATAAGGTTTTCAAAAGAAATGACCTATAATTCAAGTATGGCATGCCATTTTCATCTCTTCGAAACTTCTAGATCAAGTATGATAAATTTGTGTTCTTAGACATTTTTGAAAGCTTAAATCAAGATCTACAACTTTCATCTTTGAGTTTTTGCTGAATCAATTAGGATCTTAGTGAAAAATGGCCATAAAGTAGTGACTTTGTTAAGAATAAAACACTTAGAAGTTTTTCTAAGTGTTGGGTAAAAATAATCAAAACTTCGTGGGTCCATATCTCTTAATCCAAGCACTTTTTGAGGATCATCCCACATTAACAAAGTTGTAGACTTCATTAATCCCTACAACTTTCTTGTTGAAAGTTTTCCTTGAATCAACTTGTATCTTGAGGAAACTTTCTTGTGAAGTTAGGGTTTTTTAGGTACAAAACACTTGAATTTTTTCTAAGTGTTTGAAAATCTTCAATTTTGACTTTTGTTGACTTTCTTGATTCTCTTGATTCTTGATGACAAAATTTGATAGTTTTGAATGTTTTGATGATTCTTGATTTTTGAATTCCAATGTTGATCAAAAAGTCAAAGTTTGACTTTTGTGTGATTGTTGACTTTTCATCAATTGATTCAATTCTTCAACTATCAATCACTTGTATCTTTGGAAATGTATTGAGCCATGTAATTAGGTCAAGATGTTGTATTTGAGCCCTTAAGATCATGCTTTAATCCATTAGGTCATGTACTAGGCCAAAAGTAAATGATCAATCATCTTCAATCAAAACCCTAATTTGGCAATTTTTGACCTTTGGCGATTTGATGTTGACAAAAAATCTTGAAGTTTGACTGTATGTTGACCTCTTGTGAGCATGTTTTTTTAAAGAAAGTGGGAGGGAAAATTTAGGGGTACAACACCAGCCAAGCCCAAAAAGCTTCTAATATTTGTAAACGACTTCAGAGCCTCCCATTGTAGAATTGCATCTACTTTAGACGGATCCCCGATAATATCATCACCTGAAATCACATGGCCAAGAAAACTAACCTCTTGTAACCAAAACTCACATTTTGAAAACTTGGCATAAAGTTTCTTCTTTTTCAACACATGTAACATAACTTACAAGTGCTCATCATGTCTTCTTCTGACTTAGAATAGATCATAATATCATCAATAAAGACCACTACAAATCGATCCAAGTAAGCGTGAAATATGCGATTCATATACTTCATAAATACTCCAGTTGCATTAGAAATGCCGAATGACGTTACTAAATATTCATAGTATCTATACCGAGTCCTAAAAACTGTCTTCTAAATATCCTCACCCTTCACTCGGATATAATGGTAACCCAACCTCGAGTCAATTTTGCTAAACACATGCGCACCCACCAACTGATCCATCAAATCATCTATCCTGGGAAGTGGATACTTGTTATTCATCGTTACTTTATTCAACTGTTGGCAATCCATACACAATATAGTACTACCATCCTTCTTCTTTACCAACAATATTAGAGCTCCCCAAGGTGAGACACTTGGTCTCGGAAATATCTTTTTTAGTAATTCTTCCAATTGCTTCTTCAACTCTGCTAACTCTTACTCTGACATTCTGCATGGTGCGATAGAAACAGGTCTGGTACTAGGGACAAGATCAATAGAAAATTCCACCTTGTTCTCTAGCGGTACATCTGAAATATCATCTGGAAACACCTCTGGAAACTCACGCACTACCTGTAATTCACCAATCACCGCTTGACTTTTAACAGATAAGGATGTGAATAATGAAAGCAGCTAAGATTCCTCTTCCAAAAGCTCCTTCAATTGTCTAGAAGACAAGAAGCCAACTTCTTCCTCATCATCAAGACAAGAAACTGCACCGATTTATAAAAATTGATATGAACATGATTGGACTCTAACCAATTCATCCCCAAGATCATATCAAGATCCCTCAGTGGCAAACAAATAAGATCAACACCAAAATCTCTATAAAAAATTGATAGAGGATAGTTCAAACAAACCAATGAAGTAGTCGCCAATCCCTTAGCAGAAACATCAATAACCATCTCTCCATTCACAGAGGACACGTCAAGTCCTAATCTTTTCACACAATCAACAGGGTATCCATAGCAAACTCGACCTCTTGTTCCGGAGTCAAGTCACTGATGTCATATGGAAACACGTCTTGGAAATCACCCACAATAGGTAAGTTGACACTTGCAACTCCACTATCGACGTACAAGGATACAAACATTGCAACATCTGAGTTTCATCTTCTAAGAGTTCTTCTACTTACTTAGCAGATAAAAACACTAGTTCTCCATTGTCACCAAATTCAGATCCATACTCTAGAGGTAAGTCGCAGATATGTTCAGGAAAATATCAAGAATTACACACCACTGGCCTATCACTAGCAATCACATTTCTCTCTATTCTAAGAGAAACATACATAAATAATACTTGATTGTTCTCCCTCAAAGACATTCCAACTTGATCGACAAACAAGAATCACGAATTCGTACTCTCTTTGGGTTCTGGAAACAACATCACCTTAACAACACCTACACTCATGCATTCAGTGGTACGCTGCACCAACTCTCCACATCTGAAACATGCCAGAGAAGCAAAAACTTCACCCCACTTGTTTCAATCTCACTCTTGAAACCAAGTGGTTAGAAAAAAAGCAAGTATCGATAGTGTTTCACACACATGTCACATACTAAGGAACAAACAACATTAGACAACTTGGCCGGACGGGTCAACCTGCTATGATACCATTATGTAAAACCCTAATTTTACCCTGCGTATTTATAACTTCATACAATTAGGATGCTACTTTCATCAACAGAAAACTGCTCATATTATAATAACATGTAACACATACAATCTTTGAAAATTACTAATAACAACGAGTAGTAAACATCATCATGTCTAACTTCATTTTATTGCATCGAAAAACATAAGTAAAGTATTCAATTACTTATTCAAAACAAAACATGTTATGAAGTAATTATAAAAATGTAAACATAAGAGATATCATAAAATCTCTAACAAAATAGCATAAAACTCAAACATTTGACCCCCAGTGTTACATATCAGAGCAGACACCGACACTAAAAAAAGCAATAAAGAAGAGCATTCTCTTCTATTCACATCCACACCTTTACTGCGGATCACTTGTGCGTTACCCACGTGGAGACAACATTTAAACAAAAGATGTGAGATATTAAAATAATATAAAGGAATGCATAATAATAAGTAGATAACAAATTATTTCATGCATAGTCACCCATTCCACCAATCACACTTCCATACAATCAAAAACACCCAATTACACATCAATTATGTAATAACAACATTAATTTAATAACAATGATTATGAAATAACAACAATTATGCAATGCATCGAGACTCAGCACCAATAACTTAATGCATGTGGTACCAATACGTGAACACTCAGTTTCACCACTCTGATCCCTACATAGGATCGAAGCTCATCAAACGGACCGCCATCTAAAATCATTACTAATTAACGCTTCACTAATCCATCACCATAGGAATTAGATACTCATACCCGATCCGCACAATGGGATAGAGGCTCACCAAACACGGACCACCATCCAAAATTGTTACCAAGTAACACTTCACTAATTCATAACCATAGGAATTAGCTACTCCATCGAATCCGAACAACGGAATTAAGGCTCACCAAAAGCAGACCACTGTCCAAACACCATGCTGCATGATTTATGAATGACATGCAATGATAATATACGTACAATGATATTCACCTTAATCAATGAACCACCCCTATACAGGCAACCAAACACCATACATACACTACAAGCATCAACATTAGTATTATATTAACACATCAATTAACAACATACCTTATGTACACATTAATCGCACCATGACATACCAAATCACATAATACACCACATCATGCAACGACAACAAACAAGTACAATGATATCCACCTTAACCAATATACCACACCAATAACAGAAACCAAAACACCATGCATATGTTACAAGCAATCTAAATAGCATTATAGTAACACATCATGCAACGACAAACAATTCCTACACAGTTGTCACATTACAACATACTACTACACACCATACATCACCATCACACATCATTTAAATTTTTTCTAGAAAGTGAAACTATTTTTAAATGAAAGTACATTGTCTCAACTTTATAATCTTTAAATGGCATGCCAATTGGACAAGCGAAACTAAAGTTATGAATTTTTAAGTTTTTACAAAATTTTCGACACATCGATGTAACTGGTTACTTCAATCGAGTTAACAGGTTACTTCAAACCCAGAAATAAAATATGCAGTTTTTCTATAAGGTAACATGTTACCTAATTTCAAGTAACCGATTACATTATCCCAAAAATACCCAAAACATATTTAAATAGAAGAGTAACGAGTTACTTCATTTCAAGTAATCGGTTACTTCGTTGACAGAAGTGCTTTTCTGCAACTTTTGACACAAAAGTCATTTTAAGCCATCCCAAAACCTTATTTTCTTACAAATAATTTAGCTTATGTTTTAACATGAAAAGACACTTTTTAAAAGTTTCAAACCCCAAATACTTTTCACCGAAAACACCCTAACTTAGTTTCAACTCTGACTCACAACCATACAACAACACAAAATCTTCCATCAACAATTCCATCAAATGCATAAACTCACACAATCATATACCAATTAATATAATTCAAACAATCACATCATCATACATTAATCCATTCAAATCAAAAAAAGATGAATCATCATTTATCAATTTATTCAAAATAAAAAAGAGATGAACACAAGTTTATAGATAATACATCTAACAAGAGAAATCATAACCCTCTACCCACAAACCATTATGAAATCCCTTATAGAATTTAAAGCCCACCCTTACCTTGGAATTTATAGAAAAGATTTCTTCATTTCTAACGATGGAGTTCTTCCCTCTTCTTCCTCAAGCCCTAGCTCTCTTCCACTTCTCTTTTCACGTACTATTGGTTCTACCTCCCAATTCCCTAATTTCTCTTATTATTATTATTATTATTATTATTATTATTATTTCTAACTAATTAAAATAAATAAAACCAAAACTAAATAATTATTTAATCTATTAAAATTCTAATATAAATAATACTAGTAACAAAACTCTCCCACCACTAGGATGTGAAAATAAACTGGTTTAACAAAACCAAATTAAGAAAACTGGTGGCCCAATCTTAAAAGCCCAAATTATTTTGCATAAAAATCAGCCCAGATCCATTTCATTAAAATCAATAAAATCAGGTACCCACTTTATAAACCAATTCCTAACCCTAATGGTATTTTAAATAGATAGCAGTCGTTTCCTCTGTTTCTCATTCTAAGTTCCATTGTTCTCTCTATAATTAAAATCATCCTATTTTAATCCTTTAAAAATCAGTCCAATGCTTCTTCAATTCCATCTTATTCATTCTTCCCTCTTCCTTTGATATGTTCTCATTATCATTTATTCTCGAATGTTATTCCATTTAAATTGATTTTGGTCCGATTTGTTAATAATGCATGAGAAAAATAGTTGGATAGACATAAATGGTTTAATAAGAACCAGATCTGTCCATGTTTTTTTGTTTTTCTCTTTTCAATTAGTTTATAAATTTCTAGTTTTTTTTAATGATTTTATATTACTAACTTTAATTTTAATATAGTTAGTTTCACTAATTTAAGATGTAATATGTAAAAAGTTAAAATTAAATAAATTAGAAGATACAAAAAAATTGACTTAAGAATTTTTTTAATTTTATTTATTTAAAATCAATTACTTATAACCTATAAATATAAGACGCATGAAAACTAGTTTGGAAAAAACTAGTTTTAAACCGGTTCTAAACCGATTTGAAACCATATTATAAAAATGGTTTGGTTTATAAACCTTAACCAAATAAATGGATTGGTTCATCTAGTTTGAATAACAATGCACAACCTTACCCACCACCCCTATGTTTCTACACATTTTGTCGCACACCCCTAAACACGTCTAATTTTAATTTATAAGAATATCACCCTACACCGAAGGGTGCCCAACCATACTAAAATATAAAATAACACACAACATAATACAAATCAATTACAAACAATTAATTAAATCAATCGGGGCATTACACGATCCTCCTAAATTTCAAGGAGATATTATTCCCGAGAAAGCTGACTTTTGGTTACAGGAAATTGGGAAGAACTTTGAGATAATCAATTGTCCACCAAGAGCAAATGTGTTGCATGTCACATCCCTTCTCTTAGGAGATGTAGAGTATTGGTGGAGGATCACTAGATTAATGATGGATGGTGAACAAGAAGAAGTAAATTGGGTAGCCTTTAAGACAAAAAATTTAGACAAATACTTTCCAATAAGTGCGAGGACCAAGTTGGGTGAATATTTTCTAAAATTTTGTCAAGGGATTATGACTCTAGGTAAGTATGCCGCCGAGTTTGAAATTTATCCATGTAATTTCGATTCTTCACAGCGGGGGTGGACAAAGTTTACATTTGTCATCATTTCCAAGAAGGACTCAAGTACGAGATACAAGACTCAGTGGTGCCATTGGGGTTACAATGCTTTCAAACATTGGCAAAAAAAATGCAAAGAGGTGGAGGACATGAAAAATAGGAGGACGAATCACGGGGAAGTCCATAATTTTAGAGGACTAAGTCGTCCATATTTTCTGATCATGGATGTGGTAAACAACATGTAAGGCCTTACCAACAACCACAATATAACAATTAAGGATCCCAACATTCAAAAAATCATAACAGTTGAGTAGAGGGAGCTCAAGCTACATTGCGAATATGTGTCTTCCAATGTGGTATAGATGGACATTATGCTAATACATGCCATAATAAAGGTCTTATGTAACATCCCTGTTTTTGTTAAATTATTTAATTGTTTTATTTATGGCTTTTACATGAGTTATTTAATTATTGTGTTGTGGTAATTAAATGAATAGGAAGCTAGAAGGTGTGTGTGTGTCTGTGAGATGGGGGTGTGAAGAGAGAGTTAGAGGTTGATTAGAATTATTTAGAATTTTAAATAATTAAAACAATAGTAATTTTAGTTGATTTATTCAATTAAAATGAGAAATTAGAAGTAGTATAAGAATTAGGGTAATGAGGAGATTATGAGAATAAGTTAGGGCAGTAAGGGAATAATCTAAATATGGAGATTAGGTTTTTCTTATAAATAGATGAGTTGGAGAAATTGAGAGGGATAATAATAACATGAATTAGAAGTGGGAGAAAATAAAGGAAGATTGAAGAATAAGGTTTTGGTGAGAAAGAGGCAACCATACTCAGGGGCTTAGGAATTGCATTGCTGCTAGGAAAACCAGGTAAGAGGGATAACTACTTCTTTAATGGGTATATGCATGAAAGGTAGAATGAGGTCAATAGGTTTTGTATGGTTATGTATGTTTTATTGTGGGTATATGTGAATATGAAAATTGATGATTAATTGATGTTTGTTCATGTCTGGAACAAATATCCGATCGACTTCCCAGGAAGTTTCTAGGGAGAGCCTACGAGAGTGAGTTTGTGAGATGATTGGGGGATTTGGGAGCTAGAGCAGTGATGCGAGCATCCCAAGATGGATGTCTTTATTATCCCTCATGTGGGAGCCCATTTATATAGCGAGTATTATCGCTTCATTAAGAGCCTCAGTTAATGAGTGACTCTTGAGTTCTATAACTCCGTAACCACCACCATCTCCATGAATGAGGATGATTAGTGTTGTGTAACGTAGAAATGAATACACCATCAGAAGCTAAGGGCTTTAATGAGCCGAGATAATGACCAGTTATAGGCGGGTGCTACCCGATTATCTACTTTATTCAGGTCGAGGGTGAGGGCGAGTTACTACCCGAGTCTATGGGTCGTCTGATACTCTTTTAGCTGGGTTACACATCGGGATCCCTCACCCCAAGTTGACTACTGGTTTATCCTTTTCCTTTTCCGGTTACACTACCCGGTAGGGCCTGTTATTTTTGGGATGTACATAAGCCCCCCGAGTTCAAGTCCTCTCTCTGTGGGGAAGCCGTATTCGGTCACGTAGTTACAGAAGGTAATATAGGTGTTGCCCGGTTGCTTCTCTTTCCTGAACCACGTGTTGCGGATCAAAGATTCACCATTTTGTCTTTCCTGAGGTAATGATGACTTCCATCTAAACCACTGTTCATTGGGAGACACTTCCCAAGCCTAGTGCACTATTTACTAACTCTATAAAAGACCCTATTTTCTTCTTTCCTTTTCTATCATTGGTAACTGTAGAAGGCGATTTATTCTTTGTAAGAGATCATTTTAAATCCCCCTTCAAGTGTTTCTCCATTTTCCCAGGTATTTCCTCTTTACTCCTTTATTTACATTTTTGTCTTTTTAGATTATGGTTGTCTTGAGAGAGTGTTACGATGAGGGAAACACTGTGAAACCCTCTAGTGTTGAAGAAAGAAGAGAGTTATAGGACCAGTGCATGTGAGAGATGATCGACGCTCTAGGTCAAGATGATTTTAATCAGATCACCAAAGAGGTTTATGGTTTTACCTTTTTTTCTCTGAGTGATTCTGACCATGATTCTTCCTCCTCAGGTTCTGTAGAGCTACTGATGGCCGCTTATGCCCCTTTTGACGTTGAAGTCATGGTTTACAAGAACAGTGTGCTCGACGACACAAAATTGCAAAAATTAGGTATTTGATGAGGGTCTCCTTGAATGGGGAGGAAACCGATGTTATCCTGGAATCATGTGTCTCAAGGGATTGCGTGTGTGTGCTTCGTTATAAAGACACTGATGAAGATTTCTTTTACTTCTACGCTGGGGTTTTGGAGGATTTCCAAGTCCGTATACCCTTTTTCGAGTTTGAGGCTGATGTCCTGGAGGCCATGAATGTCGCACCATCATAGCTTTGCCTCAATAGTTGGAGTTTTATAAAGGTTTCTATATTTTTTGTGAGGCGATGGACATCATTCCTACGGTTGGTCTATTCTTATCCTTTTATGAGGTAAAGGGGGCCGAGAAGCTTTCGTTGATGCATGTTAATGGCCTTCCTCGCAGATGCTTTCTTCAGATGTATACCTCTAACTACAAAGGTTTCAAGAATCGATTTCTGAAGGTGAAGTGTGGGCCGAGGTGTCCCCAAGTATTATACTCTTTAGGTGGGCATCCCCGTTTTCCTTTCTACTGGACCCGGGATCCTTCTCCCATATCTGGTTTCACATTTGCGAAGCTGATAGACTTGGAAGTCCATGCTTTAACTATTCTTGATTCCTTCCATATAATAAAGGTCAAAGATTTATTATCTCTAACCGTTGAATAGATCTCTGACTTTCTTGGTAATAGTGTTTGTTTCTGTTTTAGACCATCATATATTCTTTATACAATGTTTTACATCATCTCTTTCTTTCCTTATAGATAAAATGACAGACCTTTCCATGGTCGAGCAGAAGAGGTTGATGATGGAGGCAAGGGATTTCCGGAGGACTGTAGGTGGGACCTCCATGGTTAAGTTGGACATATCCTGGTTGGATACTTGGACATTAAAAAAGCATAAAGGGGTAGGTTATAAGGCTACTTCTAGTGTACTTGAGCCCCAAGTTTCCATCCCGGATATCCATGAGGAGGTACAACAAAGTACTCAGAAGAAGATGAATACCCTGATGAGTGATGAAGTCTGCCAAGCTGACATGGAGATCACTTCTTTGATGGGAGAATCTGGGAATAGTCACATTTCTGGGGAATTTATGTTCTGGTCCAACAGCTTCGACGAACTCCAATTTCTATATGATCACCTCAACACTACCGAGGACGTTAACAAAGTCAAGTCTATCGACCGTCAAAAGATGACACATAATCTTAGCTCCTATCTCATGAGGTGTATAGTCTTGACCCGAGGTCTCTTTGAATCTGCGGATGAACATGAGGAGACAGAGACGAAGTTGGAAGAGGAGATAACTTATTTGAGGGAGGCCCAAAAGGCTCAATCTGAGAAGTTGTCCGCCACGGAGAAGTCCTTGGCGAAGGAGAAAGAGCGTCGAGAGACCCTAGAGTATGAGAACAAGGCCACTCTAACCCAACTTAATGAGAGGTTAAAGGCAGAGAAGGACACCAATGACGAGTTGAAGACTACTACTGCTGAGTTGAGGAAAGCTCTCAAGAAGTCTTAGATGGACGTCCTTTCTACTAGTGATGAGGCTTTTGAGCGAGCAAAGGATCAGGTGTTGTTCCTTCATCCTGATTTGGCCATATCAAAGATGGACTTTTTCAAGGTGGTGTAGGATGGCCAATTAGTTGATCTTGAAGAAGTGGAGAAGACTTCCTCTCCTCAGTCGAATCCCGTGGATCCTTCTATCGAGGAGAATGTCAAAAATGATACCGAGAAGGAAGACCCTTAGTTCATGATGTTCTGATTTTGTTTTGTTGGCTCTGTTAGTCATCAGATAAGGATGCACTTATGTAATTCTTTTTGTTAGGAGTGGTTTTTTCCATACTTTTTGTTATTCTTGAGCTACTGCCTCCAGGCTTATCGCCTTTGTACTTTTTACTTTTGATGGATCTTTATGGCCTTTTATGTAATCGTTGCTTTTTCGTTTATCTGCAATTTTATTTTAATGTGTTGTATGTGTTGTTTTTTGAAGATAACTCGGTAAATGTATAAGCTCCTCGGATACAAAGTCCATTGGACTGAGCGTGTTCGATCATGTAGTGTCGGGAATTATCTTTACAAGTGTTCTTAGGCACTTGCTATGTCATTTAGTGGGTACCATTTGAAATATGGGCAATTTTTACTGTCTTTATGAACTCGACCCTGATACGTGGAGCTGGTCATGAAACTCGACATGGGTGAGGGGAGTAGTGTAGCGGTAGAAATGTTTAAGACTAAGCCATTGGATTGACTAGACTTATACAGATCAAAATAAAAATCGCCACCGCGCTTTATTGTTTCCAAAGGAATGGGAAAAGAGCGAGTAATCCAAAAAAGAGGGGGAAAGATTCAAGGTAAGGGGGTTGGTTATGCAAAGGGAAGGTATTAGTACCCTAAACATCTACGGTACTCCGCATGAACCTCTTTGTAAAATCTGTATATTTTGGCTATAAAATTTTGTTTAAAAATGGATGGTGGAGGTGAGAAAAGAAATATATTTTTATGGTTTTTGCACCTGCCGCGGTTGCGAACCTTTAGTGCCTACGTACCACCTTTCGTGCAATAGGGGATCAGGGTACACGTAGTTCCTCTTTTTTAAAAATTTTAAACACAAGTGTGTTGGTTAATTTTATGATATAAGACATCATTGTCATCGTCAGTGTGGAAAACATACTTACTACCCACAATCATGAGAAAGGAGAATTTGCATCATCTCAAAGTGGAGGATGTGGCTTGGATTTTAAAATCAACAATACCTTACTCAACACCCAAGTAGAAAATATCTCTCTTTAGTACATATTTTAGAAGTATAGTTGTTTGCAACACTACAAAGATTGACAAAAGTCCAATCTTTTGAGAAAAGTTTAAAGATAAAAGCCAAAGTGGCAAAATGAATTTGAAATGAGATTGATTGACTTTTAGTCTTCTCACAAAAAATGTCAAAGTATTATTAAATTTATTGAAGTTTATTTATGAAATTGTTTTGAAAATGCATAGACCTTAGTCCAAGTTTATTATGAATGTGGTTCAAGTTTCAAAACAAGAAGAGTTTTCAAAAGGAGGAAGAAGATTTTTGAAATTAAAGAAGATCGGAGGATAAGAAGAGACTACCCTAAAGCCTAAGGTAAAAGCTAGGGATAAGAACCATCTAACCAATAAGAAGCCAACACTTGACATTATGAGCCAATATACAATTCCCATTCGTTGGATTGAAACCAAACAAGTAAAGATACTTGACCTATTGAGAGAACCAAACTTCAATTGTATTAAGTCTTCACAAAAATTGGGCAGAGTAATGGATATATACGGGTGAATTCCAGATTACAAATAAAGTATCTAATCACAATAACCTGCATCCAAAACAAATAAACAACCAATGTCTTGAGGTAAACCTCAAGAACTCCAGACAAAATATCAATTAAGATCACAAGGTCTCCAACATAGGTTGTGATACAGTGGGAGAACTGACTTGGGTGTTTTGCGTTTGATCGAAAATGTTGCGGATAGCAAGAGTCGCCACTGACTTTTCTTTTATCCTAAAGGAAAGGCTGAAAAGAACAGGAAAGACATTTAGATATGTTTTCTTGAGTTCGGGGGGTAGATTATGAAAAGGTAAGGTATTAGCACCCTTTTCATCCGTAGTTATCTACGGGCTCTTAGTTGCTTGCTAGATCACTTTCTTTTGTTTGAATGTGTGCGTGTGGTATGGGTTTTGAGAGTATTTTGAAGATATATTTGTAATGGTTCTCGTTTCTATAAGTACGCATGCAAAGTGTTTGTTTTGAAAATAGTTCAAAGAGGTGTTTGTGGAATGTGTTTTTGAAAGTGATTTTGAAAAATGTTTTCTTTGTAATGGCTCTCGTTTCTATAAGAACGCGTACAAAGTGTTGTCTTTTGAAAATGTTTCAAATAAGAGTGTTGGTGTATAAAATGTTTTTGTTGTGAGCAAGCGAGTAACTAGGAGCGAATCTACCTACTCAAAAGGTCTTAAATGTTCTTTTCTTCCTCCTTTAGATGTTGCTATCTTACCATTGATTGATAAGAAGCCCCATCGTTGGACGTGAGGGGACGGGCACGAGACATTTTTGTATAGTCATAGAAGGAAACCTATGGGACGTTTTAGCAATGTTGTTTTGGGGACTAGATCATTTACCGAAGGCAACATTGAGGGTCATCGAGGGACTACGATCTTTATCGAGAGTCTTTGCTAAAACGCCCATGTTCGAGGGACATGACTATTTTTCCGAGGCAACAAGTGAGATTACCACAAGGGTGCTAGTGTGAAAGTGTGTTTGATTTACATGCATTTTGTCTTGATTAGGGTTATCTATTTGTCGATTTCATGTCTTGCCATACACACCCTAATTACTAACAATATATGAAATCAATAAAAGTGCGAAAAATTAAAGTCTTACACTATTACATCATTAAAGGGATGGGGTGTACAAATTTACAAATGGGGATTGCAAGAAATTAAATTCCTAATTATCTATTACAACCATATTGAAATAATATACAAGAAATGTAATGGATTTGTTTTGCTTTTGTTAAGAAAAGAAATAAATTGGCTTAAGAAAATATTTTTGATCTTTTGGTTTAAAAATAGATAAAATAAAGTATGTAAATATAAAAATGTTTTTTTGGTGTTTTTGGTTATTAAAAGCTAAAATAAGATAAATAAGAGAAAAAGGAGTCAGAATCAACACATTGTTGAAACGAGAAGGAGCAGAAGTTCTGACTCTGATACGCTGCAAGAGAAAAAATGTTAGTAGGAAAATAAAGGGTCCGAAGTTCTGGGCCTGGGTACACCAAGTTCTGAGGTTGTTGGGAATAAAGGAAAACCTAGAAGTTCTGATTGTTGAAGGGGTTCAGAAGCTATAGTGTAGCTGGGAACCTAGAAGTTCATATATCAATGGCAAGTCAGAAATTCTGGTTACTCGAGAGAGTGAGATGGTAATGTTATTGGGTGAGGATGTCTAGAAGTTCTGATCTATGAGGATTGTCTGACAGATAAATGGGTAAAAATGTCAACAAATGAACCTAAAAAGATACTTCTGGGGTTAGAACCCAAGACCCTTAGTACTAATGTCTTATGCGCACGCATTGTCTACCATTGGGGTGGCTGTACATCCGGTATTAGAAGCAAAAGCATAACCATGTATTATAAAGTAAACTCTGATGATAAATTCCATCTCTTTCTTCAAGCTAATCAGAACATCTGTAACTTAGTCATTTCTTAACAGAACAGAAAACAAAAACATAGCAATCATAACACGTTTCCATCATGGTTTCAGAAACGTAAAAAATGTCAAAACTATAAACCAGAAACAAAGCATATATCAGCTAATCCTAGTTTCCTTAAGAAGTTCTGAACTGATGTTCTTCCTGCTTAGGCAGACAAATACATGAAACCTCATAATATGTACAACATCAGAATCAGGATGTCTACATTGTATTTTGGACATGCAAGTTTAACAATGTCTAAGTGATATGATAAGAGTTAGCAAAAGCTTACCTTGCAGTTGGAGAGAGTCCTGTGAACTAGAGCCTAGTTCTGACTGCTCGTAATGTTCTAATCAGCTTCCTCACGTGCTCAGCAGACTGGAACAACCTTTAACTTGGGTTACAAATGGCTGGAAAATTTAGAAGCTGTATGAATGATTTGGTCAAGAAACACTTGAGGGAAGTTGGAGTTTGAAATGCAAGAATAAAAAACTAGCAGGTTTTGTATTTGTGTTTGCATTTCCGGATTCCTAGAATTTTTAGCAAGGTTTCAAAGCTTTTTCTTTTCAGTTTTTTCGACCGGCCCCTTCACAGTTGCAAATGAAGTTCAATTTATAGGCAAGAACTTTGTAGCTTGGAGAAGTCAAAAGTACCAACACCATGCTAGAGTGCTGGCTTGTTCTTGAAGCAAGATAATCGAGTATGGTTATTAGCAGCTTTTAGCCGTGCCTATGCTGGATTTGTAAGCATGAATTAAGGAAAAGTACCCTCAGAAGCAAAAGTAAAGCATGGGCCCAGCGTACTCTTGTACAAAAGTTTGCTTTTTCAAGGACAACCATGTACTTCTATGTCACATGTGGGGAAATCCTTTGGATAAAAACTCAAAAGTGGTTGTGAGCATTAAATGATGATGAGATTTATCAAACCAGAAATCCTGCAATATGAGATTATGCATCATAGCTTAATTCTGGGTCAAAAATTCAGCATCAGCGCAACTTAGAACAAACATCCAACCTCTGATCCTTGAATCTTTTTGCTCCAGCATGCTCTGAGCGATTTCTCAGACTTTCCAGAAAGCTTATGACATGCTTTGTAAGCCTTCTTTGAGTTACTCTTGCAACTTCTGACTGATCCTATGTGAAAATTGGCCCAGAAGTTATAAACAAATTCTGATTTGACAATACTCAGAACTCACTAAGTGTTTAAGTTTCAGGGACGTGACTTTGAGGATGTATAACTTGAAATCCCAGCATTTCTAAAAGAAGTTCTGTTCTACAGTGTTTTAGGTCTCATTGAGATCTAAGACTCTTGAGTTAGAAGTTCTTCCAGAATCAGCTTGCATCATGGTGATAATCTGGCCAGAAGTTCTGAGCTTGTCATATTTCTTAAACACTTAGAAAAATTCTAAGTATTTAGAATTTTGACTTTTCCAAAGTAATTTTGACTTTTGAATTTCTTGATGAAACAAACTTCATATTTCAACATGTCTTGATGAAATATGACTCTTGAAACTTGACTTTGATCCAAAAGTGAAAGTTTGACTTTTTAGTATGTAAATGACCATTTTGCCCTTGTGAATGACTTTCTTGGAAAATTTGTAATCCAAGGCTTGAAATTGGATGGAAGCAAACTTGAGGATCCAGGGTGATCCTTTCAGAAATGAGAGGGAAAAGTTTTGGGTACAACAGCTGCCCCTGTTCAATCTTCTTTCGCTTGAAGAGTTAGATTGCTGAATTTGCCATTTGTGACTTGAAGGTGGAAGATGATTGAACACTAGAGTGCCCAGAAATTTGCAATTGATGATGTCATGGTTGATTGTGTAGGGAATGGGCACAACGGATGCCGTCCAAAGGTGATTGTTGTTGGAAATTATACTAAGTTTATAACTTAACTTCAATTGGAAAAGAATCAGAATAAATCTTGGAACGACTTATCTGAACCAGAGAAACTGTCTGCCGGAAAGAATCAGGATAAACCATTGGGAGATTTAAACTGAAACAACAGTGGTTTGGAGAAGAATCAGAATAAATCTTGGAGTGACTTATCTAAACCAGATGGGATGTCTGCGGGAAAGAATCAAGATAAACTGTTGGGAGATTTAAACTGAAACAACAGTGGTCTAGAGAAGAATCAGAATAAATCTTGGAGCGACTTATCTGAACCAGAGGAGATGTCTGTGGAAAAGAATCAGGATAAACCGTTGAGAGATTTAAACTGAACCATCAGTGGTCTGGAGAAGAATTAGAATAAATCTTGGAGCGACTTATCTAAACCAGAGGAGATGTCTGCGGGAAAGAATCAGGATAAACTGTTGAGAGATTTAAACTGAACCAGCAGTGGTCTAGAGAAGAATCAGAATAAATCTTGGAGCGACTTATCTGAACCAGAGGAGATGTCTACAAGAAAGAATCAGGATAAATCATTGAGAGATTTAAACTGAACTAGCAGTGGTCGAGAGAAGAATCAGAATAAATCTTAGAGTGACTTATCTGAACCAGAGGAGATGTCTGCGAGAAATAATTAGTATAAACCGTTGAGAGATTTAAACTGAACCAGAAGTGGTCTGGAGGAAGTATCTTTCATATAGATAGTCACCCAGTCTTGATTCGGGAATCTACAATTGATTTGTTCATAGATATTTGCCTAGTCTTGTTGGCAATAACTTTCTGTTGGTTTGGTCTTTCCTGAAAAAGGTGAAGGATTAGTTGTATGTAATGTTATGATGTATGAAATGTATAGTGCAATGAGGTTGTGATATATGAATTTGTGCCAGCGATGCTTATGGTGTATGGATGCTATGTACACGCATGTAAGATGTTCTGCTGCTATGTTATTTGGATTAGGGAAAATAAATCCCTCACTGCTGCTGAAGATGAGGAGTGTAAGTCTTCATGTTCTGTTTGAAGTTGAAGTGTTGATGGATGGGTTTCCATAACCAGAGAAATAAACTCTGACGGGGAAGAGAAATGACGTGTATTGGTTGTAGGCCTTATGAAATACTGCTGAGAAATCCTGAGAAGCTAAATGACTTTTGTTGGGGAATCTTTGAGGTGGAAACTAGAAGTTTCGTCCCCTCGGAGATATGATAATGATCCTGTAATAGGATGTTTGTGCTTCTGCCTCTGCTGGAGAAAGTACCTGCGAGGATTTCATGGAATGGCCCACAAATGTTGTCCTATTTCTTAAAGCCATTAGTAATTGTCTTTCTGGCTTAGTTTTCTTTTTTACGAGTTCATTTATACACAGTAATTACATTTAAATGCATATGTTCAAAAATAAATGTTGTACGTTTTCGTAAACAAAACAAGAACATTAGAAGAAGAAACAAATAGTTTTGCACTTTCAAAGGAGTATCTTTGTATTAACTTGAATAAGTGTTTGTACAAAGAGACGAAAATCCTAGTAAGAGAATGTCGTCGTAAAAAAAAATGAAAATTGATACAAAGGAAAAAGCAACAATGTAAAATAATCTCATGGGGTTCCCATTCTGCTATAGCCTTCATGTCTCTGAGCGTGTCGTCCATTTGCTACTTTGTATGAAGCTGATTGGATTGATTAGTACCGTTTGAGTTTGACGATTGATGATGTAGATTTGTTGTAAGGTAATCTAACGGGACATAGTCATACGCTTTGAATCCCTAACTTTTGCTTGGTCCTCCCTTTCGTGTTTCCAGTCAACCGGGATACCCTTTTTTGCCCAAGCCGCCCTTTCAGGTTTTCAGCTTTCCGGGTGTACAATTTTTTTTTGTATTTTATCCCTAACTTTTACCCGAACCCTTTTGGTTCGCCGGGATGCCCTGATTTTTGCCTAGGCCATTCGACCTAACGGGTCTTTGTTTATGCATAGTATCTTTTAACTATGTCCGTGTTTACAGGGTGTGGAAGATCCTCGCCGTCCATAGTGGTTAAGATTAATGCCCCACCAGAAAATATGCTCTTGATCACAAAGGGTCCTTCGTATGTAGGAGTCCATTTTCCCCTGGGATCACCTTGTTGCAATATGATACGCTTGATTACCAAGTCACCAACTCGATATACCCGAAGTCTGACCTTCTTGTTAAAAGCTTTGATCATACGTTTTTGGTACATCTGGCCATGACAGACAGCCGTAAGCCTCTTCTCATCAATCAAGTTCAGCTGTTCATGTCGAGTTTGAATCCATTCATCTTCATTCAGCCCTGCATCTTTTATGATTCTCAGAGAAGGTATTTGGACTTTAATTGGTAGGAAAACTTCCATACCGTATACCAAAGAAGAAGGAGTTGCCCCTGTCGATATGCATGCCGTGGTACAGTAACCGTGGAGAGCAAATGGTAACATCTCATGCCAGTCCTAGTATGTTACTGTCATCTTTTGTATGATCTTCTTGATGTTTTTATTAGCGGCTTCTACAGCGCCATTCATCTTCGGCCGGTAAGGAGAAGAGTTATGATGCTGGATCTTGAATTGCACGCACAGTGCAATGATCATAGTATTGTTGAGATTCGTACCATTATCTGTGATGATTCTTTCCGAAATACCATATCGATAGATAATATTCCGCTTGATGAATTAGGCCACAACATTCTTGGTGACAAAAGCGAAGGATGCTGCCTCAACCCACTTCGTGAAGTAATCAATGGCAACCAAGATGAAGTAGTGTCCATTAGAAGATGTAGGTTTGACTTCTCTGATCATGTCGATGCCCCACATCGCGAATGGCCAGGGAGAAGTCAGGATGTTTAGAGGAACTGGAGGCACACGTACTTTGTCAACATAGATCTGACACTTGTGACAGGTTCGTGAATGTTGATGACAATCTTCTTCCATGGTAGACTAGTAGTACCCTGCCCGTAGGATCTTTTTAGCCATCGTGTGCCCACTAAAATGGGTGCCAAAAGTGCCTTCGTGTAGATCAGCCATGATCTTGTCTTCCTCACTCTTGTCAATGCATCGAAGAAAAGTTGAGTCATGGGATCGCTTGTAGAGAGTGCCATTACTGAGGAAAAACTTAGCAGAGAATCTTCTCAGGAATTTCTCGTCGTTGACTAAAGCTCCCTCCGGATACTCTTGGGCCTCATGATATCTCTTAATTTAATGGAACTAAGGCTTGTCCACTACTTCGTCAGTATCGACCTCGTGATAGTAAGCTGGTTCGTCCATTCTCTCAATGGTGATCTGAGGAGCCTCATTATCCCATCTAAATTTGAACATGGATGACATAGTTGCCAGCGCGTCTGCTAGCTGGTTTTCCTCTGGTGGAAAATGTTCAAAGGTAATTTCTTCAAAATGCAGGATCAATGTCATCACATGTTCTTTATAGGGGATGAGATTAGGGTGCCTCGTGTCCCATTCTCCTTTGATCTGACTGATGATTAATGCTGAATCTCCAAATACACTTAAGGACTTGATTCCCAAATCTATGGCATCCTTGAGATCCAAAATACACGCTTCGTACTCTGCCATATTATTGGTACAGTTGAAACACAATCTAGCGGTGAAGGGAGTATGACATCCTTCAGGAGATATGATCACAATGCCTATGCCATTGCCGAGTGCGTTTGAAGCTCCGTCAAAAACTAAGGTCCATCGGGATCCTTGTTCAGGTCCGCCATATGGTCTTAGTTCTTCACAATTGTCTAACATCGTGATGTCTTCATCTGGGAACTCAAACTTCATGGACTGATAGTCATCCACAACATGATGAGCAAGGTGATCGGCTAATACACTTCCTTTTATGGCTTTCTGGGTAGTGTATTGAATGTCGTATTCAGTCAGGACCATCTGCCATCTTGCTATTCTCCCAGAGAGGGCGGGCTTCTCGAATATGTATTTAATTGGATCCATCTTGGATATCAATAAGGTAGTATGGGTCAACATATACTGTCATAGCTGACGAGCATCCCATGCCAGAGCACAACAAGTTTTCTCGAGCAGTGAATATCTGGTTTTAAAGTCGGTAAAATTTTTGCTCAGGTAGTATATTGCATGCTCTTTTCGGCCAGACTCATCATGCTGCCCCAACACGTACCCCATTAAATTTTCCAAGACAGTTAGATACATGATCAAAGGTCTTCCCTCGACTGGCGGCATCAAAACGGGAGGCTCTTGAAGATAATCTTTGATCCTCTCGAAGGCATCCCAACAGTCGTTGTTCCATTCCACCACTTGATCTTTCTTCAGTAATTTGAAGATTGGTTCACAAGTAGCAGTTAGATGGGAGATGAACCGGGCGATATAGTTCAATCGTCCTAAGAATCCCATAACTTCCTTCTCAGTGTGAGGAGCATGCATTTCTTATATTGCCTTTACCTTTGTAGGGTCCACTTTGATACCTTTTCCGCTGACAATGAAACCTAAGAGTTTACCGGACCTTACTCCAAAAGTGCATTTATTTGGATCCAACCTTAGCTTGTATTTCTTCAGTCTTTCAAACAGTTTCTGCAGATGGTCCAAATGCTCCTCTTCAGTTTGAGATCTGGCTATCATGTCATCCATATAGACCTCTATTTCGTGATGGATCATGTCTTGAAATAGAGCTACCATGACACGCTGATAGGTTGCCCCAATGTTCTTCAACCCAAATGGCATAAAATTGTAACAGAATGTACCCCACTGTGTGACAAAGGTCGTTTTTTCCATGTCCTCAGGTGCCATTTTGATCTGGTTGTATCCGGAGAAACCGTCCATGAAAGAACATACTTTATGCTACGAGGTGTTGTCAACCAGAATATCAATGTGGGGAAGCGGGAAGTCATCCTTGGGACTTTCCCTATTCAGGTCTCTGTAGTCCACGCATATGCGCACCTTACCATCCTTTTTAGGAACTGGAACAACATTGGCGACCCATTATGGATAGGAGGTGATAGTTAAGAATCTGGCGTTGAACTGCTTCATGACTTTAGTCTTAATTTTCTCTGACATTTCTGGCCTTATGCGACAGACTTTCTGTTTTACCGGAGGGCAGTCTTCTTTTATCGGCAGACGATGGACCATGATGTCAGTGTCGAGCCCTGGCATGTCTTCATATGACCAAGTAAATACCTCAACATAGTCATGTAGTAACTGAATTAAGCTCTTCTTGACGCTAGGCTGCAGGTTGGCACCTACTTTGACCTATTTTTTGTCCTCTTCAGTACCTAAGTTAACTGTTTCCACTGGCTCTTCGTGGGGCTGCATGGTCTTTTCTTCTTGTTGCAATAACCTGGCTAGTTCCCCTGGTACCTCACAATCTTCTTCACCTTCGTCTTTGGTCTAGTAGATTGGATTTTCAAAGTCATGATAGGCCATAGCAGATTCGTTACCCATGGGATCCTGAGTGGAGGTGGATATGCATTTTGAGATGTGAGTGTGTGTAAGAGCATAGCTATCTTTGAAAAACAATAAAAGTTAAAAAGAGAAAAAAAACCATAAGCATAAAAATTTGCATGCAAAAACGTCCATGATTTATTGATGACATATGAAGATGAAGTAACAACCCTCACAAATGGACCGTTGTGCCTCGGGTAAGACACAAGGTTTTAAAAGTCTAAATTGTTTAATTATTACAAATCTGACGAAAATTGAAAGACAATTACTCTTGAAGAAAAGTAATAGGGACTAAATCTTTGGCTTCCCAGTTATTGAGTCCTCCGCTGACGGTTGGGGAGATCCACTCGTCCAGGTCAAAGTTATTGTCACCGTCTTCCACCGTGTAGAATCCCTGATTGCTGATATGCAAAGGTGCCCCCCCGGTGCAAAATCGTCGAACATCCCTTTGTGCCTCCGAGGTGAAGCCCAAACCAAATTTATCGGATTTGTAAGGAATATCTGGGAGTTGACCCCAGATAGTGCATTCACCTTCTTCAATTGCTGCTCTAGCATCCTTCAACGAGGCCATTTTCAAAGGTGGTCTGGTAGCTCTTGGAGTTTTAGTAACAGTCTTGGCTATCGCAACTGTTTGTGGGACCTCCTCGAAATGGTGACACAGAGTTTCGATGAACTCACCATCCATTTCCACTTACCTGAAAGAGTTCAGGTGATCGACCATATATTCCCCTTCCCCGTGAATAGTGATGATCTTTCCCTTGATCAGGTATTTCAACATCTGATGTAACATAGTGGTGACGGCACCAGCGCCATGGATCCAAGGTCGGCCTAACAGACAAGAATAGGAAGGGATGATATCCATTACGTAGAAAGTTGAATCAAAGGTCTGAGAACCAATTTTGATGGGGATATCCACCTCCCCGTGCACCATTCCCTTCGAACCATCGAAGGCCCTTACCACTATGTTGCTGGGTTTTAAGGTCAAACCTTCATAGTCTAGCCTATCCAGAGCCTTCTTAGGCAACACATTCAATGATGAACCAATATCTACCAGGACATGGGCCAAAGTAGTGCCTCAACATTCGACAGAAGCATGCAACGCATCATTGTGTTTTCTCCCTCTGGGTGTCAAATCAGCATCAGAAAAGCCCAAACCGTTATCCGCTGTCAGACTAGCCGCACAATTTTAGAATTTATTAGCAGAGGTTTCCTGTGGCACATGGGAGGTTTTAAGAAATCTCACCAAAGCCTTTGCATGAGCTTCAGAGCACAACAATAAAGATAGCATAGAAATCTTTGAAGGGGTCTGCCCTAGCTGTTCGACTACATTATAGTCGCTTCTCTTTATAATTTTCAAAATTTCTTCCATCTCCTTCTTGGAAGCCTCCGGGATAGATACTGGCTGCGCCTTCGTCTGGACAGGCTCAACCAAAATGTCTTTGCCCCGAGTCTTGGTCGACTCAGTGATAGGGGTGTCAGTAGGGATAATCACAGGAACTGTAGTAGTAGTATCAGCAAGAACAAAAGCTGGAATGATCACATGACTAGTAACAGATTTCGGAGGAGAAATATCAGGGGAGAACACTCTTCCACTTCGATTTATTTTGCTAGTTCCCACAATGTTGCCAATGTCGGGGTCAACCTTCTCAAAGTTTAAGTCTTCATTAGCCAGCCAATCTTGCTTGACACCGTGGTAGTAGACGTCACCCCCATAATTCCAGAGAACAGTTTTATCTGAGGAGTATAGGATTGGCCCTGGCATAGTAATTATTAGTGTAGTCACCTTCGGAACGGATGTAATCCTGACGGGTCTTTTGGTGGAGACCCCGGGAGGATTGGCGGAAATGGTTATTATTGAAATGTCCTTGTAAGAAATGGTTGGAACGGAAGTCTTTTCAAACAAAATCTCTTTGTCATCCATCATGCGCTAGACACCTGCCTTCAATAAATGACAACCATCCGGTAGAGATACACAATGGTGGCAACCCTCGCCACAGCCCGAAGATAAACCGGCTTTCAACAGGTCCCTTTTGACGGTCAGAAGAGGAGTAACGAGTTCATCAGCAATAGTAACAAATACATCATCTTCAATGGCGTTAACACTACGGTCGTGCTTGGGCATAGGAGCAGTGATAACATTTGGGATCTCGGGGGCGTCAAATTCAATTTCCTTTTCCTAGAGAAGGTGTTGCACCTTGTTTTTCAAAGCCCAACAGTCGTTTGTATCATAACCTAAACTTTCTGAATGGTAAGCACAATGAGCATTTGGGTTGTAACGGGGAGAGACAGTGTTGGGATTCTTCGGAGCTTCCCGCAAGGTTACCAGGTTAGATCTCAACAAATGTGGCAAAACTTGAGACAACGTCATGTTTATCCGGGTAAACTGTCTTACCCGTATTTTTGTTCTCGGCTGATTATTCCTTTGTTGAGTAGGTGCGGGCTTAGAGATAATGACAACCCCTGCCACTGGACGACGTTCAGTTTTGTCCTGATTCCTTTGATGGTACACAACACCAACCTCTTTCTTCGCAGCAAGTGGTTTCTTCAACGCGCTCTAGGATGCATCTTTTTGAATTTTGCCACTTCTTTTACCAGCCTCTACTCGTTCGCCAGTCATGATTAATTCGGTAAATCCAGCCGAGGAGCTTCCGATTAGGTGTTTGAAGAAAGGGTCAGATAGCGTGCCTAAGAACATATCCACCAATTCCCTATCAGATAGAGGGGGTTGGACTCTTCCCGCGAGATCCCGCCATTTTTGGGAATATGTTTTGAAACCTTCACCTGTACCCATGGACATGCGTTGCAATTGTGTCTGAGTTGGAGCTAAGTCAGCATTATACCGGTATTGTTTATAAAAGGTGGCAGCCAAGTCTTCCCAATTGCGAGCATTGGTTCCTTCCAACTGATAGAACCAATCCAATTGTGTCCCTGACAAGCTTTCTTGGAAGAAATGTACCCATAGGTCCCTATCGGCTGTATGGGGTTAAATTTTCATGACGTATGACCTTAAATGTAACTTTGGGAAAGAGACACCATCATATTTAGCGAAAGTAAGGACCTTGAATTTCTGTGGTATGACAACCCCTGAGACAAGTCCTAACTCTTCAAAATCCAATCCGGGTACCCTCTGGATCTCCATAACATTTAAGCAATCTTCCAATTGTTTGTATTTTTCGTCAGCTGGAGGATACTGCGCTTCAGAATAATTAACCTCTTCTTCCTCTTCAGATTCTGGATGGTCAGTCACTTCCTTGTTTTTCCATTCTTGATTGTCCCCTTCACCCGATGATGTTGCGAATTCTAGGGTCCGTCTACCTGGTCCTTGGAACCTTCTTCCCAAATTCAAAACGCCGATAGACTTCTTTGCTTTCTTTTTCTTTTCTTTGATCAGCAGAGTTTTCAACTCATCTTGTCCTTTTTCTAGAGTCAAGAACATTTATTGAAACTGGGCGTTCTGCGCCTGGAGATCTTTTACTATCTGTTCAATATCTATCTCACTGAAATAAACAATAGAAAGATAAGGAGACCTGTTGTAAGAAACCTGTTTGTGTTATGATGAATGAAAATGCACATGCAAATGATTTCAAGGAAATTAGAGATATAAATTTGCTTTAGACAAAAAAGGAATACACGTTATATTAATAAATCCAAGTTCGAGTACATCATGCCTCTTTGGGCTTACAATGAAAGAAATAAAATACAGAAACTCCTAAGACAAAAAAGTTGAACGCATTCTCTTTGGTGCGATGTAGGCGTTTAGACTCCACTCTTCATGAAGCTGTTTGGTGAGTTCCAGAACCTTCTTCTCACTGGCGTAGAATCGGGCCTCAAAAGTGTCTCGTTCTTCCTTAAGCTGAATCCAATCCCTTTGTAAGTCTTCGAGAGAGGTAGGCATGTTGGGATGAAGGACAGTGTATAGGACATCTCCTTCAATAACAGTCTCTACGATAACAGGGAGGATAAACGAGTAAGGCATTATGAGACTCTGAGCACAAGCTCGCACCCAACTAAGGTAAGGTTCAAGGAGGATGGAATTTTTGTGTGCCAAACTCCTACTATCCACCTTGTTTACCATCCTCCAAGCTTGTATAAACCTCTGAAGGTAGCCTTGATCGTCGCTTTCATAGTCGAACACCAAACCTCGGATGATCATCTCATGAGGACCATCTCTTCGGGCATACCCAAACTGTCGTAAAGCTAAGCAAAGGTTGTAAGTGATACCTCCCCTAATGCCAAGCAGAGGGACTTTAGGGAATTCCCCATAATGGTCAATGATAGAAGTATCATCCAAGGATCTTAAACACCAATGAATATCAGAGTGGGTGAGGGACATCATCCTTTGAGACCATGTCAATCTTTGCTCGTTCTTCAACGTTGATCGAGGTAGGTGTGAAATTAACCACTTGGCGAGTAGGGGAATACAACATAAAAGAGTACCTCTTTTCTTCATGGTGCGGGTATGGATGCAATGTAAGATGTCTCCCAACAAGGTAGGTATAGGATTATGAGAGAGAAAGACTTTGATGGCATTTACATCTATGAATTAGTCTGAGTTGGGGAAAAGAACCAGACCATAGATGAGAATAGCCAGGAAATCTTCAAAGGCTTGAAAATCCATATCTTCCCAGAATGAACGAGCCTTCTCTAATAGAAATTTGGATAGGAACCCTTTGAATCCGCTTCTAGTCTCCCAATTTTCTATTATGTCGGCTCCCTTTAGATGAGAGCTTCGGACATGACCTCAGGTTTCAGAATCCCTTCTAGGCCGCTGAATGGTATCTGATTAAGTACGGGCACTCCTAATAGTATAGGGAACTCTTCTAGTGTAGGTACCAACTGATAGTCGGGAAAGGTGAAGCAATGATGTATGGGATCAAAGAATTGGAAGAGCACACACATCATCTCCTCTTGGAAATTAGAGGTAGCTAAACTGAGGAGTTGTCCACATTTCTTGGTAAAAGGAGAATCTCCAGGCACCCTTGATGCTAACTCTTGGAGCTAAGGGTGTGCTTTCACGAAGCTGATTCAGATGGTGTTTCTTCGAACGAAGTTCATGGCCTACAAAGCAAAAAACAAAGATAAATTCCTAAATCCTTGAAATGGTTACTGAGAATGCGTATGATGTTATGATGTTTATGATGTTATGTACAAGTAAGCATATACACACAAGGCAAAAAAAGTCCTTAGGCTTAGGCTTGCATGGAGTTTGTAGGTAAGTACCCTCTTGAAGTTTAGTTGGCTCAAACCTGTCCTAGTAATAGTACACGAGTTCTAAAGGGTCTCAATATCACTGACTTTTCTTTCAGGTATTGCCTCAGCACAATCAATCTTTTCTTGTGGCCGAGATATCCCAAAAGTCTAGTCTCAATGAGTGTAGTATCAAGTATCAACCAATTTTCAGATTTCCACTGAAACCGGTTATCTCACTACGTCCAAATGGCCAGTTTTGTTCAATTAAGGTTCTAAAGTCAGTTAGTGCTTCATGACCCCACTAAGCGGCCTCGTATTCTCCTCGATTCAACACAAGGGATACCAGTACCCACATATGCGTCACACTAACGTAGCCATTATTTCAACCATATCGGTCTATGTCGTACAGTTTCCACAATCTATTGCTACTTACCTAAAAAGGTGTCTCAAATCCGGGTGGAGGATCAAAGCAAGCCCAAACAAGGAACCAAAAATGTAAATCAAGCAAGTCAAACAAGGAAAGCAAGTAATGTGATCTAGCCCTAAGGTAACCCCACTTTTAAGTGATTGTCACCAGCAGAGTCGCCATTTCTGTGATACGGTGGGAGAACTGACTTGGGTGTTTTGCGTTTGATCGCAAATGTTGCGGATAGCAAGAGTCGCCACCAAATTTTCTTTTATCCAAAAGGAAAGGATGAAAAGAACATGAAATACCTTTAGAGATGTTTTCTTGAGTTCGGGGGGTAGATTATGAAAAGGGAAGGTATTAGCACCCTTTTCATCCGTAGTTATCTACAGGCTCTTAGTTGCTTGCTAGATCACTTGCTTTTGTTTGAATGTGTGCGTGTGGTGTGGGTTTTGAAATTATTTTGAAAATATCTTTTTAATGGTTCTCGTTTCTATAAGAACGCGTACAAAGTGTTTGTTTTGAAAATAGTTCAAAGAGGTGTTTGTGGAATGTGTTTTTGAAAGTGATTTTGAAAAGTGTTTTATTTGTAATGGCTCTCGTTTCTATAAGAACGCGTACAAAGTGTTGCCTTTTGAAAATGTTTCAAAATGAGAGTGTTGGTGTATAAAATGTTTTTGTTGTGAGCAAGCTAGTAATTAGGAGCAAATCTACCTACTCAAAAGGTCTTAAACGTTCTTTTCTTCCTCCTTTAGATGTTGCTATCTTACCATTGATTGATAAGAAGCCCCATCATTGAATGTGAGGGGACGGGCACGAGACATTTTTGTATAGTCATAGAAGGCAACCTATGGGACATTTTAGAAATGTCATTTAAGGACTAGATCGTTTACGGAAGGAAACAATGAGGGACATCGAGGGACTACGATATTTATTGAGGGTCTTTTCTAAAACGCCCATGTTGGAGGGACATGAATATTTTTTCAAGGCAACAAGTGAGATTACCCTAAGGGTTCTAGTGTGTAAGTGTGTTTGATTTACATTCATTTTGTCTTGATTAGGATTACTTATTTTTCGATTTCATGTCTTGCCATACACACCCTAATTACTAACAATATATGAAAGAAATAAAAGTGCGGAAAAGTAAAGTCCTACACTATTACATCATTAAAAGGATTGGGTGTATAAATTTACAAATGGGGATTGCAAGAAATTAAATTCCTAATTATCTATTACAACCATATTGAAATAATATACAAGAAATGTAATGGATTTGTTTTGATTTTGTTAAGAAAAGAAATAAATTGGCTTAAGAAAATATTTTGGATCTTTTGGTTTAAAAAGAGATAAAATAAAGTATGTAAACATAAAAATGTTTTTTTTTGGTGTTTTTGGTTATTAAAAGCTAAAATAATATAAATAAGAGAAAAAGGAGTCAGAATCAGCACATTGCTGAAACGAGAAGGAACAGAAGTTCTGACTCTGATACGCTGCAAGAGAGAAAATGATAGTAGGAAAGTAGAGGGTCAAAAGTTTTGGGCCTGGGTACACCAAGTTCCAAGGTTGTTGGGAATAAAGGAAAACCTAGAAGTTCTGATTGTTTAAGGGGTTCAGAAGCTATAGTGTAGCTGGAAACCTAGAAGTTCATATATCACTGGCAAGTCAGAAATTCGGGTTACTTGAGAGAGTGAGATGGTACTGTTATTGGGTGAGGATGTCTAGAAGTTCTGATCTAGGAGGATTATCTGACAGATAAATGGGTAAAAATGTCAACAAATAAACCTAAAAAGATACTTCTGGGGTTAGAACCCAGGACCCTTAGTACTAATGTCTTATGCGCATGCACTGTCTACCACTGGGGTGGCTATACATCCGGTATTAGAAGCAAAAGCATAACCATGCATTATAAAGTAAACTCTGATGATAAATTCCATCTCTTTCTTCAAGCTAATCAGAACATCTGCAACTTAGTCATTTCTTAACAGAATAGAAAACACAAACATAGCAATTATGGCAGGTTTCCATCATGGGTTCAGAAACGTAAAAAATGTCAAGACTGTAAACCAGAAACAAAGCATGTATTTTCTAATCCTAGTTTCCTTAAGAAGTTCTAAACTGATGTTCTTCCTACTTAGGCAGACAAATACATGAAACCTTATAATATGTACAACATCAGAATCAGGATGTCTACATTGTATTTTGGACATGCAAGTTTAACAATGCCTAAGTGATATGATAAGAGTCAGCAAAAGCTTACCTTGCAGCTGGAGAAAGTCCTGTGAACTGGAGCCTGGTTCTGACTTCTTGTAATGTTCTGATCAGCTTCTTCACGTGCTCAGCAGACTGGAACAACCTTTAACTTGAGTTACGAATGGCTGGAAAATTAAGAAGTTGTATGAATGATTTGGTCAAGAAACACTTGAGGGAAGTTGTATTTTGAAATGCAAGAATAAAAAACTAGCAGGTTTTGTATTTGTGTTTGCAGTTCCAGATTCCTAGAATTTTTAGTAAGGTTTCAAAGCTTTTTCTTTTCAGTTTTTTCAACCGGCCCCTTCACAGTTGCAAATGAAGTTCAATTTATAGGCAAGAACATTGTAGCTTGGAGAAGTCAAAAGTACCAACATCATGCTAGCGTGCTGGCTTGTTCTTGAAGCAAGATAAACAAGTATGGTGATTAACAGCTTTTAGCCGTGCGTAAGCTTGATTTTTAAGCATGAATTAAGGAAAAGTACCCTCAGAAGCAAAAGTAAAGCATGGGCCCAGCGTACTCTTGTACAAAAGTTTGCTTTTTCAAGGACAACCATGTACTTCTTTGTCACACGTGAGGAAATCCTTTAGATAAAAACTCAAAAGTGGTTGTGAGCATTAAATGATGATGAGATTTATCAAACCAGAAATCCTGCAATATGAGATTATGCATCATAACTTAATTCTGGGTTATAAATTCAGCATCAGCGCAACTTAGAACCAACATCCAACCTCTGATCCTTGAATCTTTTTGCTCCAGCATGCTCTGAGCGAGTTCTCAAACTTTCCAGAAAGCTTATGAAATGCTTTGTAAGCCCTCTTTGAGTTACTCTTGTAACTTCTGACTGATCCTATGTGAAAACTAGCTCAGAAGTTGTAAACAAATTCTGATTTGACAATGCTCAAAATTTACTAAGTGTTTAAGTTTCAGGGACGTGACTTTGAGGATGTATAACTTGAAATCCCAGCATTTCTAAAAGAAGTTTTATTCTGCAGTATTTTAGGTCTCATTGAGATCTAAAACTCTTGAGTCAGAAGTTCTTCCAGAATCAGCTTGCATCATGGTGATAATCTGGCCAGAAGTTCTGAGCTTGCCATATTTCTTAAACACTTAGAAAAATTCTAAGTATTCAAAATTTTGACTTTTCCAAAGTAATTTTGACTTTTGAATTTCTTGATGAAATAAACTTCATATTTCAACATGTCTTGATGAAATATGACTCTTGAAACTTGACTTTGATCCAAAAGTGAAAGTTTGACTTTTCAGTATGCAAATGACCATTTTTCCCTTGTGAATGACTTTCTTGGAAAATTTGTAATCCAAGGATTGGAATTAGATGGAAGAAAACTTGAGGGTCCAGGGTGATCCTTTGAGAAATAAGAGGGCAAATTTTAGGGTACAACATAGGCCAATGTTTCTAATCCTAAGTCCAAGAAGTCCAATGCTCCATAATGCCAAGGATAGTATTCAAATAGTCCAAGTATCATTAAAGGTTTTTATGGTTCATGTTTATTATTAGGTGTCTTAGAAAAGAAAAATAAAAATGACATGAAATGTAATGCTTAAAGTAAATGACACATAAAGCATAAAAAATAAAAGGCATAAAGTAAAAACAATTTAATAATTAGTGGTTAGTTGGATTACCATCTTGAAACTTGCATTTGGAACTCATTAGAGGATTGGTAGAACCAAAGCCTCCACACAACAAGTTGCATTTGCTTTTTGTCAAGTATATCATCCATTTGGAATCCTCAAAAATACCATTTAATGATCAATGATGTTTAAGTAATCCGCGTTGACCAAAAGTATTGTAGAATAATTAGAGGGTTCGTAGGACCAAAGCCTCCACACAGTGAATCTCAAGATTATTGGATCAAAGAGATCAAATTAACATACTTGGGCTTGCAAACATAGGTTTGGGCCACGAATGATCATTTATTCGAATCGGGACAAAATTTAGCGCTATATTAAGCAATTGTAAGTGGACTTATATAGAAGTCGCACCTATTTTCAGGCCAGTCAATAGCAATCTATGCACCATTTGTTTTGAGACATGATATAGGGATCATGCCCCAATAACACTTAGTGCAATAAGAAATGGATAAGATGGAGAAGGATGGGGAAGAATATATAAACCACATTTGAATTAAAATTTAATCAAACTATTATTAAAATCATTCATCCATTTTTGTGGAGTTAGACTCAACACCATGGACCCAATGATGTTAATAAAGTTCATGATAAAAAATTCAACCCAAGATTATCCAGAAAATAATCACAAAAAAATATTGCACTTAATATATACATTAAAAAGGTTTTTTAAAATATTTTAAAATAAAAATAAAAGAGAAAAATATCAACTATGTTCAAATTAATCAAGAAATAAAAAGTAAGACCATAGAAAAATCATAAATGAACTAAAATAATTTTATAAAATTTTTGGTAATTTTTTAAAGTTAGAAACTGTTTTTAAAATTAAAAGAAATGAGTAAAATAAACCCAAAATGATAAAAAAATAGCAAAGTCGGAAATAAAAAACAAATGAGGTCACCAATATTTGTCACAATATCATCGGATCATTCCATAACTTTTTCATAATTTAAAAATGCATAAAAGTATTTTTAAACATTTAAAACAATTCAAATAAAGTGAAAATTTATAAAAAAAAGTATCAAAACACAAAATAAAATTGTGAAAAAACAAAAATCAGAAAGAGAAAAATCAAAAATATTTTTCATAATTTTTTCATATTTTTTTTACTAAAATTGAATTTTCTATGATTTTTTGAAATTTAAAACAATTAAATATAAAAATCAGAAAAGAAAAATAAAGTAAAAAATATGTGGACCATTGGATGAGAGTCAAAACGCGTTAGTAATCAAATCCAAGGGATCTGGCGCACTGTGCATATCATGGTTATTAGTGAATAAAGCACTGAATCAAATGTAAATCAGAAATTCAAAAAATCAAAATGACCTTGTTTCATTGGTTGAAGGATGACACGTTGGTCATCTTCAACCTCCAGCCAGTCCCAAAACCAGGTTGCTCAATCTATAAAATTAGAGCACGAGACTTATGCTATTCGCTTCGTCTCTTCAAGACGAGGACAACCACATCTTCGCGATAAATTTATATAAACTGTAGGTCAAACAATTTGGAAGGAAAGTTTTGAAAGGGGATTTGAAATTTCATGGTCAAAAAATGTTTCCAGATGAAAGTAAGTGTTGCAACTAGAACCAGGGCAATGAGAGCATCGCAATGATATCAAAGTTTTGAAGAATTGATGAAGAAATCTACCTATTGAAGTTGAGTTACAAATATCTGAAACTAGACTTCTATGGAGCAATATAGGGCATGATTCTTGAAGGTAATTATATGTTGTGCTTCAGGGAAGATCAAGGGAGGTAAATGGATTGAAAAATTGGATTGAAAAAGGCTTGAACACATATTTCGAAGTTGCAGAAATTTTAGTTATGGAACAAGTTTGGCAGGGCGATTCTGGCTATCCAAGCTTAAGAAAATGAATGAGGGATGACCCTCTATTTAGGGAATCAAATGGAATGTCCAAGCCTGTGAAATGATGAAGTTTAGAGGGAAATTGTGTGAAGTTGCAAACAAGAAAATTGTGACTTCTAATTTGATCAAAACTCATCCAAAACATGTGTTTTGTTGTGCTAATCACTTCTGGAAGTTCACTAAACATGTTTAGAGGCAAAAACACACAGAAACAAAGTGTTTAGAAGCTAAACCAATGATTTCAAATTCTGACTTTTGAAGAAACTTTAGTTCCAAGTTACCAAGTTCAAATCAATGGCATTCTCAGCTCAAGGTGTCTTAGGGCATGATTATTGATGCTTTAGAAAGATGAGGTTAAAAGCTTTGTAATGGAAAAATAATGGAATCAAATGGATGCTTGAGCTGAGAGTTGAATTGAGTCAAAGTTGGAGAAAAAGGGTTGACTTTCCATACTTAGAAATATTTCAATTTTTTCTCCAAAAGTGACCTATAATGTTTGGCATTCAAACATGGCCTTCCACTTAGAATTTGCTCTTGACCAAAAAAGATGGAATTAAATAGACCTCTTGAATGACATTTTGAAACTTGAAACATTCAAAATCCCCAAAAATTGGGAGAGTTATGAATTGTTGAAGTTGGCGAAAAATCATGAAATGACCTATAATCTTTTGTATCCTTAGGGAATCTTCCATCCATTTTATCACTTTGCACATAAAAGAAGGAATAAATTTCACATCCTCAAGATCATTTTGGAAAAATAGTGGGCTCAAGGTGATAAAAATTGACCAAGTTATGATCATTTGAAGTCACACACGGAAAAATGGGGGTTCATCTGGAGGACTTGTAATCTTTCTTCATCATCAGGTTTCTTCCACATGAAAACTCCTTGAAACTTTTGAAATTATTTGTTAATAACCCTTTGCAGAGAAGGATGTATTTGGAATCACTAAAAAATACCAAAAGGTGAGAAAGATATACTTCTTTGAAGTTTAAAACCCTAGCTCCTAGATCAAAAAAATGCTTGGAGGAACTTTGACAATTTTGAACCACCTTCTTGTACCAACACCCTTGATTTGTAAATAGAAATTGATGAGGATTAAAATGAGAACTCATAGCCACCAAACCACTTCCATATATTGACAATTGAGAGAAATATGAACTTGTGATCAATTGGAACAAGACTTTGTCCAACCATGACAACTTCTTCAATCAATCCCTTGCACTTTTGAATCAATCTTGATATCTTGGAAATATAGTGACCCAAAATAACTTTTCCATGCCATCCCTTCCAAAAAAACTTCAATGGTGAGGTTTGGACTTCTCAAGCTTTATTGCCTAGGGCATGGAAATAAACTCATAAACCCATGGAGCAACTGGCTAAACCTCATTGCCTTTACCTACATTAGTAACTAGTAAGACAAACCAACATTGCATTTTATTAATTAAAAGGAAAATCAAGACAAAATATTCATGATCACAAAAGAAAACAAATCAAGGTGCTAGGTGATTCCTCAAAGAGCAAAGATAAATATAGGGAGGAGAACCAAAAAAACCTAATGTGTTCTTGTTGTGATTGAATCAATATGGTATGATGAAGGGATCTTAGGGGAAAAAATTGTGGTACAACATCTGCCCTTATTTAAGTTTCTTCTATCCGGAGATATGAAGGTTAAAAATCTCCGTGTCGACGTGATCGAAGATACTTAAATATAAACAAACCATATTTTTAGCCCCAAGATGCCATGCAATGCTTATGAGCATGAAAGCGCATGAACAAAATAAAGAGACACAAAACACTACTGGGGATGTCACACATGAAATAAAGAAACAAAAGAGAAACCCGACCAGGAAAATAAATCACTGGTGAATCAAAAGACCTGACTTATAGAGGATGATAAAAAGCCAAAGGATACACCAACTTTTACTGAAAGTGAAACTACCAACGTTCACTTAAGGTAGAAATGGAGAAGAAAAAAAATACTGACGTTTACTGACGATGGGCTACCAACACTCACTAAAGGTAAAGAGAAGAAATCATCGATGTTTACTGATGATGAACTACCAGCTTCCACTGAAGGTAGAGAGAAAAGAAAATATCATAACACTTCCGTTCACTGACAGTGAACTACCAACGTTCACTGAAGGTAGCAAAAAGATAACAATCACCAACTTTCACTGAAGGTGACCTACCAACTTTCACTGAAGGTAGAAGAGAAAATATATCATAGCACCGCCATTAATTGAAGATTAACTACCAACGTTCATTGATGGTAGCAAAAAGATAATAAGCACCAACTTTCACTGAAGATGACCTACCAACTTTCACTGAAGGTAAAAAGATAATATATATCATAACATCGTCTTTCACTGACGATGAACTACCAACATCCACTGAAGGTAGCAAAAAGATAACAAGCACCAACTTTCACTAAAGGTGACCTACCAACTTTCACTTAAGGTAGAACGAGAATATATCATAGCATTGTCGTTCATTAATGATGAACTACCAACGTTCACTGAGGGTAGCAAAAAGATAACAAGCACCAACTTTCACTAAAGGTGACCTACCAACTTTAACTGAAGGTAGAAAGAGAATATATCATAGCATCGCCATTCACTGACGATGAACTACCAACATTCACTGAAGGTAGCAAAAAGATAACAAGCACCAACTTTCACTGAAGGTGACCTACCAACTTTCACTGAAGGTAGAAAGAGAATATATATCATAACATCGATGTTCACTGACGATGAACTACCAACATTCACTGAAGGTAGAAAAAGATAACAAGTTTCCCAAAATTATGGCGTTTCACCTAGAATAGATCTCAACTTCTTCTTTAACCAAGGCACTCCGCTCGGAAAGGGTAATATATAAGCTGTCTCAAATAAAGAGACTACCACTTCATAGATTTCCCAATGAATTGTCTTTGTCATAGTGAAAAGTCTTGCTATCCGCTGGAGTAATTTGATAACGGACTGCAAACTATCCACTCATAGAGAAGATATAAAAAAAGTTACGTCGACTTTTACAGGGAAGTATAAGTTGCTCAAATAAAGAGACCTACTACTTGTTGTTATAGGAAGAATTGTAAAAAAATGACTTCTGGGGAACGCAATATGACTTCCTGGGAAATTCCAATATATTCCTGCTGAGGAGATAAAGGTCTTCTCGTGTAAATTAAATGCACATCCTCAAACCAAAACTCAAATCTTTCAGACGTCCAAAGTAATAATATTGCTGGGAAATAAAGATTCGATCCAGAAATAAACTGGAGTAAAATAGTCTACCAAAATACATTCTCTAAGAAATAAACTCAAGAGGGATACCTAAATCATCCAGTTGAGGAACTGTGTAGGAAGGCTAAAGCAAAAAAAACTTCCATGAGGGATAATTCAAAGGGGAAATTGAAAGAACATACACTTTCTGCTTATGACTGACACTCTATTGGAGAGGGGACAACACAACTCTGCAAAACAGGGTAATACATTCACAAAATAATAACGAATGTGAATGAGCAATGATTTGCCAAATTTTAACTATGCATGATGTATGTATGAATGTATGAGTGCTATCGTACATATGCTGACAAAACATACATATAACAATGGGAGTAACCAGGAAAAACCAACTCAGGCACAATCAACACTCGGCTAAATCACATCCAAGATGAACATTCCATAAGAAAAAGTAAGCGCCAACTGAGGAAACAAAATCCTACTGCGTGGCTTAACTTCACTGGGGAGAAACGTAATCCGAAGTTAACAAAACATAGCGAAAAAACAGTACAAATACAGAGATATAACATCCTTCTCCAGGCTTTACCATGGAATAACACTCAGACTTCAACGGGGAAATAAATATTTTCAAATATAACGCTTCTACTGGGGATTGCAAAATTAATTTCAAGTAAAGCAGACAGACACCAAATCATTAAAATGCTCACTGGGGAATTCGGGCCCATTTTGAAGGAGGAAAAACATACAAACTTCTCTAAAGCATATGATGCACCATCGTCGAGACATTAACTGGGGATTTCGTGCTGACTTCATTAGAGAGGTCATCACCATATTCTCAAACAGAAAGCCAATATACGTTATTTATTGGAGAAACCAGAGACATGTGTTCTTCGAGAGTAATTATTGTACCAACTTCTCTGGGAAGAAGGAACTTCCATCAAACAAGCGAAACCTTCACTAGAGAAATATTGGATTGAGTCTTCATATCATGTACACTCAGAAAAGAAGAAAAATGAACCAAAACTTGATCGGGGAAACTGGAGTCACAAACCCAATTTAGTGAAAACATCCTGAGAAAATCTTCCCTGCGAAACAAAACTTCTCAAAACAACTGGAGTTCGTCCATTCCTGGGATCACCACTTTTGTCTTTCTCTTGCATCACAAATTCTAAAGTAAAAGAAAATCGTAAATTCTTTTTGAAGATCAATTTTGTTATTTAATCTTTTCTCTTTGAAAATTATTATCAATAATAAATGGAGTATTTGCAAGATAAATAAAATAATAAATACAAAGAATTGGGAAAGCTCCAATTTTATTAATAGAATGTTAGTCTGTGAATGGCGAGACTCCATGGATGATTACAAAGTTCGGAAAATGGTAATATATAATGGAAAAGATACATTGAGTTACAATGACCACTATCCCCTCTAACCAATTTTGAAATCCTGAGCAGCAGCTTCTGTTGAAGTATGGTAAGGATTCAAGAAGATTGTTGCTTTAATGATCAAGTCTTTTCTGATGTAGTTACTTACAAGAAAGTCCCTAATTTTTCCCTAAGCTTCCCTAGTGGGTTTTCAACTTAGCGGGAAATTTTATTCTGTTTATGTCTCTAATTTTTGCCTAGACCGCCTTTTTGGGTTTTCGGCCTACCGAGACGCTCTTTTTTTCCTAAGCCGCCCTTTCGGGTTTTCAACTTAGCGAGTTGTTCTTTTATTTCTTTAGGCGAAGTATTTCTTGACTGCATCAACATTCATGGGACGTTGGAATTCCTCTCCATCCATAGTTTCAAGAATTTATACACATCCAAAGAAGGCTTTCTTGACAACATATGGGCCTTCAAAATTGGGAGTCCACTTAATGAAGAGCACAACCACCTGCTTGGTGACGTTAGCATATGGAGCAACTTCCACCCATTTGGTAAAGTAATCAATTTCTACCAAGATGAAATAGTTTTCATTCGAAGCTTTGGGTTCTATCATCCCAATCATGTCAATAACCCACATAGAGAAAGGCCATAGGGAAGAGATCACATTAAGAAGTGTCGGAGGCACATGAACCTTGTTCGCATAAATCTGGCATTCTTTGCAAATTTGTAACAGTCTTATTCCATTGTCAGCCAATAGTAACCCGCCCTTAGCATCTTTTTAGCCATCGAATGTCCATTGGCATGTGTGCCAAATGAGCCTTCATGAACCTCATGCATCAACATGTCTGCTTCGTAATTATCCATGCATCTGAGCAAGACCATGTCATGATTTCTCTTGTACAACACATTTTCACTGAGGAAGAAACTATCAGCCAATCTTCTCAATGTCTTTCTCTCTTTATTCAATGCACCAATCGGATATTCCTGAGTTTGGAGAAAATGCTTGATATCATAATACCAAGGTTTCTCATCTGCTACCTCTTCTGTTGTAAACACATGAGCGGGCCTATCCAGTCGCCGAACCATAATTCGAGGTATATCATTCAAAGTACTCACTTGATACATAGAAGCCAGAGTTGCCAGAGCATCCACCATTTGATTTTCATCTCTAGGAATGTGATGGAATTCAAATTTATTAAAGAAGGGTAACAACCTTCTAGCATAATCTTTATAAGGGATCAGGCCGGGGTGACGAGTATCCCACTCTCCTTTAATCTGATTTATTACCAAAGCTGAATCACCATACACATCTAGAATTTTAACTCTGAGATCAATAGCTTCCTTGAGACCCATGATGCAAGCCTCATATTCTGCCATATTATTAGTACAATCAAATGTCAACCTTGCAGTAAAAGGAATGTGCGATCCATGTGGAGTGACAATCATAACACCAATTCCTTTACCATAAGCATTCACAGCTCCATAAAATATCATACTCCAACGAGATTCAAGATCAGGACCTTCCTTAGGCAACGGTTCATCACAATCTTTCACTTTCAGAAACATGACATCCTCATCGGGAAAGTCATACTTCACAGACTGATGATCATCAACGGGTTGGTGAGAAAGGTAGTATGCCAACACGCTACTTTTAATAGCTTTTTGAGTGCGGTATTTAATGCATATTCAGATAACAGCATCTGCCAGCGGAAAATTCCCCCAGTAAGAGTAGGCTTTTCAAAATTGTACTTAATTGGATCCATTTTGTAGATCAACCAAGTAGTGTGATTTAGCATATACCGCCGCAAACGTTTTGCCACCCAAGACAGTGCACAACATGTCTTTTCCAACATGGAATACCGTGACTCATAATCAGTAAACTTTTTACTGAGATAATAAATGGCATACTCTTTCTTCCCCGTTTCATCTTTTTGTCCCGGAATACAACCCATGGAATTATCTAACACTGTCAGATACATAATCAACGGTCTTCCTTCAACAGGAGGGAGCAAGATATGAGGTTTAAGCAGATATTCTTTAATACTTTCAAATTCCCTTTGGCAGTCATCTGTCCACACACAACCTTGATCTTTCTTTAACAACTTAAAGATCGGTTTACACGTTGCAGTCATGTGAGAAATGAATCTGGAAATATAATTCAAACGCAGGAGAAACCCTCTGACTTGTTTTTCAGTTCTCGACATTGGCATTTCTTGAATTTCTTTGACTTTGTCAGGGTCAACTTCAATTCCTTTCTGGCTAACAATGAAACCCAACAATTTCCCTAATCGAACACCGAAGGTACATTTATTTGGATTCAAGCGGAGACGATACTTCCTCAAACGCTGAAACAACTTCAACAATTCTACATGCCCTTCTTCAGTCTGGGATTTAGCAATCATATCTCGATTTCCTTGTGTATCAGATCATGGAATATGGTTGTTATAACCCTCTGGTAAGTTGCACCAGCGTTCTTCAACCCGAAGGGCATAACTCTGTAACAGAATGTTCCCCAGGGTGTGATAAACGTTGTTTTTTCCATGTCCTCTAGAGTCATTCTTATTTGATTATACCCAGAAAATCCATCCATGAACGAGAATACTTTGAATTTTGCTGTGTTATCCACTAACATGTCAATGTGTGGCAATGGAAAATCATCTTTTAGACTATCTTTATTTAGATCTCTGTAATCTACGCACATGCGAACTTTTCTGTCTTTTTTCGGTACTGGGACAATATTGGAAATCCATTGAGGGTACACTGCCGTCACAAGAAAACCAGCATTAATCTTCTTTAGAACTTCTTCTTTGATCTTCACTGCCATATTCGGGTGAGTTCTTTGCAACTTCTGTTTGATTGGCGGATACTCTGGCTTCAACGGCAAAGAGTGCTCTATAATATATGTATCTAGACCAGGCATATCTTGATAAGACCAAGAAAAAATATCCACATACTCTTTCAACAACTCAATCAACTTGCTCTTCACATCAGGATGCAGCAACGCTCCAATCTTGACTTCTTTTGGATCTTCTTCTGAACCCAAATTGATTACTTCAAATGGCTCTTTATATGGATGAATGGAATTCTCCTCGTGCTCAAGTAACCGTGATACCTCTTATGGAATCTTATCATAGTCTTCTTCTTCGGCCCCATACACAAGACATTTAAAGTTGGAAGAGGGTGTAGGGTCATTGTATTCAACGAGTTTTTTAATTAATCTGCACATATGATTTATGATTGTTTTTAGAAACTGACACATATAACAAGTGATCATGCAGATTGAATTTCAGTTATAATTTATTTTGAAAGGTTTTTTCTGATTACCATTTTCTAAGAAAAAGCAGAAAATAAAGACATAATTTGGGGAACAAAGACAACTTTTATTATTGATTTTAAAAGTCACAACAAACAAATAAGCCCATACAATATTAATACTTCCACCTTGGGCAGAGTGAAAGCTTTTCAAAAATTTAACAAGACAAATTACTTTGAAACATGTATGCAAGAGGGAACGTCAATGGTGATCCAATTCTGAACCCTAACTCCATGCGTCACGTAATTTGGCATTTCCGGCTCTGCTTCATCTTCCACAATGGCATTAATCCCGGAGAAAGTTGGATGAAGATAACCCCCACTATGGAAGATGTCTTGATACTTGCCTGCAACAGACTTCAGCTTCATGCTCTTACCTTTTTCATTCTTCAAAGAGAACCCCAAGCCAACTCTGTTCTTATTTAGAGGTGGATCCACAATCTGTCCCGATACCTGACTATGACCCTTACTCACAACTTGTTGCACATCCTTAAGAGAAACCATGGAATTCTCATTTCCTCTTTTGTTACAATGGATAAGGCTTGGAAGTGGGTTCCAACATCAGCTTCATCCGCCTCCACAATACAAAAAGAGGACAAATGAGATATCAATAATGTCTGTTCTCCATTTATAATTACCACTTTTCCTTCACGTACAAACTTCAACTTCTGGTGTAAAGTCGAAGTGACAGCCCCTGCCTCATGTATCCACGGCCTTCCTAGAAAACAGCTATAAGCGGGTACAATATCCATGACCTGGAAAGTAATTTGAAACAAATGCGGGCCTATATGAATGGGCAAGTCCACTTCACCAATAACAGATTTCCTTGATCGATCAAATGCTTTAACAATAATGCCTCTTGGGCGCATGGGCGTTCCTTGATATTTCAACTTCATAAGCGTGCTCCTCGGTATAACGTTCAAAGCGGATCTGTGATACGGTGGCAGAACCGACTGTTAATACTGGTTTGCGTTTTTTATTCGTAAATGTCGCGGTAAGCAAGAGTCGCCACCGACTTTTATTTCATCCAACAAAGGAAAAGGAAAAGAACAGAAAAAACCTTTTTTCGAGATGTTTCTAAGTATGAAGGGTAGATTATAGAAAGGGAAGGTGTTAGCACCCTTTCTATCCGTGGTTTTCCACGGGCTCTTAGGTACTTGCTCATTTTTGAAATTGCTTGTATGTGTTTTGCAAAAAGTTTTGTTTAACTTTGTGTTAACTCTTGTATCGGTCCTCAAGAGCATGACAAAGTGGTTTTTTGAAATTTTTTTGAAAGTGTTTGTGTGAAATAGTTTATTTGAGCAAGTACTTAAGATGTTCTACCTACTCGAAAAAACATTGTTCGTTCTCGTCTCTATTAGACAGTGCTATCCTACTATTAAGGAGTAGGTAGCCCTATCATTGGAGTTTTAAGGGGCATTCGAAGGGACGAAATGGTCACTGAAGGCAACAAGCAAGGATACCTTAGCATTTCGAAGGGACTATCATCATTAGATCATTTCTTGTAGGAAACTATAGGGACTATGATCTTTATGACGACTTTGAATTATGGGTCTTTGCTAATATATCCCTACGTTCGAGGGACGTGACCATTGTTTCCGAGGCAACCAAGTGAGGCAAACCCTAGGAGTGAGCATATGCATGTGTGCTTTTTTTCCAGTTAATTATCTTTGCACAATTAGGGTTATCTACTTTTAAAACATGGATTTATCTTTCGCATACAATCCTAATGTCCATACATCTAGCAGTTTAATAGTTGTGGAAATTAAAGAGTGTGTGAATTTAAAGTCCTAACTATTACAAGGCTTTTGGGCAGATACACCAAATATTTGACTGAAAATAAAGATGCGGAAATTAAACTCCTAATTAATATATTACAAACTTGAAACAATTACAATAATTGGAGAAATAAATAAATAAATGTGCGCGAGAATAAAGTAAATGTCCTAAGGAATCTATTTAAATAAAGAAAATATTTTTGATTTTTTTTAATTGAGAAAATTAAATGTTTGTGAATTAAACCTAATTTGTCTAATTAATTTTAATTATGAAAACAATTAAGTCAATATCCTTAAATTAGTTAATTTAAAAAATAAACTAATTTTTAATAAAAACACCTAATTCTACATTTTTGTGATTTTCTTGATTTTATGATTTAATAAAAAAATATTTTTGAAATAAACAAAACAAAAATAATTAGAACAATAAAAAAGAAAAATAAGAAATTAAACAAAAGTGTATAATGGGCCTGATAGGATAAGTAAATTGGGGGGTGTGAAGTTGTATTGCTGAAGCCCAAAAGGATAGGCCCAATTGTCCAATGCCTGATTCAGTGGGGCTTCCTTCTGAGGGTCCATCATGTTCTATGTTTGCTGGACGCTAGATCTGATCAAGGGACAATCTAATGGGTGAGATTTGGAGATGCATGGTTTACCTCTGAGCATGAGACGCACTGAATCCTGCATAGAATGTTAAGGAAATAACAAAATATCCACGCCTGGGATCGAACCCAAGTCTTTGGATTCACATGTACCCGTCCTTACCATCTGCGCTGATCATTCAATTGTGAATATAAACAGAATAAAGCAATATAACATGAAACGAGAATACATGTTGAGTTGTCAAGCGCGCGCCAGCAAGTGGGGCCCTTGCAATTCAAACGAACCAATCAAACGCATAGAGAGAGAGAGAGAGGACCAGTTGAGGCTAGCCAATGAGACATTGCGTTTTTGCCACGTAATGAGTCAACCGGTCTTACCCTCACCGGCACCGGAGGCTGGTTGTCTTCTCCGGTGATATCCAAATTCAAACCTGCAAAATACGTGAAATAAAAATGCAAAAGGTATCCTATTCCCCTATTTTGAGGGTTGCGATCACGATGGTGGTGGTAGTTTATTCTGAAAGTCCCTGTACAGGGAGATACGATGCTTGCTTGAAATCTAGCCCTAACAATGGTAAATTGAGGATCCTGCGTGCATGCTTAACACTAGTGATTCAAAATAACTCAGGACATCAATATGAACATGTATCAGTGCAAAAAATCAATTGATATCGCATAAATCAAAAGTTTGAGTTTCGAGAATCTTACCAATCCATGGTTTGTGAGAGGATGCATTCCTGGGTGCTTTGGCCTTCAAGGACTGATGAAATGAGATGCTGAGAACTCCAGGAGGGTGCTAGGATGCTTGTCAACGATTGAAATTGGTTGTATTGCGTGCTACAAGAGTTCTTCTCTCTTGAATGTTTTTTGGAACTTTTCTTTCTCTCCAACGGCAGGCTGCGCGTGTGTCTCCCTCTCTTAGGGTTGGAATGTCTTACATAAGTAGTGAATCAACATTACGTTACCATATATGGACTAAATCAAATGAACTGAATGAGTTTCAAAATAATTCCAATGTTTTGTATTTTGAAGATTCTCTTCCCTTTCCATGGCATGGCACGATTTTTTTTTGCTATGTGACAGCATATATGGCCATTCATTAAATGAAAAATAATCTCAAAACAAATTTGTATCATTTATTTAATTTAATTTAATTTTTTAATAATTAAAATAACAATAAATCAAATAAATGAGCAAATAAAGCATGGAGGGTTTTATGGGTCGTGGACCATGTTAGGAATGAGTTTCAAACATAAAAGTTAGGCCCAATTGGAAAAAATGCAAATTTGGTCAATATTGGCTTCATGCAATTCTCCAAAAATGGTCAACTTTGACAATGCATATCTTCCTCAATTTTGACCCTAGGATGGTGCTATTGGGCTTTTTAGAAATCTTAGTATGTTCTCTAAACAACCCTTTTGGTCTCATCTCCATTGGATCTTTCATGTTCATGTAAGAAGCTTTGACCCAAAAGGTGTTTAGGTTGACTTTTTGAAATGACCTATAATGTCTGAATTCATATATTTTCATGAGTGAATTTTTTGAACTTGGGGGATGAATATGAGTTATAGGGAATTGCATCCTATTCAAAATGAGCCTTGGATGGGGAATTTCTGATAAAGTGTGAGAAACTTATACCTGGTCAAAGTTTGGTTGACTTTTCCTATAGAAACCCTAATTTAGCAACTTTTGAGTTTTGATGAATTTGGTGAATTCCTTGAGGAATCATGATCAACCCTTTATCAAATGATGGATATCACTTCAAAATGTTGATGTTGACCAAAAATCTTGAAGTTTGACTGTATGTGGGTCACAGTTGACTTTTGACCTAGTACAATTGATTTTCAAGCATTTGAGTAGTTCACTGAGCAAACTTCTTGTGCAAGGCATGAAACTTGGCATGGATGATCTTGATAACATATTAGGGCTACGGAAACCATTTAGGACCCTTGGAACTCAAACATCTTGATGAGGAGTGAAACCATAATTTGAGGCTCATTGTCTTAGGAGGAGGATTTGTCTGGTCAATCCTTAGGCATCCTTGGGCAAGTTGAGGACCTCTAGGAGTATGTCTTTGAGTGAAATGAGAGGGAAAATTTTAGGGTACAATAGGATCCATTACAATCAGCACATTGGATAGTGAATCATTCTTGCAGTTCATAGAGATGTGGAGGGCCAAGTTATGATTTCTTCCTTCATCTGGCAATTCATCATCGCAGAAACTCAGGTTATTACATGACGTAATGTTCCCTACTACACTGCTAAATTGGTCTATAGGCATGTCACTTTCCACAAAATCTTGGTCCAATACCCTCATCAAAGATTCTCTATGAGCAGAGGAGTTCATCAATAAAGCCAAGATATATATTTTTGAAGGAGTTTGCAGTAGCTGATATATAATTCTGTAGTCGCTCATGTTGATTATCTTCAAAATATCATCCACATCCTTTTCTAGCGTAACTCCACTAGATTCACCTGTAACCTTCTTGGGTTCAACATTCTCAGTAAGTTTCTTTCCAGTGCTAACATCTCCACGAACAATTGGTGCAAATACACGACTGTTGCGGGTCACTCTGCTAGTCTCAGCAAAATTTCCAACATCAGGCATTGGCTGGATAAGAACTTCCACACCATCCTCTATGATTGTAGCGTTATATTTGTAGGGTACAAACTTATCTAACTTGTAGGGGACAAGACCCGGAAAACTAATCACCAATGGAGTAATAGCCAGCTTGCTATAATACTCGACTTCAAAATGGGAGGGTGCCCCAAAATAAGGCACAATGACATTTACCCCTTCTTCAACATAATCAGTCATTATGGAGTCATCTCTGGAAAACAAATCTTCATCCGGGGAGAAGAACTCATCTGTAGAGGCATACTCATCATCTGATTCTTCTTCAGCCAAACAAAACTCAATCATATCAACTTCATGGTAATCATCCCTTTGACCTGTAAACTTGATAGTTCCATTATCCAACAATAACTGAACACCTTTCCTCATGATTGAACATTCTCGGGAGTCCAGGCAGCAAATTTGGCGAGATCCATACTGATGTTCCACCTGACCAGCCATGTGGCAGAAAGTAGCATGCAATTGTACAAGATCCTCATTCATGTGCTCCACATCAAAAATTATGAACTCTCCAGGACATCCAGAAACCATGTTCACCTCCTATTCATACTCTTCCTTAGGCCCGATTATGTGGATGAGGCCCTCATCCATCATCTCCTGCAAATTAGCCTTTATCTTATCGCAACCCTGTATGTCTGTACTACAAATAGCACAACCGGAATGGTCATGCGTATAGTAGCTAAATTCAGAGGTCTGTATGCATTTTCACCAAATCTCCTCTAACCAGATGAATATCAAAAATCCGGAAGTCGCCTGGACAACCGGCCACCATGTTCACAACATTCGCTCCTCCATTCTTGGGTAGAGGATTGTCTTTCACATTAGGGCCCACATCCTTGAAAGATAGAATACCAGACTTCACCAATTTCTTCACCGCAATGTTCAAAGGATAGTAATTCTCAACATTATGCCCTGCTGCTCCCTGATGAAAAGCACATGTTTTGTCTGCTTTGTAATACCAAGGCAATAATGATGGTACAACGGGAGGTGGTCGGGTCTGAACCAACTTCTTCTGAATCAATGCCGGTAGTAACTCTGTATAACTCATAGGAATCGGGTCATAACTCTCCTTCTCTGATTATACCCTTGATTCCCCTGCTGGGATGGTCTCTGATAAGCAACGGTGGTAGGAGCTACACCAACAACTGGAGTAACTGAGGTGACTTGCTGATGACGCTGTTAATTTCTTCTAGGAGGATTAACCCTCCTCTCTTGCATAAGAGCATTTTTATCCCCTTCCTTCTTCTTGGTAAACCCATAAGATGGCTGCTTTGCACCTCTAGATCCTTCACTCTTTGTTAAACGGCCCTCTCTTACAGCCTCTTCTAAATGGATACCCATGCCTACCATTTCAGTAAAGTCACTTGGAGCACTCGCTACCATCCTTTCATAGTAGAAAGCACCCAGAGTCTTCAAGAAAATCTTAGTCATCTCCTTCTCTTCCATGGGAGGAATCACTTGGGCGGCCACCTCATGCCATCTCTGTGCATATTCTTTGAATGATTCCCTGTCTTTCTGAACCATGGCCCTAAGTTGATCACGGTCAGGCGCCATGTCCATGTTGTATTTTTATTGTTTGATAAATGCTTCTCCCAAGTCATTGAAAGTATGGATATTAACACTATCTAAACTCATTTACCACTTCAGCGCAACACCAGTCAAATTATCCTGAAAAAGTGAATCAGCAGACGCTGATCATCAGTATGGGTAGATATTTTCCTTATATACATTACCAGATGAACACGAGGGAAAGCGTTTCCCTTATACTTTTCAAACTCCGGGACCTTAAACTTTGTAGGTATCTTAACATTCGGGACCAAGCATAATTCATTCACATTTTGCCAGAATAACTCTTTTCCCCTGAGGGCCTTCATCTCCCTCTGCATCTTGTCAAACTGCTCTTGAAAATCATCCATTCTGTCATAAAGACCCAAGTCTTCACTTGGTTAAGGAAAAGGACGACACGCATCATCATTAACAAATGGAACCAAATTTATCGAAGTAGGTGCAGTAGGAGCAGCATGCACCACAGGAGGTGCAAGAGTAATAGTAGTCTGAACAACTGGAGCTTCTTGAGGACCAAGATTGAAACCTTCGGGTGCAAAATTCTTTGGCATTCCCCATGGATAACCTTGAGGCATGCGATTCTGAACAACAGCTAGGGTAGCAGACACATGAACAGTCGGAGCTTCAGCAGTAGCCCTTATCGGTTGAGGTTGAACACTCGGTGGCTGATTTTGAGAAGCCACCAGAGATTCCCTTAGATCAGTAAGATTGGCCATGCCGACCTTCAAAGATGAAACCTCCTAGTGCAGCTCGCGATTCTCTTGTTCTAAGTTGTCCATCTTCCTTCTGAAATTAGCCCGAGTGTTGTAGTGGTGAGTCAGCTTGCTGAACAAAGTAAAGAAGCTTGGTAAGACACTTGGATATGCATAACAAATGCAAGAAATATGTGTAATATGATGCATGATATGTGGTGCACATGATTTATTTTATTACTAATATTTCAAGGGACTTAAAGATTTATAGACACATTGCAAATATCAAAGTAATAACACATTTGAAATACTGAATTTTTTTTATTATAATAACTTCAAAATAGGTTACAAGTCTCAACAATCCCAAGTACAAGATGAAAATAAAGTCTAAAACCCTGAGAAGTAAAGCTGTCAGAGATCACTCTATACGCTGGCGCTTTCCTGTAAGCCTGGAAATCTGAGCCTTCAACCTCTAGTTCTCTTCCGCATATCTGGTGGCAACCTTCTTCCAATCACCTGAATCAGGAAGTGAGCAACTAGCATCTGACTGAGGCTCAGGAGAAAATAATTCCCCTTTCCTCTCCATCATCTCTACAGGCCAACTCTCAAGAATCTCAATCAAGTCGTCTTTCTCCTTTAAGTATGCTCTATAAGAAATCTCTAAATTTTGGCACTTATTCTTCCAAGAATCCTTTTCCTGCTGCATCCTGACCAAAGCAAGTTGTAGCTCTTCTATATCATCCAATAAGGGAGGAGTGATTTTCATAAACAAATCAGGCATAGGTGCTTCCCGGGAATACGACATCTTCAACTAAATAGCTCTCGTCTGGACCCACTGAAGATATGGTTCCGAAGAAACAACCCCTCTAGGTCCCAAGTCTTTCCTACTCTTCTTATGAATGTGTTGCCAGGTCTTTGCAATATGCTCTCTAGCTTCCTTATGGTCTTCTCCCTCCTTCAGAAAGAAACTACTCAAATGAATACTATTTGGTTTATCCCTCATCGGATAACGAAGCTGTCGTCGTGCAAGAACATGGTTATAGTTAATTCCTCCCTTTGTACAAAGAAGACGTACATGGGGGGATGATTATCTGTTGCACGCCTTTGTTGTACCAGTGGTTTATCTCTCATATGCCTCAGTCTGACTCTTTCTGGGATGTCAAGAAGGAACCCCGTTTGGCTCATAAGATCATGGAACTTACTCACTTGGATATTGATCGGTATCATCGAGCTTACCAGGATGTAGAGATTTTTGACAGTTGTGGTAGTTTCCTCAATGTACGTCTTCTTGGTACAAAGGCATGAATTAACTATAACCATGTTCTTGCACGACGACAGCTCCGTTATCCCTCATTGGATAATGGAGCTGCCGTCGTGTAAGAACAAGGTTATAGTTAATTCCTCCCTTTGTACCAAGAAGACGTACATTGGGGAAAATACCAAAACTGTAAAAAATCTCTACATCCTGGTAAGCTTGATGATACCAATCAATATCCAAGTGAGTAAGTTCCATGATCTTATGAGCCCAACGGGGTTCCTTCCTGACATCCCAGAAAGAGTTAGACTGGGGCATATGAGAGATAAACCACCGGTACAACAAAGGCGTGCAACAGATAATCATCCCCCCATGATGAGAATTCCGAAGATGAATAGAGTAATAAGCATCACCCAACAATATAGGAACTGGGTTTCCAATCATGAAGATCCTGATAGCATTAACATCAAAAAACTTATCCAAATTAGGAAATAAAAACAACCCGTAAGCAAGTAGAGCAAAGATGGCCTCAAAAGCTATTGTACTCTTCATCCTCGCAAAGTAACGAGCTTTCTCCAATAAGAACTGAGCTGGTAATCCTCTAATCCATCCTTTAGTAGCCATATGGGCTTCCACCTCAGACTTCCCTAGATGGATCAAAGTCACAATCTCATGTGGTTTTGTCTCACCCTCCAAACCAGTAAAAGGAACACGATCGGTAACAGGTAAATCCAACATATAAGAATACTCCTCTAGTGTAAGCATCAACTGATAGTCGGGGAAAGTAAAACAATGATACATCAGATTATAGAACTGGACCAAGGTCGAGAGAATATCCTCCTTCATCCTAAACTTCATAAGAGGAATGATGGATCCATACTTCTTCCAAAAATATGCAGAATACTCAATCTCGGCAATTAGACTGATCAACTCATCTATCTTGGGATCCTTGAAACTGTACTTCCCGGTCTTTCTTTTTCAAGAATCCATGGTCAAAAAGTACCTGAGATATTCACAAATGGTCAACTTTTAAGTCCCTCGAGATAAAATTTCTTCAAAAGATGCTTATAAGTGCATGGATGCATGATGCAACAATCACACACAAGATCACACATATAGGGTTCATAGGTTCAACGTCACGAGTATGAGGTCGAAGGTACTACCCATAAGGTGTTGGTCTAAAAGTTATCACCTGCCAAACAAGGTTCTAGAGGTTCCCAAAGTGTACATCCTTCCTTCGGATATTACCAACTTCCCGATTAACTCGGTAATTAGTAATACTCTCAAGAAAAACTCGTCTGAGCATAGTATCGCGTGACAAATATTTTTGGATTACTCCGTTATATCTTCTGCACTACACCTAAAAGGCCAAGATGGGTTAGGTATTATACGATCCTCAGCTTCAGCAGGTTCCCAGGTTAAAAGCAGCATGTCTTCCTGATTACTCGGTAAATGACACTACAATCAAAGGGGCCTCCACTGAGTGGGGGATCTCATGCCTCCTTTTTTGGGATTACTCCCTCAAAATTAACATGACTATATCTTGCGTCCTATCTTAAAGTTTGCCCAAGTCCGGGTATAGGACTTATAAGTAATTACCAAGCACCCTGAAAACCAGGAAAATCCAGATAAACATATATACAACTTATAACACATAAACAACGATAACACATATACATATATAAACAAAGATAGGCTCAACCCACTTAGGGATGGACCAGCAAGAGGTCAATCTTTCCTCAGTGAAGTCGCCATTTTTTCTATAGCGGCATAAATGTTTAAGACTAAGCCATTGGATTGACTAGACTCATACAAATCAAAATAAAAACTGCCACCGCGCTTTATTATTTCCAAAGGAATGGGAAAAGAGCGAGTAACCCAAAAAAGAGGGGGAAAGATTCAAGGTAAGGGTTGGTTATGCAAAGGGGAGGTATTAGCATCCTAAACATATATGGTACTCCGCATGAACCTCTTTGTAAAATCTGTATATTTTGGCTATAAAATGTTGTATAAAAATGGATGGTGGAGGTGAGAAAAGAAATATATTTTTATGGTTTTTTCACCCGCCGCGGTTGCGAACCTTTAGTGCCTACGTACCACCTTTCGTGAAATAGGGGATCAGGGTACACGTAGTTTCTCTTTTTTAAAAGTTTTAAACACAAGTGTGTTACTTAATTTTATGAGATAAGACATCATCGTCATTGTCCGTGTGGAAACCATACTTACTACCCACAATCATGAGAAAGGAGAATTTGCATCATCTCAAAGTGGAGGATATGGCCGGGATTTTAAAATCAAGAATACCTCACTCAACACCCAAGTGGAAAATGTCTCTCTTCACTACATATTATAGAAGTATAGTTGTTTGCATCACTACAAGGATTTATAAGAGTCTAATCTTTTGAGAAAAGTTTAAAGATAAAAGACAAAGTGGCAAAATGAATTTGAAATGAGATTGATTGACTTTTAGTCTTCTCACAAAAAATGTCAAATTATTATTAAATTTATTGAAGTTTATTTATTAAAAGGTTTTGAAAATGCATAGGCCTAAGTCCAAGTTTATTATGAAATTGGTTCAAGTTTCAAAACAAGAAGAGTTTTCAAAAGAAGGAAGAAGATTTTTGAAATTAAAGAAGATGGGAGGAGAAGAATAGACTATCCTAAAGCATAAGGTAAAAGCTAGGGATAAGAACCATGTAACCAACAAGAAGCCAACACTTGACATTATGAGCCAAGATAGAATTCCCATTCTTTGGATTGAAACTAAACAAGCAAAGATACTCGACCTCTTGAGAGAACCAAACTTCAAGTGTATTAAGTCTTCACAAAAATTGGGCAGAGTAACAGCTGTATACGGGTGAATTCCATATTACAAACAAAGTATGTAATCATAATAACCTGCATACAAAACAAACAAACAACCAATGTCTTGAGGTAAACCTCAAGAACTCCAGACAAAATATCAATTAAGATCACAAGGTTTCCAATATAAGCGAAGGTTTCTAATCCTAAGTCCAAGAAGTCCAATGCTCCATAGTGCCATGGACAATATCCAAATAGTCCAAGTATCATTAAAGGTTTGTATGGTTCATGTTTATTATTAGGTGTCTTAAAAGAGAAAAGAAAATGCTCAAGTGAGCAAAATAAAAATGACATGAAATGTAATGCTTAAAGTAAATGGTACATAAAGCATAAAAAATAAAAGGCATAAAGTAAAAACAATTTAATAATTAATGTTTAGTTGGATGACCATATTGAAAATTGCATTTGGAACTCATTAGAGGATTGGTAGAACCAAAGCCTCCACACAACAAGTTGCATTTGCTTTTTGTCAAGTATATCATCCATTTGGAATCCTCAAAAGTACCATTTAATGATCAATGATGTTTAAGTGATCCGTGTTGACCAAAAGTTTTGTAGATCCATTAGAGGATTGGTAGGACCAAATCCTCCACACAATGAATCTCAAGGTTATTGGATCAAAGAGATCAAATTAACATACGCGGGCTTGCAAATATAGGTTTGAGCCACGAATGATCATTTATTAGAATCGGGACAAAAATTAGCGTTATGTTAAGCAATCGTAAGTGGACTTATGTAGAAGTCACACCTATTTTGAGGCCGGTCAATAGCAATCTATGCACCATTTATTTTGAGACATGATATATGGATCATGCTCCAATAACACTTAGTGCAATAAGAAATGAATAAGATGGAAAAGGGTGGGGAAGAATATACAAACCACATTTGAATTAAAATTTAATCAAACTATTATTAAAATCATTCATCCATTTTTGTGGAGTTAGACTCAACACCATGGATCCAATAATGTTAATAAAGTTCATAATCAAAAATTCAACCCAAGATTATCCAGAAAATAATCACAAAACAATATTTCACTTAATATATACATTAAAAAGGTTTTTTAAAATGTTTTAAAATAAAAATAAAAGAGAAAAATATCAACTATGTTCAAATTAATCAAGAAATAAAAAGTAAGACCATAGAATAATCATAAATGAACTAAAATAATTTTAAAAAAATTTGGTAATTTTTTAAAGTCAGAAATTGATTTTAAAATTAAAATAAATGAGTAAAATAAACCAAAAATGATAAAAAAAGTATCAAAGTCAGAAATAAAAAATAAATGAGGTCACCAATATTTGTCACAATATCATTGGATCATTCCATAATTTTTCAGAATTTAAAAATGCATAAAAGTATTTTTAAACATTTAAAACAATTCAATTAAAGTGAAAATTTATAAAAAAAAATATCAAAACACAAAATAAAATTGTGAAAAAATAAAAACCAGAAAGAGAAAAATCAAAAATATTTTTCATAATTTTTTCAGATTTTTTTGACTAAAAATGAATTTTCTATGATTTTTTGAAATTTAAAACAATTAAATATAAAAATTATAAAAGAAAAATAAAGTAAAAAATATGTGGACCATTGGTTGAGAGTCAAAACGCGTTATTAATCAAATCCAAGGGATCTGGCGCATTGTTCATATCATGGTCATTAGTGAATAAAGCACTGAATCTAATGTAAATCAGAAATTCAAAAAATCCAAATGTCGCTGTTTCATTGGTTGAAGGATGACACGTTGGTCATCTTCAACCTCCAGCCATTCCCAAAACCAGGTTTCTTAATCTATAAAATTAGAGCACGAGACCTATGCCATTCGCTTCGTCTCTTCAAGACGAAGACAACCACACCTTCGCGATAAATTTATATAGGTTGTAGCTCAAGCAATTTGAAAGGAAAGTTTTGAAAAGGGATTTGAAATTTCATGGTCAAAACATGTTTCCAAATGAAAGTAAGTGTTGGGACTAGAACCAGGGCAATAAGAGCATCACAATGATATCAAAGTTTTGAAGAACTACTGAAGAAATCTACCTATTGAAGTTGAGTTGCAGAGCTCTGAAACTGGACTTCTATGGAGCAATATAGGGCATGATTCTTGAAGGTAATTTTATGGTTGACTTCAAGGAAGATCAAGGGAGGTAAATGGATTGAAAAATTGGATTGAAAAAGGCTTGAACACAAATTTCGAAGTTGCCAAAATTTGAGTTATGGAACAAGTTTGGTAGGGTGATTCTGGCTATCCAAACTTAAGAAAATGAATGAGGGATGACCATTTATTTATAGGGAATCAAATGGAATGTCCAACCGTGTGAAATGATGAAATTTGGGGGGAAATCGTATGAAGTTACAAACAAGAAAAGTGTGACTTCTAATTTGATCAAAACTCATCCAAAACGCGCGTTTTGTTGTGCTAATCACTTCTGGAAGTTCACCAAACATGTTTAGAGGAAAAAACGCGCAGAAACAAAGTGTTTAGAAGCTAAACCAATGATTTAAAATTCTGACTTTTGAATAAACTTCAGTTCCAAGTTACCAAGTTCAAATCAATGGCATTCTCAGCTCAAGGGGTCTTAGGGCATGATTCTTGATGCTTTAGAAATATGAGGTTACAAGCTTTTCATTAGAAAAAGAATGGAATCAAATGGACGCTTGAGCTGAGAGTTGCATTGAGTCAAAGTTGGAGAAAAAGGGTTGACTTTCCATACTTAGAAATATTTCAATTTTTCTTCAAAAGTGACCTATAATGTTTTGCATCCAAACATGGCCTTCCACTTGGAATTTGCTCTTGACCAAAAAAGATGGCATGAAATAGACCTCTTGAATGACATTTTGAAACTTTAACCATTCAAAATCCCCAATAATTGAGAGAGTTATGAATTGTTGAAGTTGGAAAAAAAATCATGAAATGACCTATAATCTTTTGTATCCTTAGGGAATCTTCCATACATTTTCTCACTTTTCACTTAAAATAAGGAATAATTTTCACATCCTCAAGATCATTGTGGAAAAAGAGTAGGCTCAAGGTGATAAAACTTGACCAAGTTATGATCATTTGAAGTGACACATGGAAAAATTGGAGTTCATTTGGAGGACTTGTAATCTTTCTTCATCATCAAGTTTCTTCCAAATGAAAACTCCTTGAAACATTTGAAGTGATTTGTTAATAACCCTTTGAAGAGAAGGATGTATTTGGAATCACTCAAAAATACCAAAAGGTGAGCAAGATATACTTCTTTGAAGTTTAAAACCCTAGCTCCTAGATAAAAAAAATGCTTGGAGGAACCTTGACAATTTTGAACCACCTTCTTGTGCCAACACCCTTGCTTTGTAAATAGAAGTTGTTGAGGATGAAAATGAGAACTCATAGCCATAAAAACCACTTCCATATATTGATAATTGAGATAAATATGCACTTGTGATTAATGGGAACGAGACTTTGTCCAACCATGACAACTTCATTAATCAATCCCTTGCACTTTTGAATCAATCTTAATATCTTGGAAATGTAGTGAACCAAAATAACCTTTCCATGCCATCCCTTCCAAAACAACTTCAATGGTGAGGTTTGGACTTCTCAAGCTTTATTGCCTAGGGCATGGAAATAAACTCATGAACCCATGGAGCAACTTGCTAAACCACATTGCCTTTACCTACATTAGTAACAAGTAAGACAAACCAACATTCCATTTTATTAATTAAAAGGAAAATCAAGATAAAATATTCATGATCACAAAAGAAAACAAGTCAAGGTGCTTGGTGATTCCTCAAAGAGCAAAGCTAAATATAGGGAGGAGAACCAAAAAAACCTAATGTGATCTTGTTGTGATTGAATCAATATGGTATGATGAAGGGATACTAGGGGCAAAAATTGGGGTACAACAAGTAGGTTTATAGAACTCGACCCTGATGAAGGGAGTTGTTTACAGAACTCGAACCTGATGAGGGGAGTTATTTGAAGAACTCAACCCATATGAGGGGAGTAAGTATAGAACTCGACCATGATGAGGGGAGTTATTTGAATAACTCGACCCATATGAGGGGAGTAAGTATAGAAATCGACCCTGATGAGGGGAATTATTTGAAAGACTCGACCCATATGATGGGAGTAAGTATAGAACTAGACCCTGCTGAGAGGAGTGAGTATAGAACTTGACCCTGATGAGGGGAGTTGTTTGAAGAACTCGACCCAAATGAGGGGAGTTATTGAATGGAGTTTACAAGAGGCATACATTATGCTTTGACTTTTTTTGGGCCAGAGCCCCATTGTAAGGTTGGTTGAGTAGGCGCAAAGACTTAGCGAGGGTGATCGAGTCAAAGCCATTTTTTTTGTTGGGTCAGAGCCCCATTCTAAGGTTGGCCAAGTAGGCGCAGAGCCTTAGAAAGGGTGACTGAGTCAAGAGACTTAAAGTGACTTCGACTTTTTATTGGGTCAGAGCCCCATTGTAAGGTTGGCCAACTAGGTGCAGAGCCTTAATGAGGGTGACTGAATCGAGAAGCTTAAAGTGTCTTCAACTTTTTTGTTAGGTCAAAGCTCTATTGTAAGGTTGGCCAAGTAGGCGCAGAGCCTTAGTAAGGGTGACCAAGTCGAGAGGCTTAAAGTGGCTTTTTTTTCATTCTTGTCAAAATGATCTTGTTGGCTTCTTTGGCTTAACCATTGGCTCGAGGGTGTTCCACTGATGTGAACCTATTATGGATACCCAACTCACTGCATAATTCTACCATGGCCAAGCTTGCAAACTGTGTTCTATTGTAGGACACTATGATTCTAGGCAGCCCGAACATGCAAATAATGTTTTTCCAATAGAAGTGAAACACCTTTTCGGCTGTAATGTATGCCACAACCTCGACTTACAACCATTTCGTGAAGTAGTAAACTGGCACAATGAGAAATTTTAGTTGTCCCAGAGCTGTGGGGAACGGTCCCATTATGTATGTTTCATACCCAAATTATTGACCTAAGATCCCACCTTCATTTTCATTTTCATAAAGCATCAAGGTCACGAGATACAATTGGTTTTAATCCGCTCACCTTCGAGCATTGCTTATGTAGAGATTATCAATTGTTGTGAACATTTTATTTTATGCATAATTAACTTCTAAACCCATACAAAGGTATGTTTGTGTTTCTTTGGTTTCATAATTTGAGACATGTCTGAATCAAGAGTGTCATGTGTTATGCCTGAATTAGGGTTTTGGATCCCTCAAGTGTTCAAGACTAATATCAGAAAACTAAGACCAGTCCGTGGCTTGTGAACAGGTTCTTGGGGAGGTTTATTATCAGAAAATTGAGACCAGTTCATGGCTTGTGACCAGGTTCTTAGGGAAGTTTATTATCAGAAAACTGAGACCAAATAGTGGCTTGTGACCAGGTTCTTGGGGAGGTTTATTATCAGAAAAATGAGACCAGTTCGTGGCTTGTGACTAGGTTCTTAGGGAGGTTTATTATTAGAAAATGGATACCAGTTCGTGGGGTATGACCAGGTTCTTAGGGAGGTTTATTTTCAAAAACTGAGACTAGTTTTTGGCTTTTAACTAGGTTTGTGAGGAGGTTTATTATCAGAAAACTGAGACCAGTTTGTGGCTTGTGACCAGGTTCTTGGGAGGTTTATTCAGGAAATGGTGTCTCTTTTGAGAAGTTTGCTCATCAACAGCAAATGACATCTCTTTTGAGAAATTTTCTCACCAACAACAAATGGCGTCTCTTTTGAGAAGTTTGTTCATCAACAGTAAATAACGTCTCTTTTGAGAAGTTTGCTCATCAACAGCAAATGGAATCTCTCCGGAAAAATCTTGCAGAGAAGTTTGTATATTATCCCTTTCAAGTGGAAGACTTGATTAAGAAGAAACTGAGACCAATTTATGGCTTATGACCAGGTTGTTGGGGAGGTTTACTCAGTAAATGGCACCTCTTCAGAAAAGTCCCACGGAGAAGTTTGTATATTGTCATTTTCAAGTTGAAGACTTGATAAAGAAGAAACTGGAACCCGCTCATCGTGGAAAGGTTTATTATCTTTTTCTACCTTCAGTAAAAGTTGGTAGCTCACCTTCAGTAAAAGTCGGTGCATTCTTATCTTTTTCTACCTTCAGTAAAATTCATTAGCTCACCTTCAGTAAAAGTCAGTGCATTCTTTTGTTTCTCCACCTTCAGTAAAAGTCGCTAGTTCACCTTCAGTAAATATTGGTGTATTTATTTCTACCTTTGACACTGAGTTGGAAATTTACCATCATCTGAAGTCAATAGCCATTTATCTTTTCACAGCCTATGCAAGGCGTCTTCCCTGATAAATTCAGTAATTTTACTTCTCTTGAAGTTGTTCCTCATTAAGAGTCTCTCCTTCGAAGTTTATGGCTCTGTTCCCCATTGGAGTTATAATCTCTTCCCATGTGGGATTACTTTATCATGTGCCTGGTTTCTCTAGCAGTACTTTGTCTCATGTGACGTCATTCCCTATAAAATTCAGAGCATTGCATTCATATCATATCATAAACATCATTATGGTATCTTAGGACTAAAAATTGTGTATTCTATATTTAAGTATCTTCAATTCCGTCTAAACGAAGATTTCAATCTTCATATCTCTAAATAAAAGAAACTTAAATAAGGGCAGTTGTCATACTCAAAATTTTGACCTGAGAACCACCTTCATATAAAGGAAGCTGTCATATCCAAAATTTTGACCTAAGATCCACCTTCATTTGTATTTTCATAAAGCATCAAGGTCACAAGATACTGTTGGTTTTAATCTGCTCACCTTCGAGCATTTCTTATGCAGAGATTATCAATTGTTGTGAACATTTTATTTTATGCATCATTAACTTCTAATCCCATACAAAGGTATGTTTGTGTTTCTTTGGTTTCATTATTTGAGACAGGTCTGAATCAATAGCGTCAGGTGTTGCGCCTCAATTAGGGTTTTGGATGCCTTAAGTGTTCAAGTATGGTGAATCACTAATTCTCAACGACTACTTCATTAAATTTAAGCCTTTAACCAAAAACATCGTCAAGATTTCATCAGCACAGGTTCACATGTGCATCAATATGCCTTGGAATGCAAGGAAAGATCAAATTTACAAGTCAATTCAAAGCACTTCGACCAAAAGTCAACTTTTGCAAGATCAAATTTAAATGATCATAACTTCTTCATTGTTCAATATTTTTTAATGATTCTTTTTGTGTATGACTCTTCTTGACGTCATCTTCAACTTATCTTTATAAGTCAAAAGCTAATTATGTGCGGAGGATCATCAAAAATTCGAATATTTTAGAGGTCAATTTGCGAGTTTGACCTAGTTTCAAGAAACTCATGTCCAACTTGCGAGGGTCGCAACTTCCTCAATTTTCAACGTTCTAAAGCGACTCTTTTTGAGAAGTATCACAAATAGCATTATTTATGAGACTTCTTCAAGGATCGAAGTCAAAATGCACTTGGAAGACCATGAAATTTATTGAAATTTTATAGGTCATTTTTTACCTTAAGAATGTTCTTAACTTCTAATTTCAATTAATGTTGTAATCATTTCTTCAAATATGTTGATTATTATGTTGAGATAATTCATTGAAACAAGAGTTTGGGTTTAAAATTTCATGGATAGTTTGCTATTCATAATTCAAATTGGTTGCGTTTGAACGATAGTGATTATAGGATCGAAGTGGGATTTTGATCAAAATTCTTAAGACATTCATTTGTTCATCAAAATTCACTTTTACTAAAGTTTTAAGATACACCTTATACAAACGCCTCTTGACCCAAGGTCACTATGCTAATAAGATAAAACATTCATTACTCCAAGCGCTACACCATTTAACTTTCAAGACAAAGTCTAAATTTTAAAATGTCAAGTTCTTATTCCATTCAAGAATTGGATTCAAACTTCAAGATACAATGTCATCAATTCTACAAGGACCGTTCAAAAACTTTCAAAATCTCAAGTCATGTTGACCATTATTATTCAAGCTTAAGGTTTCAAGTTTACATTGGTATTCAATATAAATTACAAGAAAATGTATCCTAAACCTACAAAGCTATTGAATACTCTTAATCCTTATTTCATGTTACTTTTTGCTGTCCAAAATACTGCTCTAAAACCAGTCCACAAAAGGCCAAATACAACAATCTAACCTGCTGCCAAATGCCTTGTTTAATCTTGCAAAGAAACAACAAAAATCAATCTGCTGTCCACTACAAACCCTTCTCCATAACCTGCACCAAATCAAGCCAAAAAAAAGCCATGTTGTTGCCCCTAAACATGTTGCCACTCCATTCCAAAATCTGCACCTAAACTGTCCAAAATATGCATAAAAATGAAAATACACTAACCTGCAACAAGAAAGCTAGAGTTAGCATACCAAACCAGTTCAAATGCACCAACTTCCCCCCCTAAATTTTATCATTCTTTATCTATAAAATTAAGACATCATTTAACAGAAAAAAGGTGACTGGGAGCGAAGATACACAGAAAAGCCTCTAACTTATATCCAATAAACCAAGAATCATAGAAAAGTGAGAAGAAAAAAACTACTAAAAAATGACAGAGATCCCACTGAGAGAATCACTATTGAAACCTGTAATACGGTGGGAGAGCTGAGTTGTTTTATGTTTTATCACAAATGTTGCAAATAGCAAGAGTCTCCACCGACTTTTCTTTTATCCAATAAGGAAAGGGTCAAAAGAATAGGAAAGACCTTGATAGATTTTGAGTTTGGTGGGTATATTATGAAAATGGAAGGTGTTAGTACCCTTTTCATCCGTAGTTATCTACGGGCTCTTAATTGCTTAACTCACTTTTGAAAAACTTGATTTGTGTGTGTGTGATTTGTTTGAAAGTATTTGTTGAAATACCAATGTAAGGCTAACTTTGTAATGATTCTTGTATCAGTCCTTAAGAATGCATACAAAGCATTTTTAAAGATATTTGCTTGAAAGTGTAGTGAGAGAAATGTTTTGAGAAAATTTTGTGAGCAAGCAATTAGGAGTTCTTACCCACTAAAGTTCGTTCTTATTCTTTTCCTTCTCCTTTAAAGATAGTGTTATCCAAACCATTAGTTGGTAGGAAACTCTATCCATTGGATGTGAAGGGACATGTGAGGGTCTTGTAGAGTCATCGAAGGTAACTTGTAGGGACGCTTTAGCAATTTTCGTAAGGGACTAGATCATTTATCAAAAGGCAACGTCGAAAGGGTCATCGGGGGACTATGATCTTTGTATCGAGGGACATTGCTAAAGCGTCCCCACGTTCGAGGGACATGGCTGTTTTCCAAAGGCAACAAGGGAGAATACCCTAGAGGTGCGAGTGTGCAAGGTGTGTTGTATTCAGTTATTTTAGTCTTTGAGGTTAGGGTTTTCTAACAATTCGTTTTAATTATTCCATACAATCCTAATTACTAAGCAGTAATATCAAATATAACAAACAGTAAAGGTGCGGAAAGTAAAGGCAGGAATGTAAACCCTAAACTATTACAACACTTCGGGGCAGATACATAATAGTAAAGCGGAAAAGAAAAACCCTAAGCTATTACAAGACGTAAACAATTACATAATAATGAAAAAAGAGGCAAAAATAAACTATGCTATTTACAATTGTAAAAATAAAATAAGAATAAGAAAGATGAAAAAAGAAAATGTTTTTTTGGGAGATTTTTTATGAAAAAAAGGTTTTTTATGATTAATTAAATAAACCTAAAAAGTATAATTAATTATAATTAAAAAGGTTGATTAATTAAGTTAATTAAAAGAAAAACTAAGAACCTAAACCATTAGGGTTTATAAAATAGTTTTGTTGTAAGGTTTGTTAAAAAAGGTTTTGTCAAAAAATTAGGGTTTAAGGAAAAAATTGGAAAGAAAACCAACAAGTTGAAAGCAAAACCACACAAAATGTCAGAGGTGGGTGTTGAACCCACGCCCTTAGCTCTTCTGCCCAGCATGTTCACCACTGCGCCAAGCACGCGCTTGTGTCAAGGGAATGGAATCAGCGCAATATGTAATCTGCACAAACATGAAAATATGAAAAAAACAAATCCAAAATGCCAAAAGTCAGAGATCGAACCCGTGCCCTGGCATAGTAAGACCTTATCTCCCGCGCGCTTTCCACTGGGGTGGCTGTACATCTGGTGATATAAATGAAAAAAATCATTATATAATAAAACAAAATATTGGACCGGAGAAGCGCCAGAGCCCTAGCTCCGGTCATCTTCTCCGATGATATGTTTCTTGGAAACTTGCAAAATAACACACGTTTAAAGCATAAAAGGACCCTTCCCCCCTAAATCAGGCCCTGCAAGTTCAATGGAGATATCAGTTTTGGCTAAAACATGTTGTAACAAGAGATATGGCCGGAATAAAGGGAATCACTGCAAACATGGTGATGCATGATTCCGGAAGCATGGGACTTCTACGATGGTCCAATCCTGCACTAATACATCTCAGAAACACATTAATAATGTTAGCTTTGATCAAAACATTAAAAAAAACAAAAATATGAATTTTATGAAATAATGGAAAAAATGATGATGCATGCAGTGCGTTTCGAGCCCTCTGAACCATCAAGGATGATCCATTCTTACCCTACTGTGCTTCAGGAAGTGAATGGAAATGTTAGTTTGCTTTGAAAGTGGATGCAAGACAGGGTTTCGAGCTTCCCTAATTCTTGGGAATTTTGAGATTTTGGAGAGGTTTCTTACAAGGGTTTTTTTCGTGCCTTTGATGTCTAAATTGATGAGAATATATAATCAAGAAATTAGGTCAACCATGTTGGGCTTGGACCTTGTAATAAAAGCCTATATTTTATCGTATTTATTTTGAATTTAAAATAAATAAAATCAAAATAAATAGAATAAAAATGTCAAGGGGTGCATCAAGTGATTCATAGGTTCATATGAAGTATATAACACACATGGACCTTGAAACAATAGCCCATTAGCCCAAAAAATCAAATTTGGTCACTTTAGGTTTCATGTATTTTCTCAAAATTTCCCAACTTACACCAATCATAACTCTCTCAATTTTTATCATATGAATATGATCTAGGACTTTTTGGAAATCTCAATATGTCCCCTACAACTCTCATGTTGATTATATTTGAATTTGAATAATTTATCTTAATGTAAGTTGCCTTGATAAAAAGTGTCTTTTTGTTGACTTTTGAAATGACCTATAATGTATTGACCCATATCTCTCAAATGAAGCATTTTTTGTACTTGAGCTTAGATAGACAAAGTTGTAGAGAATTGAATTTCCTTAAAAATGAACTTTGGTTGAGGAAAATCTGATGAAGCATGTGGAAGTTGTGCTTGGTCAAAGTTCAGTTGACTTATCCTTAAGAAAACCCTAATTTGGCAACTTTTAAGTTTTGGTGAATCTTGAGTTTTTCTTAATGAATCATGATCAACCCTTAATCAAATGATGAATGTGACTTCAAAATGTTGATGTTGACCAAAGATCTTGAAGTTTGACTGTATGTTGACCATAATTGACTTTTTGTCCAATACAACTAATTTTCAGTCATCTGAGCCATTGACTGAGCAAACTTGTGATGCAAGGATTTGAAATTTGGCATGATCATTCTTAGAGACATATAAGGAACCATGAAATCCACTTGAGGTCTTAGAAACCCAATATTCCTCAAGAAATGTAAAACCCTAGTTATAGATCCATTGCCCAAGAGAAGAATTGTCTGATCAGTTCTTGAGAAACCTTGAGCAAATGAAAACCCTAGAAGAATGTCTTGACTAATGGGAGGGTAAATTTTGGGGTACAAAAAAACCTAACATAAAAAACTCAAAATTTCTCATGTTCAATTCTAACCTACTGCATTGTATGCCCTCAATCCCAACTCCATAACCACACTCAAGCCAGTTCAAAACAGAAGGAGAAGGAGATAGAAATCAAGTGCAGATTTAAACTCACTGTTTTCTTTGGAACTTCATCAGAGAGACTCTAATAGGTACCATTTCTTCTCCCATATTTGCATAGCCATGTTCGTTCATCTTCTGATTTGATTGTCATATGTGATTTGCTGTTGTTGTTACTTCTCCCTAACCCCGTGACCCTGTGAACTCAAATATGTATTCATATAACATATGAAAAAAAATGTTAAGGAAAAAAAATAGAGTTAGAAAACTTGAGATCTACAGTTTTGCTGCTCTTGTTCCATGTAAATTGTAAGTGAGAAACAGAGCCTTGAAACATACCTGTTACAAAATTGAGACCAAAACTGAGAGAAGTTGAAGTCTTCTTATTTTTTTTTTGCTTCTTTTACCGTAAGAATATGAGAGCTGTGATCAATAAAAAAACATGAGACTTTGAGAGATAGATGCAAGAGAGTTGAGATCAATGAGAAACAGATGTCAGATTGATGATGTCGTTGTTGTTTTTCGCGTCTGAACCGTGAAACTGAAATCACAAGAAACTGAATTGAGAAACAACTTAGATTTATTTGTTGTTTTTGTTGTTGTTCGGTTGAAGTGATTGAGACTTGAGCGAAAAAAATCGTGAAGAAGAAAATAATGAGAAACTAGTCGAAAACATGATGACGAATTGAAAGAGATAAAACCGAAATAAAGAGAACCGGAATCAGAGGAAGAAGATAACAAGAGTATTGTTTATGTTAGTTATCGCATTATGAAGGTGATGAAAACCGAGTGAGGAACAGAAGTCTTGTTGTCATTCTCATGAAAATAGCGTGACAGGAGAGTTTGCACTTGAGAAATGAGATCGGTTGCTGCTGTACGATTAAGTTACAGAGGCAATTCAAAGTTTTGCCTTCGTTGATCGGTTTGGAACAGGAATAGATTTGAGAGAGACAATCATCATGAATAAACAAACAAGAGTTGAGCATTTTTAGGAAGGCTTGTTGTTTGATTTGAAGCGGAGGGGGCTAAGCTTCATCTTTTAGGGTTTCAAATAACTTGTAGCCTTGTTAGTAGTAAGCGTTGGGTTCAGATCCGGGTTAACCCGGTATGGCCCAGCATGAATTTCTTTTTTTATACAATCCATTTTTTCATATATAATATTCTGGGCTTTGTCTCCAAGCCCATCCGCCCCAATTACAACTTAAGTCCAACACTTATTTTTATCACCTAATCTACATTTTTTTAGCATTTGGGACTTGCCTACAATTCCCTCAGGCCCCAATTTCGAATTTACTTCAGCTTACCCCCTATTTTGCTAACTTCAATCTCTTTTCTTTTATAATTTCATTTTATTTGTTTCATTTTATTTTTTTTACTATTTTAATTTTGTTAATTGTCAATTAATTTTGTTAAATAATTTACATTTACTATAACTTATGTTGATCAGTTAGTTTTTAATAAAATTTTTCATTTAACTTAATTAATTTGTGTGTTAATTATTTAATAATTATTCTAGTTAATTTCCTTTTTTTAATCATTTAGTCCTTATATTTTCGTTTATCTATTCCAAGGGAAATAATCAAATTTGTTGACTTCATACTCAATATGATTATGCGAAACCCCCTTCATACATATTTTTAGTTTTAAGTTAAATCTCCTAAAACACTCAATTTTCAAACTTACACTCATTTAAACCAAAACTTTGACACTAGGTCGTCACATCTTCAAAGATTTCATCTCCACACTCATTTATCAAGAAAATCAATAATAACCGAAACAAATATTTCAAAAGGTTCCTATAGGATACTATAGATACATAGGATGCTAGTACCTTCCTTTTGTATAACCAACCTCTGATCCTTGGATGTCTTTCAAATGTATTGTATTTTTCTTTACTTTTAGTATTGCACTTACTTTGCATATTTATGGGTTTTATTTCGCACTTTTCCCTTTTCCATGGGAAATAATAAATCGAGGTGGCGACTCTTACTTTTACGAGTCAAGTTAATAAATAGCTTAATCTCCGATTTTCACCGCTACAGAATTGGCGACTCTGCTGGGGAAAAAAATATTCTAAGTGGGTTAAACCTAATTTGTTATATCTTTTTCATTATTATTGCTTGTGTGCTTATATGTGTTATTTTGTGGTTTCTTTGGATGTTGATTACAAAGGACAAGTCCTACACTCGGACTAAGTTACACTTAAGATTAATATGAGCGGTATAGTCATCTTAACTTTGAGGGAGTAATCCCTAAGAAGGAGACAAGAAATCCCCCACTCAGTGGAGGTCCTCTTGAATGTAGAATTGTTTACCAAGTAATTGGGAAGACATGCTGCTTTCGACTTGGAAGCCAGAGAAGCTGAGAGCCGTAGAACCCTTAACCCATCTTGACCTTTTATATTTAGTGTGGAGACTATGACGGAGTAATCAAGAAGTAGTTGTCACGCGATGCTGCATTCATACGAGTTTTTATTGCGAATATTACTAATTATCGAGTAATTGGGACGTTGGTAATATACAAAGGAAAAGCGTAGACTCTGGGATTTCCTTAGAACCTTGTTTGGCAGGAGATAAACTTTTAGTCCATACCTTGTGGGTAGTACCTTTGACTTCATGCTCATGACGTCGAACCTATGAACCCCCCATGTTTATGATCTTATGTGTGATTGTTGCATCATGCATTCATGCACCCATGAGAATTATTTTAACCAAATTTTCAAAGAACTTAAGACTTCTCCTTGCAAACATCACAAGTTTTGTAATATGGATTTTGGAAAGAGTACTCAGAAGTACACCGTCAAGAGTCCTGATTCAGAAGAATTGAGAAAACCTGAATCCTTGGTATGTATTCCTTGGGATTTCAAGTTCTTCTAGCTAGCTTAAAGATGGATTTCCTCCACGCCCTTAATCCAGTTCCTCAAACCTTTGTATCGATGATTTATTTTCCCAATTATCAGCAAAGTAGAAGAGAAGAGTGCAAGGTGATTTATTTTCTTTTATCATTCCAAATTCATAGCTCAAGAAGAATTTACAACACGATGTTGGATCTTAATTGGATGCAGTTCATTTGGACCTGAGGATTTACCTTTCTCTTTCTTCTGTATAGGATTAGTGAAGTTTTATACTTCCAATGTAATCCTTCTAATATTAATGAAATGAGTTTTTCAGTTGTCCCAATTATGTCTTTTAATTGATGCTTGCAATTCGTTTATAATGTTCCAAAGTTCTTCGAAAACTTGGTTTTAAAACTGTTAAACAATCATTTTCATTACATAACATGCATCATTCTCGCTTCTGTCTTGATTTTGAGAGTTTCCTGGAGTCTTATCCTCTGCTCTTCGTCTTTATAAGTCAAGTTATCGCGTCAGTGCAATACTCGTGCTAAGAGAAGATGGAAAATCTTGAATAAGAGAATTACGAGCTGCACGAAGAAGTTACTGCTTAGAGCTGGTATGGCCAATTTAACTGATTTGGTGGAATCCTTGGTGGTTTCTTAGAATCATCCACCACCTGCTCCTCCGTCTCCTCATGCTACTCATCCATAATAGGCAATTGTTGCTTCTGAGGTTCGGTCAGTTCCCATTTCTGTTACTCCAGTTACTGCTACTCAATACTGTATGCTTCAGGGTTACCCGTGGGGAATGCCTAAAAATTTCATGCCAGAAGGTTATAATCCTGATGCTCAAGTTGCTCCATTTGCTCAAGCTGTTGCTATTCCTACACCTCCTGTGGTGCACATTACTCTTGCTGCTAAAAATGTGATTTGTTACATTGCGCCTCCTACGGTGAATGCCATGCCGTTTGTTAATGATAAAGTTTATCGTCTTGTTCCTCCACCAAGTGAAAATGTTGGCTTCTATGACCGATTGGATGACTTTTAGGACCAATTCTTTGAAATGCAGAAAGAAATTAAGGCTCTTAGAGGGAAAGAGTTATTCAGACAGAACATCAATGAACTCTGCTTAGTTCCTAATGTAAAAGTGCCAGTGAAGTTTAAGGTGCCAGAATTTGAGAAGTACAAGGGGAACTATTGTCCCTGTAACCACCTGGTGATGTATATCATAAGGATGTCCACTCATACGGATGACCAATTTTTGCTTATTCATTTCTTCCAGGATAGTTTACCTGGTGCTACTTTGAAATGGTATATGGGATTAGACTGTAGCAACATCCACATATTTAATGACTTGGGTGAATCTTTTATAAGTTGAACATGTTTATGGCACCTGAATGTGACTAACTGAGACTGATGGCTCAGAAAGATAAGGATTCATTTAAAGAATATGAACAGAGAAGGCGTGAAGTAGCCGCCCAGGTGATCCCTCCAATAGAAGAGAAAGAAAGGACAAAGATCTCCCTGAAAACTCTCAATTCCTTCTACTATGAGAAGATGGTTTCAAGTGCTCCCATTGATTTCTTTGAAATGGTAAGCATGGGAGTCCATTTAGAGGAAGCTGTCCATGAATGTTGCTTATCTAAAGATAAGGACTCGTTAAATGGTGCTAAGAAGTATGGTGATAGTTCTTCCAAAAAGAAAGAGCAAGACTCCTACACTATACTTCGAGGTAGGCAAGGGAGATCTCATAATAGGAATCAACAAGTTGCTTCGGTGACTCCAGTCATCAATGTGGCTCCGACTGCTGTTGCATATCATAGGGCACCTCAACAAGGTAATCAAGGACAAGGTCATCAGAGGAAAATGAGATTTGATCCAATTCCAATGACATACACAGAGTTAATCCTTCTTTGTTGAAGAAGAATCTGGTTCAAACTCGAGCTCGACCAGTTGTTCCTGAAAAAACTACCAAGAGGATATAAGGCTGAAGCTTACTGTGCCTTTCATCAAGATGCTCCTAGACACGATTTAGAAGATTCCTTTTCTTTGAAGGTCGAAGTTCAGAGGTTGTTCCAAAGCGGTAGCTTGTCATTTAAGGACATTGGCCCTAATGTTCAAACAATCCATTAGCAAAGCATGAATATATCTCTATTATTGGTAGTTCCAAAGTTTGGGAAATGTTTCCTTCAGTGAAAGTCCGGATAAGAGAGGCTTCTAATTTTACTAGCAATTTTACTGCTTTCTCCTTTGTAATTTTTCTTACACTGTTTGCATGTAAGAACTTGTTTGCATTTGAATGTTTAATCTTAATACAATGAGTATGTTTGTCTTGAAGAAATTCATTTGTTTCACTCATATTTGTTTTCAATTGTTTTTCTGTATAATGATACTATTGTACCCCAAAATTTTCCCTCTCATTTCTCAAGGATTCTCTCACAAGGTCTTCTATGACATCAAGTTTGCAGTACTGACACATCAATTTAGACTTGGAATTGGCACAAGGGCAAAATGGTCATTTGCACACTGAAAAGTCAAACTTTGACTTTTGATCAAAATCAAGTTTTCAAGAATCATATTCAATCAAGACCTGTTGAAATATGAAGTTTATTTCATCAAGAAATTCAAAAGCCAAAATTCTAAAATACTTAGAATTTTTATAAGTCTTTTGACAAACTCATAACTTCTGATCAGATTATGACCATGATGCAAGCTGATTCTGGAAGAATTCTTAACACAAGTGTTTTAGATCTCAATAAAACCTAAAATTATTGCAGAACATAACTTCTCCTGGAAATGTTGGAATTTCAATTTATAAATGTTCAAAGACACACCCATGAAACTGAAATACTCAACAGATTCTAGACACTTTCAAGACAGATTTTGGTTAGAACTTCTGGGCCAGTTTTCAAAAACGTTCATCCAGAGTTTGCAAAATTATTTCAAAGAAAGTCTACAAAGCATGTTACAAACTTTCAGAAAATTCTGAGAACTCCTTCAGAACATGCTGAAGCGAAAAGATTAAAGGATCAGAAGTTGGATGTTTTGTTCTAAGTTGCGTTGATGCTGAATCTTTGGCTCAGATCTAAGCTATGATGCACAATCTCGTAGCTCAGGATTTATGGTTTGATAAATCTCATCATCATTTAATTCTCACAACCACTTTTGAGTTTTTATCCAAAGGATTTCTCCACGTGTGAGATAAAAGTATCATTGTTGTCCTTGAAAAGCAAACTTTTGTACAAGTTTATGCTGGGCCCATGCTTTTGCTTTTGCCTCTGAGGGTACTTTTCCTTAATTCAAGTCTACAAATCCAGCTTAGGCACGACTAAAAGCTTCTAACCACCTTACTTTGTGCGTTGAACCTTTCTTGTTTGAACTTGCTTCAAGAACAAGTCAACGCCTAGTGTATGATGGCTGTACTTTTGACTTCTCCAAACTACTAAATCCTTGCCTATAAATTGAACTTCATTTGCAACTATAATGGGGGGTGGAGAATTTTAAAATTAGCCTTAAAACCTTGCTGAAATTTCAAAGAACTGGAAACTAAAAGCTTATGTTTCTTTTCACGACCAAACTCTAATTTTCTTGCACATTTCTTGGCCAAATTAGAAACAATCCCAACTTCTAATTACAGACTGCAATTCCATCTCCACCAACTTCCATTTCAAAATCAGAACTTTGATTCCTGGTTGTTCCAAAATTTTCCAGCCATTCCTTAGCTCAAGTTAAAGATTGTTCCAGCCTTCTGAGCACGTGAGAAAGTTGACCAAAATATCACAACAGCCTGAACCAGACTCTAAGTCATAACAATCTCCAGAAGAAAGGTAAGTTTCTTCTGACTTGTATCTGACTGCTTAGTGTTGTACCCTAATTTTTGCCCCTAAGATTCCCCTATCATATCATGTCAACTTGATCATAACAAGATCACATTAGGGTGGGTTCTTCCTCTTTTTCCTATCTTTAAGTTTGCTCTTGAGGAATCTCCAAGCACCTTGGTTGTGTATTTTGTATACGTGTTGTTGACTAACTTCTAATCGAAATACAAAAAATATTTGTCTTTGTCTTTGTATATTTTTGTTTTGTACGTACCAAGTCGAAGCATCTGACAAATAAGGATTTCTGGTATTATTTTCCTAAAATCTCTATTTGCAAAGAAAAAGAATTAAAAAAAATTCATTTTTTTCACTGTACAATCGATTGCTCCTAGAGTGCAATCGATTGCACAAAGTGAATTTTGTATAATTTTTGGAAAAATACACTGTGCAAATCGATTTGCAATATAGTGCAATCGATTTGCATAGAGTGAAATTTGAAAAAAAAATTAGCATTTCAAACTTGTCAAATGTTTGGCTCCAATTTTCCTTCACTTTTGAAAGATGTATAATTAATTCAAATTTTAGTGCCAATCTTTCATTTTTAAGAAGAATTATCATTAATTCAAATTTTGGCTCTAATATTTGAAAGAATTATCATTAATTCAAATTTTGGCTTTAATATTTGAAAGAATTATCATTAGTTCAAATTTTGGATCCAAGAATCAATTACCAAATTATCACTAATCCCAATCCTAAAACTCTATAAATAGAGCCCTCATTTCATTCAAATTTCAAGCTTTTGATAGCCAAATCCACCTTGCTAAAAAATCTCTCAACTCTCTCCATCTACCAAATTCACTCAAAGCTCCATTTTCAAAAAGTTAGTAAGCTTTGCATTGAAGCTTACTAATCTTTGAGCTAAACCTTCATCCAAACATTTTTTTCTCCATCAATTCTCTACATCCAAGCTTGGTCAATTGATTCTTGTGGTTGAATTGAAGCAAATTCTTGAAGTTGTTTTGATAATTCTCTAGATCTACCTTTGGTAAGTTTGGATAATTCATCTTTCACAATTTGATCTCTTGGTGATCTTTGGGATTGATTCTTTGAGCATTATTTTGTGATTCCAATGGTGTTATTTTCTCATAATTTGATGGAATTTTCGTGCTCAAGTGGATCCATGATCATAAGGTGTTTGATGGAAAGTTTGAACAAGCAATTGCCCTTTTAAAATGCTATTTTTGCTACTGTTTCTGTGTGCAATCGATTTACATAGTAGTGTAAATCGATTTACACAGCACGATTTTGCATAATTTTTTGAAAATTATACCGTGTAAATCGATTTACATAGTAGTGTAAATCGATTTACACCTGAACATAATGTATTTTTTGCCTTGTTTTGGGGCATCTTTGATCCAAAATGCTTTTTCTACTCACTCCTTGTGATTGTTGGTTTGGATTGCAATTTTAAATATCCAATTTGTCTTTAAACTCAATGGACTTTGTGATGTAGATGAAGTTGGATAAATGTTCATCAATTCAAATATACCTAAGAGTGAATTATTTAATTCATTTTTGGTGCTTTGGATTAATGATATGTTTAGTGCTTTAATCCATCTAGAGGAGTTGTTGAATTTAAAGATGAAAGAATTTTGAAATGGTGATCCAAATTAGCTTATCATTTCCCTCCCTCTTCATCTTATCCCTTTCTTTTTTAATTGTGCTACATGTTAAGGGATGGTGATCTCTATATCATTTATCCAAACATGAAGTACATAGATTGCTATTGACCGACCTCAAAATAGGTGCGACTTCTACATAAGTCCACTTACGATTTCTTAACATAGCGCTAAATTTTGTCCCGATTCGAATAAATGATCATTCGTGGCCCAAACTTATGATTGCAAGCCCAAGTATGTTAATTTGATCTCTTTGATCCAATAACCTTGAGATTCATTGTGTAGAGGCTTTGGTTCTACCAATCCTCTGATGGATCTACAACACCTTTGGTCAACGCGGATCACTTAAACATCGTTGATCATTACATGTTGCCTTGTGAGAATTCCAAAATGGATGATATACTTGACAAAAAGAAAATGCAACTTGTTGTGTAGAGGCTTTGGTTCTAGCAATCCCCTAATGAGTTCCAAATGCAACTTTCAAGATGGTCATCCAACTAACCACTAATTACTAACAATTAACTTTACTTTACGCTTTTATTTTCATGCTTTATGTACCATTTACTTTTAGCATTTTACATTTCATGCTATTTTCATCTTTGCTCACTTGAGCATTTACTTTTATGTCATTTTTATTTTGCTCACTTGAGCTTTTCTTTCTTTTTAAAGACACCTAATAATCAACATGAACCATAAAAATCATTAATGATACTTGGACTACATGGTTACTATCCTTTGCATTATGGAGTGATGGACTTCTTGGACTTAGGACTAGAGACTTTGGCCTATCTTGGAGACTTTGTGACTTTATTTGATATTTTGTCTGGAGTTCTTGGGGTTTACCTCAATACATTGGGTTGTTTGTTTGTTTTGTGTGCGGGTTATTGAGATTACGATCTTTGTTTGTAATTTGGAATTCACCCGTATACAGCCGTTACTCTACCCAATTTTTGCAAAGACTAAATACACTTGAAGTTTGATTCTCTCAAGAGGTCTAGTATCTTTGCTTTCTTGGTTTCAATCCAAAGAATGGGAATTCTATATTGACTCATAATGTCAAATATTGGCTTCTTGTTGGTTAGATGGTTCTTATCCCTAGCTTTTACCTTATGCTTTAGGATAGCTTCTTCTTCTCCTCCCATCTTCTTTAATTTCAAAAAATCTTCTCCCTCCTTTTAAAAAAAACTCTTCTTGTTTTGAAGCTTGAAACATTTTCATAATAAACTTGGACTTAGGTCCATGCATCTTCGAAACATTTTCATAAATAAATTTAAATCAATTTAATAATACCTTGACCTTTTTTTGTGAGAAGACTAAAAGTCAATCAATCTCATTTCAAACCATTTTGCCACTTTGGCTTTTATCTTTAAACTTTTCTCAAAAGATTAGAATCTTGTCAATCCTTGTAGTGATGCAAACAAATATACTTCTACAATATGTAGTGAAGTGGAATATTTTCCACTTGGGTGTTGAGTGAGGCATTGTTGATTTTAAAATCCAAGCCATATCCTCCACTTTGAGATGATGCAAATTCTCCTTTCTCATGATTGTGGGTAGTAAGTATGTTTTTCACACGGACAATTGCGATGATGTCTTATCTCATAAAATCAACCAACACACTTGTGTTTCAAATTTTTAAAAGAGGAACTACGTGTACCCTGATCCCCTATTGCACGAAAGGTGGTACGTAGGCACTAAAGGTTCACAACCGCGGCGGGTGCAAAAATCATAAAAATATTTCTTTTCTCACCTCCACTATCCATTTTATATACAACACATTTTTATAGCCAAAATATACAGATTTTTTCAAAGAGGTTCCTGCGGAGTACCGTAGATGTTTAGGGTGCTAATACCTTCCCTTTGCATAACCAACCCCCTTACCTTGAATCTTTCCCCCTCTTTTTGGGTTATTATCTCTTTTCCCATTCCTTTGGAAACAATAAAGCGCGGTGGCGATTTTTATTTTGATTTGTATAAAGTCTAGTCAATCTAATGGCTTAGTCTTGCACATTTCTACCGCTACAGAAAAAAATGGCGACTTCACTGGGGAAAGATTGACCTCTTGCTGGTCCATCCCTAAGTGTGTTAAACCTATCTTTGTTTGTATCTGTATATGTGCTATTGTTGTTTATGTGTTATATTTTGTATACATGTTTGTCTAGATTTTCCTGGTTTACAGGGTGCTTGGTGATTACTAATAAGTCCTATACCCGGACTTGGGCAAACTTTAAGATAGGACGGGCGGTATAGTCATGTTAACTTTGAGGGAGTAATCCCAAAAAAGGAGGCATGAGATCCCCCACTCAGTCGAGGCCCCTTCGACTGTAGTATCGTTTATCGAGTAATCGGGAAGACGTACTGCTTTCGACCTGGGAGCCTGCGAAGTTGAGGACCGTAGATTACCTAACCCCTCTTGGCCTTTTAGGTGTAGTGCGGAAGCTACGACGGAGTAATCGGGAAGTAGTTGTCACATGATACTACGCTCGGATGAGTCTTTCTTGAGAATATTACTAATTACCGAGTTAATTGGGAAGTTGGTAATATCCGAAGGAAGGATGTAGACTCTGGGAACCTCTAGAACCTTGTTCGGCAGGCGATAACCTCTTAGAACAATACCTTATGGATAATACCTTCGACCTCATGCTCGTGACGTTGAACCTATGAACCCTATATGTGTGATCTTGTGTGTGATTGTTGCATCATCCATCCATGCACTCATAAGCATCTTTTGAAAAAAACAATATTTCAAGGGATTTAAAGGTTGACTATTTGTGAATATCTCAGGTACTTTTTGTAAGTCTCAGAGTGCCTAAGAGGGGGGGGGGGGTGAATTAGGTCTTATAAAATTTCTTCGGTTTTATGAGAATGCTTGGTAGTAATTTTTGGTTAAGTATTTGAAGGTTTTGATTATATCTTTATCTTTTCACGATTATGGTGATAAAAGCGATAAATGCGGAAAAGTAAATAACTCGGTGATATATCCTGGTTCCCCTCACAATCCAAGAGTACTCCAGTCCCCTTTCCAACACGAAAGAGATTTCACTATAGTTAGAATGATTGTACAGCCTATGCTTACTATCTAACCTATAGGGTGATCAAAGGTTCTTAACACCTTTAAGACCAAACAAACACTAATGTGAATGAAGAACAATCCTCTTCAAATCACAACACTTACTTCCAACAATCCTGGATAGTAAGGGAAAAACTTTAAGTAATACAATGATTAATTTTGAAGTATATGGAGAGCTTTATCAATCTTCAATTGATCTTCTTCTTCAAGATAAAAACAATTCTCAACAATGTATATAAATGTTCACAATGTATGTATGAAACTTGAAATGATAATGAAAGAGTATATGGCAAGTTTCACAAAATTATGAACACATGAAAGTTTAAATTCAAATGTGAGTAAAAGAGAAAATTGTTAATGAAGAAGTATATTTTTTAATTTGAAAATTGAAGTATTGAACATTGAACATATATGAAAATGTTATTGTTTTCTTGTTTTGAAAATCTGAAAAATCTGCATTTTATAAAGTTGTAAGAACCTCTTCATTCATGCCAATTCATATGAAAAGTTGCAATGCATTCATGAAAAGATACCACTTGAAAAATATTCAAAAAAACAAAGTAAAAGCTGCATTGGTTCGCTAGAAACCGGTTCCGACACTGACAGAACCCGATTCTTAGTGAACGTTATAAGTTGGAATTCAAATTTATCACGCAGGAACTGGTTCCCCTATTGGTACAACCCGGTTCCTGGTACAAAAACCAGGGACATGTTTTTTGAGAAAAGCTGGAACCCGGTTCCCTGTTAGGGAGGAACCGGTTCCTAAAGGTTTATTTTCAAAAATACATTTTGAAAGATATTTCAAACAAAGTTTTTCTTGATGTTAAAGTTATGGAATATGTATATGTTAATGAATGCATATTGTGAACATCTATATTCAAGGTTTTAAGAATTATTTATACCATATTGACATTTGATGATTTCTTTAATAATTCTTCAATAATCTTCAAGACTTTAATTTGATGTTGATAAGCTTTTTGCACATCCTTTTAAAGTTGATGTCCATGTTGTCTTCATCAAAACTCATGCTTTAAATATGACTTGAGAAGCTTGCAATTACATTCTCCCCCTTTTTGATGATGACAACCAAGTCTTGAAAACGATTTCTTGAAATGTTCATGTTGTTTTGTGTAGCGAACATGTTGAGCAAATGCAAGGCTCCCCCTAAATTGTATGCTCCCTCTAAGTCCATGATTCTTTGAATTTGGAGAGAGTTTGACATTTATTTGGGCCTGCAATTTCTTTGAAACAAAACAACATACATGCATACTCTTCTCCCCCTTTGTTAACATCAAAAAGGATGGGGAAAAAGAGTGAAATAGATACATTTGAAAATTAAGACGAGTATCTTAAGAGAAACATTAGATATCACCTTCATCCAAAATACCAAGTTCTCTTCGGATTTTGAAGAAAGGTTCTCGAGCAAGCGGTTTAGTGAAGATATCCGCGAGTTGGTTATGAGTATCCACAAAAGTGACTTCGACATCTCCTTTAAGTACATGATCACGGAGAAAATGATGTCGAATATCTATATGTTTGGTTCTTGAATGCATGACCGGATTATTTATAATATTGATAGCACTTGTATTGTCGCATTGAAGAGGAATGCATCCGAGATCAAGTTCGTAATCACGGAGTTGTTGCTTGAGCCAAAGAATTTGTGCACAAAAACTACCTGCTGCTATGTATTCTGCTTCGGCCGTGCTAAGAGCAACACATGCTTGCTTTTTACAAGCCCATGATACTAATGCATTTCCAATAATGTGACAAGTACCACTTGTGCTTTTACGATCAATTTTACAACCTGCATAATCCGCGTCAGAATAACCAATTAAAGTGCAAGTACTACCTTTTGGATACCATAGGCCGACATTGATTGTTCCTTTAAGATACTTCATGATCCTTTTAACTTCCATGAGGTGTGATTCCTTTGGATTTGCTTGAAATCGAGCGCAAAGACAAACACTAAACATGATGTCAGGACGGCTTGCCGTCAAGTACAATAGAGAACCAATCATACCTATGTACTTTGTAATATCAATTGGAGTACCAGATTCATCTTGATCAACATATGTACCGGAGCCCATTGGAGTATTCATTGCTTTACAATTGTCCATATCAAACTTTTTCAATAATTCTTTGCAATACTTAGATTGATTGATGAAGATTCCATCTTCTAGTTGCTTGATTTGTAGTCCAAGAAAGTAGTTCATCTTTCCCATCATAGACATCTCGAATTCTCCTTGCATCATCAATGAGAATTCCTCACACATTTCTTTGTTAGTCTATCCAAAAATGATATCATCGACATAGACTTGAACCAATAAAGTGTTACTTTGGATTCTCTTAATGAACAAGGTTTTATCAACCTTACCCTTTTCGAAACCTTTTTCACACAAAAAATTGCTAAGTCTATCATACCATGCTCTTGGTTCTTGCTTTAAGCCATAAAGAGCCTTTATCAACTTAAAGACATGTGAAGGATGTTTGAAGTCTTCAAATCCCGGGGGTTGTTTGACATAGACTTCTTCATTGATGTATCCATTCAAGAATGTGCTTTTGACGTCCATTTGAAAAAGCTGAAAATTTAATGAACAAGCATAAGCAAGTAAAAGACGTATAGCTTCTAACCTTGCAACCGGAGCAAATGTTTCTTCAAAGTGGATTCCTTCCTCTTGATTGTAACCTTGGGCAACTAACCTTTCTTTGTTTCAAACAATTAGACCATTCTCATCAAGTTTGTTCTTAAACACCCATCGGGTACCTATGATGTGTTTACCACTTTGTCTAGGAACAAGTTCCCAAACTTGATTTCTTTCGAATTGATTTAATTCTTCTTGCATAGCAATAATCCATTGATCATCTCCTAAGGCTTCATCAACTTTGGTAGGTTCAATTTGAGAAACAAAAGCCATGTTTAAGCAAGCATCTTTTAGATTCAATCTTGTTGATACTCCTTGGCTAATGTCACCAATAATTTTGTCAATAGGATGGTCTCTATGAGTTCTCCATTCTTTTGGTAGATCATTGGTGTTTGAATCTTGTTGAACAATGTTTTCTGAATTTTCCGGTGAATTCTTAATTCGATCAATTGAAAGATCTTCCGGGGGTAAATCTATAGGATCATCATCATCACAAACAACTACTTCCTCCTTGGAGGGGTTAGTTTCATCAAAAGATACATGCATAGATTCTTCAATAGTTAAAGTTCTTTTATTATAAATTCTATATGCTTTACTAGAAAGCGAATAACCAAGAAATATACCTTCGTCGGATTTCTCGTCAAACTTACCGAGATTATCCTTGTCATTGTTAAGAACAAAGCACTTGCATCCAAAAATGTGAAAGTGAGCAATATTTGGCTTTCTTCCTTTGAAGAGTTCATATGGAGTCTTCTTTATTATAGGTCTAATGATAACTCGATTTCCAACATAACATGCCGTACTAACCGCATCTGCCCAAAAATATTTAGGAAGATTTGCATCACTAAGCATTGTTCTTGCAAGTTCCACTAGAAACCTATTCTTTCTTTCAACTACTCCATTTTGTTGTGGAGTTCTTGGTGCTGAAAAAATTAAGAGAGATACCATGTTCTTCACAAAATTCTTCAAATTGAGCATTTTGGAATTCTCCACCATGATCACTTCTTATGGATACAATCTTTAGTGATTTTTCATTTTCGATTTGCTTAGCATACTTCTTAAAGGCTTTGAAAGCATAACTTTTCTGCACAAGAAACAAAGTACAAGAATATCTAGAAAAATCATCAATAATGACTAAAGCGTATACATTACCTCCGAAGCTTTTTGTTCTTGATGGACCAAAGAGATCCATGTGTAACAATTGTAGTGGTCTTGTAGTAGACACCACATTCTTAGATTTGAAAGTTGTTTTGGTCTGTTTGCCCTTTTGGCATGCATTACATAATTTGTCCTTGATGAACTTCATCTTTGGTAGACCAATAACTAAGTCATGCTTAACCAATTTGTTCAAGTGCTCCATGTGAATGTGTGCGATCCTCTTGTGCCATAACCAAGCGTCATTGTTGTTTACCATAAGACATTGTACCTTCAGAGACAAATCATCTAAAGTAATCATAAAAATATTGTTAGTTCTTATACCTTTGAGTTTTACCTCATTGGTTGCCTCATCCATAATGAGACATTCATCTTTGTTGAATTTGATCTTGAACCCTCTATCGCAAAGTTGACTTATGCTAAGAAGATTGTGCTTTAATCCTTCAACATAGAGAACATCCTCAATTTGAATGGATGGAAGTGTGCCAACTATTCCAACGCCAAGAATCTTTCCTTTGGTGTTGTCTCCATAGGTGACATACCCTTTGGCTTTATTTACTAGATATGAAAATTGGTGTACATCTCCTGTCATATGCTTTGAACATCCACTATCAAGATACCAAACATTTGATGTGGATTTCAAGCATACCTACACAAACAAATTATTCTTTGTTAGGTACCCAAGTTGCCTTGGGTCCTTCATAGTTAGTTCCCTTTTTCACCCACACATAATGCCCACTTGCTATACTAAAGTTTCTAACATAGCAAGCATTAGGTGTATGGCCTTTAATACCACAATAAAAACAAGTAGGTTCAAAGTTACTTCTATATCTAGAAGGATAAGATTTCTTATTAGGAAATGTTTTCTTTTTCGATACATTAGCCTTTTTCTTTTGATGATTATGAACAACTTGCTTCTTTTCTACTTTCTTGGGATTGGAACTATTACCAGCCTTTACAAAAACAGTGGGATTGTTACTTGGTTTCTTAGAATTCACATAACCAAGACCCCTTTTATCATTTGGATAACGTTGTTGGCTTAGTAATCCTTCCAATCCTATTTGTCCTTTTTCATATCGTTCAATGACTCTTTTTAATTGAACAATTTGAAAGAAATTTGATTCACACTTGGAGCATGCAAAGTTTTCTTTTTCTTTAATAAAATTCTGTTTTTGAAGATCAAAATCTTTAGTCATGGTGTCAATTTTTTCTAAGCAACTTAGAAGTTCTTTTTCTTGATTTGACACCTTTTTGTATAAACTTTTGCATTCTTTCAAGAGTTCATCAATAGCATCTTGAACATCATCATCAAAAAGATTAAATTCATTACTAACCTCTTCTTCATTGTCGGAGTGATGTGAAGCCATTAATGCTAGATTTGCACATTCCTCGCTTTCCGAATCGGATGAAGAACTTATCTCATTATCTTCCCTTGCAACATAAGCCTTTTTGTTCTTGAACTTCTTTTTGCCTTTGAATCCAATTTTCTTGGAGAGTTTTGGACAATTCGGCTTTATGTGACCTTGCTTTCCACATTCATAACATGTGACATATTGTGTTGATGTGGAGGCTTCTTTATCTTTATGATTATAAAATTTCTTCCTCTTGACAAAGTTAGCATTATGAAGATTATTTTTATGACCAAAATATTTTCCTAACCTTTTTACAAGAAGCAAGAAGTTTTCATCTTCCTCCGATGCATCTTTATCTTGACTTTCCTTTGAATCAACTTTCAAGGCAATGCCTTTGGATTTCTTCTCTAAATTTTCATGTTTTTCAAGTCTACCGAGTTCCGTTTCATATTCTTGAAGTTTGCCAAATAATGTAGTGGAAGTCATTGCGGAGAGACTCTTCTTTTCCGAGATTGCCGTTACCTTTGGTTGCTATTCCCTAGTCAATGATCTAAGGATTTTCAAGTTGAGTTCATCATTTGTCAAGGTTTTACCAAGAGCATTTAAGTGATTTGTCAAATGCACAAATCTCTTTTGTAAGTCAAGAATAGATTCTCCGGGCTGCATTCGAAATAGTTCATATTCTTGACTCAAGGTATTTAGCCTTGATCTTTTTACTTCAGCCGTTCCTTCATGAGTTTGAACCAGGGTATCCCATATTTCTTTTGCTGTTTTGCAGTTCGAGACACGGAAAAATTCGTCCATACTGAGTGCACCTTGAAGAAGGTTTATTGCCTTTTTGTCATAGAGAACTTTCTTTTTATCATCGTCGTCCCATGCAGTTTTGAGTTTTATAGAACCAATGCCATTGATTACTGATATTGGGATAAATTGACCATTTTCAACAGCATCCCATACTTCCTCTCCTTGTGCTTCTAAATGTGCCTTCATGCGTATTTTCCAGAAGTCAAAATATTCACCACAGAATAGAGGAGGCTTGTTATTACTACCACCATCTCTGAAGACTGGTTGATGATTTGCGGAAGCCATTCTGGATCTTTAGGAACAAGTTACCTATAACTTGCTCTGATGCCAATTGTAAGTCTCAGAGTGCCTAAGAGGGGGGGGGGGGTGAATTAGGTCTTATAAAATTTCTTCGGTTTTATGAGAATGCTTGGTAGTAATTTTTGGTTAAGTATTTGAAGGTTTTGATTATATCTTTATCTTTTCTCGATTATGGTGATGAAAGCGATAAATGCGGAAAAGTAAGGAACAGAGTGATATATCCTGGTTCCCCTCACAATTCGAGAGTACTCCAGTCCCCTTTCCAACACGAAAGACATTTCACTATAGTTAGAATGATTGTGCAGCCTATGCTTACTATCTAACCTATAGGGTGATCAAAGGTTCTTAACACCTTTAAGACCAAACAAACACTAATGTGAATGAAGAAAAATCCTCTTCAAATCACAACACTTACTTCCAACAATCCTGGATAGTAAGGGAAAAACTTTAAGTAATACAATGATTAATTTTGAAGTATATGGAGAGCTTTATCAATCTTCAATTGATCTTCTTCTTAAAGATAAAAACAATTCTCAACAATGTATATAAATGTTCACAATGTATGTATGAAACTTGAAATGATAATGAAAGAGTATATGGCAAGTTTCACAAAATTATGAACACATGAAAGTTTAAATTCAAATGTGAGTAAAAGAGAAAATTGTTAATGAAGAAGTATATTTTTTAATATGAAAATTGATGTATTGAACATTGAACATATATGAAAATGTTATTGTGTTCTTGTTTTGAAAATCTGAAAAATCTGCATTTTATAAAGTTGTAAGAACCTCTTCATTCATGCCAATTCATATGAAAAGTTGCAATGCATTCATGAAAAGATACCACTTGAAAAATGTTCAAAAAACAAAGTAAAAGCTGCATTGGTTCGCTAGGAACCGGTTCCGACACTGACAGAACCCGGTTCTTAGTGAACGTTATAAGTTGGAATTCAAATTTATCACGCAGGAACCGGTTCCCCTATTGGTACAACCCGGTTCCTGGTACAAAAACCAGGGACATGTTTTTTGAGAAAAGCTGGAACCCGGTTCCCTGTTAGGGAGGAACCGGTTCCTAAAGGTTTATTTTCAAAAATACATTTTGAAAGATATTTCAAACAAAGTTTTTCTTGATGTTAAAGTTATGGAATATGTATATGTTGATGAATGCATATTGTGAACATCTATATTCAAGGTTTTAAGAATTATTTATACCATATTGACATTTGATGATTTCTTTAATAATTCTTCAATAATCTTCAAGACTTTAATTTGATTTTGATAAGCTTTTTGCACATCCTTTGAAAGTTGATGTCCATGTTGTCTTCATCAAAACTCATGCTTTAAATATGACTTGAGAAGCTTGCAATTACACTTTTAAACCATGGATTCTGGAAAGAGAAACAAAAGCCTTATTACTTGGATGTTGGCAACGTGTCTATAAACCATAAATCCCTTGAAATGTTAAATAAAATAAAACCATGTGCATTGCATATCATGCATCATATTGCACATTTTTCTTGCATTTGTCATGCATATCCAGGTGCCTTACCCAGCTTCTTTACTTCGTTCAGCAAGCTGACTCATCACTACAACACTCGGGCTAATTTTAAAAAGAAGATGGACAACTTAGAATAGGAGAATCGCGAGTTGCGCGAAGAAGTTTCCGCTTTGAAGACTGGCTTGGCCAACTTGACTACTCTGATGGAAGCTCTGGTGGTTGCTCAGAATCAGCCATCGAGTGTTCAACCTCAACCAACAAGGGAAAATGCTGTTGTGCAAGGGAGAAGGGTAAAAGCTCCTAGAAAGAATTATCAGCGTCATCAGCAAGTCACCTCAGTTACTCCTGTTATGAATGCCGCTCCAACTACCGTTGTTTATCAGAGACCATCCCAACAGGGGAATCAAGGGTATAATCAGAGAAGGGAGAACTATGATCCTATTCCCATGAGCTATGCAGAGTTATTACCAGCATTGGTTCAGAAGAAGTTGGTCCAGACACGACCACCTCCTGCTATACCATCACCATTGTCGTGGTATTACAAAGTAGACCAGACGTGTGCCTTTCATTAGGGAGCACCAGGGCATAGTGTTGAGAGTTTTTATCCTTTGAGGAATGAAGTGCAAAGGTTGTTGAAGTCTGGAATTTTATCTTTCAAAGACGGGGACTCGTCAAATGGTGCTAAGGAGTATGGTAATTGTTCTTCCAAAAAGAAAGAGCAAGACTCCTACACTATACTTCGTGGTAGGTGAGGAGGATCTCATAATAGGAATCATCAAGTTTCTTCTGTGACTCCATTCATCAATGAGACTCTGACTGCTGTTGCATATAAGAGGGTACCTCAACAAGGAAATCAAGGGCAATGTCATCAGAGGAAAATGAGCTTTGATCCAATTCCAATGACATACACAGAGTTGTATCCTTCTTTGTTGAAGAAGAATCTGGTTCAAACCTGAGCTCGGCCAGTTGTTCCTGAAAAACTGCCAAGAGGATATAAGGCTGACGCTTCTTGTGCCTTTCATCAGGATGCTCTTGGGAACGATTTAGAAGATTGCTTTGCTTTGAAGATTGAAAGTCAGAGGTTGGTCCAAAGTGGTATCTTGTCATTTAAGGATATTTTTCTCGAGGTTCAAGTCAAATCTTTGCCGAAGAATAAACTTGATTGAAGAATGCCTTGGATTTTAAGGATGATTAGCCTTCTCAGTTTATTATCATTTTTACTACTTTCTCATTTGTAATTCTTCTTGTTTATCATTGCACTGTTTGCATGTAAGAACTTGTTTGCATTTGAATGTTTAATATTAATACAATGAGTATGTTTGTCTTGAAGAAATTCATTCGTTTCACTCGTATTTGTTTTCAATTTTAAATTGCTTTATGATACCAACTTGTTACCCATTCTCTTGCCTAGGCAGAGATTGGGAGGAGGATGATGATATTAAAACACAAATTTTCTGGTTGTATGCTTTTGGATAAAACCCTGTTGACGATGTACAGGCATTGTTTCAAAGCCTCAAACACCGGAGATATGAGGGAGTGAAACCCTCGTTACCCCCTTTGAGCCTTGAAGTAGGAGTTTCTTTTTTCTATTCAGAAAAAAACCCTTTTTTTAAACCTGGGGTAGGGTAGTGTTCAGTTAATTTGATCGAGCATTCAGAACTCATCAGGAGTGCACATCCAAGGATACAACAATGGTTATCCCTCGAAAGGTTGAGGAAAGTCAAAACCACAATGGTTAATCTTCACTTATTAGAAGGGTGTGTCAATTGACAATATCTTAATGGCTATCTCTCACATATCAGGGGATCAGTAGATGACGATACAACAATGGTTATCTTTCATCTACCCAGTGTTTACCGTGGAAATTGGTAAACAACCGCTGATCCTCCAAAAGGTTACTTATTTGGTGACTCGCAGGATCGATCAGATTGATCCTAAGACATGGTTGATTTTTTGGGGTTTGACTAAGTCTAATGATGGTTAATTCCAGTAAAGTAAAGACACTTTATGTAAATTGCATGAAGAAAAGCTTGATAGAATAAATGAAAGCGTTAAATAAAGGCTTCGACGGAGAAGGGTAAATGAAAAGGCAATAAAGTGCTGGAATATAAAAGACTTTGATTAATTTAAATGGTGTTTCACACATACATTCTCAACAATTCTTTCGCTCACACTGGGTACTTGAATCTAGATGAGTGACTTGTATATAATGATGAACACACGCGAAAACTACGTGGACAACTAGTATTTATACTAAACACATCTCAAGTAACCGTTAGGCAGTTACGTTGCTTCGAGATGACTCCACTTGGCATGCTCACAGCATTCGACGCTCCTGATCTTGGCACGTTGCGCTTGGTAACTGCTGGGAACCGTTTTCCGTCCAAACATTCGAATCTCAAATTGTTCCACCCTGGGCATCAAATGCCTTTGTCGAGAAGTTCCTTCGACGTCGAAGGCAACAAGATTCCTACTTAAAGAAATTCTCTAAGTACCTTGCCACTTTCTGACGAGCATTCGACAGGATCAGCTGGTCGAAACCATTCCTCATAATTAATGGTCTATATTAATAACAAACAAGGGTGTCGAATTTAGGAGCCAACACCCAGAAATAGGGCAGTCACAATTCTTCCAACAAGTCACAAATGACTCGAAGTCACGCGACATGTTCAAAAAAAAGAAAAAAAAGATGACATGAATAAAAAATCATGATGAAAAAGAAAGAGACAAAAAGCCCTGCTAAGTCGGAACTTGAAAAAACAAGTCGCTTAGGCAAAAGTCAGGGCATCCTGTTGCACTTCAAAGTCAAAATCAAAAAGAATTTGTCCAGAAGGCAAGAAAGAAATGGAAAGCCTGAAATACGATAAATGATTACAATGTGAAATCCTCAGCAAAGAACAGAGTCGCGTGACAAGAAACCCAAAAGAAGCAGGAATGAGTAACTTGCATGTCCAAAGGAAACCTTGTTTGATTCCTCAACCATCTCGAAACTTCTTTTGAGAGATGAATGTTTGTGTCAAGTTAACTGAACTTAGGACTGAAGATCATCATGAAGGGGGTGGGCACCAAATATTTTTGAGCCTTAAATATTTTTTTCTAAAAACCGTGAACCAGGCCACGTTACAACCCTCAAAAGTCCTAATTGGAACAGGGTTTATTTTGAAAGCATACTCCAATGAGATAGTGTTTCCTGACTCCCATTAATTTTGCTAAATTATTGTGATTGGTATCATATGCTTTTGTTATCTTTCATATAAAAAAATCCATGTCGCATCCTGGCTAGTGATTTGTTCACAGGGTTTTGCGACATCTTTTCAAATAAAATCTTCAAGAATTACATAATTGTTGCATTAGAATTTTCATTCTTAGAATAAACATTTTCTGCTCGTAAAACAACTGCTTGATATCATGAAAGTTTACGTTTGAGTATCAGCAAAAGGCATGTTACCGAGAAGAGTTATGGAGCAAAGAGGATGCAACATTCAGCCAATCTAGGGCAGTTATGTCAAGATTCAACAAATCTATGAAAGCCATTTGATCAGAAAGGTTATCTTAAAAGCATGCAGCCAAGGGCAAGTTATGAAAGTTACTTTGATCAGCATGGTAAGCTTGAGACACTAGATTGGTTTCCAAGGGCATATCCAGATTTCGTCAAGATAGTTACTATGTCTACCCCAAGCTGAGAACCTTCCTCAAGTTGTGTTATGATGTGGGGTTCATAATCCCATTTTTTTCAGTCTTGCTGCAGACTTCTCCAGTTGAGTGTCATTCTTTACCCATCCAGGTGGTGATCAAACGGAGATTAAAAAAAGCTATGAAGCCTTTGCTCATTTGATGGAGTTCTTTCTCCATTTTTATTGATATGGAATCTCTTGTAGAGCAGTGCTTTCTCTTGTTACGACATTATTGTTGTTATGTGCTTCCCAAGTAGCTAGACAAGGGCAGTATATTTTCTAAGAAGTGTTGAGACAATTGTCAACTTTTTGGGTTTTCTCTCACCAAGTGTTGAGTCTGATTTAAAATCCCCATAACTTTGAATTCTTGCTGTAATGTGAACTTCTTGGTTCCCCGTGAAGGTTCTCTCAGGTCATTTTTGCTGGAATGCGCGTGATTTGTTGTATATTAAAGACGATACCAGTGGGTGCAAGGTACAATATTTGGTTTGTGATCCTATTATCCCCGGCCAAGTCTCAGTTCGCTTTTGATTTTGGGTTTGCATGGTCAGAAGCCTCTGTCCCAGGTTCCCCAACGAAGTTTTCCCTCATATGATGAAAGGTTTTATTCCCTTGGTGTGCTAAGATATCGCTCTTTTTGCAGTATTGGCATTAGTGTTGACTTCTTGATTTCCCAGGAAGACTACACCAGGGCATCTTTTGTTGGAACAGGTTTGTATGATATGAAGACTCAATCCAGTATTTTCCAGTGAAGGCCTTGTTTATTTGATAGAAGTCATTTTTCCCCAGTGAAGAACGTATCTCCAGTGAAGAACGTGTCTCCGGTTTCTCTAGTGAAGAACGTATCTCCGGTTTCCCTAGTGAAGAACATATCTTGGTATCCCCTCGATGATGTGGTGTCGACCTCCCCAATGAAGTCAGCATGAATTCCCCGGTAGAGGTCTCGATGATGAAGTATTGTCTCCCTTAGTGAAGTCCGTATGTTTTTCTTCCTTCAAAGTGGGCCTGATTTCCCCAGTGAATGTTTTGACAATTTGGTTTCCATTTTCCTTATTCACAATCAGTATCGAAATCCCCAGTAGGAGTACAGACTGTGAAACATTTGTTTTCCCCATGGAAGTATGTATGCTTTTCCCTGGGAAGGTTATCCCATGGCATCTCTTGTTGGAATGAGTATTCATGATGAAAAGTTTTCAATCCGCAGTTTTTTCTCCAAGAAAAAGGTTTAAATTCCCCAGTGAGGTTTGGTTGTCTCGATGTCAGTCTGCTTTATTTGAGGCTGATATTGCAATCTCCAGTAGGAATGTTGCTTGAAAAAAACTGGTTCCTCCGATGAAAACGGAAGAAAGATGTTCTATCCCGGTATGTGTTTGATTTAGCAACATCCAGATTATGTTTCTCCTCAGTGAAGTTAGGACAGGCAATAGCGCTCCTTGCTTAGTTGGATTTGTTTTTCCATCTTGAGTTTATTTCTCAAAGGATGTATCTCCGTTGGCCGTCTTGCTCCAGTGTGTTTCTAATTGGATTTGTGGTTGCATGACAATATTATTTACTTTGGATTTCTGAGGACTTTGAGCTTTGATTTGTGCATTTATTTTGCACGAGAATACTTTATCTCCTCATCAGTAATAATGTGGCATTTCCCCAGGAAGTCATATCTCATTTCCCCAGGAAGTCATATCTCATTTCCCCAGGAAGTCATATTTCATTTCCCCAGGAAGTCATATCTCTTTCCCCGGGAAGCCACATTTCTATCCCCAGAAAGTCGTTTCTTTTTGCAATCCTCCGTGATAACAAGCAACATGTATCTTTGTTTGAGCAACTCGTGCTTCCCTGTACAAGTCGACGTAACATTTTTGTGCTATTTCCTCTATGAGTGGTTAGCTTGCAGTCCGTCGTCAGTTTACGCCAGTGGATAGGAAGACTTTCAAATTCACAGAAATTGCTCGTTGTGAAATCTTTGCAAGTGGAAGTCTCTTTATTTGAGACAACTTACATATTACACTTTCCAGGAGGATTTCCTTGGTTAAGGAAGAAGTTGAGACCCGTTCTAGGTGAAACACCAGAAGTTTGGGGAACATATGATATTTTCTCTTTCTACCTTCAGTGAACGTTGGTAGAGCATCGGCAGTGAACGTCGGTGTTTCTTATCCTTTTGCTATCATCAGTGAACGGTGGTGGTTCCTCGTCAGTGAACGGTGATGGTATGATATTTTCAAAATCTACCTTCAGTGAATGTTGGTAGTGCATCAGCAGTGAACATCGGTGTTTCTTATACTTTTGCTATCATCAGTGAACGGTGGTGGTTCCTCATCAGTGAACAGCGATGGTATGATATTTTCAAAATCTACCTTCAGTGAACGTTGGTAGTGCATCGGCAGTGAACGTCGGTGTTTCTTATCTTTTTGCTATCATCAGTGAACGGTGGTGGTTCCTCGTCAGTGAACGGCGATGGTATGATATTTTCTCTCTACCTTCAGTGAACGTTGGTAGTACATTGGCAGTGAACATTGGTGTTTGTTATCTTTTTGCTATCATCAGTGAACGATGGTGGTTCCTCGTCAGTGAACGACGATAGCATGAAATTTTTAAAATCTACCTTCAGTGAACGTTGGTAGTACATCGGCAGTGAACGTTGGTGTTTGTTATCTTTTTGCTATCTTCAATGAATGTTGATAGTTCATCGTCAATGAACGGCGGTGGTATTATATTTTTATCTCTACCTTCAGTGAATGTTAGTAGTACATCGGCAGTGAACGTTCGTGTTTGTTATCTTTTTTCTATCTTCAGTGAACGTTGGTAGTGCATCGGCAGTGAACGTCGGCGTTTGGTTATTTTTTGCTATCATCAGTGAACGTTGATAGTCCATCATTAGTGAACGGCGGTGATATTATATTTTCTCTCTACCTTCAGTGAATGTTGGTAGTACATCGGCAGTGAACATTGGTGTTTGTTATCTTTTTTCTATCTTCAGTGAACGTTGATAGTCCATCGTCAGTGAACGGAGATGGTATGATATTTTCTCTATACCTTCAGTGAATGTTGGTAGTACATCGGCAGTGAACGTTGGTGTTTGTTATTTTTTGCTATCATCCGTGAACGTTGATAGTCCATCGTCAGTGAACGGGGGTGATATTATATTTTCTCTCTACCTTCAGTGAACGTTGGTAGTACATCGGCAGTGAACGTTGGTGTTTGTTATCTTTTTGCTATCTTCAGTGAACATCGATAGTTCATCGTCAGTGAACGGCGGTGATATTATATTTTCTATCTACCTTCAATGAACGTTGGTAATACATCGGCAATGAACGTTGGTGTTTGTTATCTTTTTTCTATCTTCAGTGAATGTTGATAGTTCATCGTCAGTGAACGGCGGTGATATTATATTTTCTCTCTACCTTCAATGAACGTGGGTAGTACATCGGCAGTGAACGTCGGTGTTTGTTACATTTTTGCTATCTTCAGTGAAAGTTGATAGTTCATCGTTAGTGAACGGCGATGGTATTATATTTTCTCTTTCTACCTTCAGTGAACGTTGGTAGTGCATCGGCAGTGAACGTCGGTGTTTCTTATCTTTTGGCTATCATCAGTGAACGGTGGTAGTTCCTCGTCAGTGAACGGCGATGGCATGATATAATTTCTCTTCTACCTTCAACTATTGAGTTGGTAGTTTACCGTCATCTGTGAGTCAGTATATCTTCTTCTCTCTACCTTCAGTGAACGTTGGTAGTACATCGGCAGTGAATGTCGATGCTTGTTATCATCCTCTCTGGTTCTATTCTTTTGGTTCACCAGTGATTTATTTTCCTGGTGGGGTTGCTCCTTTGTTTCTTCATTTTTGTGGCATCCCCAATGTTACTTTGCGTATCTTTTGTTCTGTTCATATGCATCCATAATCATAAGCATTGCATGGCATCTTAGAGACAAAAATAGGGCTTGTTTTATATTTAAGTATCTTCAATCGCGTCGACACGAAGATTTGTAACCTTCGTATGTCCGGATAGAAGACACGTAAATAAGGGCAGCTGTTGTACCCCAATTTTTGCCCCTAAGATTCCCCTATCATATCATGTCAACTTGATCATAACAAGATCACATTAGGGTTGATTCTTCCTCTTTTTCCTATCTTTAAGTTTGCTCTTGAGTAATCTCCAAGCACCTTGGTTGTGTATTTTATATACGTGTTGTTGACTAACTTCTAATCGAAATACAAAAAATATTTATCTTTGTCTTTTTATATTTTTGTTTTGTAGGTACCAAGTCGAAGCATCTGACAAATAAGGATTTCTGGTATTATTTTCCTAAAATCTCTATTTGCAAAGAAAAAGAATTAAAAAAATTTCATTTTTTTCACTGTACAATCGATTGCTCCTAGAGTGCAATCGATTGCACAAAGTGAGTCTTGCACAATTTTTGGAAAAATACACTGTGCAAATCGATTTGCAATATAGTGCAATCGATTTGCATAGAGTGAAATTTGAAAAAAAATCAGCATTTCAAACTTGTCAAATGTTTGGCTCCAATTTTCCTTCACTTTTGAAAGATGTATAATTAATTCAAATTTTAGTGTCAATCTTTCATTTTTAAGAAGAATTATCATTAATTCAAATTTTGGCTCTAATATTTGAAAGAATTATCATTAATTCAAATTTTGGCTCTAATATTTGAAAGAATTATCATTAATTCAAATTTTGGCTATAATATTTGAAAGAATTATCATTAATTCAAATTTTGGCTCCAAGAATCAATTACTAAATTACCACTAATCCCAATCCTAAAACTCTATAAATAGAGCCCTCATTTCATTCAAATTTCAAGCTTTTGATAGCCAAATCCACCTTGCTAAAAAATCTCTCAACTCTCTCCATCTACCAAATTCACTCAAAGCTCCATTTTCAAAAAGTTAGTAAGCTTTGCATTGAAGCTTACTAATCTTTGAGCTAAACCTTCATCCAAACATTTTTTCTCCATCAATTCTCTACATCCAAGATTGGTCAATTGATTCTTGTGGTTGAATTGAAGCAAATTCTTGAAGTTGTTTTGATAATTCTCTAGATCTACCTTTGGTAAGTTTGGATAATTCATCTTTCACAATGTGATCTCTTGGTGATCTTTGGGATTGATTCTTTGAGCATTATTTTGTGATTCCAATGGTGTTATTTTCTCATAATTTGATGGAATTTTCGTGCTCAAGTGGATCCATGATCATAAGGTGTTTGATGGAAAGTTTGAACAAGCAATTGCCCTTTTAAAATGTTGTTTTTGCTACTGCTTCTGTGTGCAATCGATTTACATAGTAGTGTAAATCGATTTACAAAGCACGATTTTGCACAATTTTTTGAAAATTATACCGTGTAAATCGATTTACATAGTAGTGTAAATCGATTTACACCTGAACAAAATGTATTTTTTGCCTTGTTTTGGGGCAGCTTTGATCCAAAATGCTTTTTCTACTCACTCCTTGTGATTGTTGGTTTGGATTGCAATTTTAAATGTCCAATTTGTCTTTAAACTCAATGGACTTTGTGATGTAGATGAAGTTGGATAAATGTTCATCAATTCAAATCTACCTAATAGTGAATTATTTAATTCATTTTTGGTGCTTTGGATTAATGATATGTTTAGTGCTTTAATCCATCTAGAGGAGTGGTTGAATTTAAAGATGAAATAATTTTGAAATGGTGATCCAAATTAGCTTATCATTTCCCTCCCTCTTCATCTTATCCCTTTCTTTTTTAATTGTGCTACATGTTAAGGGATGGTGATCTCTATATCATTTATCCAAACATGAAGTACATAGATTGCTATTGAACGGCCTCAAAATATGTGCGACTTCTACATAAGTTCACTTACGATTGCTTAACATAGCGCTAAATTTTGTCCCGATTCGAATAAATGATCATTCGTGGCCCAAACTTATGATTGCAAGCCCACGTATGTTAGTTTGATCTCTTTGATCCAATAACCTTGAGATTCATTGTGTAGAGGCTTTGGTTCTACCAATCCTCTGATGGATCTACAACACCTTTGGTCAATGCAGATCACTTAAACATCGTTGATCATTACATGTTTCCTTGTGAGAATTCCAAAATGGATGATATACTTGACAAAAAGCAAATGCAACTTGTTGTGTAGAGGCTTTGGTTCTACCAATCCCCTAATGAGTTCCAAATGCAAGTTTCAAGATGGTCATCCAACTAACCACTAATTACTAACAATTAACTTTACTTTACGCTTTTATTTTCATGCTTTATGTACCATTTACTTTTAGCATTTTACATTTCATGCTATTTTCATCTTTGATCACTTGAGCATTTACTTTTATGTCATTTTTATTTTGCTCACTTGAGCTTTTCTTTCTTTTTAAAGACACCTAATAATCAACATGAACCATAAAAATCATTAATGATACTTGGACTACATGGTTACTATCCTTTGCATTATGGAGTGATGGACTTCTTGGACTTAGGACTAGAGACCTTGGCCTATCTTGGAGACTTTGTGACTTTATTTGATATTTTGTCTGGAGTTAGAACTCAAAAAGCCATCATTCCAACTGTTCCTAAGACGTCACTTCAGTAAGGCGTTTGGCGTGCCCAATGTCTTTTCACAGATTGTCATCATGACAATTTCCCGAAATCGAGGATGCACGCTGCACCGTTTCTGTTCTGCAGAACGACTACGTCAGCAAATGAGCGCCACGTGCCCCACTATCGTCTGAAACATTAAATGACCTCGAGTTTTGTGATTTTCCAATCACTATAAATAGCACTAAGTGCCCCTCGTGGGACTTTTCACGCTTTCTTCATCCAAACCTTATTATTGAACAAAAATTTCTGCAAAACTTTGTTCTTCATCCATCTTCATCTCAACCCAAAAATGGCTTCAGGTTCTCGTTCTTCCAATGCTCCCAGTTCTAACGCTCCCTCTAAAACTTCCCAACCAAAAATCTTTTCAACTGTTCCAACAGTTAACTCCAAAGGCATGCGAAGGGTTCCTGAACCCTTGGGAACTGCTGAGCGTGAGGCTTACTCTTCTCAATTGCTGATTCCTGTTGGATACTCCAACCAGGTTTTCGCCATGTCTGGTCCTTTATCTGCATGCATTGCTGACTCAACGAAGATCAAGAGCTTTTTCCCAGTGCTTGAGGCACTCAAGCCTGTTGGGTGCTCCAAAAAGGCTACAGATGACAATGAAGATCCTGCAAAAGAAAAGATAGATCTTCGTTTCTTCAACAGAGGGGTTAGGGCTTTTAGGTCTAGCCCTAGTCTTACACCAGACTACAGCGCTTGGCTCGACAAGATGGAAAAAAGCCAGGCTTCGATTTGGAAGAACCTGGGGATTTATGACCTAGTCATGCTGTCGAAGACTGGTCTCAACTACTCCCCTGAAATGCTGGTAGCCTCTTTGCTATTTTGGGACTACACTTACTTCACCTTTCACCTGCCTTGTGGAATGGTAACACCCACTCTCTTCGACGTGGATGCCATTACCGGTCTTCGACCAACTGGGGATTACTTTGACCCAGAGGAAATGTCTGAAGACCAGATTGGGTTTTCAGCTACCAAACCCACTTACACCACCTACATCAACCACTATCATGACAGATTGACAGCTAATGTAACGGACGTGGAGCACATTGCGTTTCTAGCCCTTTGGCTGTCACGCTTCGTGTTCTGCATGAAATATCTACAGGTGACGAAGAAAATGGTCACCCTTGCTACCCAGCTTCACCATGGTCAAAACATATGTTTGGCCGAATTAATACTGGCGAACCTATATGAGTCGATAAGCAGTGGAGCGACTTTGTTAAAGGTAATAGAAAATAGAGCCAGCTTGCTGCTTGCAGGACCCTTCTGGCTACTACAACTATGGCTAAATGCCACTTTTGAGTCTTTCTTACCTCAGAAAACTCAGATAAACGAACAAGCTCCTGAGATAGCCAAAAGGTGTATCGAAGGTACCAGGCTGGCTTTACTGACTCCCACTGAGGATGGGCTGGAACTCCAACAAACCTTTGCAAACTTCGTTTTGATGTTTGCAGGAAGAAAGGAATTCACCTCGACCATGGCTCCTTTCGCCCGTCGAAAGTTTGGTCCAGAATGGTTCACCAGGCCCCATCCCAAGTCATCAGGGGACCCTCATCTGGAAGAGCACACAACACTGTGGGAAGCATTTCTCACTCCCAGAATAATGTCATTGCGCTTTAAGAGTTCCAAGAATCATCTGAGCCTGATCACTTATCAGCCAAATTTGGTCTCTCGACAGTTTGGTATCATCCAATCACTTCCTTCTCCCATTTTCCCTAGGGAGAAATCAATGTTGTATTTTTGCAATGATTACACTGAGGATGCTGCTACCAAGCACATTGGCAGGTACGCTAGTCGGACAGTTCTTTCACTGTTCGACTATCAACTCAACTTCCTCTGTTCACCATCTTTTGAAGACTGGTGGAAGAGTTATTATGCTGAAGAGTTCTTCGATGAAAAAGATTTTGTGGACGAACTCCAGAAGTCCTTCGTTTTGGTCCTTGACAAAATAAAGAAATGTACGTTCACTCTCCAAATTATATTTGTCTTTCCATTTCGACCTATAACTTGTCAATTATAACTTGTGAACGCGTCTTCTTTCAGTCGTTCGAAAACCTGCAGCAAAGAAAGCCACAGAAAGCCATCAGGGAGGAGGTCCCTCTACAAAACCTTCAGCACCGGTAACCAAACTTTTATTATTTCCTTCTGTTTTTAACATCCTGATTTTCGATGTGGCGCTCTAAATCGACTCCATTTGGTTTTCAGGAACCTGCACCTAAGAAACGACCTGCACTAACGGTCGAATCTGCGAGTGACGACGAGGATGAATCTCCCCCTGTTCCTCTTAAACGGAGAAAACTGAAGAAAGATGCCCCTGCTCCTGAGCCTCGACCCATGATCAGAATCAAGGTTGTAGGGAGAAGACCCAGGCCACCTCCCGTGATCATCGAAGAGCCCATGGAAGAGGAGCTGAACGTCTTGCTCAGCAAACCCATTGAAAGTGATAATTCTAGCCCTGGGGCTGAAATTCCTCTACAGGTAGCTCCTCCGACCATTTTTAACTTAGGTGTCGATGATCACGTTCGATTGTGTATCTTTCTGAACCAGAAGATTCTTCCTCTTCTATTTTCAGGAGACCACCGAAAGTTCAGCACCAAAAACTTCAGAGACACAAGACTCTGCTGAACATAGTAGGCAACAAGAGGAGGAATTAGCTAACGATGAAGCCCTTGTCGAAGCAGAGGAGCAACAACCAAAGGAAACTCAAGTGGTCGATTTGACAGAGGAGCAACATGACGAAGAGGATCATGTTGATGCTGGCACTACTTAACTACATGTCGAAGAGAGTCATGTCGATGCAAACGCTACTGAACAACTTCAACCCCAAGCCACCGCTGCTGTAGGAGCGACCACCTCGACAAAGCCCAAGTCTAAAGAAGACTTGGCCCTTTTGAAGCAAACTGATCCCATTGGCTACCTGAATGCCATCATTGAGAGTAGGGGAAGTTCATCTGACCTTAGTCACGATGCTTCTACTGCATCGGGGAAGTCCACTTTGACTTCTCCTCTTGATGAGGCTTTGATGAAGGTCAAGGCTCAGTTCTTCAAAAAGGATCTGATGAAGGCTTTGGAGGGGGATCCTACTGCTCTGTCTTGTCTGGGAGCTTTTCTGAATGCAGTCGATTTGCTTGCTGTGTCTCCAAAGGTTTCCAGCTTTATCTTGGAGTTATACTCCATTGTTGACCAAGTCTCTGCGGACTATAGACGTCAGAGGGGCTTCAACAGCCAGCTCGAAGCGCTACATGGCAAGAGTTCTTCTGCCTGGACCGAGGTAGCTGAAACAACTTCTCGAATTGCAGAGTTTTCGAAGCAGGAGGAAATCGACGCCATAGATCGAGATAATGCCTCTATAAAGGCGCAGATCGAGGAGCTGGAGGCCAAGATAAATGCTAACACCAAGCGCAAAGAGGAACTCCTCTCGACTGTTTCGGACACAGAGAGCCAAGCTGAAGTTACACGAGGCCTAGAGTTCGCTGAGAAGGCCCAAGCCTTTGATGACCAGATTGCCAAACTTTCTCAGGCGACTGCCTTGTGTAGCAAAAGGCTGGAGTTGGAGCAGGCCAAGTATCTTCGACTTAAAGCTTCTATCCCTTTCTAATTTGCTCAGCCATTTATTAACCATGTACTGTAATATTTGTAAGACAATCCAACCATTTTGGCTAATCATTATATAATTTTCCATTTTGGCTCTTTATGGTTAATTTGGTCATTAATTGCTATTTATTTTGATCTCTTGGAGCATAGGTTTATATTTTTTCAAATATTTTCCTAATTACTCTCAAGAGTCTTTTATCTTCAACTAACTCTTCAACCTCATAAGCTCCACCCGAAAAAATTTGGATAATTCTGAACGGTCCTTCCCATTTGGGTGACCATTTTCCCATGCTTCGATCCCTTCGATCCATGGGGAGAATCACCTTCCAAACTAATTCTCCAGGCGATAATGCCTTAGGTTTTACTTTTTTATTGTAAGAGTCTTCCACTCCTTTCTTCTGAATTCTTAGTAGGTCGAGAGCGCGTAGTCTTTCTTCGTCTAAATCTACTAGTTCGTCTAACATCATATCCCAATAAACCTCAGAGGGGATATCATGATGTCTCTGAACCCTTGCTGATTGAAGACAAATTTCCACTGGCAACACTGCGTCATGATCGAAAGTTAGCCGATATGGTGTTGTACCTATGGCTTCTTTTGGGGACGTTCGACAGGCCCACAAGATCTGGTCTAATGTCTTATGCCAATTTTTTGGCTTCTTTCCTACATGCTTTTTTATCAGGCCGATCACTATTTTATTTGCTGCTTCAACTTGACCATTTGCCTGTGCATAATAAGGTGTTGATGTTAGGAGTCTAAAGCCTGTTTCTTGAGCGAATTCCTGCATCTTTCGACCAGTGAACACTGACCCTTGATCAGTCGTTATAGTTTCAGGGATTCCAAATCTAAAGATAATGTTCTTTTGAATAAATTCAATGACATTTTCTTGGTCTGCATTGACTAAAGGAATAACTTCGATCCACTTAGTAAAATAATCAATGCCTACCAATATATACTTCTGGCTCTTTGATGATTCCGGTCGAATCTCTCAAATAAGATCCAACGCCCATCCTCTAAAGGGTCAAGGTTTCACTATTGAGTGAAGTTCGCTTGCTGGTACATGTTGGATGCCCGTATGGACTTGACATTCCTGGCAACCCTTCGCGAACTCAACACAATCTTTCAAGATGGTGGGCCAGTATAGTCCTTGTCGAAACAACAACCATTTCATCTTATGGCCTACTTGGTGAGCCCCACATGCTCCAGCGTGCGTAGTCGAAAGGGCTATGTATGCTTCAGTTTCACTTAAGCACTTTAGCAATACCCCTTCAGGCGTCTTTTTAAATAACTCATTACCCATGAGTACGTAACTCAACGCCCTATATTTTATTTTCCGTTCTGTCAAAGCTGCTGGATTTTGTAGATAATCTACAATGGGTTTCCTCCAATCTTGCTCTGACAAATTGTCTATGAACGATATTTCAAAGTTCCTTTGATCATCATACCCTAGTCTTGTCGATTTCAAATCTGTTGGTGACAGGCTAGTTGCTTTTATTTTTTCTCGGACTTCGATTGCTCTTTGTAATCTCGCTTTTGAAATTTTGTACCCAGATGCAATTTGTGCCAAATCATTGGCTATTTGATTTTCCAATCTCGGTATGTGTCGAATGTTGACCATTTCGAATTTTTTCAATAAACGATTTTTTATCACAAAGTACATAATAAGGTTTTCTCTTATGCACTTATATTCTTTTGTGACTTGCTTAATGACTAACTCTGAGTCTCCCATTATTTCGACTCGAGTTTCCCCCAATTCCAACAATATCTCAAGGCCAGTAATTAGAGCTTCGTACTCAGCCTCATTGTTCGAACAGGTACCTGATATCTTGTACTTGAATGTTGTTGGAATTTTTTCTGGAGAAATAATCACGACCCCTACTCCTGTTCCATCTTTATGGCTGGAACCATCGAAGTAGAATTTCCAAGGCTCTATCTCCACGTAATTTATATTCTCAACCTGAATTGAGTGATCGACTATAAAGTCTGCTACCACTTGCCCTTTCACTGCCCTAAGAGGCATAAAGGTCAATGAGTACTCAGTTAACGCTAGCGCCCACTTGCCAATTCGACTGTGCAGGATGGGTTTCGACAACATGTACTTGAAAACATCAAAATGAGACGAAACGTACACATCAACTGGTTTTATATATTGTTTGAGCTTTGTACAAGAGAAATAAAGACATAGACATAATTTTTCAACTTCGCTATATCTAGTTTCTGCATCGTTCAAAACTCTACTAAGATAGTAAATGGGTCTTTCGACTCCATTTTCATCTTCCTGGGCTAACATGCTTCCCAAAGTTTTGTCGGATGCAGCTATGTACAATCTCATACTCCTGTTGCTGCAAGGAGGCACCAAAATAGGTGGCTTGGTGAGATATCCTTTGATTTTGTCGAAGGCTTCTTGTTGCTCTTGCCCCCATTTGAATCTTTCCTTATTCAATCGAAGTAAGGGTGAGAAGGCTTGAGCTTTTCCACTTAGGTTAGATATGAATCTCCTTAAGAAATTTATCTTGCCCAGCAGAGATTGCAGTTCCTTTTTGTTTGATGGCACTTTCGCTTCCAAGATTGCCCTCGTCTTGTTCTGGTTGATTTCGATTCCTTTCTTGTGGACGACGAAGCCCAAGAAATCTCCAGCTTTTACACATAACGCACACTTCAAAAGGTTCATTTTCAGACCATGTTCTCTCATTCTTTCAAATGATTGTCGAAGGTGGTCTATATGGTTCTTCCTGGAAACAGATTTTACAACAATATCATCAATATACACTTGCATAAAAGTGTTAATAAAATCATGGAAGATAGAGTTCATCGCTCGCTGATATGTTTCCTCAGCGTTCTTTAGGAAAAAAGGCATCACTACCCACTCGTAAGTGCCTAAAGCCCCGGGGCATCGAAAAGCTGTTTTCGACACATCTTCTTCGGCAATGAAAATTTGATTATATCCTGAATAACCATCGAGCATGCTCAGGTACTCATGGCCAGCGGCAGAATCGACTAGCATTTCCGCCACAGGCATAGGATATTCATATTTGGGTGTGGCAGCATTCAAGTCTCTGAAATCTATGCATACCCTCAACGTGCCATTTTTCTTAATCACTGGCACAATGTTTGCAATCCATTCGACATACCTCGTAGCTCGTATGAATTTGCACTTCAGCAGTCTTTCGACTTCTGTTTTGATCTTCGACAGTATTTCTGGAGCGAAGCGTCTTGGACTTTGCTTGACTGGCTTCTTCCCAGGTTTGATTGGCAACTGAAGTTCTACCAATCCTCTGTCGAGACCAGGCATCTCGTCGTAATCCCATGCAAAGCAGTCCTTGAACTCCTTTAACAAATGGATCACTTCCAACCTGAGCTCTGGGTCTATTTTTGCGCTAATGTAAGTTGGCTTTTTCTCTAACCCTTCGCCCAAGTTGATTTCTTCTAAAGGATCCTGCGCTAACATTTTGATGTTGTTCGCTAGGGGGTCCTTTTCGAATCCCAAAGGCTCATCGTCGTAGATGGCGTCGAGCCTTTGTTCCTGCATTTCTTCTGGCATGATATCAGGAGGTTCTGGGTCGAAATCCTTTCCAGGACCTGCAGAAGGTAGCTCTTGATCATTGGCCTGTGTGGCCATATATTTTACTTCGGCTTCAAGAGCCGTTATCATCCTTGTTTCGGCTACATAAGCGGAAATTCGCTGCAGTGATTGTGACTCAGTCATTGTCACTGAACTCGCTTCCCCAACCAGTTGGCTGGATGTCAGTTAGCCCACTGAAATCAATGTGGGACAAGTCTTCTCTGTCCCATTGAAAACCATTCTCAGGGTGCAGGTACAAGGAACAAAAAGCATTTGGCGCTGGCGCCAAGTCGAAGTCAGGTGCTGGGCATGGCCTAATGTGAGCCAAATTTTTGTCGAAGTCAGCTCTCCCTAGGTGATTTACTTCGCCCAAGTAATAGCTCTGATCCGCTTCTATGTTTTCGACCATTCCATCAGGACGCCATAGTATCAACCTTTGGTGCATTGATGATGGTACTGCTCCAACACCATGTATCCATTCTCGGCCCAACAAAAGATTATAATTTGGTTTGGCCGATATGACCATAAACATAGTTGGTCGAAGGATGGATCCCACTTTGAGGTCTAGTTGGATCACACCCATAGTGGTCCCTATTCCGCCTTCATAATTTGACAGGACCATGTTGTGAGGCTTGATGTTTTCATCGCTCTTGCCTATTTTTCTCAGCATAAAGTGAGGGATGATGTTGATGGTTGCCCCACAGTCCACCAAGATCTTATTTATGTTGGTTTCTTCGAGTTTTGCCCTTATGAATAAAGGCTTGAGGTGATTTTTCATCGCCTCTATAGGAGGTTCGAAGAAACCATTTTGCTCTTCAGTAGCGCCATTATCCATGACGAAGTAGCATACTGGCCTATGCTTGGCCATTTCTTGTTCGACTTCCCAATCGTTGGATTCGACCTCCACCTGGCGGTTGAACTCTCTTGGCAAAACTGAGACTATGTTTACCATGATATCTAGGGTGTCATCAGACTCAGCCATTTTCGTCATCAACTTCGCCCTGGTTAGGCCAGACTAGTCTATCGGTCACTGGTTGTCTTTCCAGAGGCTTTCTCTGCTTTCTCTGAGGGACATTTGAACTTGATTCTGGCTTTGGTTCATTAGTAGCTTCCCTCTCAGCCTTTCGCCGCCTCTGGTATCTTCTCCATTGGGATCTAGACATGGGATTCTTTCCCTTGTAGTTACTTGATACCTGGGTCACTTTAGAGGCGACAACCTGAGGTTCTTTCTTGTGTGTCAAAGATGAACCTCTTGGCACTTCGAAGGAGTGCCACCTTTCCTTGCTCGGTCTCTTTCGACCTGATGTTTTATACCACGTATCAACTGGCACATTGGTTGGAGGCCTGAAAGTCAGTGGCCTCTTCTCTTGATTTGAACCCTTTTGGTAGGTTCTTCTGGGGTCATGTCGAATATCAACACTTTCCCTTCTTTTGTTTGCTGCTCTTACACCTTGGATGTGTTCAGCAGCTTTTTTGTCGAAAATCGAGCTACATCGAGGACACAGCATCACTTCTGACTTCTTCTTCTGGCATCTTTGCAGGAAATATGCCAGATTTTCGTTTTCCCGAGGGAAAGCCGTTTTGTTGGCCTGCTCTTGCCTAATGGCCTCCTCTGATGCTTTTGATTCAGAGATTTCGACCATGTTGACATTCATGGTGTCTTTGGTGGCAAGAGTCATTTGCTTCATCTGAGCCTCCAGGTCCTCTGTCTGACCTTGGACTGCAGCCAAGTAGGAACTGGGTTTTGCTCCAGATTTTGGGGCTCCAACTGTCTCCAGTTTTGGGCTTTCAACAACTTTTTGGACTGCTTCAATTGTTTTTCTAGAAAGGCTCCTAGAAAATCTGCCAAAGATTGGCATGTTGACATGATCCTTGGTGACTTCGACCATAGTTATTCCTGGCCTTTTCACCTGGCTTCTGGACGCCTCGATCACATTCACCTCTGAAGGTTCAGCATAATGGGCTTCAGCCTGCAAAGGGTTAGAGTCCACAGTCATGGGGGTCTTATCGGCAAATTTCAGCCTCCCTTCTTCGATAGCATCTTGCACGAGATTCCTGAAAAGAAAACATTGAGATGTTTTATGGCCCAGAAAATTATGATATTTACAAAAGCCTCTTTTCTTTCTTTGATTAAGAGGAGGAACTTTTACCCCTGGGGGCACTATCATTTGGCCATCTTTTACAAGTAAGTCAAAAATTTCATCACATTTTGTAATATCAAAACTGTAAGTCTTTTTGGGGAACCTATCGTTGGCCCTTTCAGGACCAGTGGGGTTTTTCCCACTTGAGGGGACTGGCAGTTTGCAAGAGTATGGTGGCCCTTGTTTTAGCTCCGCTAAATCGACCTTGCTTTCTTCGACGGTTATAGTTTCGTCGAAGGTTTCTGGATCTTCATCGTCCATTTCGACATATGCTATCCTTTCTCTTTTATGAGTTTTTGTCGCCTTGGCTTTTTCAGCTTTAAGGCGTTCTACCTGTCGAACCCTATCGGCCAATTGGGCCATGTCTCTCAGGTGTTGAGTGTCTAATTTCTTCCTAATGGAATAATCTAAGCCTCCTGCGGCTATTTCGACTAACTCATGTTCTGGCACTTGCGTAAAGCATCTTGCTTTGAGTAACCTAAACCTATTTAGATATTCGTCGATAGGTTCAGTGAATCGCCTCTTTACACTGGCCAATTCTTTCAGGCTTATCTTGGTTTGTCCCATGTAGAATTGCTCATGGAACAATCTCTCCAACTGGGTCCAATGGTGGATCGAATTGGGGGGAAGAGTTGTGAACCAAGTAAACGCGTTCTTTGTTAGGGAACTTGGGAAATACTTAATCCTCAGGTTTTCGTTGTTTGAAATATCTCCTGCTTCAATCAAGTATCTCGCCACATGTTCGACAGTAGATTCTGCCGTGTCCCCTGAAAATTTAGTGAACTTAGGGACTTTACATCTAGGAGGTAAGTCTGTTTGTAACACATATTCTGACAGTGGGGATGTAAAGTTGGGCCTACGGAAGCCCGTATTCAACCCATTTTGCGTCATGATTCTCTCGATCATGGCTGTCAGGTTATTTTCCAAACCCATATTCTGGTATTGGATGTGCTGAACTATTTCGTCAGCATTTTGGTTTCTGTTGACTATCCTTACTTCCGGGGCTATCACCCTAGGTTCTTCGACCCTGGGTTGTTCCAATCGCGTCCTAAGGTTTTCTTCGACAGGTTGCTGGACTTGGTTAATAGTGGTTTCTTCCTCTAGAAGTATACCTTGGTTTCCCCTTATTTGCGCCCTTTGGGGCTGTCGAATAGGTTGGGGTACCCCAAAGAAATCAGCCAGACGCGCCATTTGCGCTGTCATCTGCTGATTCGACTGGGTGGCATTTTGTATTAGAGGATTCAGCACTGTACTTAAAGTTTGTGCCAGCATTTGAACCATATCGTGGTTGCTTTCATCCATTTGCTGCCTCAAGACTGCTGTCGAGGCATTCGTAAGGCCATGCGCTACTTGGGACGTTCCTCCTAAGAGTTGGGTCCTACCCCTGTTCGCCATACCAACTCCGGAACCTTGGAGTGGTGAAGAGGCGCTCACTAAAGGGTCTGAAAAAGTGGACGCATCGTTCGTCAGGCTAGCCAATTCAGAAGTTGGCATGCCATAGAGTGGTTCTCGATTTAGACCGCCTGTCGAAAATCCTGGGGGAACATAAGGCCTAGTTCCTGGGTTTCCCCTTGGTGGGGGAGTTCCCAAAGGCATTCTGGGGCCGGTGAACGGAGGTAATGGCCCCGTTTGTGTGACCGTTACTGCTGGTGTTGAACCAGCGGTTAGCGTTTCACTTATGGTTGGGATAACCGTTGTTCCCACATTTGTTTGTGGGATTTCGCTATTGTTTGGCGGATTCGCCATCGCTTCTCTTCTTCTCGTAGTATTGGTATCGTTAGTGTATATTCTACCACTTCTCAATAACATGCAATACTTCTCGAAAAAGATGATATTCTATATAAATACGGTTAACCTTAAAAATCAACACAAGGTCCCACCGGGTGTGCCAATTTGTTTACCGTGGAAATTGGTAAACAACCGCTGATCCTCCAAAAGGTTACTTATTTGGTGACTCGCAGGATCGATCAGATTGATCCTAAGACATGGTTGATTTTTTGGGGTTTGACTAAGTCTAATGATGGTTAATGCCAGTAAAGTAAAGACACTTTATGTAAATTGCATGAAGAAAAGCTTGATAGAATAAATGAAAGCGTTAAATAAAGGCTTCGACGGAGAAGGGTAAATGAAAAGGCAATAAAGTGCTGGAATATAAAAGACTTTGATTAATTTAAATGGTGTTTCACACATACATTCTCAACAATTCTTTCGCTCACACTGGGTACTTGAATCTAGATGAGTGACTTGTATATAATGATGAACACACGCGAAAACTACGTGAACAACTAGTATTTATACTAAACACATCTCAAGTAACCGTTAGGAAGTTACGTTGCTTCGAGATGACTCCACTTGGCATGCTCACAGCATTCGACGCTCCTGATCTTGGCACGTTGCGCTTGGTAACTGCTGGGAACCGTTTTCCCTCCAAAAATTCGAATCTCAAACCGTTCCACCCTGGGCATCAAATGCCTTTGTCGAGAAGTTCCTTCGACGTCGAAGGCAACAAGATTCCTACTTAAAGAAATTCTCTAAGTACCTTGCCACTTTCTGACGAGCATTCGACAGGATCAGCTGGTCGAAACCATTCCTCATAATTAATGGTCTATATTAATAACAAACAAGGGTGTCGAATTTAGGAGCCAACACCCAGAAATAGGGCAGTCACAATTCTTCCAACAAGTCACAAATGACTCGAAGTCACGCGACATGTTCAAAAAAAAGAAAAAAAAGATGACATGAATAAAAAATCATGATGAAAAAGAAAGAGACAAAAAGCCCCGCTAAGTCGGAACTTGAAAAAACAAGTCGCTTAGGCAAAAGTCAGGGCATCCTGTTGCACTTCAAAGTCAAAATCAAAAAGAATTTGTCCAGAAGGCAAGAAAGAAATGGAAAGCCTGAAATACGATAAAGGATTACAATGTGAAATCCTCAGCAAAGAACAGAGTCGCGTGACAAGAAACCCAAAAGAAGCAGGAATGAGTAACTTGCATGTCCAAAGGAAACCTTGTTTGATTCCTCAACCATCTCGAAACTTCTTTTGAGAGATGAATGTTTGTGTCAAGTTAACTGAACTTAGGACTGAAGAACATCATGAAGGGGGTGGGCACCAAATATTTTTGAGCCTTAAATATTTTTTTCTAAAAACCGTGAACCAGGCCATGTTACAACCCTCAAAAGTCCTAATTGGAACAGGGTTTATTTTGAAAGCATACTCCAATGAGATAGTGTTTCCTGACTCCCATTAATTTTGCTAAATTATTGTGATTGGTATCATATGCTTTTGTTATCTTTCACATAAAAAAATCCATGTCGCATCCTGGCTAGTGATTCGTTCACAGGGTTTTGCGACATCTTTTCAAATAAAATATTCAAGAATTACATAATTGTTGCATTAGAATTTTCATTCTTAGAATAAACATTTTCTGCTTGTAAAACAACTGCTTGATATCATGAAAGTTTACGTTTGAGTATCAGCAAAAGGCATGTTACCGAGAAGAGTTATGGAGCAAAGAGGATGCAACATTCAGCCAATCTAGGGCAGTTATGTCAAGATTCAACAAATCTATGAAAGCCATTTGATCAGAAAGGTTATCTTAAAAGCATGCAGCCAAGGGCAAGTTATGAAAGTTACTTTGATCAGCATGGTAAGCTTGAGACACTAGATTGGTTTCCAAGGGCATATCCAGATTTCGTCAAGATAGTTACTATGTCTACCCCAAGCTGAGAACCTTCCTCAAGTTGTGTTATGATGTGGGGTTCATAATCCCATTTTTTTCAGTCTTGCTGCAGACTTCTCCAGTTGAGTGTCATTCTTTACCCATCCAGGTGGTGATCAAACGGAGATTAAAAAAAGCTATGAAGCCTTTTCTCATTTGATGGAGTTCTTTCTCCCTTTTTATTGATATGGAATCTCTTGTAGAGCAGTGCTTTCTCTTGTTACGACATTATTGTTGTTATGTGCTTCCCAAGTAGCTAGACAAGGGCAGTATATTTTCTAAGAAGTGTTGAGACAATTGTCAACTTTTTGGGTTTTCTCTCACCAAGTGTTGAGTCTGATTTAAAATCCCCATACCTTTGAATTCTTGCTGTAATGTGAACTTCTTGGTTCCCCGTGAAGGTTCTCTCAGGTCATTTTTGCTGGAATATGCGTGATTTGTTGTATATTAAAGACGATACCAGTGGGTGCAAGGTACAATATTTGGTTTGTGATCCTATTATCCCCGGCCAAGTCTCGGTTCGCTTTTGATTTTGGGTTTGCATGGTCAGAAGCCTCTGTCCCAGGTTCCCCAACGAAGTTTTCCCTCATATGATGAAAGGTTTTATTCCCTTGGTGTGCTAAGATATCGCTCTTTTTGCAGTATTGGCATTAGTGTTGACTTCTTGATTTCCTAGGAAGACTACACCAGGGCATCTTTTGTTGGAACATGTTTCTATGATATGAAGACTCAATCCAGTATTTTCCAGTGAAGGCCTTGTTTATTTGATAGAAGTCATTTTTCCCCAGTGAAGAACGTATCTCCAGTGAAGAACGTGTCTCCGGTTTCTTCAGTGAAGAACGTATCTCCGGTTTCCCCAGTGAAGAACATATCTTGGTATCCCCTCGATGATGTGGTGTCGACCTCCCCAATGAAGTCAGCATGAATTCCCCGGTAGAGGTCTCGATGATGAAGTATTGTCTCCCTTAGTGAAGTCCGTATGTTTTTCTTCCTTCAAAGTGGGCCTGATTTCCCCAGTGAATGTTTTGACAATTTGGTTTCCATTTTCCTTATTCACAATCAGTATCGAAATCCCCAGTAGGAGTAAGGACTGTGAAACATTTGTTTTCCCCATGGAAGTATGTATGCTTTTCCCTGGGAAGGTTATCCCATGGCATCTCTTGTTGGAATGAGTATTCATGATGAAAAGTTTTCAATCCGCAGTTTTTTCTCCAAGAAAAAGGTTTAAATTCCCCAGTGAGGTTTGGTTGTCTCGATGTCAGTCTGCTTTATTTGAGGCTGATATTGCAATCTCCAGTAGGAATGTTGCTTGAAAAAAACTGGTTCCTCCGATGAAAACGGAAGAAAGATGTTCTATCCCGGTATGTGTTTGATTTAGCAACATCCAAATTATGTTTCTCCTCAGTGAAGTTAGGACAGACAATAACGCTCCTTGCTTAGTTGGATTTGTTTTTCCATCTTGAGTTTATTTCTCAAAGGATGTATCTCCGTTGGCCGTCTTGCTCCAGTGTGTTTCTAATTGGATTCGTGGTTGCATGACAATATTATTTACTTTGGATTTCTGAGGACTTTGAGCTTTGATTTGTGCATTTATTTTGCACGATAATACTTTATCTCCTCAGCAGGAATAATGTGGCATTTCCCCAGGAAGTCATATCTCGTTTCCCCAGGAAGTCATATCTCATTTCCCCAAGAAGTCATATTTCATTTTCCCAGGAAGTCATATCTCTTTCCCCGGGAACCCACATTTCTATCCCCAGAAAGTCGTTTCTTTTTGCAATCCTCCATGATAACAAGCAACATGTATCTTTGTTTGAGCAACTCGTGCTTCCCTGTACAATTCGATGTAACATTTTTTTGCTATTTCCTCTATGAGTGGTTAGCTTGCAGTCCGTCGTCAGTTTACGCCAGTGGATAGCAAGACATTCAAATTCACAGAAATTGCTCGTTGTGAAATCTTTGCAAGTGGAAGTCTCTTTATTTGAGACAACTTACATATTACACTTTCCAGGCGGATTTCCTTGGTTAAGGAAGAAGTTGAGACCCGTTCTAGGTGAAACACCAGAAGTTTGGGGAACATATGATATTTTCTCTTTCTACCTTTAGTGAACGTTGGTAGAGCATCGACAGTGAACGTCGGTGTTTCTTATCCTTTTGCTATCATCAGTGAACGGTGGTGGTTCCTCGTCAGTGAACGGTGATGGTATGATATTTTCAAAATCTACCTTCAGTGAATGTTGGTAGTGCATCAGCAGTGAACATCGGTGTTTCTTATCCTTTTGCTATCATCAGTGAACGGTGGTGGTTCCTCGTCAGTGAACAGCGATGGTATGATATTTTCAAATTCTACCTTCAGTGAACGTTGGTAGTGCATCGGCAGTGAACGTCGGTGTTTCTTATCTTTTTGCTATCATCAGTGAACGGTGGTGGTTCCTCGTCAGTGAACGACGATGGTATGATATTTTCTCTCTACCTTCAGTGAACGTTGGTAGTACATTGGCAGTGAACATTGGTGTTTGTTATCTTTTTGCTATCATCAGTGAACGGTGGTGGTTCCTCGTCAGTGAACGACGATAGCATGACATTTTTAAAATCTACCTTCAGTGAACGTTGGTAGTACATCGGCAGTGAACGTTGGTGTTTGTTATCTTTTTGCTATCTTCAATGAATGTTGATAGTTCATCGTCAATGAACGGCGGTGATATTATATTTTTATCTCTACCTTCAGTGAATGTTGGTAGTACATCGGTAGTGAACGTTGGTGTTTGTTATCTTTTTTCTATCTTCAGTGAACGTTGGTAGTACATCGGCAGTGAACGTCGGCGTTTGGTTATTTTTTTGCTATCATCAGTGAACGTTGATAGTCCATCGTTAGTGAACGGCGGTGATATTATATTTTCTCTCTACCTTCAGTGAATGTTGGTAGTACATCGGCAGTGAACGTTGGTGTTTGTTATCTTTTTTCTATCTTCAGTGAACGTTGATAGTCCATCGTCAGTGAACGGCGATGGTATGATATTTTCTCTCTACCTTCAGTGAACGTTGGTAGTACATCGGCAGTGAACGTTGGTGTTTGTTATTTTTTGCTATCATCAGTGAACGTTGATAGTCCATCGTCAGTGAACGGCAGTGATATTATATTTTCTCTCTACCTTCAGTGAACGTTGGTAGTACATCGGCAGTGAACGTTGGTGTTTGTTATCTTTTTGCTATCTTCAGTGAACATCGATAGTTCATCGTTAGTGAACGGCGGTGATATTATATTTTCTCTCTACCTTCAATGAACGTTGGTAGTACATCGGCAGTGAACGTTGGTGTTTGTTATCTTTTTTCTATCTTCAGTGAATGTTGATAGTTCATCATCAGTGAACGGTGGTGATATTATATTTTCTCTCTACCTTCAATGAATGTGGGTAGTACATCGGCAGTGAACGTCGGTGTTTGTTACATTTTTGCTATCTTCAGTGAAAGTTGATAGTTCATCGTTAGTGAACGGCGATGGTATGATATTTTCTCTTTCTACCTTCAGTGAACGTTGGTAGTGCATCGGCAGTGAACGTTGGTGTTTCTTATCTTTTGGCTATCATCAGTGAACGGTGGTAGTTCCTCGTTAGTGAACGGCGATGGCATGATATATTTTCTCTTCTACCTTCAACTATTGAGTTGGTAGTTTACCGTCATCTGTGAGTCGGTATATCTTCTTCTCTCTACCTTCAGTGAACGTTGGTAGTACATCGGCAGTGAATGTCGATTCTTGTTATCATCCTCTCTGGTTCTATTCTTTTGGTTCACCAGTGATTTATTTTACTGGTGGGGTTGCTCCTTTGTTTCTTCATTTTTGTGGCATCCCCAATGTTACTTTGCGTATCTTTTGTTCTGTTCATATGCATCCATAATCATAAGCATTGCATGGCATCTTAGAGACAAAAATAGGGCTTGTTTTATATTTAAGTATCTTCAATCGCGTCGACACGAAGATTTGTAACCTTCGTATCTCCGGATAGAAGACACTTAAATAAGGGCAGCTATTGTACCCCAATTTTTGACCCTAAGATTCCCCTATCATATCATGTCAACTTGATCATAACAAGATCACATTAGGGTTGATTCTTCCTCTTTTTCCTATCTTTATGTTTGCTCTTGAGTAATCTCCAAGCACCTTGGTTGTGTATTTTATATACGTGTTGTTGACTAACTTCTAATCGAAATACAAAAAATATTTATCTTTGTCTTTGTATATTTTTGTTTTGTAGGTACCAAGTAGAAGCATCTGACAAATAAGGATTTCTGGTATTATTTTCCTAAAATCTCTATTTGCAAAGAAAAAGAATTAAAAAAATTTCATTTTTTTCACTGTACAATCGATTGCTCCTAGAGTGCAATCGATTGCACAAAGTGAATTTTGCACAATTTTTGGAAAAATACACTGTGCAAATCGATTTGCAATATAGTGCAATCGATTTGCATAGAGTGAAATTTGAAAAAAAATCAGCATTTCAAACTTGTCAAATGTTTGGCTCCAATTTTCCTTCACTTTTGAAAGATGTATAATTAATTCAAATTTTAGTGTCAATCTTTCATTTTTAAGAAGAATTATCATTAATTCAAATTTTGGCTCTAATATTTGAAAGAATTATCATTAATTCAAATTTTGGCTCTAATATTTGAAAGAATTATCATTAATTCAAATTTTGGCTCCAAGAATCAATTACTAAATTACCACTAATCCCAATCCTAAAACTCTATAAATAGAGCCCTCATTTCATTCAAATTTCAAGCTTTTGATAGCCAAATCCACCTTGCTAAAAAATCTCTCAACTCTCTCCATCTACCAAATTCACTCAAAGCTCCATTTTCAAAAAGTTAGTAAGCTTTGCATTGAAGCTTACTAATCTTTGAGCTAAACCTTCATCCAAATATTTTTTCTCCATCAATTCTCTACATCCAAGCTTGGTCAATTGATTCTTGTGGTTGAATTGAAGCAAATTCTTGAAGTTGTTTTGATAATTCTCTAGATCTACCTTTGGTAAGTTTGGATAATTCATCTTTCACAATGTGATCTCTTGGTGATCTTTGGGATTGATTCTTTGAGCATTATTTTGTGATTCCAATGGTGTTATTTTCTCATAATTTGATGGAATTTTCGTGCTCAAGTGGATCCATGATCATAAGGTGTTTGATGGAAAGTTTGAACAAGCAATTGCCCTTTTAAAATGTTGTTTTTGCTACTGCTTCTGTGTGCAATCGATTTACATAGTAGTGTAAATCGATTTACACAACACGATTTTGCACAATTTTTTGAAAATTATACCGTGTAAATCGATTTACATAGTAGTGTAAATCGATTTACACCTGAACAGAATGTATTTTTTGCCTTGTTTTGGGGCAGCTTTGATCCAAAATGCTTTTTCTACTCACTCCTTGTGATTGTTGGTTTGGATTGCAATTTTAAATGTCCAATTTGTCTTTAAACTCAATGGACTTTGTGATGTAGATGAAGTTGGATAAATGTTCATCAATTCAAATCTACCTAATAGTGAATTATTTAATTCATTTTTTGTGCTTTGGATTAATGATATGTTTAGTGCTTTAATCCATCTAGAGGAGTGGTTGAATTTAAAGATGAAATAATTTTGAAATGGTGATCCAAATTAGCTTATCATTTCCCTCCCTCTTCATCTTATCCCTTTCTTTTTTAATTGTGCTACATGTTAAGGGATGGTGATCTCTATATCATTTATCCAAACATGAAGTACATAGATTGCTATTGACCGGCCTCAAAATATGTGCGACTTCTACATAAGTCCACTTACGATTGCTTAACATAGCGCTAAATTTTGTCCCGATTCGAATAAATGATCATTCGTGGCCCAAACTTATGATTGCAAGCCCACGTATGTTAATTTGATCTCTTTGATCCAATAACCTTGAGATTCATTGTGTAGAGGCTTTGGTTCTACCAATCCTCTGATGGATCTACAACACCTTTGGTCAATGCAGATCACTTAAACATCGTTGATCATTACATGTTGCCTTGTGAGAATTCCAAAATGGATGATATACTTGACAAAAAGCAAATGCAACTTATTGTGTAGAGGCTTTGGTTCTACCAATCCCCTAATGAGTTCCAAATGCAAGTTTCAAGATGGTCATCCAACTAACCACTAATTACTAACAATTAACTTTACTTTACGCTTTTATTTTCATGCTTTATGTACCATTTACTTTTAGCATTTTACATTTCATGCTATTTTCATCTTTGATCACTTGAGCATTTACTTTTATGTCATTTTTATTTTGCTCACTTGAGATTTTCTTTCTTTTTAAAGACACCTAATAATCAATATGAACCATAAAAATCATTAATGATACTTGGACTACATGGTTACTATCCTTTGCATTATGGAGTGATGGACTTCTTGGACTTAGGACTAGAGACCTTGGCCTATCTTGGAGACTTTGTGACTTTATTTTATATTTTGTCTGGAGTTCTTGGGGTTTACCTCAAGGCATTGGGTTGTTTGTTTGTTTAGTGTGCAGGTTATTGAGATTATGATCTTTGTTTGTAATCTGGAATTCACCCGTATACAGCCGTTACTCTACCCAATTTTTGCGAAGACTAAATACACTTGAAGTTTGATTCTCTCAAGAGGTCTAGTATCTTTGCTTTCTTGGTTTCAATCCAAAGAATGGGAATTCTATATTGACTCATAATGTCAAATATTGGCTTCTTGTTTGTTAGATGGTTCTTATCCCTAGCTTTTACCTTATGCTTTAGGATAGCTTCTTCTTCTCCTCCCATCTTCTTTAATTTCAACTTCTCCCTCCTTTTAAAAAAAACTCTTCTTGTTTTGAAGCTTGAAACATTTTCATAATAAACTTGGACTTAGGTCCATGCATCTTCGAAACATTTTCATAAATAAATTTCAATCAATTTAATAATACCTTGACCTTTTTTTGTGAGAAGACTAAAAGTCAATCAATCTCATTTCAAACCATTTTTCCACTTTGGCTTTTATATTTAAACTTTTCTCAAAAGATTAGACTCTTTTCAATCCTTGTAGTGATGCAAACAACTATACTTCTACAATATGTAGTGAAGTGAGATATTTTCCACTTGGGTGTTGAGTGAGGCATTGTTGATTTTAAAATCTAAGCCATATCCTCCACTTTGAGATGATGCAAATTCTCCTTTCTCATGACTGTGGGTAGTAAGTATGTTTTTCACACGGACAATTGCAATGATGTCTTATCTCATAAAATCAACCAACACACTTGTGTTTCAAATTTTTAAAAGAGGAACTAAGTGTACCCTGATCCCCTATTGCACGAAATGTGGTACGTAGGCACTAAAGGTTCGCAACCGCGGCGGGTGCAAAAATCATAAAAATATTTCTTTTCTCACCTCCACTATCCATTTTATATACAACACATTTTTATAGCCAAAATATACAGATTTTTTCAAAGAGGTTCCTGCGGAGTACCATAGATGTTTAGGGTGCTAATACCTTCCCTTTGCATAACCAACCCCCTTACCTTGAATCTTTCCCCCTCTTTTTGGGTTATTCTCTCTTTTCCCATTCCTTTGGAAACAATAAAGCGTGGTGGCGATTTTTATTTTGATTTGTGTAAAGTCTAGTCAATCCAATGGCTTAGTCTTGCACATTTCTACCGCTACACTTAGACATTTCTAGGCTTTCATTTTCAAAGATACAATGTAGATATCATGGCTCTGATTCTGTACATACTCATATTTCATGTATTTTTGCCTAAGTTGAGAGAATCTCAGTTTAGAACTTCTTGAGGAAACTAGGACTCAAAATTAGGATTAGAAAAATTCATGCTCGCTTCTGATTTACAGTTCTAATATTTTATACTTCTGAAACCATGATGAAACTTGCAATAACTGTTATGTGTGCATTTTATGTTTTTGTTGAGAAATGGCTAAGCTGCAGATGCTCTAACTGGCGTGGAGATGAAGCTCATCCTCAGAACTTACTTTGTGTTATATGTTTATGTTTCTTCTTCTAATACCGAATGTATAGCCACCCCAGTGGTAGAGTGTGTGCATAAGACATTAGTGTTAAGGGTCCTGAGTTCTAACCCCAGAAACACCCCTTTTTTACATTTACTTCCTGACACTTTTACCCCATTAATTGGACCAAAGATTCTAGATTAATCCCTTTAATTTCTTATCAAAACATTGATCCTGGATCAAAACTTCTAGACATTCCCATCCAACAGCATTGACACTTCACTTACCCATTATCAGAATTTCTAGATGACCAGCTACATCAGAACTTCTAGATTGTGGTTGCATCAGAACTCCTAGAATTTCCTTTGTCCCTAACAACCCTATAACTTTAGTGTACCCGGACCCAGAACTTTTGACCGTCCCCTTTTCTGCTAACATTTTCCTTCTGACTTACAGCACACCAGAGTCAGAGCTTCTTACTTCAGCAATACGCCGATTTGGATTCTGACCCCTTTTTCTCTTATTATTCTTTATCATCATTTTTATTTTCATTAATCAATAATGCCAAAAACGTTTTTATATTCACATACTTTATTTTATTTATTTTAAAACCAAAAGACTACAAATATTTTCTAAAAACAAAACAAGTCCATTTCAATTTTTGTACAATATTCAATATGGTTGTAATAGTTAATTAGATTTAATTTTCTTGCAAAAAACCCCCATTTGTGAATTTGTACACCCCCTCCCCTATTGATTTAATAGCTTAGTATTTTCACTTTTCCGCATTTTTATTGCTTTCATATATTGTTAGTAATTAGGTGTGAATGGCAAGATAAAACAAACCAATAGAAAACCCTAATGCAAGACAAATCAAGCATGAAAAAAATACATTTTCACACCTCGCACCTCTAGGTTTAACTCCACTTGTTGCCTTGAGAAATAAATGGTCATAATACGCACGTAAGACGTCTTAGCAAAAACAAACAAAATACAAGATCATAGTCCCCCGAAGACGCAACAAATGTTGCTTTACGAATGATCTTAGTCCCTGAAAGAAAATGATAAGATATCTTACAACATTGTTATTCATGACTATACGATGACCCTCGCCCGTCCCTTTTACATCCAAATATAGGGTTATTTACCAAATCAATGGTAAGATAACAATGTCAAAGGAAAGAGGAAATACACATGAAAGACTTTTGAGTAGGTAGATTGTTCCTAGTTGCTTGCTCAATTTCAAAACCAAAAACATCCTTTCTATTTTCAAAACAAACACCAACACTTTCAAAACACCTTTCAAACTCAGAAACATTTTCAAAAGATCAACACTTTGTATACATTCTTACGAACGATAATCATCATAAAGTTTTCCTAAACAATGGCCTCTTTACAAAATACTTTCAAAAAACCATACAAAGCACATTTTTAAACAAAAGCAAGCGATCTAGCAAGCAACTAAGAGCCCATGGAAAACCATGGATGGAAAGGGTGCTAATACCTTCCCTTTTCATAATCTACCCCCCAAAATCAAGAAAACATCTTTAAAGGTCATTCCTGTTCTTTTAAGCCTTTCCTTTTGGATAAAACAAAAGTCGGTGGCGACTCTTGCTAACCGCAACATTTGCGATCAAACACAAAATAACAAAGTCAATTATCCAACCGTATCACAGAACTGGCGACTCTACTGGGGAGGATTTTAAAAGTAGGGTTACCTTAGGGTTAGATCATATTTACTTGCTTTCATTGTTTGACTTGTATGCTTTACATTATTCTTCTTTGTTTGCGTTTGAATCCTCTACCCGGATTTGGGATACCTTATAGGTAAGTAGCAATACATTGTGGAAACTGTGTGGGGTATACCGACATGGTCTAAGCAATATCTATGTTAGTGTGACATATTTGTTGGTACCGGTAGCCCTTGAGTAATCAAGGAGAATACGGGGCCGTTGAGTGATGTCATGAAGCACTAATGAACTTTTAGAACCCTTACTTAACAAACTTGGCCTTTAGGACGTAGTGAGATGACCGACTTTGGTGCAGTCCGAAGTTGGTAGATACTCGATAATACAGTCATTGAGGTTTGGTTTTTTAGGATATTTCGGTCGCCATTAAAGAGGCTTGCGCTGAAACAATGCCCAAGGAAACAAATCAATGATATCGAGCTCCTTAGAATCCGGTAACTATTACTAGGACAGGTTTGAGCCAACTAAACTTCAAGAGGGTACTTACCTATGAGACTCCATGCAAGCCTAAACCTAAGGACTTGTTTGCTTTGTTTGTATATATATATACTTGTACATTACATCATAAACATCATAACATCATACTCAGATTCACTAACCATTTCAAGGATCTTAGGATTTATCTTTGTTCTGTTTTGTAGGACATGGATTCTATTTGCAGAAAAACTATTCAAGTCAGCCTTGTAAGAATCCCTCCTCAACTCAAAGAGTTAGCATCCAGAATTCCGGAAAATTCTCCGTTTACCAAAAGACATGGTCTCCTCCTAAACTTGGTCACCTCCAACACTGATGAGGACATGATGAAGGTGCTCTTTCAGTTCTTTGATCCTTTACACCATTGCTTCACATTTCCCGATTATCAACTTGTGCCAACTTTGGAAGAATTCTCCCGACTCCTGAGGATTCCCATTCTCAATCAACTACCTTTCAACGGTATGGAAAGAGATCCAAATCCAGAAGATATTGCTCAAGCTCTACACTTGCAATCATCTGATATCACGACTAATTGGGAAACAAGGAGTGGTGTCAAGGGTCTTCTAGCAAAGTTCTTGTTTGAGAAAGCCAAAAACTATTGGAACTCTTTGGATTTTCAAGCTTTTGAGGAAATTCTAGCTCTCATCATCTATGGGATGGTTTTATTTCCAAATCCTGACCAACTCATAGATGTAAACACCGTAAAAATCTTCATGTCTCGTAACCTGGTGCCCACTATGTTAGGAGACATCCTACATTCTTTTCACTCTCGCACTGTGAGGAAGAGAGGTATCCTTATGTGTTGTACTCCTCTTTTGGAAAGATAGTTTATTTCGCATATTCCCCAATCTGTATTGAAGAACGATCAAGGATCAAGGTGGTCACATAGGTTAATGACGCTCTAGCATTCAGACATTCATTGGTGTTCCCGATCTATAGAGAATGTTACTATCATTGACCATTATGGAGAATTCCCTAATGTCCCCTTACTTGGCATTATGGGAGGTATTACCTACAAACCTTTCTTAGCCTTAAGACAATTTGGTTACGCCCGAAGGGATGGGCCCCATGATATGCTTATCCAAGGAGTGGTATTTGACTACGAGAATGACGATCAAGGTTACCGCCAGAGGTTTATCCGAGCTTGGAGGATGTTGAACAAGGTGGATAGCAAGACACTAGGAAACCATAATTCCATTCCCCTTGAGACTTACCTTAAGTGGGCACGAGATCGTGCTCAAAAACTTGTGATGCCATATCCCTCCATCTTACCAATCATCACGGAGCCTGTAGTTGGAGGAGAGGTTCCCTACACCATCCTCCATCCCGACATGCCTACCTCTCTCGAAGACTTGCAAAAGGGTTGGATTCAGCTTAAGAAAGAACGAGATACTTTCGAAGCTCAATTCTATGCTAGTGAGAAGAGGGTCTTGGAGCTTACGAAGCAGCTACAAGAAGAGCAAAGTGTGAACGCTTATCTCGCGCCAAAGAGGATGCGTTCGGTCTTTTTATCTTAGAAAGTTATTTTGTAAGCCCAAGAGGCATGATGTAATCATTCTTGTTTTGTCTAACGAAAATTAATGCTTTTTCATTCTTTTGTCTATAAAAATTTAAATCTCATTAATCCTTGAAATCATTTGCATATACATATTCCATGCATCATAACATGACAGGTTTTTGCATAATAAGTTTCCTTATCTTTATGCTGTTTATTTCAGCAAGATGGATCTAGAGAAAACTGTGAAGGATCTCCAAGACCATAATTCTCAGTTTCAGGAGACTCTACTAGTCCCATCCAAGGGGCAGCAAGATATGATGGCTTTGTTGGATGTTAAGAAGAAACCAAAGAAGAAAGCTCTACTCAACATGGGTAGAAGGTTCAAGGAGACAGTTCATCAAATCCCAGTAGGAGGAGACTCATCTGAAGAGGACGAGAACCAGATTAGTGAGGTCAAGAGTACTCAGGCTCACTGTGTTGATGATCAAGTATCTAGTGATGATTATTTCTACGAGCAATATCCACCTGCCGATATCAAATACAAGCAGTTAGAAGACAAGTTGAAAGCTGTTGAAATCCAGACCGTCCCCAATTTAGATTTAGATGATTTGGGTTTGATCTCTAGGGTAGTCATCCCCCACGAATTCGAAATACCAATCTTTTCAAAGTACGTTGGAGTTTCTTGTCCAAAACTCCATTTGAAATCTTATGTGCACAAAATACAGCCGCACACCTCTGATAAGAAGCTTTGGGTTACTTTTTCCAAGAGAGTTTGGATGGAACACAACTTGAATGGTTTTATCAATTAAATGGTTCTCGTATCAATACTTGGGAGGATTTAGCTATTGCCTTATACCATAAGTATTAGTACAACGCCGACTTGGCTCCAACGAGTGTTCAATTACAAGATATGACCATGGGAAAGAATGAAGGATTTAAGGAATATACGCAAAAGTGAAGAGACCTTGCTAGTAGGGTCCAATCGCCCTTGACTGATAGGGAGCACATCGACATGTTCATGGGAACTTTATCTGGTCTCTTCTTTAATTTATTGGTTGGTTGCTCTTCTTCTGGTTTCACCAAATTAATCTTAGTCGGCGAAAGAGTTGAAAGTGGCATCAAAAGTGGGAAGATCTCTGTGGCGTATACATCCACTTCCAATCCTATCAAGAAACCTTTTGCTGCAAAGAAGGAAGTCAATATTGTGTACAAAGCAAGGGCCCGTACCAAGAAGAATGATCGTCCATCTGTCAATGCTATCTGAATCTCTAATCCAACTCCTACTCCAAGACCATCTGCAAATCATCAACATTTTGAAACTCCAAGAAGACAATTTACTAGGTTAGGCATGTCATTATCTCAATCCTTACAACATTTTCTCAAGGTTAATTTAGTGACATTGTGTGATCCTCCCTCCAATCCTGATACCTCGTCACCAAAGTATAATCCGAACGCTAAGTGTGCTTACTATTCAAGCAGCCCTGGGCAGGAGACTGACCAGTGTTGGGCCTTGAAGAACAAAATCCAGGATTTGATTGATAACAAAACTATTGAATTCGATCCTCCTCCAATGCCGAATGTAATCACCGCTCCAATTCCGAAGCATGACAAAGTTGTAAATGCCGTTGAAGATACAATTTTTTTTGCCTCAGTTGAAGAACTGATTACTCCGCTGAATACCATAAAAAAGAACCTGTTGAAGGCCATGATTTTCTTGGGCTATGTAAAAGACTGTGTGTGTTGTACAAGACAACAAAATGGTTGTGAAGGGCTGAAGAAAGGCATACAACGCTTGATGGATAGCCACTAAATTCTATTCGAGAAGACCCCACTTGCTAAGAGTTTGATTAACAAATGTGAAGATCTCTTAATTATTACCATCTCAAATAACCTCTTAGGATCACCTCCAAAGGTCCTATTAGGATTTCAAATGAACCCACTATTTCTCCCTTAATAATTACTAATCACCGACCAATTCCATACTCTTCAAACAAAGAGGTACCATGGAATTATGGTGTTGAAGTGTTCTATCATGGGATTAAACAAGATGCGTGGGTCGAAGAAGGAAAATATGATGATGTCGGTAAAATAGCTGGTTTAAGCAAAGTAACTAGAACTGGGAGAATATTTTCACCCAATATCTCACCACCAATTGTTACAAGGACACCCATCCGCATTGTTGTTGCCAAGACAAGTACTAATACAAGAGGGAAAGAGAAGGTTATTGAGCCTGATGTGATTGAAGTACCCTCTAAGAACGTAGCTGATGAAGAACCCTCCGCCCGTGAGATGGACGAGATCTTGAAGATAATAAAAAGAAGCGACTTCAAGATTGTGGAACAGTTGGGGAAAACCCCTTTTAAGATTTCAATGTTGTCATTGTTGCTTTGCTCCGATGCCCATGCCCGGACATTAATCAAGTTCCTGAAAAAGGCTCATGTCCCCCATGAGACAACAACGGACCAATTTGAGAATTGCATGGCTAGCCTAACAACTGATAATTGCTTGGGATTTTCAGATGCTGATTTAACACGTCTTGGGAAGAATCACAATAAAGCTCTACATGTTTCTGTCGAGTGCAAGGGGACTACCTTAGCGCATGTGCTAGTCGACACTGGTTCTTCTCTGAATGTATTACCCAAGGTGGAATTATACCATCTTGACTGTGAAGATTTAGTCTTGAAGCCAAGTGATATCATTGTAAGGGCGTTTGATGGATCAAAGAGGACTGTTCATGGGGAAGTAGATCTTCCGATCAAAGTGGGCTCCCAAATCTTCAACTCCACCTTCTATATTATGGATATTCATCCTGCCTATTCTTGTCCGTTAGGTCGCCTGTGGATCCATAAAGCTAGAGCAGTAACCTCAACTCTCCATCAGAAACTCAAATATCCAGTGAAGGGCAGAATAGTCACCATCTGTGGAGAAGAAGAGTTTATGGTAAGCCACCTTAACTCGTTCAAATACGTAGAGATGGATGGAGAATTCGTTGACACCCTCTGTCAAGCCTTTAAAGTCATGCCACCAATGATTGCTGCTACCAAATGTTCTTCTAATTAGTCTAAAGCCGTTAAGGCCACGCCAAAGATGGTTTCAATCAAGGATGCATGCGCAGCAATTGAAGAAGGAAACTGTGATACTTGGGGGAAAATCCTCGATATCCCATTTAAAATGGACAAGTTTGGTCTGGGCTTCACTGGAAAAGCTCAGAAGGAAGTGAGGCGTGCTTGTGCTGGAAAGCCACCTCTCCATATTGGAAGCCATGAAGTCAACGCCATGAGTATTTATGATGAAGAAGTCGCATTTGAAGCTTGGGTGTATCCAACTACAACGGAGCTGAAGAATTGGCATGCAAAGGACTTTGTGCCCATCTCCTTCATTGAGGAGTAATCTACTTGTTATTGCTTTTCTTTCAATTCAAGAACATGTTGTTTGTAATATTTTAACAATGACTTTTCAGCCATATGCCTGGCCCGGGGCACTTTGGTCCATTCGTCAAGGGTTTTATTTATGTTCATCTAATCATATGATCATTCAGTACATTGGACTCTTTTGCATTCAAATATTTGTGTTCATTGTCTTTCTTTTCTTTCAAATACATTTTTCAAGAAAAATATAGCCATGTATATTACATGCACATACACACACTCTTGCAGGTCCACATCCACTCTGGATCCTATTGCCAATGACTCTACTATTGCCGACTATGACTTTGAATGTCCTATCAACCAAGCCGAAGACGAAGGCGAGGAAGATTGTGATATATCGGGAGAATTAGCCAGACTGCTATTACAAGAGGAAAAAGCTATTCAACTGCGCGAAGAGTTTGTTGAAGTTATCAACCTGAGTACTGAGTCAGATAAGAAGGAAATCAAGATCAGCGCTAATTTGGAAAGCAGTTTCAAGAGCAGGTTGGTTCAGATGTTGCATGATTATGTGGAAGTATTTGCTTGGTCTTATGAAGATATGCCTGGGTTGGATACCGACATCGTCGTTCATTGTCTACCAACAAGAGAAGCCAACCTCCTGTTAAACAAAAGGTTCATTACATGAGGCTTGATATGTCTGAAAAGATCAAAGCTGAAGTGATGAAACAATTTGATGCAGGGTTCCTAGCTGTGACATCCTATCCTGAATGGGTTGCGAAGTTGGTTGCAGTGCCAAAGAAATACGGGAAAGTGCGCATGTGTGTAGACTATAGGGGTCTGAATAGGGAAAGCCCCAAGGATTACTTTCCTCTACCATACATTGACGTCTTAGTTGATAATAATGCTCAACATAAAGTCTTCTCTTTCATGGATGGCTTCTCAGGCTATAATCAAATAAGGATGGCCCCCGAAGATATGGAGAAGACTACTTTCGTTACATAATGGGACACCTTCTGATATAAGGTCATGTTGTTCGGATTAAAGAATGTAGGGGCAACATATCAAAGGGCTATGGTAGTTTTATTTCATGACATGATTCATCATGAGATAGAGGTATATGTGGATGATATGATTTCCAGATCACAAACCAAAGAAGAATATCTCGATCACTTGTACAAACTATTCGAGAGACTGAAGAAGTACAAGCTGAGGATAAACCCTAACAAGTGTATGTTTGGAGTACGATCTAGAAAGCTTCTAGGTTTTGTTGTCAGCAATAAAGGCATTGAAGTTGATTCTGCGGAGGTAAAGGCCATCCAAGAAATGCCAGTCCCTCATTCTGAAAAATAAGTCAGTGGATTCTTCGGCCGTCTCAATTACATTGCTCGCTTCATATCACACTTGACTGCTACTTGTGAGACAATCTTCAAACTCTTGAAGAAAGATCAGGTAGTCAAATGGAATGATGAGTGCCAAGCTGCTTTAGACAAAATAAAAGAGTATCTACATGAACCTCCTATTCTCATGCCTTCAGTTGAAGGAAGACCATTGATCATGTAGTTGACATTACTAGAGAATTCTATGGGGTGTGTTTTGGGCCAACATGACGAGTCTGGCCGAAAAGAGCATGCTATTTGTGATCGGTGGATCTGGAACTGACTGTTTAACGCTGGTTCGCGAAATGTCGCGGAAGCAAGAGTCGCCACCGTCTTTTATTTTCTCCAAATGGAAAGGACAAAAGCACAGAAAAATTCCTTAAAGAGATTGCTCTCGGTTCGGGAGGTAGGTTATAGAAAGGGAAGGTGTTAGCACCCTTTCTATCCATGGTTATCCATGGGCTCTTAGATACTTGCTCAATGTGTTTTCAAAATTGTTTTGTTTGCTTTTCAATGTGGGCTTTAAAAGTTTCTTCGAAAAATTTCAGATCGACTCGTACGTCAGAGTGTTTGAAAAGTTTGCTTTGAAAGCTTTGGAAAAGTGTCAGTGTGAAAAGATTTTTGTTTGTTTTTGAAGAGAGCAAGTATCTACGAGAACCTACCTACCCTAAGGAATTCGTCTGTGTAAATGTCCCTTAAAGTAGTGCCATCCCACCATTGAAAGGTAGGTAGCACCACCGTTGGAGGTGTTCGGGTCAATTCGTTTTTCGGGACATGGTGATCACCAGAGCAATGGGAAGACACCTTAGAAGCTACCCTCATGTCAGGTTCCCGGATCATGAGGACTTACTAAGACATCCTCTACTCGACGATCACCTTTCGAGGCAAGGCAACAGTGAGGCGTACCCTAGGGGTGGTGTGTTCGAATTGTATGTCATGTTTCAGTTATTTGTCTTGTCATGTTTGTCGTGTTCTACGCTTGATTTTAATTTGTCCATTCATTCTTGCATGCATATTTAACAGTTATAAAGTTTGCAGAAAATAAATCTAAGATTATTACAAAGGCGCGGGTCCACATCGCCAAAATTAAACCGGACCCGATTTAGCGAAAAATAAATAAAGCGATCAAAAGCGCGAAAAGTAAAGTTACAGGGCTTAGGGACAATTACATAATTATATAAACGATAAAAGATAAATGCGCAAATTAAATAATTAAAACGAAACTAGGGCGTTGGACCCTTTGGCAAATAATTAAATTAATAAGGAAATTAAAATTAAATGTTTTTTTGTTATTTTGTGTTTTTTTATATTTTTTTGATTTAATAAGGAAAAGAATTTAATTGAAATTAAATTAAAAGGCAAATCCTAATTCTATTATTTTTTTAAGTTTATTATGAAAGATTTAAATTAAAACCTAAATTAAACCTAAAATTTATTATGTACATTTAATTATGAAAATAACTAAATAAATAATAATTATTATTGTGGAAAAAGGGGAAATATTAAAAGGAATAAAAAATATCAATTAACTTAATTCTACTTTTTTTTGATTTTTTTTTATTAGGGAAAAATATAAATTAAACCTAATTTGAAACTAGTTTATTTACATGCCAATAAAATAATTATAATAAAATAGATATTATTTTTTGGTCTTTTTCTGATTTTTATAATGTTTTTATATTTTATAGAAAAAATAAATTAATTGAATTAAGGCAATAAAATAAATAAAACAACAAAAATAAAAGTGAGGAGAAAAAAATATAAAATGCAAACCAAGGTGGGGTGTTGCCCCAGATTGAGAGGTGTAGGCCTGGGAATTATGGCCCATCAAGCCTTGAATCCATTGACTTTTCCAGATTTCATATGATGCATTGACTGTAGTCTAATGTGCTCCTGGGATTCACGCCTCTGATTTGGTCTTAGTGCACACGTGGGTGGTGAATATTGAGTGTATATGGTGAACCTTCATGTTAGGCGCTTTTGGAAATTCGCGCGAAATTCAAAAGATCCAATCACGTTCAGACACGACTCCTTCTTCTTTGTTTTCCTGAAACATGAAACACATGGGCAACGGTTTTTGATCGTGGCTTTAGGGGACTTAGAAGAAAATAGCGACTAGCCCCTCGTCGTTCATAAATTGAGCGCGAGGGTGCCAACTTCTTCGTCTCATCCTGCTTAAGCTATTGGAATTGGTCTGGAAGCATAATTTTTCCTTGGGCAAAAACCCCCAAATTTGAAACCTGCAAACCCTAGAGGACGCTCATGGTAGATTCATGTTTATGCCACAAAAACCCAATTAATTATGATGGTTAGTTCACAAACTTCATAAGAAGCATGAATATACAAACAAAAATGCAAAAAGATGTCTAAATCATGCTATGCGATTTCAAGATGTTCTTGGTACAGTTTGAGTTTGTGATACCGTTTCAGGGTGTTTCAATGGATGTTCTTGGTTGGAATTTGATCAGGAGTGCCTGAGGATGCTAATGGAATGAGAGTTGATGCTTGAATCGACCTAAAACCTTGAATTCAGTATTGAACTTTTTAAGGATTTTTGCAAGTTTTTTTTTGTCAATTGCTGCGCAGTATGGAGTCTTAGAGCATTAGGGTTGTGTTCACATACTTGTATGGAAGCAATTAGGTTAAAAAGATTGAATAAAATCCATTGCTTTGATGATTTTTGGATATTTGATTTCATGGATCTTTTCAAATCTTTTCCTCATAGTTTTTGTATCAAATCTGATCAATTAGCACCAAAGCTTGCCATAATCAATTAAGCACGAAATATTGAAATTAGAATGTGCATAAAAAGATTTTTTAGGTTAGGTTTGATATTTTTCATATATTAAAATCATTTAAATGAATATAAATTAATATTAATTCAAATAAATAATTAAAAAATATGAGAATACTTCCCTTTGGGCCTAGTGGTCGTGCATAGGCTTGGCATGAAGAAACTTGGAAGAAAAATGGGCCCATTTGCATTTTTAGGCCTTTTGCATCAATGTTGACTTTCAAAAATTTCCAAAAATTTCCCAACTTCCACAAGGCATAACTTGGTCAATTTTTAAGCTTTTCACATGTTCTTGGACATTTTGGAAAGGTCTTTGAGTCCTTTAACCAATGCCTTTGGTCCCATGTCATTTTGATTTACCAATCTCAAGTTATGGCCTTTGACTTAAAGTCCCTTTTTGTTGACTTTTGAAAATGACCTATAATGTTGAAATTGATAACTTTTTGTGAGAGCATTTCTTGGACTTGGAACATGAAGATGAATTGTAGGAAATGTCTTTCTCTTCAAAATGAGCTTTGGATGGAATTTTTCTGATAATCCATGTGAAAGTTATGCCCTGGTCAATTTCAGTTGACTTTTTCAGCTGTCCAAATATAGCAACTTTTGCATCTTTGATGATTTCTGAGCCAAATTTTGAGAATCATGATCAAGAATTGATCAAATGATGTTTGTGGCTTCAAAATGATATATTGACCAAAAATTTGAACTTTTGACTGTCAAATGACCATTTTGCCCCTACAGTTGACTGTAGTGCAATCTAGGGTTTTGACTGTGCAATTTTGAGCTGACTGCCTTGAAACTTGATGTGAGGATGCTTGACCATCTTTGTGGGCATATGAGACTTGATTGGGCCTTTGAAAAGTTCATTTGCTTGACCATAACTCAAACCCTAGTTTTGACTGTATAAGAGACAGTTGAGCTGCACAACCCTGGGGGAATTTTGTGACCTTGACTTGGCAATTTCTTGATGAATATGGGAGGGCAAATTTTGGGGTACAACAGTTGCCCCTGTTCAATCTTCTTAGACCTGAGGATGCAGATTGGCTGACGTGCCTTTCGTAATCCGAGGGTAGAAGATGATTGGACACTAGAGTGCCCAGAAATTTGCGCTCACATAGTAGCAATGATGACGAGGGAATGGGCTTGTAGATGCCATTTGGAGATTGCTGGATAGGATGATGGGCTTATAGATGCCATCTGGATGTTGATCGGGTAGGAGATTCCTTAGCGAGAACCTGCATACCTGCAAAACAGAAAAATGAGTACCTGACACGTCGCAGGGGCTGATTTTGGATGCTTGGTATAGATGTGTCCTGACTGGTTACAGGAACTGAGTCTGGAGCTTCAAACGCTGATGAATGAACCAGGGATGGTTACTGCCTTAGCATGAATGGTAAGAGAACCTTGGATGATTTTAATTTCAACCACGCTCGTTGAGAAAATCTTGGTGAGGATTACCATCTTCGTAGTGTCAGGAAGAGAACCAAAGGACAATATAATCTCAAAGGGAGTCACCTCACTCACCGTTGGAGAGGGAACTATAGGAAATTACAATCTGAAAGGAAATATCACCTCACGCTCATGTCGGAGAGGGAAACATATTGAAAGGGAATTACCACCTCATTCGCCGTTGGAGAGGGGACCATAAGAGAATATCACCTCACGCTCATGCCGGAGAGGGGAACATCTGAAGAAGGAATTACCACCTCACACGCCGCTGGAGAGGGGACCATAAGAGAATATCACCTCACGCTCATGCCGGAGAGGGGAACATCTGAAGAAGGAATTACCACCTCACACGCCGTTGGAGAGGGGACCATAAGAGAATATCACCTCACGCTCATGCCGGAGAGGGGAACATCTGAAGAAGGAATTACCACCTCACACGCCGTTGGAGAGGGGACCATAAGAGAATATCACCTCACGCTCATGCCGGAGAGGGAAACATCTGAAGAAGGAATTACCACCTCACACGCCGTTGGAGAGGGGACCATAAGAGAATATCACCTCACGCTCATGCCGGAGAGGGAAACATCTGAAGAAGGAATTACCACCTCACACGCCGTTGGAGAGGGGACCATAAGAGAATATCACCTCACGCTCATGCCGGAGAGGGGAACATCTGAAGAAGGAATTACCACCTCACACGCCGTTGGAGAGGGGACCATAAGAGAATATCACCTCACGCTCATGCCGGAGAGGGGAACATCTGAAGAAGGAATTACCACCTCACACGCCGTTGGAGAGGGGACCATAAGAGAATATCACCTCACGCTCATGCCGGAGAGGGGAACATCTGAAGAAGGAATTACCACCTCACACGCCGTTGGAGAGGGGACCATAAGAGAACTTCTACTGAGTCTTTATCAGAAAAATCTGTTTGGAGTCGATTTAACTGGACTAGAGAAGTCCTTGAAATATGTTTGAGAATTTCAACTGCATCTTTCCTGAAAGGTAAAGGTCAGTTATATGCAATGCATGATATGGATCAAGCAATGATGTTCTCAACATAAATGAGATTCGTATGATATGATGCAGTGCGTTATGCATGCTATGATGATGTATGTGATGTTTTATGTATGTTTTCGTCTAGGAAAATAAATCCTCGACGGGTGCCGGGAAGTCATATCCTGGGCTGATGTTGAGGAGGAGATTTTGCTTCCGCTGTGGATGATTCGTTGCAAGAATACCGGTAGGAGGAGATAACTCCGTTGAGGAATGAAACAATTCTGCTGGAGAAAAGATACTCTAGCGATCATGCTGGGGAGTGCTACTCTGTGGGGATAGCGATGCTTTGCTGAGTTGATGAAGATAACTCCGTTGGGGATACCGTTGATGAGTTATGCTGGGAGATTTGATGAATTCCGCTGGGGATATCCTTGTTGTGCTGGAAGTGTTGATAGACTTCGCTGGGGGTAGGAAGATACTTGGCCGAGGACGCTCTTTCCGTGGCTTTTGGCTGAGGATAACCCAGTTATATCCTGTTACGGAAATAGCTCTTTAACTCAAGCCGGGACGACGCGTTCGTGCTCTACGAGGGATAAGCTTCCAGAATCTACTGGGGATAAGCTTATTGCTTGGGGAGATGAATTCCATCTTTCCTGGGGAACGGGATTGGATTCTCTGGGGAAGTTTTGAACTGTATTGGTTGTGTTCTTCCACGGAACCTACTCTGATACCTTGGAGGATAACAATCAGATTGCTTAGACCGCTCTTTATTGCCCCTATTTTTATGGGAGAAGATACTGGTGGAGTCTTGATAACTGCCTTTTGACAAACCTTCTTCTGATAGGCAAGTGACGAGGCGCCGGGACATAGTCGTACGCTTTTGATCCCTAACTTTTGCCTGGACCGCCCTTTCGGGTTTTCAGTCCACCGGGATACCCATTTTTGCCCAAGCCGCCTTTTCAGGTTTTCGACTTGTCGGGTGTACAATTTTTCATTTCATCCCTTATTTTTGCCCGAGCCCTTTTGGTTCGCCGGGAAGCCCTTGTTTTTGCCTAGGTGTGTCAACCTAGCGGGTCTTTGATTTTGCGTAGTATCTTTTCGACTATGTCCGTGCTTTCAGAATGTAGGGAGTTGCCCCTGTTATAAGTGTTTTGTCGTGCCACCAGAAGGTGTTTGATCAGGTCAGATTTGTTGTTGGAGTGCCCCAGGTGGCTCATGCGGAGATTTGCCCCAGGCTATTTGACTTTTGAGAGATTCTCCGAATCTTGACTGGATTGCCCCAGATGACGGACCATGATTAGGTCGTGCCCCTTGATTGGAGATACTCTTGTTCACTAGGTATTTCTCGTGCGAATTTCCCTGCTGTTCAAACAAAAAGTCATATGCAAACAAAGTTATGTCAAAAACGCAAAGCTTATGTCTGTCTCGAAGGTTTTGAAAATGCATCTTTTCATAAAACATGTGAATGTTTGTAAAACGTGATGTCAACTCCGTATTTACCGTAGGCCTTCAGGAGTCAGGATACCTTTCGTGACAGTATGCTTTCGAACTAACCCATGCTTCAGCTAGGACTTTTAAGGGTTATAACGTGGCTTGGTTCACGGTTTAAGAAACGAAGGATAAAGGCTCAAATTATTTGTACCCACCCGCTCTTCGTGATGTTCTCCAAACCTAAACTCAGTTGATCGTGCGTTAGACCTTGTTTGAGTCTTTGCTTTGATGTTCCAATAATGGTTCAGATGTTGATGATTTCTTTTGAATAGGCAGTCATTTTTTGCTTTGGTTGAGGGTTTGTGAGACCTCCTTCTTGATTTTTATTATCCCTTTCTTTTTTTGCCTGAACTGTTTCCTTTTTGGAATTACAGTCAGCGGGATGCCCCAGTTTCATAAGTCCCCTTTGTAGGTTTAGACTTTTTGGGCTTTTCATTTATGAATTTTGATGATAACTGCCCGTCCTTATGATTGTTCTGAACCATCACTGTCTTTGTTCATTTTGTAAAGATCTCTTCGGTGCCATTCGTCATGCACTTGGATCAACTGAGAGACTACCCTGCCCCAGGTTATGATTAAGGGTTTTAATTTTCGCAAATAAAAAACTCCTACTTCTTTGGCTCTGATGGGTTGACGAGGGATTATCATCCTTATAACTCCAGTGTTTAGGGGTTGAAACAATGCCTGTACTTCATAAGCGGGGTCTGTTCAAAAGCATACTGTAATGATCGCGGTATCGTTTTCGTCATCCTCCCTCAAGAGGCTTAGAATTATTGATCGAGAGTTGACATCAGAAAAAATATGAAAATAATTTGCGTATAGTGAATACGAATATATTGATTCAAAAATAGACATAAGCGATGCATTAATGAAATAACAATGTTTGATATGAATAAAATGTTTAAACAATCAAAGAAAAATACAACTTGAACATTCGAATGAACAAAAGTTTCTTAGTTTGAACTAGCTATCTCAGATGGAGAATTCTCAGCGGAAGATTTTCATCTCGCCATCCGGCATGAACTCTATCACCCCCTCGTCAATCAAATCCTGGATTTTGTTCTTCAAGGTCCAACAGTCGTCTGTAGCATGCCCCGGGCTGTCTGAATGATAAGCGCAGTGGGTGTCGGGGTTATACCTCGAAGCTGTCCTGTTGGGATCTTTGGGAGGGTCCTTTAGAGTGATCAGATTGACCTCCAGCAAGCGTTTCAGTATAAAGGATGAGGGTATATCAGTCTCCGAGAAATGTCTTCCGGGCGCATTTCGTTTACGTTGATTACCCCGTTGAGGCTGGGCTCGTGACCCTGAAGCAAGCTGAGGAGATTTTCCTTTGTCTTCTTGCCCCGCATGTGGTTGAATGATGGCTGGAGTTTCCACCTTGGCTGTTTGCCCTACTGGATTATTTTGAAACAGCTTGGTGACGAGGACCCGGAGCTCTTCTTGTTTTTGAGCTAAGTCCTGAATGAGAGTCATTTGGCCCACCAACTGCCCCATCATTTGGATCTTCATGGTTGCCAACTCAATTTGTAGCCCTTCCAGCTGATCGTTCCTGATCCCCCCTGCATTCCCTAAGGTCAAGTTCCTTGTGAGGAGAGTCTTTATTTCTTCTTGCCCCTGGGATAGGTTCAAGAACATTTCTCGCAGTTGGGCGTTCTGAGTACGGAGATCTTGGTTGTCTGGTTGGAAAGCCATTGCTGAAATAAACAGCGAAGATGGTAAGTGACCTGCAAAAGGGAGACCTGTAATGCAATGATGAGTATGACATGTATGCAATGTTTTCAAGGACCTCGCGGGGTAAACAAGAAAATTTGTTAGCATTGGAATTTATAGCTTGATTGAAGGACACCCTTGTTGTTGAGAATTCTTCTTCAAGGGTCAAAGGCTCACCATATCCAGTGGGTCATAGCCCCTGATAACCTTAGCTAGGGGATCATTCTTCAGGTGTCAAAGCTCACCATATCAAGTGGGTCATAGCCTCTGACAACCTTGGCTAGAGGAAAATAAATCCTCTTTGCCCTTTGCTAGATGTTTGATTCATCATGACCTGCATCACAGACCCTTGAGATCCTTGAAATGGGTTAGGATGTATGCAATGGTATGCAATGGTATGATGTCATGCTATGCATGGGGTGATGTAGGTAAACCCTGTTATGAGTCCCAATTAAGGACTATAAACAGACCCTGCAAGAAATTCAGTATACTTTGTTATGAGTCCCAATTAAGGACTATAAACAAAACCTGCAAGAGATCTAGTAAACCCTGTTATGAGTCCCCGTTAAGGACCATAAACAACACCTGCAAGAAATCTGGTAAACCTTGTCATGAGTCCTAGTTAAGGACTATAAACAAGACCTGCAAGAAATTTGGTAAACCTTGTCATGAGTCCTAGTTAAGGACTATAAACAGGACCTGCAAGTGGTTAGTACACCCTGTTATAAGTCCCCATTGAGGACTATGAACAAAACCTGCAAGACATCAAGGGTCAGATAACAAGCATACAAGTAGTCAAGTACGAAGGCACGCAAGTCACACAAGAGAAACCCTTAGGGTTTAGGCCAGCATGGGGTTTGGGGTACTACCCTCTTGAAGTTGGTGGGTTCATACCTGTCCTAATCAAAGTAACCGGGTTCTAAGGTTCCCAATATCACTGGATTGCTTTCATTGTTCATCGTTTCGATTTAGCCACTAAACTGGCGACCGAAATATTCCAGGAAAGCAACCCTCAATTGAGTGTAGTATCGAGTATCAACCAACCTCGGACTGCACCAAAGTCAGTTATCTCACTACCCTAAAGAGGCCAAGATAGTTCAATTAAGGTTCCTAAGGTCTGTTGATGCTTCACGACACCACACGGAGGCCCCGTACTCTCCTTGACTGAACTCAAGGGTTACCGGTACACACCAAAGTGCCACATCAACGTAGCAGACTGTTTCAACCATGTCGGTATACCCCGCACAGTTCCCTCACAGCCTTGTTGCTACTTTCTAAGAAGGTATCCCCAGATCCGGGTTAGGATCTATAGAACTCCCAATACAGTCCCACAAATTTAAAGCAAGCAAAGCAATACAATTGAAAACACAGTTCTGAACTAACCCTAAGGTACACCTCACTTTAAGAATCCCCAGCAGAGTCGCCAGTTCTGTGATCGGTGGATCTGGAACTGACTGTTTAACGCTGGTTCGCGAAATGTCGCGGAAGCAAGAGTCGCCACCGTCTTTTATTTTCTCCAAATGGAAAGGACAAAAGCACAGAAAAATTCCTTAAAGAGATTGCTCTCGGTTCGGGAGGTAGGTTATAGAAAGGGAAGGTGTTAGCACCCTTTCTATCCATGGTTATCCATGGGCTCTTAGATACTTGCTCAATGTGTTTTCAAAATTGTTTTGTTTGCTTTTCAATGTGGGCTTTAAAAGTTTCTTCGAAAAATTTCAGATCGACTCGTACGTCAGAGTGTTTGAAAAGTTTGCTTTGAAAGCTTTGGAAAAGTGTCAGTGTGAAAAGATTTTTGTTTGTTTTTGAAGAGAGTAAGTATCTACGAGAACCTACCTACCCTAAGGAATTCGTCTGTGTAAATGTCCCTTAAAGTAGTGCCATCCCACCATTGAAAGGTAGGTAGCACCACCGTTGGAGGTGTTCGGGTCAATTCGTTTTTCGGGACATGGTGATCACCAGAGCAATGGGAAGACACCTTAGAAGCTACCCTCATGTCAGGTTCCCGGATCATGAGGACTTACTAAGACATCCTCTACTCGACGATCACCTTTCGAGGCAAGGCAACAGTGAGGCGTACCCTAGGGGTGGTGTGTGCGAATTGTATGTCATGTTTCAGTTATTTGTCTTGTCATGTTTGTCGTGTTCTACGCTTGATTTTAATTTGTCCATTCATTCTTGCATGCATATTTAACAGTTATAAAGTTTGCGGAAAATAAATCTAAGATTATTACAAAGGCGCGGGTCCACATCGCCAAAATTAAACCGGACCCGATTTAGCGAAAAATAAATAAAGCGATCAAAAGCGCGAAAAGTAAAGTTACAGGGCTTAGGGACAATTACATAATTATATAAACGATAAAAGATAAATGCGCAAATTAAATAATTAAAACGAAACTAGGGCGTTGGACCCTTTGGCAAATAATTAAATTAATAAGGAAATTAAAATTAAATGTTTTTTTGTTATTTTGTGTTTTTTTATATTTTTTTGATTTAATAAGGAAAAGAATTTAATTGAAATTAAATTAAAAGGCAAATCCTAATTCTATTATTTTTTTAAGTTTATTATGAAAGATTTAAATTAAAACCTAAATTAAACCTAAAATTTATTATGTACATTTAATTATGAAAATAACTAAATAAATAATAATTATTATTGTGGAAAAAGGGGAAATATTAAAAGGAATAAAAAATATCAATTAACCTAATTCTACTTTTTTTTGATTTTTTTTTATTAGGGAAAAATATAAATTAAACCTAATTTGAAACTAGTTTATTTACATGCCAATAAAATAATTATAATAAAATAGATATTATTTTTTGGTCTTTTTCTGATTTTTATAATGTTTTTATATTTTATAGAAAAAATAAATTAATTGAATTAAGGCAATAAAATAAATAAAACAACAAAAATAAAAGTGAGGAGAAAAAAATATAAAATGCAAACCAAGGTGGGGTGTTGCCCCAGATTGAGAGGTGTAGGCCTGGGAATTATGGCCCATCAAGCCTTGAATCCATTGACTTTTCCAGATTTCATATGATGCATTGACTGTAGTCTAATGTGCTCCTGGGATTCACGCCTCTGATTTGGTCTTAGTGCACACGTGGGTGGTGAATATTGAGTGTATATGGTGAACCTTCATGTTAGGCGCTTTTGGAAATTCGCGCGAAATTCAAAAGATCCAATCACGTTCAGACACGACTCCTTCTTCTTTGTTTTCCTGAAACATGAAACACATGGGCAACGGTTTTTGATCGTGGCTTTAGGGGACTTAGAAGAAAATAGCGACTAGCCCCTCGTCGTTCATAAATTGAGCGCGAGGGTGCCAACTTCTTCGTCTCATCCTGCTTAAGCTATTGGAATTGGTCTGGAAGCATAATTTTTCCTTGGGCAAAAACCCCCAAATTTGAAACCTGCAAACCCTAGAGGACGCTCATGGTAGATTCATGTTTATGCCACAAAAACCCAATTAATTATGATGGTTAGTTCACAAACTTCATAAGAAGCATGAATATACAAACAAAAATGCAAAAAGATGTCTAAATCATGCTATGCGATTTCAAGATGTTCTTGGTACAGTTTGAGTTTGTGATACCGTTTCAGGGTGTTTCAATGGATGTTCTTGGTTGGAATTTGATCAGGAGTGCCTGAGGATGCTAATGGAATGAGAGTTGATGCTTGAATCGACCTAAAACCTTGAATTCAGTATTGAACTTTTTAAGGATTTTTGCAAGTTTTTTTTTGTCAATTGCTGCGCAGTATGGAGTCTTAGAGCATTAGGGTTGTGTTCACATACTTGTATGGAAGCAATTAGGTTAAAAAGATTGAATAAAATCCATTGCTTTGATGATTTTTGGATATTTGATTTCATGGATCTTTTCAAATCTTTTCCTCATAGTTTTTGTATCAAATCTGATCAATTAGCACCAAAGCTTGCCATAATCAATTAAGCACGAAATATTGAAATTAGAATGTGCATAAAAAGATTTTTTAGGTTAGGTTTGATATTTTTCATATATTAAAATCATTTAAATGAATATAAATTAATATTAATTCAAATAAATAATTAAAAAATATGAGAATACTTCCCTTTGGGCCTAGTGGTCGTGCATAGGCTTGGCATGAAGAAACTTGGAAGAAAAATGGGCCCATTTGCATTTTTAGGCCTTTTGCATCAATGTTGACTTTCAAAAATTTCCAAAAATTTCCCAACTTCCACAAGGCATAACTTGGTCAATTTTTAAGCTTTTCACATGTTCTTGGACATTTTGGAAAGGTCTTTGAGTCCTTTAACCAATGCCTTTGGTCCCATGTCATTTTGATTTACCAATCTCAAGTTATGGCCTTTGACTTAAAGTCCCTTTTTGTTGACTTTTGAAAATGACCTATAATGTTGAAATTGATAACTTTTTGTGAGAGCATTTCTTGGACTTGGAACATGAAGATGAATTGTAGGAAATGTCTTTCTCTTCAAAATGAGCTTTGGATGGAATTTTTCTGATAATCCATGTGAAAGTTATGCCCTGGTCAATTTCAGTTGACTTTTTCAGCTGTCCAAATATAGCAACTTTTGCATCTTTGATGATTTCTGAGCCAAATTTTGAGAATCATGATCAAGCATTGATCAAATGATGTTTGTGGCTTCAAAATGATATATTGACCAAAAATTTGAACTTTTGACTGTCAAATGACCATTTTGCCCCTACAGTTGACTGTAGTGCAATCTAGGGTTTTGACTGTGCAATTTTGAGCTGACTGCCTTGAAACTTGATGTGAGGATGCTTGACCATCTTTGTGGGCATATGAGACTTGATTGGGCCTTTGAAAAGTTCATTTGCTTGACCAGAACTCAAACCCTAGTTTTGACTGTATAAGAGACAGTTGAGCTGCACAACCCTGGGGGAATTTTGTGACCTTGACTTGGCAATTTCTTGATGAATATGGGAGGGCAAATTTTGGGGTACAACACTATTTATTACCTGAGCAAAAAGTTTACCGACTGTGAAACCAGATATTCACTGCTCGAGAAAGTTTGCTACGCTCTGGCATGGGCTGCTCGCTGGCTAAGACATTATATGTTGACTCATACCACTTTGTTGATTTCTAAGATGGAACCAATCAAGTACATCTTCGAGAAACCTGCCCTTTCTGAACGGATAGCCAGATGGCAAATGATCTTGACTGAGTACAAATTCAATAGACTAAGCAAAAGACCATCAAAGGAAGCGTACTAGCTGATCATTTGGACCATCAAGCTGTGGATGATTATCAGTCAATGAACTTTGACTTCCTTGATGAGAACATCATGCTGGTAACCGACTGTACAAAACCTGGACCATATGATGGACCTGAACAAGGATCTCGATGGACTATGGTCTTCGATGGGGCTTCCAACGCCTTAGGTAACCGAATTGGTGTTGTAATCATCTCTCCTGAAGGTTACCACACTCTATTCACTTCCAGATTATGCTTCGATTGCACGAACAATATGTCCGAGTATGAAGCATGCATCTTAGGTCTGAAAGATGCTATTGACTTAAGGATCAAGCATTTGGATTTGTTCGGGGAATCTGCTCTAGTGATCAGCCAAGTAAAAGGAGATTGGGACACTGAACACCCTAATCTAACCCCTTATAAGGAACTTGTGTTATCCCTGATTCCCTACTTCGAAGAGATTACCTTTGAGCACTTCCCTAGGGAGGAAAACAAGTTGGCTGACGATTTGGCAACCATGTCTTCAATGTTCAAAGTCAGATGGGACAACGAAGCCCCTATGATTACAATTGAAAGATTCAATGAACCTGCATATTGCTGTGAGCTTGACACCGATGTGGAAAAGCCTTGGTACCATGAGGTGATGAGATATCTTGAAGCATAAGAGTATCCCGAGGGAGAATCCATCAATGACAGAAAGTTCTTACGAAGATTTGCAGCCAAATTCTTCCTAAGTAACAGAATATTGTACAAACGCAACCATGATTCAACTCTACTCCGATATGTGGACAAGAAAGAGGCTGAGGAAATCATGGAAGACATGCACGATGGTCTCTTCAGTACTCACTCAAGTGGACATACGATGGCTAAGAAAATCTTAAGAGTCGATTACTATTGGTCAATGATGGAGACTGATTGCCATCAACATTCAAAAACATGTCACAAATGTAAAATCTATGCTGACAAGGTCCATGTGCCTCCTATCCCTCTGAATGTCATGACCGCCCCGTGGCCATTTGCAATGTGGGGCATTGACATGATTGGAGAGATAAAGCCCACCACTTCCAACGGACATCGCTTCATTTTTGTTGAAATCTACTATTTTACCAAATGGGTCGAAGCCGCTTCTTTTTCCTCAGTCACAAAGAATGTGGTAACAAGATTTATCAGACACAACCTCATCAGCTATTACAGTATCCCCGAAAGGATTATCACCGACAATAGGAATAACCTCAAAAATGCTATGATTACTGAGCTTTGCATTCAGTTTAAGATCAAGCATCATAATTCTTCTCCATATAGACCGAAAATGAATGGCGCAGTCGAAGCGACCAATAAAAATATCAAGAAGATTATGCAGAAAATGGTAGTAACCTATAAGGATTGGCATGAGATGTTGCCATTTGCTCTACATGGCTACTGCACTTCAGTTAGAACATCAACTGGGGAAACTCCCTTTTCCTTAGTCTATGGCATGGACGTTGTTCTTCCGGTGGAGGTTCAGATTCCCTCGCTGAGGATTTTGATTGAGGCAGGTTTAGGCGAAGATGAATGGATTCAAACGAGATTGGATTAGCTGAACTTGATCTATGAAAAATGATTAGTTGTTGTTTTCCATGGTTAGACGTACCAAAAACGGATGATCAAGGCTTTCAACAAAAAGATCAAGCCTCGAATATATCAAGCTGGTGACTTGGTGTTAAAATGCATCATTCTACCACAAGGCGACCCCAGAGGCAAATTGACTCCTACCTATGAAGGGCCATTTGTTGTCAAGAGAGTTTTCTCTGGCGGTGCCATGATGCTGACTATCATGGATGGTGAAGATTTCCCACATCCTATAAACGCGGACATAGTTAAAAAATACTACGCATAAGAAACCTGCTAGGTTGACACACCTAGGCAAAATAAGGGCATCCCGGAAAACCAAAGGTTTGGGAAAAAATTAGGGATATATGCAAAAGATTGTACACCCGACAAGTTGAAAACCCAAAAGGGTGACTTGGGAAAAAATGGGTATCCTGGTGGACCGAAAACCCGAAAGGGCGGTCCAAGAAAAATTTAAGGATTAAAAGCGTATGACTATGTCCCATAGAATCACCATGGTAAATTTTATTACCAAGGTCCAATTTCAAACAGTCCAAGATCAATCGGATCAACTTCTATCAACGGTAAGGGACATTCGAAGACATTGGGGCAATAGCAGAGTTGGAAGGCAATGATATCATTTCACATGACTATTTGTTTTTAATTTTTTTTTCCTTTCAACGATTTCCTCTTACTAGGATCTTCGTCTCTCTGTACAAAAATACCTATTCATGGGCAAAATATCAATACAGATATACTTTGAAGTGCAAAATTTTTGTCTTTGTTTTGAATGCAAATTTGTCCAATGACTAAATGAACATATGCATATGGACATAATTAAAATTGTTCGGCACATATGACCCAAGAAGTAACAGGCACCTCTTTAATGAATATGGAATACCCCCACAGAGTTATTCCATTAACATCCTCCTCAACAAAGTTACTCATAAAGTCTCTTTGTATATGATAATCCCCAACCAAAGTCTCAATCTCTTGGAAGCTCTATCTCAAGATGAAGTCGAATTTTACAAGTTGAAGCCTCGTAGATCTCTTCCTGAAAGAAACTCACCTACTCAACATGGTTTATTTCCCCAACAGGTTTTATTTCCCCAACAACAAACGAGGAACCACAAAATTCCCCAGCTGAGTATATCCTCCCCAATCGAGTCTATATTCCCCCGACATAGTCTGTCCTCCTCAGCTGAGCCTGTCTTCCCCAGCTGAGTATATCTTCCTCATCCGAGGCTATTATCCCCAAATGGAGTCCATCCTCCCCAGATGAGTTTATCTTCTCCAGTTTGAGTTTTCTTTCATACTGTTGCAACTCATAGGGCCATAACCCATAATCCTCAGTAAAGCTGTCAGCAAGCCTGTACTATTTCCAGAAAGATACTATGAAGCCTCGACCCGACCAGATAATAGCACAATTTTCAAATTATTACTGAAGCCTAGATCCAACCAGATAATAGTTTGACTTCTTCAATTGTTAAAGCCTGGGCCCGACCAGATAGCAGTTTAATTCCTACAAAATCATTAGCAAAACCCCTCTTCTCCAATAGAGTTTGCCACTATCCCTAGTAGATTACTGAAACCTGGACTCGACCAGATAACAGTTTTAGTGTCTAAAACCTAGACCCGACCAGATAACAGTTGATCTCAATTTCAAGATACTATGAAACCTGGACCCGACCAGATGATAGTCTAACTCTTCAAAGATATAGAAGAACCTGGACTCAACTCGACCAAGGTTTAACTTCTTTTCCATAGTAGAGTTTGCCTCTACCCCAAAAAGTTGTTGTGAAGCCTGGATCCGACTAGATAACAATTACCCTCAGAGATTCGTTGTGAAACCTGGAAACCGACCAGATAACAACTAAATCCTCAAACAGTTTATTGTGAAACCTGGACCCGACCAGATAGTAATTGACCTTATCAACCTCAGAAATCTGCAAAGCCTGGACCCGACCAGATGACAGTTTTTTCAAACAGTTTATTGTGAAACCTGGAGCTCGACCAGATAATAATTAACTATGATCCCCAAAGAGACACTATGAAGCCTGGACTCGACCAAATAATAGTACAACTTTCCAAAAACCAAGAAACCTGGACCCGACCAGATAGTAGTTACCACTTCAAGTTACTGCGAAGCCTGGATCCGACCAGATAACAGTTAACTTCCGTATCCCCAGTAAGTTGTTGTGAAGCCTGGATCTGACCAGATAACTATTCAATTTCAAGAAATTTTCTATAAAGCCTTGAATCCGACCAAATAACAGTTAATTCGTCTCTCCCCCCAGTAAGTCACCGTGAAGCCTGGATCCGACCAGATAGCAGTTGACTACTTCATCCTTAGCAAATTGTGAAGCCTGGATCTGACCAGATAATAGCTGACATTCAAAAGACATTCCCCAGCGAAAGAACCCTTTCAACAAGGTTTGAAGATATGCATATTCTTCATCCCCAACGGCAAATATGGGATTCAACCCCCCAGAATTTCCTCAGCGGCAATCAGGGATTTATTTTCCCGGACAAAAACATACATATCACATTCATACATCATAACATGTGCATACATTATGCATTTAGCATAATACTACATCTAGAAAACATCATGCATACATCTGCATTTTACTAACTCTTTTACTCACAGGTAAAGCATTAAGTTTTAGTATTAATCAACAAGAGATTTGTGCTGATACTTTTTCCAGTATTTATCAACTTTCCTCTAAATGGCATCTATAAGCCCATTCATTATTCATCTTCAAGTGTAAATTTTTGGGCATTCTAGTGTTCAATCATATTTCACCTTCAAGTCACGAATGGTGGACTCGCCAATCTAACTCTCCAGGTTTAAGAAGATTGAACAGGGGCAGCTGTTGTACCCCAAAATTTTCCCTCTCATTTCTCAAGGAGTCTCTCACAAGGTCTTCTATGACATCAATTTTGCAGTACTGACACATCAATTTAGACTTGGAATTGGCACAAGGGCAAAATGGTCATTTGCATACTGAAAAGTCAAACTTTGACTTTTGATCAAAATCAAGTTTTCAAGAATCATATTCAATCAAGACCTGTTGAAATATGAAGTTTATTTCATCAAGAAATTCAAAAGCCAAAATTCTAAAATACTTAGAATTTTTCTAAGTGTTTTGACAAGCTCAGAACTTCTGATCAGATCATCACCATGATGCAAGCTGATTTTGGAAGAATTCTTAACACAAGAGTTTTAGATCTCAATAAAACCTAAAATATTGCAGAACAGAACTTCTCCTAGAAATGTTGAAATTTCAATTTATAAATGTTCAAAGACACGCCCATGAAACTGAAATACTCAATAGATTCTAGATACTTTCAAGACATATTTTGGTTAGAACTTCTGGGCCAGTTTTCACAAACGTTCAGCCAGGGTTTGCAAAAGTAATTCAAAGAAAGTCTACAAAGTGTGTTACAAACTTTCAGAAAAGTCTGAGAACTCCTTGAGAACATGCTGGAGCGAAAAGATTAAAGGATCAGAAGTTGGATGGTTTGTTCTAAGTTACACTGATGCTGAACTTCTAGCTCAGATCTAAGCTATGGTTCACAATCTCGTAGCATAGGTTTTCTGGTTTGATAAATCTCATCATCATTTATTGCTCACAACCACTTTTGAGTTTTTATCCAAAGAATTTCCCCACGTGTGAGATTAAAGTACCATTGTTGTCCTTGAAAAGTAAACTTTTGTACAAGTTTATGTTGGGCCCATGCTTTGATTTTGCCTCTGAGGGTACTTTTCCTTAATTCAAGCTTACAAATCCAGCTTAGGCACGGCTAAAAGCTGCTAACCACCTTACTTTGTGCATTGAACCTTACTTGTTTGAACTTGCTTCAAGAATAAGCCAGCGCCTAGTGTATGATGGCTGTACTTTTGACTTCTCCAAGCTACTAAATCCTTGCCTATAAATTGAACTTCATTTGCAACTATAAGGGGGTGGATAATTTTAAAATTAGCCTTGAAACCTTACTGAAATTTCAAAGAACTGGAAACTAAAAGCATAAACACAAAAACCTGCTAAGCTTCTGTTTCTTTTCACGACCAAGCTCTAATTTTCTTGCACATCTCTTGGCCAAATTAGAAATAATCCCAACTTCTGTTTACAGACTACAATTCCATCTCCACCAACTTCCATTTCAAAAATCAGAACTTTGATTCTTGGTTGCTCCAGAATTTTCCAGCCATTCCTTAGCTTAAGTTAAAGATTGTTCCATCCTTCTGAGCACGTGAGAAAGATGACCAGAATACCACAGCAGCCTGGACCAGACTCTAAGTCAAAACAATCTTCAGAAGCAAGGTAAGTTTCTTCTGACTTGTATCTCACTGTTTAGACATTTCTAGGCTTGCATTTTCAAAGATACAATATGGATATCATGGCTCTGATTCTGTACATACTCATATTTCATGTATTTTTGCCTAAGTAAAGAGAATCTCAGTTCAGAACTTCTTGAGGAAACTAGGACTCAAAATTAGGATTAGCAAAATTCATGCTCGCTTATGATTTACAGTTCTAATATTTTATACATCTGAAACCATGATGAAACTTGCCATAACTGTTATGTGTGCATTTTCTGTTTTTGTTGAGAAATGGCTAAGCTACAGATGCTCTAACTGGCATGGAGATGAAGCTCATCATCAGAACTTACTTTGTGTTATATGTTTATGTTTCTGCTTCTAATACCGAATGTATAGCCACCCCAATGGTAGATAGTGTGTGCATAAGACATTGGTGTTAAGGGTCTTGAGTTCTAACCCCAGAAACACTCCTTTTTTACATTAATTTCCTGACACTTTTACCCTATTAATTGGACTAGAGCTTCTAGATCAATCCCTTTAATTGCTTATCAAAACATTGATCCTGGATCAAAACTTCTAGACATTCCCATCCAACAGCATTGACACTTCACTTACCCATTATCAGAACTTATAGATGACCAGCTACATCAGAACTTCTAGATTCTCTCAATAACCAGAACTGCTGACTTTCCAGTAATATTAGAACTTCTAGGTTGATAGTTGCATAAGAACTCCTAGAATTTCCTTTGTCCCCAACAACCCTAGAACTTTAGTGTACCCGGACCCAGAACTTCTGACCGTCCCCTTTTCTGCTAACATTTTTCTTCTGACTTGCAGCGCACCAGAGTCAGAGCTTCTTACTTCAGCAATGCGCCGATTTTGATTCTGACCCCTTTTTCTCTTATTATTCTTTATCATCATTTTTATTTTCATTAATCAATAATGCCAAAAACGTTTTTATATTCATATACTTTATTTTATTTCTTTTAAAACTAAAAGACTAAAAATATTTTCTAAAAACAAAACAAGTCCATTTCAATTTTTGTACAATATTCAATATGATTATAATAGTTAATTAGATTTAATTTTCTTGCAACAAACCCCCATTTGTGAATTTGTACACCCCCTCCCCTATTGATGTAATAGCTTAGTATTTTTACTTTTCCACATTTTTATTGCTTTCATATATTGTTAGTAATTAAGTGTGAATGGCAAGATAAAACCAACCAATAGAAAACCCTAATGCAAGACAAATCAAGCATGAAAAAAATACATTCGCACACCTTGCACCTCTAGGGTTAACTCCACTTGTTGCCTTGAGAAATAAATGGTCATGATACGCACATAAGACGTCTTAGCAAAAACAAACAAAATACAAGATCATAGTCCCCCGATGACACTGCGAATGTTGCTTTACGAATGATCTTAGTCCCTGAAAGAAAATGCTAAGATATCTTACAACATTTCTATTCATGACTATATGATGACCCTCACCCGTCCCTTTTACATCCAAAGATAGGGTTACTTACCAAATCAATGGTAAGATAACAATGTCAAAGGAAAAAGGAAATAAACATGAAAGACTTTTGAGAGGTAGATTGTTCCTAGTTGTTTGCTCAATTTCAAAACAAAAAACATCCTTTCTATTTTCAAAACAAACACCAACACTTTCAAAACACCTTTCAAACTCGAAAACATTTTCAAAAGATCAACACTTTGTGTACATTGTTATGAACGAGAATTATCACAAAGTTTTCCTAAACAATGGCCTCTTTACAAAATACTTTCAAAAAACCACACAAAGCATGTTTTCAAACAAAAGCAAGCGATCTAGCAAGCAACTAAGAGCCCATGGAAAACCATGGATGGAAAGGGTGCTAATACCTTCCCTTTTCATAATCTACCCCCCGAACTCAAGAAAACATCTCTAAAGGTCTTTCCTGTTCTTTTCAGCCTCTCCTTTTGGATAAAAGAAAAGTGGGTAGCGACTCTTGCTAATCGCAACATTTACAATCAAATGCAAAATAACCAAGTCAGTTCTCCCACCGTATCACAGATACCGACTTGTTTCCACTTCTCTTGCTTAGGAAGAAATTAGAGGGAGGATGATGAATTTAAAACACAAAATTTCTGGTTTTATGCTTTTGGATAAAACCTTGTTGACGATGTACAAGAATTATTTCAAATCCATAAACACCAGAGATATAAGGGAGTGAAACCCTTGTTAACCCCTTTGAGCCTTGAAGTAGGAGTTTCTTTTTCTATTCAGAAAAACCCCTCATTTTAACCTGGGGCAGGGTAGTGTTCAGTTAATCTGATTGAGTATTCAAATCTCATTAAGAGTGCGCATCCAAGGATACAACAATGGTTGTCCTTCGAAAGGTTGAGGAAAGTCAAAACCGCAATGGTTAATCATCATCCATTAACAATGTGCATCTGACGTACCCCAAATTTGTCCTACCTCGATAATTTCATTCTTCGAGATTATAATAGAAGAAACATTTAATTAAGGATGGTACATCAGTGTTTGATGGCCCATCTTTATCCAACTAGGGGGGTGAACTTTAAATTCAGGAGAGCGGGGCTTGCTAAAATCAGAAAGACTCGTGTATCTATGGCCTCATTCGCGTAGCATGTTGGCCAATGGCCCATGCGATTCAAAAATAAAAATTATTCGAATAATTATTAAGATCTTATTATTAATAGTTGTTATTAGTTAAAAGAGAGGTTAAAATTAAAAATAGTTAAGCCCATTTAAATGTTATGTGGTGTTAAACAGTAAATAGGGGGTGTATCAATAACTGAGGCCCATTAAGTCTTATTATTATTTTAAAAAAAGAAAGTTGTTTATTATTATTTTAAATAAATAAATAATTAATATATTTGTTTTTTTTTAAGAAAAAGAAAAAAAATGTAAGATCAATGCTGATTTAACTTGTTTTGTTTAATTTATATTTTGTTGCTTTGAAAACAAAAGCCATTTTGGCCTGGTTTGAAAATTTAATTGTATCCTTGTTGTATTAATAAAAACAATGTATTAAACTGAACAAAATATAGCAAGCGCATGCCCATGATTGGAATAACATCTACTGTATCAATTAGCCAGAAAATGCATGTTTCTATCACAAACCAATATTGTATCAATCATAACAAAAAATAGGCACGTTCTTTGGACTAACAGATACTATGCAAATTAAATCTAAACTTAAATCAATTTTCATTACAATCTGAATCTAAATATGAAAATTAATAGAAAACTTAATCTCCAACATTGAATATTACAGGAAGTCGCTGTTACAATCAAATATACAGAATCAATTTCAATCTAAAAATACAGCAAATCTTAAATCTCTATTACAATCAAATAGAATCAATTACAACAAATACCAAATCCCTAATTGATCTAATAATACAAAATCTAAGTAACTTTAACACTAACAAACTGTAACCCTAAATACTAAACAGTATAAAAAAGAAGAAATCAGAATACAGGGGGAGGATTTTTGACAGTAAAAGGAAAGATACAGAAAAGAAAGAGTATACAGAGGTAAGAGACGGTTATACGAAGATAGGGAAGGAGAAATTGAATGCGAAGGGAAGTAGAGACCTCGCCGGAGTCAAAGAAAGAAGAAGAGAAATTAGGGTTTCGATATCCGAAACCTTAATCGCTAGCCACTGAGCGCTGTCCACCACCACCTTCAATTCCTCGCCGTCTTCACATCAATCGCGCCAAAGCCTTTTCAAAATCTGCGGAAAAAAAAGAACGACAGTTAGATAACAAGGCTCAAGATCCGGAATAACAGAAATCGCGAAGGGGGTAAGATTCTCAGCTTTTTGTTGTTGTTGTTTTAAGTGTTGGTGATTATTTGGGGGTAGCGGAAGGGGACGCGGCTTGCAACACCGCCGCCGGTAGGTGGGGATTTAGGGAAAGAGAAGAGGTTGGGGTTGGTGAGAGAGAGAGAAGAGAAAGGTGTTGTACTGTAAAACAAAGAATTGTTGAAAATGAAATAAAAACCAAAAATGTTAATCCGTTCCACTCCCATGCACACGCGCATACTGTAATTATCATGTGCTCTAAATCTTGACCGCAAGTCATAATCGGACGGTCGTAGGCCAAGTCCTACCGTAAGATCTATACTCCTTCGCGTACATAATCTATCCAACCCTTCATGAATCAGAATTGGGCGTAAGCCCAGTGATTTCAGCACCCCCCTTCTTCCTAATTGCTAAAACCAAAAACACAATACACCCCCCTCCCTGGACGCATACTGGGCTTGATTCACATTACTAACCACACCACCCTGTTTTACTTGTCCATTAAAATTTACACCCTCCCTGAATTTTAATTTATTTATTTTATTTTATAATTCAATTATTATTATTATTATTATTATATATATATATATATATATTATTTACAATAAGTATTATTATTATTATCAAATATTGATTTTATTATTATTATTATTATCAATATTTACTTTATATTTACTATTATTATATTTTATTTACTATGTAAAATATTGTTTATTGCTTATGAATAATTATATTATTTATTTATATACTGACAAATAGATTATTTTTAAAAAACCTCATGCATATATTATTTTATATATTATTCGCATTAAATATTTTCTAATCATGCATTAATCAAGATCTTTGCAAATAAAACGATTAAAAAACATAAACAAATCATCAAATTATTTTTTCACAATAAACTAAACTAATCAACTATTTTTTCGCAAAAGAGTTTCAAACTAGATTTGACTTACTACGCATTCAGTCAAAATCTCCGCAATCACTACTCCCGACCGAGTGCGAGGTGATTCAAAATATGTTTATAAACCCCTAAAAAACACCAACCACATACGAACTACGAATTGGGACTCTGATTCCTCATAAGAGGATACGTAGTCATACGATCAAAAATCGCGGCGAGTCTTTCTAATTAAAACTTAAAATCCAGTTTACCCCAAACCTAGACCTAGAGCTTAGTATCCTTGTGAACAAGGTAGATGAAAGGTGCCTAACTCCTTCCTTTCGTCTAATTGAGTCCAAAACCTAGAATCTTTGTCTGTAAATTAGGATTTTCTGTTAGATTCCCTTCCCTAGGATAAAAACTAATAGTGGCGACTCTTGATCAAAAAAACCAGTTGCAACAGCTGCCGACTCTTCTAGGGATTCTCCTTAACCCTAGGTTTAGGTATTTATGGGTTTCTATTTTTATTTGCTTTATTTATTTATTGAATTTATCTACTTTATCGCATTTATTTATTTACTGTAAATTTCTCTTATCATCATATATTTACTGCGTGGCGGGATTTTTCTATCTCAAAAATATTTCCAATATAACCCTTAGAAAGAAGGTTCATCTATTAGCTTAGGGGGTACGTCATCCCTGTGAGTTTATGTGACGACTTCGCCTAGAGTCGGTGAAATTCTGAAAAAGGAATACTTATCGAGAGATATCCTCTTGACGAGTAGGACTTTGGAAGGTCACCCATGACTCTTTGTAACGACCTTAACCTAAAATCTCATGACGAGACCTTTCACGACTTTGAGATGAAAGTTTCAGTCAGTATAGAGGCTCCACCTAAGGGAGGCCCTTGCGCCTTTTCCTCTGGTGTTATTCATGATACCCTTAAGGAAACCACCTCCTAGGAAGGTAGATTTATCGTAGGTCAAAATTAAGGAGCCTACCTTATAGGGGTACTCATCACAAAAACCTGTCACAAAATCCCGTTACTCAACCCAACACTTATGCATTCATGAATTCATATATATCTCATATTCATCATTTACTTATTTTATTTGTCTTATTCATAAGGTACAAAATAAAAAATAAAACAAAAATCAACATTTCTGGTGACTGTCTTAAAAATGGATACCAGAGGGAAACAACTTGTCTGCGTCAATGCCTACAAGCCTGACCTTTCTGAAATCAAAACTATAAAAGGGAAATTATCTGAGAGAGCTTTAAAGATGTACGCTCGCCGCTATTGGGACACCCTTGACTTGACTAAAGTAGAGGTTAAAATGGATGCAGTCTCTGCCCTAATTCAGTTTTATGATGTATGAAAAGAGAAAAGGCACGCTAAATTGTTGCATCTCACTTCTATATACTTGGTTCATGACTCATCTTTACAAAGAAGACTATATGATGCCAGAATTGACCAGACACGAGTGTCCATAGAAATTAAGGTCTCTCACTACAAACTCTGTATTATGGTATGCAAGGAAGCTGGATATCAGTGATATCACTATTAGCTGTAGGGAATTTCCTAATGTCCCTTTGATTGGATCGTGAGGCTGTATTAATTACAACCCTACTTTGGACCTACGACAGTTAGGGTATCCTTTGGAAGACAAACCTTCGGACGAACGACTCCGACCATTTATCATCCACAATATGGGTGTAGAAGACCAAGGGTTGCTCAACAAGGTTATTCGAGCTTGGAACAAGGTTAACAAGAGGAAAGCCGAAAGAAAGAATGCCATAGCAAGAGAACCCTACACCAAATGGGTCCGATATAGGGTGTGAATTATTAAGCTGCCATTCGAAAAAGATCCAGAGTACAAATCAGAGATCCCAGAGATAACACCTATATCTTTGGAAGAAGTCGACAACCTGAAAAGCGCATTAAAGCAAGCTCAAAAATAAAAAGAAGCATTAGAACTCAATCTCCTCGATCTGACCAAAGAAAAGAAACATATGCAGCTTATACTTGAGTTAAAGGACGAACAAATTGAGAAAATCAAAAGGAATTGGAGAAAGAAAGTCTCAAACGAAAGCGTACAACTGAAGGGTGTTGTACCCCAATTTTTGCCCCTAAGATCCCTTCATCATACCATTTTGTTTTAATCACCACAAGATCACATTAGGGCTTTTGGTTCTTCTACCTATCTTTAGCTTTGCTCTTTGAGGAGTTACCAAGCACCTTAACTTGTTCTCTTTTGTGATCATGGATATTTCGCTTTGATCTTCTCTCTAATTGACAAAATACAATATTGGTTTGTCTTACTTGTTAATAATGTAGGTAAAGGCAATGAGGTCTAGCAAGTTGCATCATGGGTTCATGAGTTTATTTCCATAACCTAGTCAAAGCTTGAGAGATTCAAACCTCACCAATGATGTTGTTTTGAAGTTGGTATGGAAGTAGTGTTGGTGGCCATGAGTCCTCATCCCCATCCTCAACAAATTATATTCACAAAGTAAGAATATTGGCACAAAAAGTTTGTTCAAACTTGGCAAAGTTCCACCAAGCTTTCTCTTGATCTAGAAGCTAGGGTTTTGGACTTCAGAGGGGCATATCTTGCTCATCTTTTGATATTTTTGAGTGATTCCAAAAGCATTCTTATCTTCAAAGAGTTACCAACAAATCACTTCAAAAGTTCCAAAGAGTTTTCATGTGGAAGGAACTTAATGAGGAAGAAAGATTACAAGTCACCCAGATAAATCCCCAATTTTCCATATGTGACTTCAAGTGGTCATAACTTGGTCAATTTTTATCACCTTGGGCCTATTATTTTTCCATGATGATCCTAAATATGTGTAATTCATGCCTTCTTTTATGTGCAAAGTGAGAAAATGGATGGAAGTTGCCTTGAGAATGCAAAATATTATAGGTCATTCCATGATTTTTGGCCAACTTCAACAAGTCATAACTTGCTCAATTTTTGGAGATTTTGAGTGGTTCAAATTGAAAAGTGTCATTCAAGAGGTCTACTTCATTCCATCCTTTTTGGTCAAGAGCAAATTCTAAGTGCAAGGCCATGTTTGGATACAAGAGATTATGGGTCGTTTTTAAAGAAGAATTTGAAATATTTCTAAGTATGGAAAGTCAACTCTTTTTCTTCAACTTTGACTCCATGTAATTTTCAGATCAAGCCTCCATTTGATTCCATTCTTTTTCCATTACAAAGCTTGTTACTTCATCTTTCCAAAGCATTAATAATTTTGTTCTAAGATCCCCTGAGGTGGAAATGCCATTGGATTGAACTTTGTAACTTGGAACTGAAGTTTCACCATAAGTCAGAATTTGAAATCCATATTTTGGCCTTTAAACATAAAATTAGCACGCATATTTGATCTAAACATGTTTAACCAAGTTGCCAAAGTGGATTAGAGCCTTGAAACGCAAGGATTTGATGAGTTTTGATGCAAATCAAATCACACTTTGCTCGTGTATCAGGTTCGCACGATTTCCCTCCAATTTGCATCATTCCACATGCTTGAGCATCCCATTTGATTCCCTATAAATAGAGGGTCATCCCCCATTCAATTTCCCAAGCTTAGATAGCCAGAATCACCCTGCAAAACTTGCTTCACAACCCAGAATTCATCTACTTTGAATCCTATTCTCAAGCCTTTTTCAATCCATTTTTCTTATCAATTCACCTTCCTTGATCTTCCCTGAACCTAACCATACAATTACATTCAAGAATTGTGCCATACATTGCTCCATAGAAGTCCAGTTTTAGAGCTCTGCAACTCAACTTCAATAGGTAGATTCCTTCATCAATTCTTTAAAACTTTGGTATCATTGTGTTGCTCTCATTGCCCTGGTTCTAGTCGCAACAATTACTTTAATATGGAAGCACGTTTTGATCATGAATTTTCAAATCCCCTTTCAAAACATTCTCTCCAAATTGCTTGAGTTACAGTTTATATAAATATGGCGCGAGGGTATGGTTGTCTTCGTCTTGAAGAGACGAAGCGAATGGCATAGGTCTGAGATTCTGAATTTACAATTTGAGAGACCTGCAATTCGTGAGGCTGAAGGTTGAAGATGACCAACGTGTCACCTTCTAATCAATGAAAGCGTGCCATTTGTATTTTTTGAATTTCTGATTTTATATTTGAGTTCGTGCTTTATTCAGTAAAGACCATGATATGCACAGCGCGCCAGATCCTTTGGATTTGATTACTAACGTGTTTTGACTCTCATCCAATGGTCCACATCTTTTTCTTTTATTTTCTTTTTCTGATTTTTATATTTTAATTGTTTTAAATTTCAAAAAATCATAGAAAATTCATTTTTAGTCAAAAAAATATGAAAAAATTAAGAAAAATATTTTTGACTATTCTCTTTCTGATTTTTAGTTTTTCACAGTTTATTTTTGTGTTTTTGTATTTTTTTAATGAGTTTTACACTTATTTGATTTGTTAAAAATGTTTAAAAATACTTTTACACATTTTTAAATTCTGAAAAAATTATGGGATGATCCAATGATATTGTGACAAATATTGGTGACCTTGTTTTATTTTTGTTTCTGACTTTACTATTTTTTACCATTTCTGTTTATTTCACCCATTTATTTTAATTTTTAAAAATAGTTTCTGACTTTTAAAAATTCCCAAAAATTTTGTAAAATTACTTGGCCCGTTTTCTGATTTTTCTATGGTCTAATTTTTCATTTCTTGATTAATTTGAATTTAATTGGTATTTCCCTCATTATTTCTTTTTTTAAAACATTTTTTATACCTTTTAATATATATATTAAATGTGATATTATTTTGTGATTATTTTCTGGCTGTCTTGGGTTGATTTTTTGATCATAGCTTTATTAACATCATTGGATCCATGGTGTTAAGTTGAACTCCACAAAAAATGGATGAATGATTTTAATAATAGTTTGATTAAATATTAATTAAAATGTAGTTTTTTTTCTATTTACCCTAATTCCTCTTCATCTTATCCCCTTCTAATTGCACTAAATGTTGTTGGAGCATGATCTCTATATCATGTCTTGAAACAAATGGTGTATAGATTGTTATTGATCGGCCTCAAAATAGGTATGACTTCTATATAAGTCCACTTACGATTGCTTAACATAGCGCTAAATTTTGTCCTGATTCGAATAAATGATCATTCGTGGCCCAAACTTATAATTGTAAGCCCATGTATGTTAATTTGTTCTCTTTGATCCAATAACCTTGAGATTCATTGTGTGGAGGCTTTGGTTCTACCAATCCTCTAATGGATCTACAACACTTTTGGTCAACGCGGATCACTTAAACATCGTTGATCATTAAATAGTACTTATGAGAATTCCAAATGGATGATATACTTGACAAAAAGAAAACGCAACTTGTTGTATGGAGGCTTTGGTTCTTCCAATCCTCTAATGATTTCCAAATGCAAGTTTCAAGATGGTCATCCAACTAACCACTAATTATTGACTTGTTTATTTTATGCCTTTATTCTCTTATGCTTTATGTACTATTTATTTTTTCTAGCATTTACATTTCATGCCATTTTCATCTTTGCTCATTTGAGCATTTATTTTCTTGCCATTTTTTTACTTTGCTCACTTGAGCTTTTGTTTTCCTTTTTTTAAGATACTTAATAATCAACATAAACCCTAAAAAACTCTTAATGGTGCTTGGACTATTTGGTTACTATCATTGGCACGATGGAGTAGTGGACTTTTCTTGGACTTAGGATTAGAAATCTTGGCCTATCTTGGATACTTTGTAATCTTATCTGATTATTTTGTCTGGAGCTCTTGAGGTTTACCTCAAAACATTGGGTTGCTTGTTTTTTTGTGTGTGCAGGTTTTTGTGATTACATCCTCTGTTTGTAATCTGGAATTCACCTGTATACAGCCGTTACTCTGCCCAATTTTTGTGAATACTTGAAAAGGTCTAGTATCTTTGCTTGCTTGGTTTCAATCCAAAGAATGGGAATCTTATCTTGGCTCTCAATGTCAAACTTTGGCTTCTTGTTAGTTAGATGGTCCTTATCCTTAGCTTTTACCTTATGCTTTAGGATAGCCTCTTCTTCTCTTCCCATCTTTTTCATTTTCAAAATCTTCTCCCTCCTTTTTTTTATTTTTAAAAACTCTTCTTGTTTATAAACTTGAAACACTTTCATAATAAACTTGGACTTATGTCCATGAATTTTCAAAACATTTTCATCAATAAACTTTAATCAATTTAATAATACTTTGACACTTTTTTGTGAGAAGACTAAAAGTCAATCAATCTCATTTCAAACCATTTTGCCACTTTGGATTTTATCTTTAAACTTTTCTCAAAAGATTAGACTCTTGTCAATCCTTTTAGTGATGCAAACAACTATACTTCTACAATATGTAGTGAAGTGAGATATTTTCCACTTGGGTGTTGAGTGAGGCATTATTGATTTTAAAATACAAGCCATATCCTCCACTTTGAGATGATGCAAATTCTCCTTTCTCATGATTGTGGATAGTAAGTATGTTTTCCACACGGACAATGACAATGATGTCTTATCTCTTAAAATTAACCAACACACTTGTGTTTCAAGACTTTTAAAGAGGAACTACGTGTACCCTGGTTCCCTATTGCATGAAAGGCGGTACGTAGGCACTAAAGGTTCGCAACCGCGACAGGTGCAAAAATCATAAAAAAATATTTCTTTTCTCACCTCCACCATCTATTTTACATACAACATTTTATAGCTAGAATATACAGATTTTCCAAAGAGGCTCCTGCAGAGTACCGTAGATGTTTAGGGTGCTAATACCTTCCCTTTGCATAACCAACCCCCTTACCTTGAATCTTTCCCCCTTTTTTAGGTTATTCACTCTTTTCCCATTCCTTTGGAAACAATAAAGCGCGGTGGCGATTTCGATTTTGATTTGTATAAAGTCTAGTCAATCCAATGGCTTAGTCTTAAATATTTCTACTGCTACAGAAAATGGTGACTTCACTGGGGAAAGATTGACCTCTTGCTGGTCCATCCCTAAGTGGGTTAAGCCTATCTTTGTTTATTATCTGTATATGTGTTATTGTTGTTTATGTGTTATATTTTTATATATATGTTTGTTTGGATTTTCCTGGTTTTCAGGGTGCTTGGTGATTACTCATAAGTCATACACCCGGACTTGGGCAAACTTTAAGATAGGACGGGCGGTATAGTCATGTTAACTTTGAGGGAGTAATCCCAAAAAAGGAGGCATGAGATCCCCCACTCAGTGGAGGCCCCTTTGACTGTAGTGTCGTTTACCGAGTAATCGGGAAGACGTATTGCTTTCGACCTGGGAGCCTACTTAAACTGAGGACCGTAGAATACCAAATCCATCTTGGCCTTTTAGGTGTAGTGCGGAAGCTATGACGGAGTAATCTGGAAATAGTTTTCACGCGATACTATGCTCGGACGAGTCTTTCTTGAGAATATTAATAATCACCGAGTTAATCGGGAACTTGGTAATATCCGAAGGAAGGATGTAGACTCTGGGAACCTTTAGAACCTTGTTCGGCAGGTGATAACTTTTTAGACCAACACCTTATGGGTAGTACCTTCGACCTCATGCTCATGACGTTGAACCTATGAATCCTATATGCGTGATCTTGTGTGTGAGTGTTGCATCATGCATCCATGCGCTCATAAGCATCTTTTGAAGAAAATAATATTTCAAGGGATTTATAGGTTGACTATTTGTGAACATCTCAGGTACTGTAAACCATGGATTCTGGAAAGAGAAAGACCGGGAAATACAGTTTCAAGGATCCCAAGATAGATGAGTTGGTCAGTCTAATTCCAAAGATTGAGTGTTCTGCAGACTTTCAGAAGAAGTATGGATCCATTATTCCTCTCATGAAGCTGAAGATGAAGGAGGGTATTCTCTCGACCTTGGTCCAGTTCTATGATTTGGTGTATCACTGCTTTACTTTTCCCGATTATCAATTGATGCATATACTTTAGGAGTATTCCTATATATTGGATTTGCCCGTTACTGATCGTGTTCCTTTTACTGGTTTGGAGGGTGAGCCAAAACCACATGAGATTGCTGCTTTAATTCATCTAGGGAAGTCTGAGGTGGAAGCCCATATGACTACCAAAGGAGGGATTAGAGGATTACCAGCCCAGTTCTTATTGGAGAAAGCTCGTTACTTTTCCAGAATGAAGAGTACTGTTGCTTTTGAGGCCATCTTTGCTTTACTTGCTTATGGATTATTCTTATTCCCTAATGTGGACAAGTTTGTCGACATTAACGCTATCAGGATTTTCATGATTGGAAACCCAGTTCCTACACTGTTGGGTGATGCTTATTACTCTGTTCATCTTCGGAATTCTTATCACGAGGGAATGATTATCTGTTGCATGCCTTTATTGTACCGGTGGTTCATCTCTCATATGCATCAGTCTGATGCTTTTTGGGATGTCAAGAAGGAACCCTGTTGGGCTCCTAAGATCATGTCACTTACTCACTCAGATATTGATTGGTATCATCGAGCTTACTAGGATGTGGAGATTATTGGAAGTTATGGTAGTTTCCCCAATGTACCTCTTCTTAGTACAAAGGGAGGAATTAACTATAACTTTGTTCTTGCACGGCTACAGCTTGGTTATCCGATGAGGGATAAACCAAACAATATTCATTTGAGTAGTTTCTTTCTGAAGGAAAGATAAGACCACAGGGAAGCTAGGGAGCATATTGCGAAGGCCTGGCGTCACATTCAAAAGAAGAGTAGGAAGGATTTGGGACCTAGGGGCGTTGTTTCTTTGGAGCCATATCTTCAGTGGGTCCGATCGAGAGCCATTCAGTTGAAGATGCCGTATACTCGGGAGACACCCATGCCTGATCTATTTGTGAAGACACTCCTCCTTTATTAGATGATCTAGAAGAACTTCAACTCGCTTTGGTTAGGATGCAACGGGAAAGGGATGCTTGGAAGAACAAGTTCCAGACTTTAGAGAATTCCTATAGAGCATATTTGAAGGAGAAAGATGATTTGATCGAGATCCTTGAGAGTCGATCTGTGGAGTCTATAGAGAGGCAAGGGGATTTATTTTCCCCTAAGCCTCAAACAGGTGTTGTTTATTCGCTTCCTAATTTAAATGATTGGAAGGAGGTTGCCATCAGACATGTGGAAGAAAACCAGAGGTTGAGAGCTCAGATTGCCAAGATCACAGGGAAGCGCCATCGTACAGATTGATCTCTATCAGTTCCTTTTCTCAAGATTTTAGATTGTATTTTCATCTTGTACTTGGGATCATTGAAACTTGTAACCCATTTCGAAGTTATTATAATAAAAGTTTCCAGTATTTCAAATGCGTTATTATTTTGATGTTTGTAATATGTCTGTAAATCTTAAATCCCTTGAAATATTAAATGATAAAATAATAATAATCATATACATTTCATATCATGCATCATATTCCACATGTTTCTTGCATTTGTTATGCATATCCAGGTGCCTTACCCAATAAGAGCAAATGCTGAAGTTCCTACTGTTACGGTATCCGCTACTCCGACTATTGTTCAAAACCGCATGCCTCAGGGTTATCTGTGGGGAATGCCAGAGAATTTTGCACCTGAAAGTTCCAATTTGGGCCCCCAAGATGCTCCATTGGTTCTAAATGTTGTTACTCCAACACCTCCTATGGTGCATACTGTTCCCGCTGCACCTCCTTCGGTGAATCTGGTTCCGTTTGTTAACGAAGATGTGTGTCGTCCTTTCCCTCCACCAAGTGAAGACTTGGGTCTTTATAACAGAATGGATGATTTCCAAGAGAAGTTTGATAGAATGCAAAGAGAGATGAAGGCTCTTAGGGGAAAAGAGTTATTTGGGAAGAATGTGAATGAGCTCTGTTTGGTCCCGAATGTTAAAGTGCCTGCTAAGTTCAAGGTCCCGAAGTTTGAGAAGTACAAGGGCAACACTTGCCCTCGTGCTCACTTGGTGATGTATGTAAGAAGAATGTCTACCCACACCGATGATCAACGTCTGCTGATTCACTTTTTCCAAGATAGTCTGACCGACGCAGCATTGAAATGGTACATGAGTTTAGACAGCGCCAACATCCATACTTTTAATGATTTGGGAGAAGCATTCATAAAACAATACAAGTACAATGTGGACATGGCACCTGACCGTGACCAACTTAGGGCCATGGTTCAGAAAGACAGAGAATCATTCAAAGAGTACACACAGAGATGGCGCAAAGTTGCTGCACAGGTGATTCCCCCTATGGAGGAGAAGGAAATGACTAAAATTTTTCTGAAGACTCTAGGCGCTTTCTAATACGAAAGAATGGTAGCAAGCGCCCCGAGTGATTTTACAGAGATGGTAGGAATGGGCGTCCGCATAGAAGAGGCAGTAAGAGAAGGCCGTTTGATAAAGGGTGAAGGATCCAGAAGTGTGAAGAAACCAGTTTATGGGTTTACAAAGAAGAAAGAAGGGGATACCAATGCTGTTATACAAGAGAGGAGGGTAAACGCTCCTAGAAGGAATTATCAGCGTCACCAGCAAGTTGCTTCAGTGACTCATGTTATGAATGCCGCTCTAACTACCGTTTCTTATCAAAGACAGTCCCAGCAGGGGAACCAAGGGAATAATCAGAGAAGGGAGAACTATGACCCTATCCCCATGAGCTATGCAGAGCTACTACCAACATTGATTCAGAAGAAGTTGGTCCAGACACGAACACCTCCTGCTGTACCATCACCACTGCCTGGGTATTACAAAGCGGACTATACGTGTGCCTTTCATCAGGGAGCACCAGGGCATAGCGTTGAAAATTGTTATCCTTTGAAGACTAAAGTTCAAAAGTTAGTGAAGTCCGAAATTCTATCTTTCAAAGACATGGGACCTAATGTGAAAGACAATCTTCTGCCCAAACACGGGGGAGTGAGTGCTGTGAATATGGTGGCCGATTGTCCAGGTGACTTCCAGATTTTTGACATTAATCTGGTTAGAGGGGATTTAGTGAAGATGCACGCAGAACTATGTGAATTCAGTTATTATACGCATGACCACGTCGGTTGTGCTATTTGCAGTACAATTATATAGGGTTGTGAGAAAATAAAGGCTGATTTATAGGAGATGATGGATGAAGGTTTAATCCATATAATCAGGCCTAGGGAAGAGTATGAAGAGGAAGTGAATATGGTTTTTGGATGTCCTGGTGAATTCAGAATTTTTGATGTGGAGTATCTGAATGAAGATTTCGTACAGTTGCACGCTACCTTATGCCGTACTGCTGGTCAGGTAGAACACCAATATGGATCATGCGTAATTTGCTGTCAAGACCCCCGAGGATGTTCTATTTTGAGAGAGGGTGTTCAATTGCTGTTAGACAATGGGACTATCAAGATTACAGGTCAGAGAGATGATTATCACGAGGTTGATATGGTTAAAGTTTGTTTGATAGAAGAAGAGTCATGGGAAGAATATGCCTCTGCGGATGAGTATTTCTCTTCAGATGAAGATTTGTTTGCCATAAATGGTATTTTAAAAGCTGATTGTGTCGAGGAAGGTGTAAAAGTCATTGTACCTTATTTTGGTGCACCCATTCACTTTGAGGTGGAGTACCATAGAAAACCAGCTGTTATCCCATTGGTAATTAGTCTGCCAGGACCTGTTCCCTATAAATCAGATAAGGTTGTGCCTTACAAATACAACGCTAAAATCTTGGAAGATGGGGTGGAAGTTCCCATCCAGCCAATGCCAGATGTTGGAAATATAGCCGATAATAGCAGGGTGACCCGTAGTGGTCGTGTGTTTGCGCCGGTTATTCGAAAAGATGTTGTTGCTGGAAAGAAAATTGCTAAGAACGATGAGCCTAAGAAGGTTGCAGGAGAGACTAATGGAGCTACATTGGAGAAAGAAGTGGATGATATCTTGAAAATAATTAAAATGAGAGACTACAAAATTGTGGACCAGCTATTGCAGACTCCTTCAAAGATATATATCCTAGCTTTATTGATGAATTCCTCCGCTCATAGAGAATCACTGATGAGAGTACTAGACCAAGCTTTTGTAGAGAATGACATGCCGTTGGATCAATTCAGCAGCGTAATTGGAAACATTACGTCATGTAACAACTTGAGTTTCTGCGATGATGAGTTACCATATGAAGGGAGGAATCACAAATTGGCCCTCCATATATCTATGAACTGCAAGAATGATTCTCTATCCAATGTGCTAATTGATAACAGATCCGTGTTGAATGTTATACCGAGAAGTACTCTCATGAAGTTAAAGTATCAGGGAACACCTATGCGCCCGAGTGGCATCATCGTGAAGGCTTTCGATGGGTCAAGGAAATCTATCATCGGTGAAGTGGACTTGCCCATCCATATAGGACCACACTTGTTCTTGATAACTTTCCAGGTAATGGACATTATTCCCGCGTATAGTTGTTTGCTAGGACGGCCATGGATACACGAAGTAGGGCTGCCACTTTAACTCTACATCAGAAGCTAAAGTTTGTGCGTGAAGGGAAGGTAGTGATCATAAATGGGGAGCAGGCATTGTTGATATCCCATCTATCCTCTTTCAGTATTGTAGAAGCGGATGAGGTTGCTGTTGGAACCCAGTTCCGAGCCCTATCCATTGATAACATAAGGAAGAATGAGAATTATGCGATCTCACTGAAGGATACGCAGCAGGTTGTGCACAATGGTCATAATGCAGTTTGGGGATGACTTGTGGATCCACCCGTGAACAAAAACAAAGCTGGTTTGGGTTTCTCTTCGAGGAATGGCAAAGGCGAAAGTCTGAAGTTGAGGTCTTCTGTGAACAGTTATCATGATGTTTTCCACAGCGGAGGCTACCTCCATACGATTGGTTCAGGAATTAATGTTGTTGAAGGAGATGAAGCAGAGCAGGAAGTACCAAATTATGTGACACATGGAGTCCGAGTTCAGAACTGAGTCACCATTGATGTTCCTTCTTGCATACATGTTTCAAAGTAATTTGTTCTGTTAATCTGTTTCTTTCTTTTGACAAGCTTTCACTCTGCCCAAGGTAGAAGTATTAATATTGTAGGGCTTATCTGTTTGCTATAACTGTTAAGATCATTAATGAAAGTTGTCTTTGCTTCCAAATTATGTCTTTTATTTTCTGCCTTTTTCTTGGGAAATGGTAATCAGAAAAAACCTTTCAAAATAAATAATAACTGAAAATTAGTCTGCATGATCACTTGTTATATGTGTCAGTTTCTAAAAGCAATCATAAATCATATGTGCAGATTAATTAAAAAACCCATTGAATATAATGACCCTGCACCCTCTCCCAACTTTGATTGTCCTGTGTTTAGGGATGAAAAAGAAGATTATGATGAGATCCCAGAAGAGGTCTCATGGTTTCTTGAGCACGAGGAAAATACCATTCAACCATACAAAGAGCCTTTGGAAGTGGTTAATTTGGGTTCAGAAGAAGATCTGAAGGAAGTCAAGATTGGAGCATCGTTGCATCCTTATGTAAGGAGCGGGTTGATTGAGCTGTTGAAAGAATATGTGGATATTTTTGCTTGGTCTTATCAAGATATGCCTCGTCTAGATACAAACATTGTCGAGCATCGTTTGCTGTTGAAGCCAGAGTGTTCGCCAGTTAAATAAAAGTTGAGAAGAACCCACCCGGATATGGCAGTAAAGATCAAAGAGGAGGTCCTAAAGCAGATTAATGTTGGTTTTCTTGTAACATCAGTGTATCCTCAATGGATTGCCAATATTGTCCTAGTACCGAAAAAAGACGGAAAAGTCTGCATGTGCGTAGATTACAGAGATCTAAATAAAGCTAGTCCAAAATATGATTTTCCATTGCCTCACATTGATATGTTAGTGGATAGCACAGCAAAATTCAAGGTATTCTCGTTCGTGGACGGATTTTCCGGGTATAATCAAATAAGAATGGCTCCAGAGGACATAGAAAAAACAACGTTTATCACACCCTGGGGAACATTCTGTTACAGAGTGATGCCCTTTGGGTTGAAGAACGCTGGTGCAACGTACCAGAGGGCTATGACAACCCTATTTCATGATCTGATGCACAAAGAAATCGAAGTTGATGATATGATTTCCAAATCCCAAACTGAAGAAGGGCATATAGAAGATTTGTTGAAGTTGTTTCAGCGTTTGAGGAAGTATCGTCTCCGCTTGAATCCAAATAAATGCACCTTCAGAGTTAGATCCGGGAAATTGTTGGGTTTTATTGTTAGCCAGAAAGGACTTGAAGTTGACTCTGACAAATTCAAAGCAATTCAAGAAATGCCAACACCAAGAACTGAAAAGCAAGTCAGGGGTTTCCTCGGGCGTTTGAATTATATCTCCAAATTTATTTCCCACATGACTGCAACGTGTGAACCGATCTTTAAGTTGTTAAAGAAAGATCAAGGTTGTGTGTGGACGGATGATTGCCAAAGGGCATTTGAAAGTATTAAAGAATATCTGCTTGAACCTCCTATCTTGCTCCCTCCCGTAGTAGAAAGACCATTGATTATGTATCTAACAGTGTTGGATAAATCCATGGGGTTGTATTCTGGGACAACATGATGAAATGGGAAATAAAGAGTTCGCCATCTATTATCTCAGCAAAAAGTTCACTGATTGTGAATCGCGGTATTCCATGCTAGAAAAAACATGTTTTGCTTTGGCCTGGGCGGCAAAGCGTTTGCGGCAGTATATGTTGAATCATACCACTTGGTTGATCTCCAAAATGGATCCAATCAAGTATATTTTTGAAAAGCCTGCTCTTACTGGGAGAATTTCCCATTGGCAGATGTTGTTGTCTGAATATGATATCAAATACCGCACTCAAAAGGCTATCATAAGTAGTGTGTTGGCAGATTATCTTGCTCATCAGCCGGTGGAAGATCATCAGTCTGCAAAATATGAATTCCCTGATGAGGATGTGATGTTTTTGAAAGTGAAAGATTATGATGAACCATTGCCTGAAGAGGGCCCTGACCCTGAATCTCATTGGAGTATGGTATTTGATGGAGCTGTGAATGCTTATGGTAAAGGAATTGGTGTTGTGATTGTTACTCCTCATGGATCACATATTCCTTTTACTGCAAGGTTAACATTTGATTTCACTAATAATATGGCAAAATATGAGGCTTGCATCATGGTTCTTGAAGAAGCTATTGATCCCAGAATCAAGATTCTAGATGTGTACGGTGATTCAGCATTGGTGATAAATCAGATTAAAGGAGAATGGGGCACTCGTCACCCTGGCTTGATCTCTTACAAAGATTATGCTAGAGTATTATTACCCTTCTTTAATAAATTTGAATTCCATCACATTCCCAGGGATGAAAATCAAATGGCAGATGCTCTTGCAACTCTAGCTTCCATGTACCAAGTAAATGCTTGGAATGATATACCCCGAATTACAGTTCGACGGCTCGATAGGCCTGCTCGTGTGTTTGCGACAAAGGAGGTAGCAGATGAAAAACCTTGGTACTATGATATCAAGCATTTTCTTCAGACTCAGGAATACCCATTTGATGCGTCAAAGAAGGATAGAAAGACACTGAGAAGGTTGGCAGGCAGTTTATTCCTCAGTAAAAATGTGATATACAAGAGGAATTTTGATATGGTCTTGCTCAGATGTGTGGATAGACACGAAGCAGACATGTTAATGCATGAGATCCATGAAGGTTATTTGGCGCTCATGCTAATGGACATTCAATGGCTAAAAGGATGCTAAGGGATGGTTATTATTGGTTGACAATGGAATCTGATTGTTACAAATTCGCAAAGAAGTGCCATAAATGCCAGATTTATGCAAATAAGATCCATGTACCTTCGACACTCCTCAATGTGATTTCCTCCCCATGGACTTTCTCTATGTGAGGTATTGACATGATCAGGATGATAGAACCTAAAGCTTCGAATGGACACCGTTTCATCTTGGTAGTAACTACTTCACCAAGTGGGTGGAGGCTGCTTCATATGCCAATGTTACTAAGCAGGTGGTTGTGCGCTTCATTAAGAACAATCTTATATGGTGCTATGGTGTGCCAAGTAGAATCATCACTGACAATGGCTCAAATTTGAACAACAAGATGATGGCAAAACTGTGTGAAGAATTCAAGATTGTCCATCATAATTCATCTCCATACAGGCCAAAGATGAATGGGGCTGTTGAGGCTGCTAATAAGAATATCAAGAAGATCATCCAGAAAATGGTTGTCACTTATAAGGATTGGCATGAAATGCTCCCTTTTGCTCTACATGAATATCGAACATCTGTTCGCACTTCAACAGAAGCCACCCCATTTTCTCTAGTTTATGGAATGGAAGCTGTACTCCCAGTCGAAGTAGAGATTCCCTCGTTACGTGTGATAATGAAAGCCAAATTGACAGAGGCTAAATGGGTTCAGAACAGGTTTGACCAATTGAATTTGATTGAAGAGAAGAGAATGACAGCTTTATGTCATGGGCAGTTATATCAGAAAATAATGAAGAAGGCATTTGATAAAAAGGTCAAACCTCGTGAATTCAGAGAAGGCGACCTCGTGCTCAGAAAGATCATGTCTTTCAACGCTAATTCTAGGGGCAAATGGACTCCTAATTTTAAAGGCCCGTATGTTGTTAAGAAAGCCTTCTCTGGTGGTGCATTAATTCTTGAAACTATGGATGGCGAGGAGTTCCCACGTCCCATGAATGCTGACACAGTCAAGAAATACTTCGCCTAAAGAAATAAAAGAACAACTCGCTAAGTTGAAAACCCGAAAGGGAGGCTTAGGCAAAAAAAGAGCGTCTCGGTAGGCCAAAAACCCGAAAGGGCGGTCTAGGCAAAAATTAGAGACATAAACAGAATAAATTTCCCGCTAAGTTGAAAACCCGCAAGGGCAACTTAGGCAAAAGTTAGGGACTTTCTTGGCAAGTAACTATGTCATACGAGACTTGATCGTTGAAGCAACAATCTTCTCGGACTCTCACCATAACCCAACAGAAGCCGCTGCTCAGGACTTTAAAATTTGTAAGGGAGAATAGTGGTCATTGTATCTCAATGTATCTTTTCCATTATGTATTACCATTTCCCAAACTTTGTAATCATCCATGGAGTCTCTCCATTCGCAGACTACCATTCTATTAATGAAATTCGAGCTTTCGGCCAATTCTTTGTGTTCTTATGTTTATTTAGCTTGCAAAGACTTCATTTATTATTGATAATAAAGGTTAAAGCAAAGAGATTAAAAAGAAAAATTAACTTTTTAAAAAGAAAAGAGATATTTACCAATTCAATTTACTTTGGGATTTGTGATGAAACAATGACAACAAGAATGGTGGTCCCAAGAATGAATAAACTCCAGTTGTTTTAAGAAGATTTACTCCCTCGATGAAAGTTTTCTCAGGTCATTTCACTGGTGTGCGCAATCTTTGTATGTTTCTCAGATAGTTAAAGACAATACCAGTGGGTACAAGGTGCAGTATTGGGTTGTGATCCCATTATCCCCAGTCAAGTTTTGGTTTGCTTTTTGGGGTTTGCATGGTCAGAAACCTCCGTCCCAGTTTCCCCAACAAGTTTTCCCTCGTATGATGAAAGTATTGACTTCTTGACTTCCTAGGAAGGTTATCCCAGGGCATCTCCTGTTTGGAATGAGCATTCGTGATGAAAGTTTTCTCCAGGGAGTTAGGCTTGAATTCCCCAGTAAAGTTCGGTTGTGTCGGCATCAGTCTGCTTTATTTAAGGTTGGTCTTGCAAATCTCCAGTAGGCATGTTGCTTTTGAAAAGTTGTTTTCTCCGATGAAGCTGGAAGGAAGATGTTCTATCCCGATATTTGTTTGATTTGGCTACATCCGAATTATGTTTCTCCTCAGTAAAGCTAAGGCAGGCAATGGGTTTGGTTTCCGCATTTGCTTTTACCTTTCTTGGCTTGATCTTTCTGGTTGAAGATTAGCCCAGTGTCGTTGGTACCTGAGGCGGTTTTGTTTATTTGAACTAATTATGTATCCTTTTACCAGCATATGCACGATAGCACTCATACATTCATACATACATCATGCATAACTAAAAAACCATCGCTCATTAGCATTGTGTTCTGAACTTTTCTGCAGCGCTCTTTGCTTAGTTGATTTTGGTTGTCCCTCTTGAGTTTATTTCCCAAAGGATGTATCTACACTGGCCATCTTGCTCTAGTTTATCTCTGAATTGGATTTATGGATCTCTGAAAAATTTTGAGTTCTGGTTTGTGCATTTATTTTGCACATGAAGACTTTATATCCTCAGCAGGAATATCATGGAATTTCTCCGGGAAGTCATATTACTAACCCCAGAAAGTCATTTCTCTTTGTAAATCCCCTTTGACAATGAGTGGGAGTCTCTTTATTTGAGACAGATTACGTATTACCCTTTCCAGGCAGATTTCCTTGGTTAAAGAAGAAGTTGACACCCGTTCTAGGCAAAACACCAGAATCTTGGGGAAACTTGTTATCATTTTTCTACCTTCAGTGAACGTTGGTAGTACATTAGCAGTGAACGTCGGTGTTTGATATCTCTTTGCTATCTTCAGTGAACGTTGATAGTTCATCGTCAGTGAACGACGATGATATGATGTATTTTCTCTTCCTACCTTCAGTGAACGTTGGTAGTACATTGGCAGTGAACGTCGGTGTTTGATATCTTTTTTCTATCTTCAGTGAATTTTGATAGTTCATCGTCAGTGAACGGCTGTGATATGATGTATTTTATCTTCCTACCTTCAATGAATGTTGGTAGTACATTGGCAGTGAACGTCGGTGTTTGATATCTCTTTGTTATCTTCAGTTAATGTTGATAGTTCATCGTCAGTTAACAACGGTGATATGATGTATTTTCTCTTCCTACCTTCAGTGAATGTTGGTAGTATATTGGCAGTGAACGTCGGTGTTTGATATCTTTTTGCTATATTCAGTGAACATTGATAGTTCATCGTTAGTGAACGGCGATGATATGATGTATTTTCTCTTCCTACCTTCAGTGAACGTTGGTAGTGCATTGGCAGTGAACGTCGGTGTTTGATATCTCTTTTCTATCTTCAGTGAACATTGATAGTTCATCATCAGTGAACGGCGGTGATATGATTTTATCTTCTTACCTCCATTAAACGTTGGTAGACCATCGACAATGAACGTCGACGCTTGATATCCTCCTCTCTGATTCCTTTCTTGTGGTTTACCAGGGATTTATTTTCCTAGTGGGATTGCTCTTTTGCTGCTACATTTCATGTTGCATCCCCAATACTACTTTGCGTCTTTTTGTTCCATTCATATGCATTCATATGCATAATTGTTTGCGTGGCATCTTAGGGTCAAAAACAGGGTTTGTTTTATATTTAAGTATCTTCGATCACGTCGACACGAAGATTTTTAACCTTCATATCTCCGGATAAAAGAAACTTAAATAAGGGCAGCTGTTGTACCTCAATTTTTGCCCCTAAGATCCCTTCATCATACCATTTTGTTTTAATCACCACAAGATCACATTAGGGCTTTTGGTTCTTCTACCTATCTTTAGCTTTTCTCTTTGAGGAGTTACCAAGCACCTTAACTTGTTCTCTTTTGTGATCATGGATATTTTGCTTTGATCTTCTCTCTAATTGACAAAATACAATATTGGTTTGTCTTACTTGTTAATAATGTAGGTAAAGGCAATGAGGTCTAGCAAGTTGCATCATGGGTTCATGAGTTTATTTCCATGACCTAGTCAAAGCTTGAGAGATTCAAACCTCACCAATGAATTTGTTTTGAAGTTGGTATGGAAGTAGTGTTGGTGGACATGAGTCCTCATCCCCATCCTCAACAAATTCTATTCACAAAGGAAGAATATTGGCACAAAAAGTTTGTTCAAACTTGGCAAAGTTCCATCAAGCTTTCTCTTGATCTAGAAGCTAGGGTTTTGGACTTCAGAGCGGCATATCTTGCTCATCTTTTGATATTTTTGAGTGATTCCAAAAGCATTCTTATCTTAAAAGAGTTACCAACAAATCACTTAAAATGTTCCAAAGAGTTTTCATGTGGAAGGAACTTAATGAAGCAGAAAGATTACAAGTCACCCAGATAAATCCCCAATTTTGCATACGTGACTTCAAGTGGTCATAACTTGGTCAATGTTTATCACCTTGGGCCCATTATTTTTCCATGATGATCCTAAAGATGTGTACTTATTGCCTTCTTTTATGTGAAAAGTGAGAAAATGGATGTAAGCTGCCTTGAGAATGCAAAATATTATAGGTCATTTCATGATTTTTGGCCAACTTCAACAAGTCATAACTTGCTCAATTTTTGGAGATTTTGAGTGGTTCGAATTGAAAAGTGTAATTCAATATGTCTAATTCATTCTAACTTTTTTGTCAAGAGAAAATTCTAAGTGCAAGGCCATGTTTGGATACAAGAGATTATGTGTCATTTTTAAAGAAATATTTGAAATATTTCTAAGTATGGAAAGTCAACTCTTTTTCTTCAACTTTGACTCCATGTAATTTTCAGATCAAGCCTCCATTTGATTCCATTCTTTTTCCATTTCATAGCTTGTTACCTCATTTTTCCAAAGCATTGAGAATTTTTTCCTAAGATCCCCTGAGGTGGAAATGCCATTGGATTGAACTTGGTAACTTGGAATTGAAGTTTCACCATAAGTCATAATTTGAAATCCATATTTTGGCCTTTAAACATCAAATTAGCACGCGTTTGTGATCTAAACATGTTTAACCAAGTTTCCAAAGTGGATTAGAGCCTTGAAACGCAAGGATTTGATGAGTTTTGATGCAAATCAGATCACACTTTCCTCGTGTATCAGGTTCACACGATTTCCCTCCAATTTGCATCATTCCACACGCTTGAGCATCCCATTTGATTCCCTATAAATAGAGGGTCATCCCCCATTCAATTTCCCAAGCTTAATAGCCAGAATCACCCTGCCAAACTTGATTCACAACCCAGAATTCAGCTACTTCGAATCCTATTATCAAGCCTTTTTCAATCCATTTTTTCTTATCAATTCACCTTCCTTGATCTTCCCTGAACCTAACCATACAATTACATTCAAGAATCGTGCCCTACATTGCTCCATAGAAGTCCAGTTTCAAAGCTCTGCAACTCAACTTCAATAGGTAGATTCCTTCATCAATTCTTAAAAACTTTGGTATCATTGTGTTGCTCTCATTGCCCTGGTTCTAGGTACAACACTTACTTTTATCTGGAAGCACGTTTTGATCATGAATTTTCAAATCCCCTTTCAAAACTTTCTCTCTAAATTGCTTGAGTTACAACTTATATAAATATGGCGCGAGGGTATGGTTGTCTTCGTCTTGAAGAGACGAAGCGAATGACATAGGTCTGAGCTTCTGATTTTACAGTTTGAGAGACCTGCAATTCGTGAGGCTGGAGGTTGAAGATGACCAACGTGTCACCTTCTAACCAATGAAAGCGTGCCATTTGTATTTTTTGAATTTCTGATTTTATATTTGATTCAATGTTTTATTCAGTATAGACCATGATATGCACAGCACGCCAGATCCTTTGGATTTGATTACTAACACATTTTGACTCTCATCCAATGGTCCACATCTTTTTCTTTTATTTTCTTCTTCTGATTTTTATATTTTAATTGTTTTTAAATTTAAAAAAATCATAGAAAAATCATTTTTAGTCAAAAAAATATGAAAAAATTATGAAAAATATTTTTGACTATTTTCTTTCTGATTTTTATTTTTTCACAATTTATTTTTGTGCTTTGGTATTTTTTATGAATTTCACACTTATTTGATTTGTTAAAAATGTTTAAAAATACTTTTACACATTTTTAAATTATGAAAAAATTATGGAATGATCCAATGATATTGTGACAAATATTGGTGACCTTATTTTTTTTTTCTGACTTTACTATTTTTTACCATTTTTGTTTATTTCACCCATTTATTTTAATTTTTAAAAATAGTTTCTGACTTTTAAAAATTCCCAAAATTTTTGTAAAATTACTTGGCCCCTTTTCTGATTTTTCTATGGTCTTATTTTTCATTTATTGATTAATTTGAATATAATTGGTATTTCCCTCATTATTTCTTTTTTTTAAACATTTTTTAATCCTTTTAATATATATATTAAATGTGATATTATTTTGTGATTATTTTCTGGATGTCTTGGGTTGATTTTTTGATCATAGCTTTATTAACATCATTGGATCCATGGTGTTGAGTTAAACTACACAAAAAATGGATGAATGATTTTAATAATAGTTTGATTAAATATTAATTCAAATGTGGTTTTTTTTTCCTTCTATTTACCCTAGTTCCTCTTCATCTCATCCCCTTCTAATTGCACTAAATGTTGTTGGAGCATGATCTCTATATCATGTCTCAAAACAAATGGTGCATATATTGTTATTGACCGGCCTCAAAATAGGTGCGACTTCTATATAAGTCCACTTACGATTGCTTAACATAGCGCTAAATTTTGTCCCGATTCGAATAAATGATCATTCGTGGACCAAACTTATGATTGTAAGTCCAAGTATGTTAATTTGATCTCTTTGATTCAATAACCTTGAGATTCATTGTGTGGAGGCTTTGTTTCTACCAATCCTCTAATGGATCTACAACACTTTTGGTCAACGCGGATCACTTAAACATTGTTGATCATTAAATAGTACTTATGAGAATTCCAAATGGATGATATACTTGACAAAAAGCAAATGCAACTTGTTGTGTGGAGGCTTTGGTTCTACCAATCCTCTAATGAGTTCCAAATACAAGTTTCAAGATGGTCATCCAACTAACCACTAATTATTGACTTGTTTATTTTATGCCTTTATTCTCTTATGCTTTATGTACTATTTATTTTTTCTAGCATTTACATTTCATGTCATTTTCATCTTTGCTCATTTGAGCATTTATTTTATTGCTATTTTTTTACTTTATTCACTTGAGCTTTTCTTTTCCTTTTCTTAAGATACTTAATAATCAACATAAATCCTAAAAAACTCTTAATGGTGCTTGGACTATTTGGTTACTATCCTTGGCATGATGGAGCAGTGGACTTTTCTTGGACTTAGGATTAGAAACCTTGGCCTATCTTAGATACTTTGTAATCTTATCTGATTATTTTGTCTGGAGATCTTGAGGTTTACCTCAAGACATTGGGTTGCTTGTTTTTTTTTTGTGTGCAGGTTTTTGTGATTACATCCTCTGTTTGTAATCTGGAATTCACCTGTATACAGCCGTTATTCTGCCCAATTTTTGTGAAGACTTAATACACTTGAAAAGGTCTAGTATCTTTGCTTGCTTGGTTTCAATCCAAAGAATGGGAATCTTATCTTGGCTCTTAATGTCAAACTTTGGCTTCTTGTTAGTTAGATGGTCCTTATCCTTAGCTTTTACCTTATGCTTTAGGATAGCCTCTTCTTCTCTTCCCATCTTCTTCATTTTCAAAATCTTCTCCCTCCTTTTTTTTATTTTTAAAAAACTCTTCTTGTTTATAAACTTCAAACACTTTCATAATAAACTTGGACTTATGTCCATGCATTTTCAAAACATTTTCATCAATAAACTTTAATCAATTTAATAATACTTCGACATTTTTTTGTGAGAAGACTAAAAGTCAATCAATTTCATTTCAAACCATTTTGCCACTTTGGCTTTTATCTTTAAACTTTTCTCAAAAGATTAGACTCTTGTCAATCCTTTTAGTGATGCAAACAACTATACTTCTACAATATGTAGTGAAGTGAGATATTTCCCTATCTTGACGGCATGTATATTTTAAATCTAGTCACCAAATAAAATAATAAGTTAAATGCAAGCATGTACCCGAGTGAATAAGGAATTTAAAACAATAAATCATTTCATGTCCATGCACATCTGTTCGCACACATGCATTTATAAAACACCTGCATGTCATATCAAAACGCATTTTCCTTAAAAATTTCTCCAGTTAAGCCATTGGTAAAAGAAGACCTCCACCTCCTTGGCCTCTATGTCAAATAAGGGCCCATCAACAAAAAGAAATGGAACAAATCGAGGAGACTCAAGCTGTGTTCAAAGAGGATCTTGACCAAGTAAAGGGTGACGTAAGCTCAATGAAAGGAGATTTGAGTCAAGTTCTTCTAGCTTTGAAGAACATTATTGACAGGTAGGACCAAATTCCCAGGGTAGCTTTTGAAGAGGTAGCCCAAACCATTGGTGCATCGAGCGGTCACCAACCAAGGAAAGAGCCAGAAGCAGGACCCTAAAAAGTATGCCATGGCCCAACAAGAGGTTGAAACTGAAGGGTTCATCCCACCACCATCAAAAGTAGGGGCATCACATACCCTACAAATTCCAACCAACAATGCAGACAACTACCTAGACTTGTAATACGGAGATCATGACCCAGAGGATGCTCACCAGGCACCCTTAAAGACAAATGGTACTCATGCTATAGATAATCCACTGGTAATGAATCGGTATAAAGCCTTGGAGGAAAGGTTAAAAGTTGTGCAGGGTTTTGATGCTTTCGAAGTAGACACTCTGGAAATGGGTCTTGTTCCTGATGTGGTGATACCGCCAAAATTCAAAGTACCCGACTTTGGAAAATACAAAGGGCTCACTTGTCCAAGGAATCATCTTCGTATGAATTGCAGGAAGATGCATTCCCATGACCATGATCAGAAGCTAATGATCCACTGTTTCCAAGACAGTCTGAGTGGGGAATCTTTAGACTGGTACATGCAATTGGAACAAACACATATCCGAACCTGGGAAGATCTTGCTAATGCTTTCTTAAAGCATTACAAATATAACCTGGACATGGTGCCTACCCGCATGCAACTCCAAATATTTCCCAAAAGAAGGAAGAATCCTTCAAAGAATATGCTCAAAGATGGAGGGAGATGGCATCTCGTGTACAACCACCATTGCTGGAAAAAGAACTTGTAGACATGTTCATGGGAACCTTACAAGGGATTTATTATGAGAAAATGGTGGGAAGTGTCTCGTCGAGATTCTCAGACCTAGTGGATATCGGCGAAAAAATCGAAACTGGGTTAAAAAGTGGGAAGATATCAGGGGGTCTTCAAATGCTCCTTACAATTCAAAAAGACCGGCTTAAAACTTCCCAAGGGTAAAGGAGGGAGAAGTCAATGTCGTAGCCTCACAATTAAGGGAACCACAACCATTGGTGATCCCACAAGGATAAAGGGAAGACCGATTTAAAAGGCCACCCATAAATTTTGATCCACTCCCCATGCCACCAAGCTAGTTATTACAACACTTCGTTAAGGAATCCTTGGTGGAAATCAAGCCTTTAGCTCCTCCAGTCGGGTCACTCTCGCAAAGATACAATGTCGACGCCAGATGTGAGTACCATGCTAACTCTCCAGGGCACACCGTAGAACAATGTTGGGCATTCAAGTATAAGGTTCAGGATTTGTTAGAATCTCAAGACATCACCTTTTAGAAGCCTAACATCAAATCAAACCCCATGCCTCTGCATGATGGACTAACAATAAATGCAATTGAGGTGGTCACTGACTTTGGGGAAACCATAAAGGAAAAACCCCTATCAACTTGTTGAAAGAATATTTGTTCGATGTGGATTCTTGTTAGAGCATAATAAAGCTTTTGAAACAAATCTACAAAAGCTGGTGGATCAGGGGATAGTCCAATTCGGACTGTACCCTGAGGAGAAATATGTAGCCACAATTGGAGTGAAAAAGCCACTGGTAATCCCATGCCAGGGCCTATATCTTACCAAGAAAACTCTAGTCATCCCGTGGGGAGAATCAACAGAGATTATAGGAAGAGCACCTAAGAAGGCTCTCTTAATACCCGCCACTCCAAAAGCCACGGTGGTAATTAAGGGACCGTCACATATCCCTTATGAAAATAACAAGGTAGTACCATGGAGTTATGACTCAGCTGTGTACATCAATGGAGTGAAGCAAGAAGGTGGGCCATCACCAAGTCAGAGACCTGCAATTTCAAACATAGCAGGGACAGGAGGTATGACCCAAAGTGGTTGAATTTTTGGAGCCGAACTATTGAACAAGTCGGATGAGATTCCAATGAAGGACAACGGAAAAGCAGTGGTTGATGTGAATCAGGAAACAAAATCTCCGAGAAAAGACTTTACTGATCAAGAGGCATAAGAGTTTCTGAAAATAATAATAAAAAGTGACTACAGAGTGGTGGATCAACTTCACCAAACTCCAGCAAAAATCTCCATACTCTCACTACTCATCAACTCTGAAGCACACCGGGATTCTTTAACGAAGGTGTTAAGTTCAACTCATGTCACAAAGGAAATTTCAGTGAATCAATTTGACAATGTCGTAGCAAATCTAACATCCGGATCCTACATGGGTTTCAGCAACAGTGAATTACCACCACAAGGCCGAGCTCATAACAAGGCACTCCACATTACCATGCAAATAGGTACTACCCATTTGTCCAGGGTTCTTACTAACACCGGTTCCTCTCTTAATGTGTTTCCAAAGTCAAGTATCATAAAATTAACAATAGACGACATGGTAATGAGACCAAGTTCTACGATAGTAAAGGCATTTGATGGTTCTCGAAGCTCGGTGTTAGGAGAGGTGGACCTTCCAGTTAAGATTGGGCCGCATATCTTCCATATCACTTTCCAGGTCATGGATATCGAACCAACATACACTTGCTTATTGGGGAGACCTTGGATCTATGCTGCAGGGGCGGTAACCTCGACCCTGCATCAAAAATTGAAGTTCCTAGTGGAAGGGAAGTTAATCATAATTGACAGCGAGGAAGACATCTTCGTAAGCTATATTGAATTCTACAGATATATCAGCACCGACAAAGGATGTATAGCTACCCCATTCCAAGCCTTGGAAATTGCTTCAATGGTGACATTACCAGTCGAGAAGGGTAACAAGACTAAAGTGACATCATGGAGAGATCTGCAAATGACTATGGGATGTGATGCCTCGAAACGCTGGGGAAAGCTCCCAGAAACTCCTGAGAATAAGAATAGCTTTGGTTTGGGCTATGAATCATCGGAGTCTACTCTAAGAGGAAAAGCATGTTTCCCTCCGATCCGAGAGACTTTTGTTAGCAAAGGAACAGAACATGGCAGACATGTGAAGATGATATCAAGCAAAATCAATACCAAAAGGAAAACTGACTTCATTAGAGAGGGCGCCCCAGGAGAAGAACTCAAAGGATAGACTGTTGTGGAGATTCCTAAGATATTTTTCTTTCCTAAGTAATGTTTCTTGTTTTGAAAGAACCTATGTCAAACCCGAGGCATAGGGGTTACTTGTAAGGGTTTATCCTTGTTCTTGTTTCAGACAATATTTACAATTAATAAAAGTTATATTCTATTTTCAATTAAGATCCTTGTCTTTCTTTTTCATTTATCTATTAAATTTAAAAATGGCAATACTTTCTATGCATATGCATTTTCAAAATCCCAGACACTAAAATATGCACCAAAACATGATAAATGTGCAGACCCATGCCCAAATTACCGATAACGTTACCGCTACGACCCGATATGATTTTGATGCTCCTATCAGCCAAGCCAAAGAGGAAGATGACGAAGATCTTGAACTCTCCGAGGAAACGAAAAGGGAAATAGAGCAAAAGGAGGACAGAATACAACCATATCAAGAGGATATTAAGACCATTAACCTATGCACAGAGGAAGATCTGAAAGAAATCAAGCTAGAGGAAATGTTGGAACAGAGCGTCAAAGACAGGTGTTGTACCCCAAACTTTTCTCTCTCATTTCTTCAACATTTTGTCACCACAAGACCCTTGAAGCTCAAGATCCAGTTAGGGTTTGCTCTGCTCAAGACTCCTCCTTGCACTGTTGACCCAAATTAGGGTTTGAGTTTGCACAAAGATGTTTTGACCTAAAGTGCCCAAAATGACTTTCATGATTCATATTGGACTCTCAAGTTTACCTATACCAAGTTTCAAGCCTTGATTCCAATCTTTGCCCAGTCAATTGGACAGTTGACCTAGAAATCAACTGTATTGGGGAAAAAGTCAACTGTGGTCAATTGACAGTCAAACCTACTGAAATTTGACCCACATCAACATTATGAACTCATATGGACCATTTTATCAAGTTTGGATCACAATTCCACAAGAAATTTGATCAGATCATCAAAAGGGCAAAATGGTCATTTTTAGGGTTTTGACAGCACAAGGGCAATTTTTGACAGTTTGACCTAGCCAATGGCCAATCAAGCTCACACATGGACTCAAGGACCCCATGGCATTGTCTTGACATGTTCAACAAATTCAAAAGATCCCAAATGCACAAGATTGGCAGATGAATTTTCCAGTCAACTGAGCCAAATTTGACTGTATACTGAAAAGTCAAACTTTGACTTTTTGGTCAAAATCAAGTGCCAAGATTCATTTTTCATCAAAACATGTCAAATTGTGAAACTTGTTCATCAAGAAATCAAAAATCACAAATTAGGGTTTGAAATGAAGAATTTTCATAACTTAGAAATTTTCTAAGTTATGAAAATCCCTAATTTTTTCCTAACTTTGTCCCATTTTTTCATTAAGTTGCATTTGGATTCAAAGAAAAGTCAAAACATGAAAGTTGTAGTCCATTGCAAAATCTACAACTTTGATTCACAAAGTTTCCTCAAAAGAATCTTGTAGCTCAAGTTATGATTTTTGGAACAAGAGTGCAAAACATTCTTAACTTAGAGAAATTTTGACCTATTTCAGGCAGGATTTTTGCCTAACTTCATGGCTACTTTTCACATGCTTCCACTTGGAATTTCAAATTGCATTACAAAGATGGATTGTAGTACACATTCCAAGCTTTCCAAAATGTCCAAGAACTCATCAAACAACCTTGTGGTTAGGGAGAATCGAATTTGGCAATATGGGCAAAACTCACTTTGTTCATGAGCCATTTCCATGTTCATAACTTGTGCAATTTTTCAAATCAGCATGAGCAAGCTAGTTACATGCCTCTAATCCCTTTCTTACTCAAAAATTCAATGCTAAACCATTGTGCCAAGTTGTTATTTCATTCATTTGGGCAATACATGTTAGATTAAGCCTTAATTAGAAAAAGCATATTATCCATTCTTGTAAAGTGTTACTTTATGTCAATTTTGCAATCTATGGGGTACAATGCAGATCTTTGAGGCACAAAGGCATGGACATATCCCACTGATCAAGACTCAAGTGTGCAGCATAGATAGAGGCATTGTACTGGCCTAGAAACCAAGTTGACATTTCCTTGCTTCACATAGAAGAAACCTTGCATAACTCACATCATCTCACATTTCTGCCAAGAGAAGCTTAAGCAAACTTGTTAGACACATCCCAAACAACATAACTGAGCTAAGGCACGACCAAAACACCTTCCAAACCTCATCATTCATCAAAACACCATCCTACTGCAGAAAACAGAGTCACCTCTGCAGTTGGACTTCCATAACTCAATCCATTCGTGCATTTTTGCTAAAACCGGTTCATACACACTCTATACCACATATACAAGCTATCCTAAGCATTGGACACGACCTGTAACACCTCTAACCTACTTCACCATTTTCACTTTTTCTGTTTTGCAGGTTGATTGCCATAGCTTGATTCACTTGGTTTCAAAGCAAGCTAAAGGTTGGAATAACATCCCTGGACTTCAAGCAAGTTGTACCAGTCCTCACCTTGCCTTGAAAGTGCCTCCATTGCCAGACACGATCCAAGCTGAACAGGTAAGTTCATGGACTTCTATCTCTCAATTTAGGAAGAGTTAGCTTTAAGTTTATGAATGAAAAATGTTCTACTCATGGCCCTGAAGCTATACATATCCTCACTTTCCATTTATATTGCATATGCTGAGAGAATTTAAGACCTGAACATGGATAAAAACTTAGGTTAAGAATTAGGGATGGAGAAATTCTCTCTCATTTCTGAGAGTTAAGTTAAGTTTTTTATATGTATGAATTCGTGGTTTGATGCTTGACATTTTTCATGTTATGAGTTTGTGCTGAAAATCAAGGAATCAGGAGATAGCAGGGATAAGGCAAAACGCGTGTTTCTGTTGTTTGAATTGTCTGGAGGTTGAAGACAACCTCTCATGGGCTGGGCCTGAGATGTTTTCCTTTTCACACCATTGCATTTCACATGCACCCCCCTGGCCCATTTTGAGTTTCATTTATCATTTTTAATTTTTTTCCTTTTGATTTTGGTTCTATATTTTTATTTAAGCATGAAAAAATATTAAAATTATTTTTATCACTTTTTTTGCATTTTATTTAATATTTATTTGGTTTCATTTAGTTTTGTACATAAATAAACATAAAAATACTTTTATTTGAAAAAACTAAAAAAATAATACAAACACATTTTATTTCTGATTTTTATTTTATGTTATCTCTTGAAAACATTTTTATAAAAAATATACTTTTTTTTGTAAATATTAAATATTTTATTTTGTACATATTTAATATATTTAACATATAATATAAATATGCACATATTTATTAGGATATTTAGAATAAAAATATAAAAAATATACATTTTTATTTTTATTAATATTTAACTTAAAAAATCACTTTTTTGAAATATACTTCCCTTTTATTTATTTTTGTATATAATTAATAAATATTGCATATATAATAAAATAAATACCTTTTTATTTATAAAATTAGGGTTTTGCCCTAAATACATAAAAATACCAAAAATTAATTCATTTTATTTTTGTTTATTTGTCACATAAAAAAATACCTTTTTACATACATACAAAAACCATTTTTTGCATCTTGCATATTTATCTTATTTTATTTAATTATTGTGCAATTAAATACCTTGTGAAAATTCAATTTGGATGTAATAGTTTAGGTTTAATTTCTTGCTAAAATATCCCCATTTGAACATTTGTACCCCCATCCCATATATTGTGTTGTAATAACTTAGGACCTTTAAATTCCGCACTTTAAGAGCTTTCTAAATATGCCATGTTAGAATTAGGGTTTTGTATGCAAATCAAAAACAACAAATAGTTTGACCTAAATTCAAGATAAACAAGCATGAAAATGAACAACACTAATCACACTTGCACCCCTAGGGTACTCCACTTGTTGCCTTCAATAATGGGCCATATTGTATGTTAGGTATCTTTGGCAAAAACAAAACAATTCAAATGATCATAGTCCCTCGACGACGCTTTCGAAAGTTGCCTAAAAATGATCAAGTCCCTTAAAGGAAAAATTGCCCAAAGATACTTGGCACCATTGCAATCATGGTCTAAACGATGACCCGCGCCCGTCCCGTTCACATCCTAACACAAGATTGTCCACCAAATACAATGGTGGAACAAAATTGTTAAAAGGGTTAAAACATAGCAAATATCTTTGAGAAATTTAGGGTAGATAGCTCTTGGTTACTTGCCAACTTGCAAAACAAAAACACTTGCCTATTTTTCAAAACCACACCTCACAACAAACTTTCAAAACAACTTCCAAAAAAAAAACATTGAAAACTTTTCAAAAGACATACACCTTTGCATACATCCCAACATGCATCATTACAAAGGTTGCCACCATATTGGCCTCTTTTCAAAACATTTTCAAAACCCACACACAAAGCACCATTTCAAACAATTGAAAATCAAGGCAAGTTGATCTAAGCAAGTAACTAAGAGCCCATGGATAACCATGGATAGAAAGGGTGCTAATACCTTCCCTTTCTATAATCTACTCCCCGAACCCAAGAAAACATCTCAAAGGTTTTTTGCTGTGCTTTTTAACCTTTCCTTAGGATAAAATAAAAAGTCAGTGGTGACTCTTGCTCAACCGAAACATTTGCGAAAACAAACGCAAAACCCAAGTCAGTTCTCCCACCGTATCACAACAGGCTAATCAAGTTATTACATGAGTATGTGGATATATTCGCCTGGTCCTACAGGGACATGCCAGGGTTGGATACATACATCGTGGTGCACATACTACCTCTCAAAGAAGGGTGTTCTCTAGTCAGACAAAAACTCAGAAGAACTCGTCCAGATATGTCAGCAAAATAAGAGAAGAGGTTCTGAAACAGTTTGACACAGGGTTCCTAGCAGTGGTAGATTATCCACCCTGGATATCTAACATTGTACGAGTACCCAAGAAATATGGCAAAGTACACACATGTGTAGATTATCGAGACCTAAACAGGGCAAGCCCCAAGGACGATCTCCCGTGACCCCACATAGATGTCCTAGTGGATAACACAACTCAAGCCTCAGTATTCTCATTTATGGACGGTTTCTCAAGATATAATCAAATAAAAATGGAGCTTGAAGACATGGAAAAGAATACCTTCATGACACCTTGGGGAACTTTCTGCTACAAAGTAATGCCATTCAGTCTCAAGAACACAGGAGCAACCTATCAGTGGGCAATGGTCACGTTATTCCATGATATGATCCACAAATAAGTTGAAGTATACATAGACGATATGATTTCCAAATCCCATACGGAGGAGGAACACATAATACATCTACAAAAGTTATTCGAGCGGCTGCGTAAGTTCAGACTGAGGCTAAATCCGAATAAATGCACATTTAGCGTCAGATCAGGCAAATTGTTCAGTTTCATTGTAATCCAGCAGGGTATCAAGGTGGACCCCGACAAAGTAAAATCTATACAAGAGATGCCCGCACCAAGGACATAAAAAGAAATACATGGTTTCGTAGGGCGATTGATTTACATCTCAAGGTTCATATCGAATCTAACAGCTACATGCGATCCAATATTCAAGTTATTATGAAAAGATCAGACAGTAGTATGGAATGATGATTGTCAAACTACCTTTGAGACAATAAAAAAATATCTGCAAGAGCCACCAGTCTTAATGCCTCCAGTCCCTATAAGACCACTCATCATGTATTTGACAGTGCTCGAAGGATCAATGGGTTGTGTTTTGGGACAGCAGGATGAAACAGGTAGAAAGGAGCATGCGATCTATTACCTCAACAAGAAATTCACTGATTGCGAAACCAGGTACTCACTCCTTGAGAAAACTTGTTGCGTGTTGGCTTGGGATACCAAGAGGTTGAGCCAATATATGTTGACCCAAACTACGTGGTTAATAGCAAGAATGGATCCTCTAAAGTATGTGTTTGAAAAGCTAGCTCTTACCGAAAGAATTGCACGATGGCAGATGCTACTATCAGAATACGACATCCAATATGTCACACAGAAGGCCATCAAAGGTAGTATACTAGCTGATCATCTGGCTCACCAACCGCTATCATAATATCAGCCTATAAAGTTCAACTTTCCCGACGAGGATGTCATATTTATAGCTGACTATGAAATACCAAGACCGGACAAAGGGCCCGAGCCAGGGGCACGTTGGGCACTCATGTTCGACGAGGCTTCAAATGCACTAGGTCACGGTGTAAGGGAAATATTGACATCTCTAAAGAATTATCACAAACCCTACACTGCAAGGTTGTGTTTTGACTGCACTAACAACATCGTTGAATACATGGCCACTATACTAGGACTGGAAGTTGCCATCTATTTGAGAATAAAGAACCTCGAAGTATTTCGGGATTATGCATTAGTCATATACCAGGTTAATGGCGAATGGGATACTAAACACCCTAAACTGATTCCATATCGAGATCATGTTTTAAAGTTAGCCGCGAAATTTATAGAGATCACTTTCAGTCATATCCCACGAGAAGAAAATTAGATGGAAGACGCCCTAGAAACTCTATCAGCTATGTTCAAAGTTACTTGGCCGAATCACGAACCACGTATTATGATCAGACATTTTGAAGACCCCGCACACTGCCTTGCTATTGAGGAAGGACCTGACAACAAGCCTTGGTTTTACGAAATCAAGAAGTACCTGGAAAGGCAGGAATATCCATAAAATGCCTCTATCATTGACAAGCGAACCTTGCGAAGGTTAGATTCAAAATTCTTTCTGAGTAATGGAGTGGTATACAAAAGAAACTATGACATGGTACTACTCAGGTGTGTGGAAAAGCAAGAAGCAGATACGCTTATGAGAGAAATCCACGAGGGTACTTTCGGAACTCATACAAATGGGCACGCCATGGCTAGAAAGATTCTGCGAGCAGGGTATTATTGGTTAACAATGGAAGCCGATTGTTATCACTAAACGAAAACGTGTCATAAATGTCAGATTTACGTCGACAAGATAAATGTACTGCCGACTCCTCTGAACGTCATGAGCTCCCCTTGGCCGTTCTTAATGCGGGGAATTGATATGATTGGCATGATCGAGCCGAAAGCATCCAACGGACACCGATTTATATTGGTAGCCATCGACTAATTTACCAAGTGGGTAGAAGCAGCATCCTACGCCAACATAACAAGTCAAGTGGTTACACGCTTCATCAAACAGAACATCATATGCAGGTACGGTGTCCCAAGCCAGATAATTATAGATAACAGGTCTAATTTAAACAACAAGATGATGAAGGAACTATGCAATGACTTCAAAATTGAGCATCATAATTCCTCATCGTACAGACTAAAGATGAATGAGGCTGTCAAAGCAGCCAACAAAAATATCAAAAAGATCATCCAGAAGATGGTGAAGACATACAAATATTGGCATGAAATGCTTCCCTTCTCCCTGCATGGATATCACACATCTGTACGCACATCGACAGGTGTGACTCTTTCTCACTAGTATATGGCATGGAGGCGGTACTCCCGGTGGAAGTTGAGATAACATCACTTCGGCTCCTGAGGGAAACAAAGCTGGAAGAAGCAGAATGGGTGCAGACACGACTTGACCAACTCAACCTTATTGAAGAAAAATGATTGACAGCTTTGTGTCATAGTCAGCTACATCAAAAGTGAATGAAGAGAGCATTCGACAAGAAAGTCCGCCCTCGGGTATTCAAGGAAGGGGATCTAGTGCTCAAGAAGATTCTACTACCTCTCCTCGATTCACGTGGTAAATGGATACCTAACTACGAAGGTCCATATGTAGTCAAAACGGAATTCTCCGGAGGTGGTCTCACCCCCACAACAATGGATGGGGAAGAACTACCACATCTGACAAATTCAGACACGGTCAAAAAATACTATGTATAAAAAGCTCGCTAAGCTCGAACCCTAAAATGGCGACTTAGGAAAAAAGGAGCGTCCCGGTGGATCAAAAACCCTAAAGGGCGATCTAGGCAAAAATTAGGGGCATATAACAAGAAAATTATCCTGGTGGATTGAAAACACGAAAGGGAAATCCAGGAAAAAGTTAGGGATTTCATACAAAGAAATAAAGAACAAAAAGACTTCGATCTAAGAGCTACGACTACAAACTACGAATGGAAGGATAGATTGGAATCATACAACTCAAAAGCAAAGGAGATAAGATCATCAAAGGATATGGGGGAACAGTAGTAGCGGCTATCATTTTCCATTGCCATTTACTGTTTCAAAACTTTCTGTAATTACCTCTTTCTAGGAATTACATCTTGTATTATCGCCTACTCAGAGGCATATCAATAAAACATGTGTTTTCTTTACATCTTTTGAATTATGTTTTTCTTTTCTCAGATTTGTTTATAAAATACTACGTTTATAACTCGTAAATATTGTCTTGAAATCATTTTGGGGAATTAAGAAAATAAAAGCATTTGACAAAACATCAGAAAACATTTTCGTTAGAAAAATATTGAAAGAAAATCCACGTCTACATATACGCACATATCTATGCCTACACTTGCAACACGAGGACTACATTTGCACGCGTCCACACACATGTCCACTCCTGCGTCAAAAATACAAATTCTATACGCATGTTCGCGTCTACGCCCGCACTTACAACATAAGAGTCTACACATATGCCAATATCTATGTCTACACCTCCGTACATGCCAAAATCTACGTCTACGTCTACACACGTGCTCACAATACAAAACCAATGTTCTAATTTTGCTGACATTGTCCACTGTGTTCAAGATCAACAATGCTACGACAACACAGAATTCCAGGAATTGGTAACTCTAAGCCAATGGTTTAAAGGAGAGAATGATAGAAATAGTCTTCATAACATTTCAAGGCATAACGCGCATCTTACACGCATTTCATACATACACACATTTAGCATATATCGAGTATACATACATTATGCATTCTTGCATACAATACACATATATTCAGGGTTCCATATCAATGTCAAACATCATACATTTCACATACCTCCAAACATCTCGATATCAGACATCATACGCATGTATGATGCAATAAACAAACAATATTACCCTTGATTCAATCATCTAAGGGCTCATTAACTAAACACTTCTCCTGCAATCCAACCTGTCATCTAAGTCTCCATGTCGTGACGCGTTCAACCCATTACCTAAGTCTCCATGCAATAACGAACAAAAACTCAGTACATTGACTCTAAGCCGCAATGTATCCTCAAAACTCAACACATTGCCTCTAAGCCGAAATGTATTCGCAAACTCAACACATTTCCTTCAATCTGCAATGTATTCGTAAACTTAACACATCGCCTCTAAGCCGCAGTGTATCCTCAAAACTCAAACACATTGCCTCTAAGCCGGAATGTATTTGCAAACTTAGCATATTTCCTCTAAGACGCAATGTATTCACAAACTCAACACATTGCCTCTAAGCCACAATGTATCCTCAAAACTCAACACATTGCCTCTAAGCCGCAATGTATTATCCAAAATCAACATATTTCCTCTAAGCCGCAATGTATTCTCAAACTCAACACATTTCCTCTAAGCCGCAATGTATTCGCAAACTCAACACATTGCCTTTAAGCCGCAATGTATCCTTAAAACTCAACACATTTCCTCTAAGTCGCAATGTATTATCCAAACTCAACACATTGCCTCTAAGCCGTAATGCATTCTCAGAACTCAACACATTGCCTCTAAGCCGCAATGTATCCTCAAAACTCAGAACATTGCCTCTAAGCCATAATGTATTCACAAACTCAGAACATTGCCTCTAAGCCGCAATGTACTCGTAAACTCGGAACATTGCCTCTTGAAAATTCTGGCTACAGATACTTAATGTCACGTCCGATGTTATGACACCGTATCTGACTTACTATATGACAGTAAATACAAAAGCAGTAAACAACACAGTCAATTGTTTACCCAGTTCAGTGTGCAACAACACCTACTCTGGGGGCTACCAAGCCAGGGAGAGAATCCACTATAAGAGATGTTAATTCAGGAATAAACCAACCAGTTTATCTCCTTCACTTAAGACCTACCCAATGCAATTCTAATCTAAGTACAACTTAAACCTGAGTTCCTACTCACTCCCCCTCAATCACAGCAGTGATACATAAACCAATTTGACTTGAGAATTGATGAAGACACTCTTCAAAACACACTCTTGATTAAGCTTCACAGCTTTTTAATCAAGTAACACAATCACTCGTGCTTCACAGCTTTGAGTGATGTACACAACTAACTTGACTCTGCTTCACAGCTTTAGTCAAGTAACATTCAAACACTCTTGCTTCAAAGCTTTGAGTGCTACACAACCCTTACAATTGAAACCTATTCCAAGACACTTATCACAATGATAATTGCTTGGAGTACAATAAACAAATCTATACAGATTACAAACTTGATCTTCTAATCAATCAGCAGGGATGACTTCAAAAACCGCAGCTCTGTTGAATATATAGCAGCTGCAACTTCAGTTAGGGTTTCCAAAAACCTAGGGTTGATTCCGTTTGACCTAAAGACCAGGTCACAGTACTTTGTTGATCAGGTTAGGATTGAGCGAGGTTACTCCTCAGAAAACGCAGGATTCTGTTTAGGAAGGACTGAGTTATTTCCTGAAAAAACTCAGACTTATCCAATCCTGTAATCCTGCTAGTTCAGAACAGGATGTCATAACATCTGTTATGACATCTGAGAAAACCTGTCTACTGATTAGCTAAATGTGATCATTTTGCAAACATGCTCAGATACACACTTATAAACATCAGTATTTGAGTTACAATATTTTTCTGCATATGTACCTAAAGAGTTAGTACAACCTGAACTAGAATGTTATGACATCAGTCATGACATTCACACATACACTTGGAATTTACCAAAAATGCAAGCCAATACCTAAACACCTACAAACTCCCCCTTTGGCAGATTTTTGGCTAAAGTCCCTAAACAATCAGAGATAGATAGATAGCAGCAGAAATAAATGACAGCAGAAAAATATAGTGTTAAGTACTAATTAAGCAGTACCAAATATTCTCCCCCACTTTAGCCTCAAATGGGCCAAAGATTACATGTTTATAAAGTTATACAGTTATCCAAGACAAAATAATGAGATCAGCAGCAGACAATAGCAGAACATACTTCCAAACTCCACCAGCAACACCACCAAGAAGCAATCATCCTTCAAGTACTGTCATCAGACTCAGAGGAGCCACTTTCTTCATCTTCTTCCCTCATGCTTGCTTCAGCTTCATCCTTTTCTAGCTTGGCAATTAGTGCTTCTAGGGTCCTTTTTCTAGCATCCAGATCTTTGCAAGTTTCTTTTAAGACAGCTATGACATCTGATGTTTTGGACTGGCTCTTTGCAGACGATGTCTCAGCTGATGTTATGACAATGTCTGGAGCATGGGATCCCTGAAACAGTTTGTAGTGCAGGCCAAGGGCAGGGGCTCTTTTGCAGACTGTATCTCTTGCTACAAGTATGTCAGGATATTGTGCAAGGATGATTCCACAAAGGAGGGAGGGAAAGGCAATTGGTCCTTTGACAGCATAACTGCCAGCATGCTTCAAGATTTGTTCAAAAATGTACCTTCCATAGTCAAAGGCAGTCTTGGTTCCTACAGCATAGATGAATCTCCCCAATCCTGTGGAGATGGTTGATTTGTGATTTGTAGGCACCCAGTTTGCTGCACCTATTTTATGCAAGATGGCAAATTTCATGCTGAGTTTACTAGCATTCAACTTCCCTTTCAATGGCCAGCACTTTACTTGCCTGGCAGTGATGGTCAAGCATACTTCATTGTCAGTTGCCTCTAGATCAGGACAGTCCTTATTCGTTCTTCCAAGAAACTTGTTGATTTCTGATGGAGAGAACTTGACCCTTCTTCCTCTAACAAACACACTCTCAAAGTCAGCTGAGCTCCCATCAGCACAATCATTGGATAAGTTCACTACAAACTCTTTAACCAGATTTTCATAACATTTGCCAAACTTCATCACAGTCTTTATTAGCCCAGCATTCCTGATCAGCTCCATGATGTCTTTGCACTCCAAAGCATCATTGTTGAGTTCTCTCTCCAAGGCTATTCTCTTCAAGCAAACATACTTCCACCTGTTTGCATTATCAGGATGATGAAAGGAGATGTTGTCAGTTGGCACTTCAGGCACTCTAGCAATCTTGCTGGAAGGGAGCTTCCTTCTGATGGGAGCATTGTCAATGTCAATCTCAAATTCTGATTCATCATCAGAGTCAGAAGTTTCAGGTTCTTTTCTTTTCTTGGAGATTGGTTGTCTAGCAGTCAGCACCTGTGCCTTCTGAATATTTTCAGCCATCCCTTCAGCCTTGGACTTCTTAGGTTTAACAGTCTCACTACTTTTTCTTTTCATCAATCTCCTAGCAATGCTAGGGTTCACATTAGCAATCAGTTCATTATCTGAGTACTCTTCATCCACATCAATGATAGGTGGATCAGCAGCCTTTTCAGAGGGATTCTGAATGTTGTCTTTTGGTGTCACAACATCCTCAGTGACATCTATATTTTCAGAACCTTCCACATTTGGACTTTCAGATTGATTCAAAGGAATAGAAATCCCCGGTACAGATTGGTTGCCACTCAGAATGCTAGTAACCAGTCTAGCAATAGCTTGGTGTACTTGAACTGTTCCTTCTTTATTAGGTATAGTAGATGAAGGAAGAGAAGAATTACCAGAGACTGCAGCTTGAGCTCTTCCTGCATGTCTGGTCCTGAGCTTCTTGATTTTGGCTGGGTTAGTTGCCATCTCCCTGAGAGGAGTGACCTCAAGTACTTCAGATTCTATGCATGTCGTGATTGCCCTAGAATCTTGATCAGATGACGATGATGAAGAGTGAGACGAAGCCGCCATAGTGGAAGATGATGTCTGAGACATTGTGTTTAACGTTGAGTAGCAGTAGCAATTTGAGAAAACTCTTTGATTGGGAGGAGAAAACAGGTTGCAAGGATGAGAGAGATAGGGAGTACAAGGGAGTCTTTTCAACTTCTGAAGGCTTTTGAAGGAATTGTGAGTGAATATGATTAACCCACTAAATATAGACTTAATAGAATTAATCCTTTTAACCCTTGTTTTCAGCAAAACTAATTGCTATAATTTCTCATGTTGGTGAATGCCCAATCTGCCCCTCAAATTTTCAAGTTGATTTCCAACAAGCACCTTGGTAGAAGAATCAGTTAGCTGAAGCTCAGAGAAACTATGTTTCAGTTTAAATGATTTCTTCTCTCCAAAGTCAATAGGGTTTAAGGAAATGTTGAATGTTTTCAGATTATCACACCACAATGTCACAACATCTTGTGTAACATTGTCTTCAGGTAGCATCTGTGTTGACCAGAATTTTTGAGAACAGAATTTATGAGACTTGTTCTTTGCCACATCCCATATATTATCAGCCTGTAGTTTAGGAGTTCTTCTGACATCTTCCATAGGAATAGCTCTTTTCATTCCTTCAAGTTTATGCTGCCACTGTTTCATATCTTTTTCTTCTTTGATGATTTGACTCAAAGTGGGGATATCAGTGTTCTCAGGCTGCCACACATAACAGTTATTTTTGGATTTTATTCCTCTCATTACAATATCTAGTTTTTCATTAAACACTAGACATTCAGATCTTGAGAAGTTGACCATAAATCCTAGATCACATAATTGACTGATGCTGATGAGATTAGTAGTCAACCCTTTCACCAGCAGTACCTTATTCAGACTTGGAACTCCAGGGTAGTCCAAATTACCAACTCCTTTGATTTCTCCTTTAGCACCATCTCCAAAGGTCACAAAACTGGTGGTGTGAGGCATAACATTATTGAGGAGATTTTTGAATCCAGTCATGTGTCTGGAACATCCACTGTCAAAGTACCAATCTTCCTTTGCTGAGATCTTCAGGGAAGTGTGTGCTATCAGTGCAATAGCCTTTTTCTTCCATTGAGGAGCGTGTGGTACCTTTTTAGACTTAGGTTTGACATCTGATTTCTGATTAGGATATCCATGTAGTCTGTAGCAGAAGGGCTTTATGTGACCATATTTCCCACAATGATGACATCTCCATCTTTGGTACCTCTTCTTCATGTGTCTCTGTCCCTGATGTTGAGAGTAATGTTGAGACATCTGGTTTGACATTTGCTTCCTGGTAACAAATTTCTTTGTTTCCACAAATCCTAGGCCAGATTTATTTCCCATATTTTGTCCAGCCTGAAGAATCTCTTCTAATTTGTCAGTTCCATTTGTCAACATCTTGACTGATTTGGTCATTTGATTCAGTTGTGAGTTCAGCAGTTGAACTTCTCCTTCTAAATGACTTATAGTTTCAAGATTTGCTCTCTTTTCAGCCTCCAGCTTTACAATGAGTTTTGATTGTTTCTCATTTTGCACACAGACTTCACCACTTCTGATACACAATTTCTTGTAGGTATCAGCCAGTTCTTCAAATGTTACTTCTTCATTACTGGTGTCACTTTCAGAAGTACAAACACTAGTTAGGGCAGTAACTAGTTTGGCAGATTCTTCTTCAGAATTGCTTTCTGAATCATAGTCAGACCAAGTAACAGTCATTCCTTTCTTTTGCTTCTTAAGAAAGGTAGGACATTCAGCTCGAATATGTCCATATCCTTCACATCCATGGCATTGAATTCCTCTGCCTTGGTTTTCCTTATCTTCTGATCTTGGTCTTCTGCTGGAACTGTCAATGTCAGAAGGAATGTTATGAACATTTGACCTTGACTTTGGGTCCATTCTTTTGATGAGCCTGTTGAACTGTCTTCCAAGCATGGCAATGGCTTCTGATATGTTTTCTTCTTCATCCTCCTTGTGTTCAACATCAGTGTTGGTTACAAGTGCTATGCTTTTGTTCTTCTTGTCACCATTATCAGTGATCCCCATCTCAAAAGTCTGAAGAGACCCAATAAGTTCATCCACTTTTAACTTGCTAATGTCCTGGGCTTCCTCTATGGCAGTTACCTTCATTGCAAATCTTTTAGGCAAGGATCTGAGAATCTTCCTCACCAGTTTTTCTTCTGACATTTTTTCTCCCAGTGCTCCTGAGGTGTTGGCAATCTCCAAGATGTTCATGTGAAATTCATGGATGGTTTCATCTTCCATCATTTTTAGATTCTCAAACTTAGTGGTCAACATCTGAAGCCTTGACATCTTTACTTTGGAAGTGCCCTCATGAGTAGTTTTGAGGGTGTCCCAAACTTCCTTGGCCAGTTCATATTGATGTACTAATCTGAAGATGTTTCTATCAATTCCATTGAACAAGGCATTTAAGGCTTTTGAATTTCCCAGAGCTAACTCATCTTCTTCTTTACTCCACTCTTCCTCAGGCTTCAGACTGATTGTCCCATCTCTTTCAGTTATGGTGGGATGAATCCATCCTTTGTCAGCAGCTCTCCAAGCCTTTTTGTCCAGAGATTTTAGGAAGGCAATCATACGAGGTTTCCAGTAGTCATAATTAGTTCCATCCAGAATGGGTGGTCTATTTCCAAAAACTCCTTCTTTGTCCATAGTGCCAGAAAGTGATATCCCTAGATCTCACCCAGTAATACAGGCAGGGTGCCTGCTCTGATGCCAATTGAAAATTCTGGCTACAGATACTTAATGTCACGTCCGATGTTATGACACCGTATCTGACTTACTATATGACAGTAAATACAAAAGCAGTAAACAACACAGTCAATTGTTTACCCAGTTCAGTGTGCAACAACACCTACTCTGGGGGCTACCAAGCCAGGGAGAGAATCCACTATAAGAGATGTTAATTCAGGAATAAACCAACCAGTTTATCTCCTTCACTTAAGACCTACCCAATGCAATTCTAATCTAAGTACAACTTAAACCTGAGTTCCTACTCACTCCCCCTCAATCACAGCAGTGATACATAAACCAATTTGACTTGAGAATTGATGAAGACACTCTTCAAAACACACTCTTGATTAAGCTTCACAGCTTTTTAATCAAGTAACACAATCACTCGTGCTTCACAGCTTTGAGTGATGTACACAACTAACTTGACTCTGCTTCACAGCTTTAGTCAAGTAACATTCAAACACTCTTGCTTCAAAGCTTTGAGTGCTACACAACCCTTACAATTGAAACCTATTCCAAGACACTTATCACAATGATAATTGCTTGGAGTACAATAAACAAATCTATACAGATTACAAACTTGATCTTCTAATCAATCAGCAGGGATGACTTCAAAAACCGCAGCTCTGTTGAATATATAGCAGCTGCAACTTCAGTTAGGGTTTCCAAAAACCTAGGGTTGATTCCGTTTGACCTAAAGACCAGGTCACAGTACTTTGTTGATCAGGTTAGGATTGAGCGAGGTTACTCCTCAGAAAACGCAGGATTCTGTTTAGGAAGGACTGAGTTATTTCCTGAAAAAACTCAGACTTATCCAATCCTGTAATCCTGCTAGTTCAGAACAGGATGTCATAACATCTGTTATGACATCTGAGAAAACCTGTCTACTGATTAGCTAAATGTGATCATTTTGCAAACATGCTCAGATACACACTTATAAACATCAGTATTTGAGTTACAATATTTTTCTGCATATGTACCTAAAGAGTTAGTATAACCTGAACTAGAATGTTATGACATCAGTCATGACATTCACACATACACTTGGAATTTACCAAAAATGCAAGCCAATACCTAAACACCTACACCTCTAAGCCGCAATGTATTATCCAAACCAACACACTGCCTCTAAGCCGCAATGCATTCTCCGAACTCAAATACATTGCCTCTAAGCCGCAATGTATTCACCCTCGAAACATCACCTCAGACTTCAAGCAGCAATGTCTGAAACCCAATTTGACTTATCGCCTCAAACTTCACGCAATGATCCACGAGCATAGTATGTGGCCTCAGTCTTCAAGCAACCATGCACCATCAAGTTTCGTTCATCCTCCAAATAGGTGAATGAGCCAAGACATACAAAACTATGTTTTTAAGATCAAAGACTATTTGTTGCCCTGTTATCAAACTCTGGTAAGAGATATATCATCATCTTTACCTACTTTCCCAAAGACTCGTAAGGGTATGCTATATCAGTGTAACCTTATGTTTGTCGGAAAATTTTGGGATACTTCAAGTATTCAATGAACTTCTAATCAGAATGTGCAAGACTCAAGTTTTTTTCTCGCTATTCGACTGGAAGATAATTGAATAGGGGCAGCTGTCGTACCCCAAATTTGTCATACCTCGATAATTTCATTCTTCGAGATTAAAATAGAAGAAAATTTTAATTAAGGATGGTACATCAGTGTCTGATGGCCCATCTTTATCTAACTAGGGGGTGAACTTTAAATTCAGGAGAGCGGGGCTTGCTAAAATCAGAAAGACTCGTGTATCCATGGCCCCATTCGCATAGCATGTTGGCCAATGGCCCATGCGATTCGAAAATAAAAATTATTCGAATAATTATTAAGCTCTTATTATTAATACTTGTTATTAGTTAAAAGAGAGGTTAAAATTAAAAATAGTTAAGCTCATTTAAATGTTATGTGGTGTTAAATAGTAAATGTGGGGTGTATCAATAACTGAGGCCCATTAAGTCTTATTATTATTTTAAAAAAAGAAAGTTGTTTATTATTATTTTAAATAAATAAATAAGTAATATATATGTTTTTTTTTAAGAAAAAGAAAAAGAAACGTAAGATCAATGCTGATTTAACTTGTTTTGTTTAATTTATATTTTGTTGTTTTGAAAAAAAAAGGCCATTTGGGCCTGGTTTGAAAATTTAACAGTTTCCTTGTTGTATTAATAAAAACAGTGTATTGGGCTGAACAAAATATAGCAAGCGCAGGCCCATGATTGGAATAACATCTACTGTATCAATTAGCCAGAAAATGCACTTTTCTATCACAAACCAATATTGTATTAATCATAACAAAAAATAGGCACGTTCTTTGGACTAACGGATATTGTGCGAATCAAATATATACATAAATGAATTTTCATTACAATCTGAATCTAAATATGCAAATTAACAGAAAACTAAATCTCCAACATTGAATATTACAGGAAGCCGCTGTTACAATCAAATATACATAATCAATTTCAATCTAAAAACACAGCAAATCTCAAATCTCTATTACAATCAAATATAATCAATTACAACAAATACCAAATCCCTAATTGATCTAATAATCCTAAATCTAAGTAACTGTAATGCTAACAAACTGTAACCCTAAATACTAAACAGTATAAAAAAGAAGAAATCAGAATACAGGGGGAGGATTTTTTACAGTAAAAGGAAAGATACAGAAAAGAAAGAGTATACAGAGGTAAGAAACGGTAATACGAAGATAAGGAAGGCGAAATTGAAGGCAAACGGAAGCAGAGACCTTGCCGGAGTCGAAGAAAGAAGAAGAGCAATTAGGGTTTCGATATCCGAAACCCTAATCGCTAGCCGCTGAGCGCTCTCCACCACCACCTTCAATTCCTCGCCGTCTTCTCATCAATCGCACCAATGCCTTTTCAAAATCTACGAAAAAAGAAGAACGTGGGTAAGATAACAAGGCTCAAGATCCGGAATAACAGAAATCGCGAAGGGGGTAAGATTCTCAGCTTTTTGTTGTTGTTGTTTTAAGTGTTGGTGATTGTTTGGGGGTAGCGGAAGGGGACGCGGCTTGCGACGCCTCCGCCGATAGGTGGGGATTTAGGGAAAGAGAAGAGGTTAGGGTTTGTGGGAGAGAGAGAGAGAGAGAGAGAGAAGAGAAAGGTGTTGAACTATAAAACAAAGAATTGTTGAAAATGAAATAAAAATCAAAAATGTTAATCCGTTCCACTCCCATGCACGCGCGTATACTGTAATTATCATGTGCCCTCAACCTTGACCGCAAGATCATAATCGGACGGTTGTAGGCCAAGTCCTATCGTAAGATCCATACTCCTTCACATACATAATCAGTCCAACCCTTCATGAATCAAAATTGGGCCTAAGCCCAATGATTCTGCACCCCCCCTTCTGCCTAATTGCTAAAACCCAAAATACAATACACCCCCCTGCCCTGACGCATATTGGGCCTGATTAACATTATTAACCATACCCCTTTGTTTTACTTGTCCATTAGAATTTACACCCCCCTGAATTTTAATTTATTTATTTTCTTTTATAATTCAATTATTATTTCCATTATATATATATATATATATATATATATATATATATATATATATATATATATATATATATATATATATATATATATATATATATATATATATATATATATATATATATATATATATATATATATATATATATATATATATATATATATATATATATATATATATATATATATATATATATATATATATATAATTTACAATAAGTATTATTATTATCAAATATTGATTTTATTATTATTATTATTATTATTATCAATATTTACTTTCTATTTACTATTCTTATATTTTATTTACTATGTAAAATATTGTTTATTGTTTATAAATAATTATATTATTTATTTATATACTGACAAATAAATTATTTTTTAAAAAACTCATGCATATATTATTTTATATATTATTCGCATTAAATCTTTTCTAATCATGCATTAATCAATATCTTTGCAAATAAAACAATTAAAAAACACAAACAAATCATCAAACTATTTTTTCGCAATAAACTAAACTAATCAACTATTTTTTTGCAAAAGGATTTCAAACTAGTTTTGACTTACTGTGCATTCAGTCAAAATCTCCGCAATCACTACTCCCGACCGAGTGTGAGGTGATTCAAAATATGTTTGCAAACCCCTAAAAAACACCAACCTCATACGAACTACGAATTGGGACTCTGATTCCTCATAAGAGGATACGTATGCATACGATCGAAAATTGTGGCGAGTCTTTCTAATTAAAACTTAAAATCTAGTTTACCCCAAACCTAGACCTAGAGCTTGGTATCCTTGTGAACAAATTAGATGAATGGGGCATAACACCTTACTTTCGTCTAATTGAGTCCAAAACCTAGAATCTCTGTCTGCAAATTAGGGTTTTCTGTTAGATTCTCTTCCCTAGGATAAAAACTAATAGTGGCGACTCTTGATTAAAAAAACCAGTTGCAACAGCATCAAAAGAAGATGATACCACAATGGTTATCCCTCATCCACCAAGAATAAGGCACTCACAATTCTTCCAACAAGTCAAAAATGACTCGAAGTCACGCAACATGTTCAAAAGGAAAGAAAAGGTAATATGAATAAAAAATGATGAAAAATAAAAAGGCAAAGAGCCCCGCTAAGTCGAAACTTGAAAAACAAGTTGCTTAGGAAAAAGTCAGGGCATCCCACTGGACTTCAGAGTCAAATTCAAAATGAACTTGTCCAGGAAAAGTTAGGGAAAGTAAGTTGTAGCGGTAGAAATGTTCAAGACTAAGCCATTGGATTGACTAGACTTTGTACAAATCAAAATAAAAATCGCCACCACGATTTATTGTTTCCAAAGGAAAGGGAAAAGAGCGAATAACCCAAAAAGAGGGGGAAAGATTCAAGATAAGGGGGTTGGTTATGCAAAGGGAAGGTATTAACACCCTAAACATCTACGGTACTACGCAGGAGCCTCTTTGTAAAATCTGTATATTTTAGCTATAAAATGTTGTATGTAAAATAGATGGTGGAGGTGAGAAAAAGAAATATATTTTTTATGATTTTTGCACCCGCCGCGGTTGCGAACCTTTAGTGCCTACGTACCACCTTTCGTGCAATAGGGGATCAGGGTACACGTAGTTCCTCTTTTAAAAATTTAAAACACAAATGTGTTGGATAATTTTATGAGATAAAACATCATCGTCACAGTCCGTGTGGAAAACACACTTACTACCCATAATTATGAGAAAGGAGAATTTGCATCATCTCAAAGTGGAGGATATGGCTTGGATTTCAAAATCAACAATGCCTCACTCAACACCCAAGTGGAAAATATCTCTCTTCACTATATATTATAGAAGTATAGTTGTTTGCATCACTACAAGGATTGACAAGAGTTTAATCCTTTAAGAAAAGTTTTAAAGATAAAAAGCCAAAGTGGCAAAATGGTTTGAAATAAGATTGTTTGACTTTTAGTCTTCTCACAAAAAATGTCAAAGTATTATTAAGTTGATTTGAGTTTATTTATAAAAATGTTTTGAAAATGCATGGACATAAGTCCAAGTTTATTATGAAAGTGGTTCAAGTTTAAAAACAAGAAGAGTTTTCAAAATGGGGAAGAAGATTTTTGAAATTAAAGAAGATGGGAGGAGAAGAAGGGACTATCCTAAAGCATAAGGTAAAAGCTAGGGATAAGAACCATCTAACCAACAAGAAGCCAAAACTTAACATTATGAGCCAAGATAGAATTCTCATTCCTTTGATTGAAACCAATCAAGCAGAAAATACTAGACCTCTTGAGAGAACCAAACTTCAAGTTTATTAGGTCTTCACAAAAACTGGGTAGAGTAACGGCTGTATACGGGTGAATTTCAGATTACAAACAAAGGGTGTAATCACAAAAAACCTGCACACAAAAACAAACAAGCAACCCAATGTCTTGAGGTAAACCTCAAGAACTCCATACAAAATAATCAGATAAAGTTACAAAGTCTCCAAGATAGGCCAAGGTTTCTAATCCTAAGTCCAAGAAAAGTCCCATGCTCCATAATTCCAAGGATAGTAACCAAATAGTCCAAGTACCATTAAAGATTTTTTAGGGTTTATGTTGATTATTAAGTATCTTAAGAAAGGAAAAGAAAAGCTCAAGTGAGCAAAGTAAAAATGGCAAGAAAATAAATGCTCAAATGAGCAAAGATGAAAATGGCATGAAATGTAAATGCTAAAAGTAAATAGTACATAAAGCATAAAAAATAAAAGTATAAGGAAAACAAGTTAATAATTAGTGGTTAGTTGGATGACCATCTTGAAACTTGCATTTGGAACTCATTAGAGGATTGGTAGAACCAAAGCCTCCACACAACAAGTTGCATTTGCTTTTTGTCAAGTATATCATCCATTTGGAATTCTCATAAGTACTATTTAATGATCAACAATGTTTAAGTGATCCGCGTTGACCAAAAGTGTTGTAGATCCATTAGAGGATTGGTAGAACAAAAGCCTCCACACAATGAATCTCAAGGTTATTGGATCAAAGAGATCAAATTAACATACTTGGGCTTGCAATCATAAGTTTGGGCCTCAAATGATCATTTATTCAAATCGAGACAAAATTTAGCGCTATGTTAAACAATCGTAAGTGGACTTATATAGAATTTGCACCTATTTTGAGGCCGGTCAATAGAAATCTATGCACCATTTGTTTTGAGACATGATATAGAGATCATGCTCCAACAACATTTAGTGCAATAAGAAAAGGGATGAGATGAAGAGGGATGGGGGAAAAAAATAAACCACATTTGAATAAAAAATTTAATCAAACTATTATTAAAATCATTCATCCATTTTGGTGGAGTTGAACTCAACACCCAAGATCCAATGATGTTAATAAAGTCATGATCAAAAAATCAACTCAAGACAGCCAGAAAATAATCACAAAATAATATTATATTTAATATATACATTAAAAGGGTTTAAAAAATGTTTAAAAATTAAAATAGAGGAGAAAAATATCAACTATGTTCAAATGAATCAAGAAAGAAAAAGTAAGGCCATAGAAAAATCAGAAGTGGATCCATTTATTTTTATAAAATTTTTGGTAATTTTTTAAAAGTCAGAAACTATGTTTAAACTATTTAAAATTGCTCAAATAAACAGAAAGTAGGTCAAAAATAGTAAACCTCAATATAAAATTCCATAAAATTTTTAGAAATTCAAAAATATGCAAAATAATATTTATGAAATTTTTTCAGAATTAAAAAATGTCAGAAAGTATTTTTTAAGTAATTAAAGGAAAGAAAATAATTCAAAAAATACAAAAAAATATCAAATGTCAAAATAAAAATGTGAAAAAATAGTCATGAGATCAGAAATAATTCAAAGTATTTTTGTGAATTTTTTCATAATTTTTGGATAAAAAATAAAAGAGTTATGAATTTTTGAAAATTTAATCAATAAAAATATAAAATCAGAAAATAAAATAAAACCCAAAAGATGTGGACCATCAGATCATAGTCAAAACGCGTTAGTAAGCTGATCCAGTGGACCAGACGCGTTGTGCTTGATATGGACCTTAGTGAGATACGCATAGGATCAGAAAAAGGGCAACCAATGAAATTAAAATGTTTGGCACGCTATCATTGGCTGAGACGAGGCATGTCATCGTCTTCAACCTCCAGACACCCTGCAATGGGGATTTTGTGAGATCCTTCAAATGGAAAAATTAGGATCCCAGGCTAGTATCAATGAACTCGTCTCTTGAAGACGATTCTAACACCACCATCGCGCCAAATTTATATAAGGTATGGAGAGAGATATGAATCAAAAACCCAGAAAATAGCGAACACCTTCAATTTGAGATTTCTCTTTCAATTCTCAATGGATTTAAAAATTTTAAGCAGCATTGGAATTAGGAGAAGGAGTATAATAGATTAGTGCTTAATTTGGATCCAAATGGTGGAGAATTCTACCTTTTCGAAGTGCAAGGAAGAAGCTCTGGAACTGGACTTCTGTAGCTTGAATTATGGCTCGTTTTGATTGGTTTAAGTGTTGGAGAGTTTATATGATGCTTAAGGATGATGAATGCGCAAAGAATTTTGGAAAAGGGAGCTTAAATCTCAGAAATTGAATTTTAAAAAGATGGGTTCGTGTGAAGTTTTGGCAGGGTGTTTTTAGCTCTCAAAGCTTGAAGAAATGATGGGGGGGTGACCCTCTATTTATAGGGAAGTGAATGGGAATGAAAATTGGAAGAAACAAGGAAGTTTGGAGAGAAATTGAGTGAAGGTCGAGCACGAGTGAAATGTGACTTCATTTCCATCAAAACTCAACCAAATCTTGTGTTTTGGGGTGCTAATCACTTCTTGCAAGTTTACTAATCAAGTTTAAATAAAAAAAGTGCATAAATCTTGTTTTTAGAAGTCACATTATGTATTTCAAAATTCTGACTTTGTGGAAAAGTCAGTTTCAAGTTACCAAATTCAAATCCATGGTATTTCCAACTCAAGGGGTCTTAGGGCATGATTCTTGATTCTTTAGAAAGACGAGGTTACAGCTTTTCAATGGAAAAAGAATGGAATCAAATGGATTCTTGAGCTGAAAGTTGCTTTGAGTCAAAGTTGAAGAAAAAGAGTTGACTTTCCATACTTAGAAATATTTCAAATTCTTCTTCAAAAAATGACCTATAATGTCTTGCATCCAAACTGAAGAAGTGAAAAACACAAGAAGGGGGGGTTGAATTGAAAACTTAAAATCAAAAGTGCAGTAGACACGATATTTTTATCCTAGTTCATTTGATCTCAAACTACTACAGTCCACCCGTCTAGGTGATTTCACCTCTCTCCAACGAGGACTTAATTCACTAATCAAAAACTGATTACAACACTACTTTGACAACTGCCAAAGTCTTCTTGAGTACAACCACAACCCGGTTAATCTCAAGGAAAACTAGCTTAATCCAAATAAAAGAGTATTCTGTGTATAGTTGTTTTTCCTTACAAAAACAGTATCACAACTGTGATATTTTACACAATTTTGAGCGTAAATAAGAATATGTAAGATTGCACCGTTTGAGAGGTATATTGCAGTCGTATGAAAATTGTGAATGATTTGTCCTCTTAGCTTGTTTATATAGACATGGAAATCATGTCCAACATAAAGCGTGATAATGGACATTCAATTTTGTTTCCATATTGAGAATATTCTTGTCTGAATTAAGTCGTTGCATGTGATGTTGTCTTGATTGAATAGTAACGCTTCAGAACTTAGAATCTTGCATGCTGCAATTGCTTAAGAATGTTGATTACTCAGAGATGTGAGGATCTGATGGTATATGAAACTTCTCTTTAGAATCAGAGTATTCTTCACTTCAGCGTAGGTTCTGATCATCATTCTTCAGCGAAGATTCTGATTACCTCAGCTTGAAAGCTTTTATAGCTTAACTTCTGATGTTGTTTTGGTCAGAACTTCTGCATACAAAATAACATAAATTTAGAGTGCATATTTGTTCTTTGATTTTGTTATCATCAAAACTCTAATTAAGGGTTGTAGAATCAAACTATGTTCTAACAATCTCCCCCTTTTTGATGATGACAAAAACTAGGATTTTCCATGAAAAATATAGAACAAAAAGCTTAAGAGAGACTCCCCCTGAGTTGATTACTTCTTTGAAGTTCCTTCTCGTCAGAGCTTTTGATGCATCTCCTTTTGTCCTTATCAGAATGTGTTCCTGTTCATGCTTTTCATAAAATATAGAGGTTAAAATATTCAGAATGTTTGAGATTTTGTCACAGTTTTCTGTTATTGAAAATATCTTACTTTCTCCCCCTTTTTGCTAGGTATCAAAAGGAAATATAATTAGACTCAAAAAGGATGAATTATATTGAAAACAGAATGCAATGACAATTTTTGGAAACTAGGAGGATAAGATAAAAAAATACAGATAAATAGTTTAAAGAAAATCTAAGAAGGAGGGGGTAGGCGTTTGAACAACTCTTCCAACAAGCTCTTGATCTGAGTGTCTGACTCTTCCTACTTTCCCAGAATGTCTTTGATTTCTTTTGTTGTATCTTCTTATTTATCCAAAATACCCTTGATCTCTTTGTTTTTATCCTCTTACTTATCCAGTATGGCATGGATTAAGGCATTCTCCTTCTTCAACTCTTCCAGAGTTTGCATGACTAGTGACGTAGCTGGTGTATCTTCAGGGGTTGCATGCCGTTTAGAATATTCTGCAGCCTCTTCTGATTAAACCACTTCTTCTGTTGCAATCATGTTTTCTGGAGCAGTAGTTAGAGGGTGACTATCAGAATCTGGTTCAGTGACTTCTGAAGGATGGTGCTCTTTCCAGGGAGCATTATCCAGCGGAAGAATTTCTTTCTTGTACCATTGGCTCAGAACTTGATCTTGGAAGGCTTTCAGCTGATCACTGAAGTTCTGCTGAGCCCCTTCATAGCCCAATTCTTTTAGTTTCTGGATTTCAAAGTTGAGCCATTTTCTGAATCTTTCCCATAGAGAATCAGAAGCAGTAGGATTAGAAATCTCTTGACTGGCTTGCTTCAAAGAAGTAATCCATTCCTGCATTTCTGTTTCAAAAATCAATAGATTCTTACCAACATCTGATTTGGTTGAGGTTTGTTTAGGTTTGGGAAATTTTGTTTAAGGTGGAAGCTAGTTGGTCCAGCACTTGTGGATCAATGACCAGTCTGAGGTTGTCAGCTGGACGGCTGATGGGTGAAGGAGTGGAAGAGTCAGAAATCAGGATTGGTGAGTTAGGGGTGTTTGGTGGTGTAGATTCATATGGTGAAGGGATTTCTGGAATATCATGAATAGTGAAAGGTAAGCGAACCGTAAGAGGTTCTGTTATTCCAGGGATTAGGATAGTGGTATCAGAATCTGAAGGGGAGTCTTTAGATTGGTTTGCGGTAACATGTTGAATTTCTGGTTCAGGAATTTCAGAAGATGGGTTTTTAGAGGGAGGATAGTGTGGTTGTAGATTTTCTAGTTGAGGAGAGTGTGGCTGTGGATTTTCTGGTTGAGGAGAGTGTGGTTGTGGATTTTCTGGTTGTTGAGGTTGAGTGTTTGGATTTTCTGGGAGTGGTGAGGAAAAGTCTTGATCAAACAGTTCAATATCAGATAGAACTTTAGCAAGTTCTGGTTGATGTTGTTCTGGATTTAGATTGGGGGAGTGAGGTTCATTAAAGAAGTTTCCAAGAGTTACAGATGGATCAAACTCTATGTCAAAATCCTCAAATGTTTGGGGTGAAGGATTTTCTATTGGTTGAGGGGAATGGTTTCAGATGTTGGAATAACTATTGACTCTACAACAGAAACAAAAGATGGATTACCTTTCTTTTTCGCAGCTTTAGGTGTCCTCTAAGAGGATCCTTCTCCCTATGCCTTCCTCTTTTTGGATTTCTTTAGAAAAACCTCTGGAGCTGGCTTGTGCAGATCTTGGATGTTGATTTTTGAAATAGTCCCATCATCCTTGCAAGCCTGAAGGTATCTTACTATGATTTTTGGAGATGCATCTATCTCGGAAAATAGTGGAAAATCCTTCAGAGGGATTCTCCTATAAGTGATGGCCTCATGAGAAGCAGTTGTTGGTTCCTTCTTAATGTTCTCAATAATCTTCATTTTCTTCAGATTCTTGGCATTCAAGGGTTTCCCAGCAGTTGCTTCCAGAGTACTGATTTCTTGAGCCTCTGTTAGATGTTTTATCAGCTTGTTTTCTGTTAGAATATCTGAAATCAATCTTCCAAGAGGAATACAATCCCTCTTATTTATTTCTTCTTCTCTTGTCTCTTTCACACTTGTTCTGAGATGGTTGAAGAGCAAGTGTGGAAGGTTTATTTTGCTCTTATTTGCAATGAATTAAATCAGAAACTGCTTATCAATATTGATGTAATCAGGAGAGCTTGTAGGCTTCCTGTGATTGATGCATCCCAAAATTATTCTGGCCCAGATTCTGTGATGATCCTTTAAGTCTCTGATCTTGCTGGATGGCTGTCCAGAAGTGAATATTTCCCTAGCAATATATTTTAGGTCAGAGCACCTATCAGCCATATCAATGCACTTGACTCCACCGCCGTTGTACCTAATGAGTTTCCCAATCAAATCTTCTGTTATCACTATCTTCTTCCCCATAACATATGATGTGACCTGCTGGTTGGATGAGGTAGCATGAATCCAGAATTATTTAACAAGAATGGGAAAAGTTGGACCCAACAGACGATCAAAATATTTGTTCCATCCCTGTGCAGTTACATCTTCATACAGATTAAACCCATTTTCTTATAAGCTTTTAAAATCAATGATCAATTCAGAGAGAACTTCAAGGTTGTCAATCAGAGTGAGTAGCGTTCTAATGGGTTCTTCATATTGTTCCATTGATGAAGATTCAGGAGCACTGAGATTCTTGCGACTTGATGATGATGCCATTGTTCACACAGATTCTTTGAAGAAAAATAATGGAAAGGGTTTTTGAAAAAGAACTAGAACAAGAGAGAATTTAGAAGAGGGTAAAATGTGAATGAATGAAATAGTAAATTGAGTTTATATAGGTTTTTAGAAACCGTAATCAGTAAGAAAGCAAATAGGTAATGATTATATGCATTAATGAAACCTAAAATTAGAGGATTTAGAGAGATATTGAACAGTTACCACTGACAAGTGTCTCAATGCATCCAATCAGAGCCTTGGACCCTTCAGAATTTAAACGCATGTTCAACCTCAAAAGGTAGCTTGTGAGAGGATGACAGATGTTTGATGATGTAAAGTGCACGCCTCTATCCTTGAAATGAAACATCCAGATCTTCATAGATAGATTCTGAGGCAACTGTACTTCTAACTTCTGAAGACAAGTTGATCAGATGTTCACAGAAAAACAATAAAGTTCTGAGGGTTAGGATATGCAAATAAAACATTTTATTCTGGGTATAACTTCATGCTGAGATGTTTCAGAATGAAATTGAATCTATCTTCAGAAAGGGGTTTTATAAATACATCAGCCCATTGATGGTCTGTGTCAATAAATTTTAAAGTAAGAATTCCTTTCTGAATATAGTCCCTAATAAAGTGATGTTTTATTTCTATATGCTTAGCCCTAGAATGAAAAATGGGATTTCTACTGAGACATATGGTAGAAGTGTTATCACAAAAGATATGAATGTTACTCTCAAATATGTTGAAGTATTTAAGTTGACTTTTCATCCAGAGCATTTGAGTGCTACATCCAGCAGCTACTATGTATTCAACTTCTGCTGTTGACAATGCTGTTGTGGACTGTCTCTTGCTGGTCCATGAGATCAGATTGTCTCCAAGAATATGGAAGCTTCCAGAAGTGCTTTTATGCTCTACTCTGTCTCTAGCAAAGTCAGCATCACAATATCCTACTAAGGTGTATTCATTGGATTTTCTATAAAACAAACCCAGATTAGTAGTACCTCTCAGATACTTGAAAATTCGCTTAACTGCTGTTAAGTGAGATTCTCTAGGATCTGATTGGAATCTAGCATATAAGCAAACACTGAATAAAATATCAGGCCTTGTAGCCGTCAGATAAAGGAGAGATCCAATCATACCTTTGTAGATTTTCTGCTCTACCTTTTTACTTACCTCTTCCTTTTCCAGAATGCATGTGGGATGCATTGGAGTCTTTGAGGGCTTACATTCTGAGAAGTTAAATTTCTTCAGAAGTTCTCTGACATATTTGCTCTGATGAATGTAAGTTCCTTCTGGAGTTTGGTTTATCTGAATACCCAGAAAGAATTTGAGTTCCCCCATTAAGCTCATCTCAAACTCTGCCTGCATGAACTTAGCAAATTCTCTTCCCATAGAAGGTTTAGTGGATCCAAAAATGATATCATCTACATAAATCTGACAAACTAAAATGTCATTCTTAAATGTATTACAGAACAAGGTTGTGTCCACTTTCCCTCTAGTGAATTCATTTTCTAACAGGAAGTTACTTAGTCTTTCATTCCAAGCTCTGGGAGCTTGTTTTAGACCATAAAGTGACTTCTTTAGTTTGAAAACATATTCTGGGTGTTTGGAATTTTCAAACCCAGGGGGTTGGTGCACATATACCTCTTCATCTATGTAGCCATTTAGGAATGCACTTTTGACATCCATCTGATACAGAGTGATGTCTTTGCTTACAACAAATGAGATTAAGAGTCTGATAGATTCTATCCTGGCGACTGAAGTAAAGGTTTCTGTATAGTCTATCCCCTCTTGTTGACTATAAACTTGTGCCACCAGTCGTGCTTTGTTTTTGATGACTTCTCCTTGCTCATTCAGTTTGTTTTTGAACACCCACTTTGTTCCAATGACGTTGAATCCTTTTGGTTTGGTAACCAAATCCCATACTTCATTTCTGGTGAATTGATTTAGTTCCTCCTGCATTTCCAGAATCTAGTCATTGTCCAGAAGAGCTTCATCAATTATTGTTGGATTAATCAGAGAGATCAGTCCCACGAGAGATTCTTCAGAGTTTCTAAATGTTGATCTTGTTCTGATTGTATCATCCTTCTTTCCCAGGATCTTATCTTCTGGGTGAGCTATGCTGCTTCTGGATAACCTTTTCCGGAGTTGATCAACAAGAGGTACATGATCACTTGTAATATTTCTTTCTTAAGTTGTTGGAGCGTTTCTGTTGAGAACTTCTGATGAGTTGTCTTCAGTACCTGTGAATTCAACTTCTATATCTGCAAATAATTCATCCTGCTTTGACTTTTGAGGGTCAATCTTATCATCAAATCTAACACTGGTTGACTCTTCAACAATCTGTGTTTCTGTATTGTATACTTTGTACCCTCTTGAGCGTTCAGAGTATCCTAACATAATACACTTTTGTGCTTTAGAGTCAAACTTGTTCAGATGATCTTTAGTATTCAAAATAAAGTAGGTGCATCCAAAAGGATGTGTTGTACCCCAAAATTTTCCCTCTCATATGTCAAGATATTTCTCACAAGGTTTCTTTGACTTAAGACTGGATTAGGGTTTGGTCAGCTCAAGGCATATCTTCTTGCACTGATAACCCAAAATTAGGGTTTTAGTTTGCACATGGATTTTTGTACTATCAATGCTTCATGTGACTTTCAAACATCATTAGGGATCCCTAAGATTGCTCATGACAAGTTTCAAGCCTTGAACCACATTTTTTATCAATCAATTGGACAGTTGAACTAAAAATCAGTTGTATTGGGTAAAAAGTCAAACATGGCTAATTTACAGTCAAAATTCATAATTTTTGATCCACATCAACATTTTAGACTCATATGTACCATTTAGTCAAGTTTGGATCATAATTCCTCAATAAATTTAATCAAATCACAAAAAGGGCAAAATGGTCAAAATTAGGGTTTTGACTGAGGAAAGGCAATCTTTGACTTTTAACCTTGCAAATGACCAATTGAGTTCAAGCATGATTTCAAGGATTCAATGGCATCATCTTTACTTAATCACATGGCTCAAAGCATCACAAATGCATTGGATTGGCAGATCAAATTTGCAGTCAACTGATCAAAAGTCAATTGTACACTGAAAAGTCAAACTTTGACTTTTTGGTCAAAATCAAGTGCCAAGGGTCATAATTCATCAAAACATTTCCAAATGTGAAACTTTTTCATCAAGAAAACCAAATTTGAAAATTAGGGTTTGAATTTGAAAATTTTCATAACTTAGAAATTTTCTAAGTATAAAAATTTTCTTATTTTTTCTCAACTTTACACCACTTTTTCACCATGATGCATGTTGATTCAAGGAAAGTCCCCAACATGAAAGTTGTAGACCTCTATGAAATCTACAACTTTTCTTCACAAACTTTTCCATAAATATGCATGGATCTTAAGTTATAAATTTGTGAATACATGGTCATGAACTTCTTAACTTAGTGAAATTTTGCCCTAATTTAGGCAGGTTTTGGACCCAACTTCATGGCCATTTTTCACCTAGTTCCAAGAGGTATCTCAAAATTCATTTCAAAGATGGATTATAAATCACATTTCTAGCTTTCCAAAATGTCTAAGAACTCTCCAAGATCATTTTTTAGTAGGGAGAATCGAAGAGAGGAAATTGGAATTTTTTCACTTTTTGTTCAAGCCATTTCATGAAGAACCAAGTTGCAAATCAATCCTATGCTGGCTATTTCATGCTGTACAAGTCCTAAACTTATTCCACACTCCTTAATTAAATGCTTACTCAGTTTACAAAGCCTCTATCCATGCTTTTGAACCTTTACACAACTTGTAATTCCATTTAAGGCAAAAAGGCTCCATTGCCATTTTCATAAAGGACAACTTTTGCAAGCTTTGTAATCTTGAGCATTGGACCTGTTCCCTTGATACATGCAAGTACCACCGACCAAAGGCAACTTGTAGGGAAGAAATACCAACCCTAAGCAAGCTGGTACAAGCAAGTGAGTTTTGTCTTGTCACTTTGCTTCAAGTACAAGAAAAGTTGCAAAAAGGCTAGGGCTTGTACAACTGATAGAGAGCTGACTTAAAACCATTTATATACTAATATGCAAACAAGATACAACATATAACACGTTTGAAAAAGACCTGAAACTCTCTCTAACTGAAAAACACCCAAAACCTGTCAAAAACTGCAGATTCTGCACAAGCTCACTCATCTTCCATTTGGCTCGTGCGTTTTGTGTTTAGATCATTCCAACACCTTACATACTTGATATCAAACCCATCCAAACCATCATCCCTGTTTTGTATTCTCTTTTCCACCATCTTCCATTGCTAACTTTGAAGCTTGCAGTTAGACTTGGTCAGGGAGTTCTAGCCACTTTCAGAACAAGGTAAGGGTTGGAATAGATTCAGGGAAGCTCAAGGAAGCTCAAGCAAGCATCAGACCTCCATTAAAGTCACTACATTTCCATACACGATTCTAGTTGAAAGAGGTAACTTTTCAAACTCTATCTCCTTGTACAGGCAACCTCAGGCCACGATCTGTGAATAAAAAGTGTAGTTCTCATCCTAACAAAGTTATACATATCATTATCTTGCATTGATTTTACTTGTGCTAAGAGAATTTGGAAGTTGAAATCTCTGAAAATTTTAGGTTAGAATTTAGGGATTTTAAAATTCTCTTTGATCTTTGATAGTTAGATTACATAATTTATATGGTTGGAATCGTGAGTTCAAATGCTACATTTTTCATGTTATAAGTTTTCATTTTTATGCAAGCATGAGGAAGTTAAAGGTTGAAATGGCCAAGGCGTGAGGAAGAGGAAGACATGACAGGGACGAGTCTGTTTGGGCTTTTTGCTTCCTGGGCCTTTTTTGTTTTTGCTAGCAACATCACCACTGACTTGTTATCTCACCCCCTGCCAACTTATTTCATATTTTTTTTTATTATTTGTTTTATTTTCATATTTTATATTTTTTATTATTTTCTTTAAATGATATAAAATCTTAAAAAATATAATTTAGTCATTTTTCACTTTATTTTATTTTTATTTTATTTCTCACATGAAAATATAGTTTATTTTAATAGGATATAATTTATTTTCTTAATAAATTTGTAAATATAATTAAATATACTTAGTTTATTTACTTTTGCATTTCCTACTTACAAATACTTATTTTTGCATATATTTGATTTTTATATTTATATTCAATATTATTTATTAATTTTATATACAAAAATACATAAAATAATGCATATAGAAACATTATTTTCTTTTAAACAAAAATTAGGGTTTAACCCCTTTCAAAAACTAAACCTTTTTTTCTTTATATTTTTAGGTTTAAATTAAATATTCTCTTACATAAAAATAAGCCATCAAAAATCTTTTACATATACATTACATTGCATTACATTTTAAAATATTATGTTATATTTATCTTAATTCGCACAAATTCGATTTGGTTGTAATAATATATTTAGCTTTATATTTGTGCAAATCCCCATTCAAACTTGTATTCCCCCTTCCCATAAATTGTTGTAATATCTTAGAAATATTTGCATTGCGTAATTTATCGCTTTCATATGCCATGATTAGTAATTAGGGTTTGTATGGCAAGAATAAAACAAAACAAATAGAACACCTTAAATACAAGAAAAAATCAAAAGCATGAAAGTGACACACTTGCACACAAGCACCCTTAGGGTTTCTCCTACTTGGTTGCCTAAAATAAAATGGCCATGTTACGCATGCGAAGTATCTTGGAAAAACAAAACAAATATAAGATCATAGTCCCTCGATGACGCTATTCAAAAGTTGCCTAACAAAAATGATCTTGGTCTCTAAAAAATGCTAAGATACTTTGCAAAAATTGCTAATCATAGTTATACGATGACCCACGCTCGTCCCGTTTACATCCAAAGATAGGGTTGCTTACCAAATCAATGGTAAGACAACAATGTCAAAGGAATAAAAAATGCATAAGAAAGACATTTGAGTAGGTAGATAGTTCTAGTTACTTGCTCCATTTCAAACAACAAATCCTTGCTATTTTTCAAAACAAACACACATACATTTCAAAACATCTTACAAACATTGAAAACATTTTCAAAAGACAAACATCTTTGTATATATTCTCACGAACGAGAATCATTACAAAGATTGCCTAAACGAATGGCCTCTTTTACAAAATACTTTCAAAACCACACCAACACCATTTCAAACAAACAAAAGCAAGTGATCTAAAGCAAGTAACTAAGAGCCCATGGAAAACCATGGATGAAAAGGGTGCTAATACCTTCCCTTTTCATAATCTACCCCCCTAACTCAAGAAACAATCTCAAAGGTCTTTCCTGTGCTTTTTCACCTTTCCTTTTGGATAAAAGAAAAGTCAGTGGAGACTCTTGCTAACCGCAACATTTTCGATAAAACGCAAAACAATCAAGTCAATTCTCCCACCGCATCACAGGATGGATATAAGAAATGTTGGGCTTTCTGTTCTTCCACAATTCATATGGAGTCTTTTCCAGAATAGGTCTTATAGAGATTCTATTCTGAATGTAACACGATGTGTTAATTGCTTTTGCCCAAAAGATCTTAGCAATGTTAGTCTCATTGATCATGGTTCTGGCCATTTCTTGCAGTGTTCTGTTCTTTCGTTCTACAACTCCATTTTGTTGGGGAGTTCTAGGACAAGAGAAGTCATGCAAGATGCTTTTTTCATAAAAAAATGTTTCAAATTTTTTATTTTCAAATTCTCCACCATGATCACTTCAGACTTTGACAATTCTAAGATCCTTTTCATTCTGAACTTGGTTACAGAATGCAACGAACATAGAATGTGACTCGTCCTCGTGTCTTAAGAACTTTACCCATGTCCATCTGCTATAGTCATCTATGTAACCCATACTTCTTGCCACTAACAGACGCAATTTTTACTGGTCCAAATAAGTCTATGTGTAGAAGTTCTAATGGCTTAGAGGTGGAAACAACATTTTTAGATTTAAAAGCAGGTTTTGCAAATTTTCCTTTCTGACATGCTTCACACGGAGCATCTAAGCTGTACTTCAGATTAGGAAGTCCTCTGACCAGATTGAGTATGTTAATCTGAGATAATCTTCTCATACTAACATACCCCAATCTCCTGTGCCAGACCCATTTCTCGTTGTTAACAGAAAGAAGACATTTTACATTCTGACTCTTTAGTTCAGAAAGTTTTTTCTTATAAATGTTGTTTTTCCTCTTTCCATTAAAAAGGATAGTTCCATCTTTCTGACTAACAACTTTGCATGAATTTTTATTAAAGATTATTGATGACACACAAATATGTGATATTTCTGGCTTGATATACACCAAATATTTCTCATACTTTAGTTTAAATTAAATCATTTTATAAGTATTATGCAGGTATTTTTCTATTTTTGCAGATATTCATTAAGCTGAACACTTTGGAAGAAATGAGGAAAAAAGAGGTGCAAAACTAGCAAAAAGGCCAAAGGAGAAGAAATAAGCCCAAAGCCCATTATGCACGTGAGCACGTGGCCCATAATAAAGAAGGCCTTGACGACCGTCAAGGAGGCGTGCTGAACGTCACGCGCCAAGAAGACCAAGTGACTATCGTCACTTGAATGTGACGAACGTCACAAGCCACTTACTCCACTTTCTTCTCATCCAATGGACAAAAATGCGTTCAAGGGTTAATCCAGCGACTACCTACATTTTCTCACCCACTCAGTCAAAGTACCAAGGAACGTGACATATTAATGGCCCTATTATTTCTCAAAGAAGGAAGTAAACTGTTCCTACATTTTCGAGAGCAACTGATCACACAAGACTTATAAATAGAGCCTTAGACCACAGTAGAAAGGGTTCTTCTTTTTGGCAAGAAAATTTAGAGATTTTATTGAGCGAATATTCTTTTCAGTATTATTTATATTTCCCATCTATTTCTATATTCCTTTCAAGTATTATTTTCTTCTGTACGGTTAAATATATCCTCCGATCGAAGCAAAGCCTACAATTTATGCAGGAGTGCTTCTGTCTTCAGAGTTATTACCAGGTTTACGTTTGCAAATTCTTATTGCTTTTTAATCGATATAATTATGTTTATTTGTGTTTGTCCTTTAAATTATTCTGCGATTTGGTTTAATATTATTTCAGGCTAGAAATCCTATACCGGTATGTAAAGTTACTCAACCGAGGGAACGAGTAACTTAGTCGGGATTATTTTTACTACGAAACTTTCTTTTCTGGCCTAAGTTACTATTTTTTCAATCATTAAATTGTTTTGTTACGGAAGTAAAAAACAGATAGAGGTTAGGGTCAACAAAGCGGAAGTTTGAGATCTTTTAACTGGACAGTAGTAATTAGGAATTGGCTTAAAATACAGCGGAAGCACTTTAAATTTAATTAAGATTTTATTTAGTTTTCAAAAAGTGTTTTTAACTCCTGCGGGATGGCGGAAGCGTACGTTAGGACTTAACTGCATAGCCTAGATCAACAAAACGACAGTGTGAGACGAGGGTTTTTAAACTAAATAAGTTTTACTGAAAGCTGTTTTGAAAATATAAAGACACCCAACAGGTCGCTAGTTCCCGAGGTACGACAGTTACATACTGGTAATTAAGCTCAATGATTATTAAAATCCAACTTAATTTAGTATTTAGTTTTCCCTACAACCCAATCAAATATTCATTAGCTTTAGATTTGAGAAGTAACAATAGAAGACGGTAGATCGATTCATCAGTCTCTGTGGTTCGATATCTTTTAAAACAACACGATAAGACTGTGCACTTGCAGTCCGAATCATTGGATACATAAGTACAATCCCACGATCAAGTTTTTGGCGCTGTTGCCGGGGACTGATTTAAGTCGATATCGCTACACTTTTGTTACGCAGTAGAGACTAGAGCAAAAACTTCTCTCTTTCTTCTCTATTTCTTTTCTTTTCTTTTCTTATTTGTATGCCAAACACTCGTTCGCAAGGCGAGCCGTTATACATACAAATCAATGATATTGAGCGTTATCTCAGACTTAGACGCCGCATTCAAGAGTATCATCTCTTGCATAATACATAACCTCGTCAATCACTCGAACCGCCCATTTATCGACCAACCGAAGAGATGGATGCCAATCCTGCTCCGCGCCCACTCAAATCCTATGCCATTCCCTCACAAGATGAACCACACAATAGCATTGCTGCCCCTCCAATCGAGGCTAACAACTTTGAATTGAAACCCTCTTTGTTATCTGCTGTGCAACAGAACCAGTTCTCTGGCGGGTCGATGGAAGACCCTAATCTTCATCTATCAATATTTCTACAGTACGCAGATACAATCAAGAACAATGGGGTCAGTCAAGAGGCAATGAGACTTCGTCTCTTCCCTTTCTCTCTAAGAGACAGAGCAAGAGCTTGGCTCCAATCTCTACCCGCAAACTCAGTCACTACATGGGACGAGCTAAAGAAAGTCTTTCTTGCAAGATATTTTCCACCAAGCAAAACATCTATGCTAAGATCTCAGATAAGCGATTTTAGACAAAAGGAGAACGAATCCCTTTTAGATGCTTGGGAAATATACAAAGATCTGATGAGACTATGCCCACATCATGGCTTGGAAGAATGGTTGATTATCCACACCTTCTATAATGGTCTCCTCTACAATACAAGATTAACAATAGACGTTGCCGCAGGTGGTGCACTTATGGACAAATCCTACACCGTTGCCTATGCTCTAATAGAAAGTATGGCCCAAAATCACTATCAGTGGGGAAGTGAAAGAGGACACGCAGACAAAGGTACTACAGAGAAAGCACAGACAAAAGGAGGAATGTATGAGATAAGCGACCTAGACAGTGTCCATGCTAAGGTAGATGCCCTCACCCTAAAGATAGATAATTTGACCGCAATACCTCCAGCCACCGTGGCTGCTATAACTCCCAATTGCGAAATATGCGGAGTACCTGGACATCTAGTTACTGAATGTAAGATCTTGGCAGGAACTCCAACTGATCAAGTGAATTATTCCCAAGGAAACCCTTACTAAAACACATACAACCCTGGATGGAAAAATCACCCAAATCTCTCATATAAAAACCCCAATGCGTTGTATGCTCCGAACCAAGCACCTGCCGTACCACCTGGATATCAGAAAGCTCCTGCAAATGCTCCTAGTGCACCTAGAAAATCAAACTTAGAACTGATGTTGGAGAACTTTATAGCTACCCAAGCGCAAACAAACAAAGACGTCCAAAATCAAAACATACACACTAATGAGCAGATAAAACAATTAGAAAACAAAATAGATGCTTTGGCCACCCACAATAAAATGTTAGAAACCCAAATCTCTCAAGTGGCTCAACAACAAGCACCTACAGCTGCACCGGCTGATACATTTCCCGGTCAACCACCACCTAACCCGAAGGGGCATGCTCATGCCATCATATTAAGGAGTGGAACCGAATTAGATGGACCGCCCGACCCCAGACTGTCAAATCAAAGTATGTATCAATGGGCTGAAACATCAACTGAGAAGGAGAATCAACCAGAGAAACCAGAGGTAGATGAAGAAGATAAAGGAGGAGAGGCCAAAGAAAAATAAAAACCTTACGCGCCTCCACCGCCTTATAAACCCCAGATCCCATTTCCTGGTAGATTAGCCAAACCTAAGAATGTAGGGAAATTTAAAAAATTCGTAGAACTTCTTAAACAACTTAATATAATAATTCCTTTCACAGAAGCTATAACTCAAATGCCATCCTATGCCAAATTCCTCAAGGAAATCTTATCTAACAAGAAAAAGCTAGAAGATGACGAAACAGTTACGCTTACAGCAGAATGTAGCGCAATTATCCAAAACAAGATGCCTCCTAAGCTGAAAGACCCCAGAAGTTTCTCTATACCATGCCATATAGGTAAGTTTGTCATAGACAAATCCCTGTGTGATTTAGGAGCTAGTATTAGCGTTATGCCTTTATCCATATGCAACAAACTGGAAATGGGTGAACTAAGACCAACAAAGATGTCCGTTCAATTAGCGGATCGCTCCGTCAAATACCCAGTAGGAATCTTAGAAAACGTTCCCGTACGGATAGGCCAATTCTACATCCCTACAGATTTCATAATCATGGACATTAGAGATGACAAAAGCACACCTATCATCTTAGGAAGACCATTCCTAGCTACCGCTGGAGCTGTCATAGATGTAAAAAAAGGCAAACTAACCTTTGAAGTAGGTGAAGAGAAATTCGAATTTATTCTGACACAATTCTTACAAGTGCCTGCCATAGATGACACATGTTATCTGGTGGACATCGTGGATGAATGCGTAAGAGAAATTGAATGGGAACCAATACCTTGTTCTGAAACCATGAAGATTCTGATACCTCTAATATTCGAAGATAACGAATGGTGTCCTGAATACCGAGACGACAGTCTGAGTGAATGCTTAGCTCTGACACCAGATCACATGCCTTGTCCAAGAAAACCAGCATTGGATCTTACGCCATTACCTAAGACCCTCAGATATGAATTCCTTGACACTGAGTTAAAACGACCTGTAATTGTCAATGCGGACTTAGGACAATATGAAATAGACAAATTATTACAAGTCTTAAGAAAATATCCATCCGCCTTAGGATACAACATTACAGATCTCAAAGGAATAAGTCCTTCCATTTGCATGCATCGTATTATGCTGGAAAATGACTGCAAATCTTCTAGAGAACATCAATGAAGAATTAACCCAATATGGAGCACCGTAGTTAAAGATGTAGTAAAAAAACTTCTGAACGCAGGAATCATATACCCAATCTCCGATAGTCAATGGGTAAGCCCAGTCCACTGTTACCAAAGAAAGGTGGTATAACAGTAACAACAAACAAAGCAGGCGAAGCTGTAGCTGAACGAACTATAAGCGGAGCTAGAATGTGTATTGACTATAGGAAGCTAAATAAGGCCACTCGCAAGGACCATTTCCCTCTACCATTCATTGATCAAATGCTTGAACGATTAGCTAAGCACTCACATTACTGTTATCTAGACGGTTACTCAAGATTCTTTCAAATCCCTATTCACCTCGATGACCAAGAGAAAACAACATTCACATGTCCTTATGGAACTTTCGCCTACGGACGAATGCCATTTGGATTATGCAATGCTCCCGCCATGTTTCAGAGGTGCATGATGGCAATCTTTTCTGATTTAATAGACAACATCATGGAAGTCTTTATGGACGACTTCTCTGTATATGGAGAGAGTTTTGAAGATTGTCTGATGAATTTGGAGAAAGTTTTGGAGAGATGCGTAAAAGTTAACCTCGTTCTGAATTGGGAAAAGTGCCACTTTATGGTCAAACAAGGAATCATACTAGGACACGTTGTGTCTGAAAAGGGGATTGAAGTCGATAAAGCTAAGATCGAAGTCATATAAAACTTGCAACCTCCTAAAACAGTAAGAGAAATACGCAGTTTCTTAGGACAGGCCGGTTTCTACCAACGATTCATAAAATATTTCTCGCAAATATCAAAACCTCTAACCACCCTCCTTATGAAAGACGTTGAATTTGATTTTGATGAAAAATGCCTCAAAGCATTTAACCAACTAAAAACAGCTCTTGTATCCGCACCAATCATGCAACCACCTGATTGGAGACTTCCATTTGAAATCATGTGCGACGCAAGTGACTACACCGTAGGTGCAGTCCTGGGACAACAAAGAGATAAGAAGCTTCATGCGATATACTATGCTAGTAGAACCTTGGACCCTGCACAGATGAATTACGTGACAACGGAAAAAGAACTTTTAGTTGTAGTCTTTGCACTAGACAAATTTCGCTCCTACCTAGTAGGCGCAAAAATAATCATCTATACAGACCAGGCAGCTATTAGATACCTCTTAACCAAACAAGATTCAAAGCCGAGACTTTTGAGATGGATTCTGCTTCTACAAGAGTTCGATTTAGAAATTAAAGACAAAAAAGGTACCGAGAACACAGTAGCCGACCATTTATCTCGAATGGAACAACTGACACCAGAAGAAGTACCTATTAACGATAACTTCCCGTATGAACGTTTGTTAGCTCAGATGGACTTAGGAGATGCCAGCAAAAAACCGCCTGAATCAAATCCAAATCAACTGCTTTTAGGACTTGACACACAAGCTGCTAACGGGGATTCACAAGAAAGCCAAGACGAAATAAATAATGATATAAAAGAAACCGTGGTCTCTGTCCGAACTAACCAAACCATACCATGGTATGCGGACATAGCAAATTACTTGGTTGCCAAAATCCTACCCCCTGATATGACTTATCAACAGAAGAAGAAATTCTTTCACGATTTGAAACATTACTTTTGGGATGAACCTTTACTATTCAAGAGAAGTTCCGACGGTATTTTTCGAAGATGCGTCCCGGAAAACGAAATTGAAAGCATTATTTCTCATTGTCATGATGCCCCTTAAGGAGGCCATGCAAACACATCAAAGACATGTGCCAAAATTTTGCAGTCTGGATTCTACTGGCCGAATCTGTGGAAGGATGTGCACATAGCCATCCTAAACTGCGACCGATGCCAACGCACCGGAAATATATCCAGACACGATGAGATGCATCAGACTGTCATTCTATAAGTTGAAGTCTTTGATGTATGGGGAATAGACTTCATGGGACCATTTCCATCCTCATTCGGCAACAAATATATACTCGTGGCTGTAGATTACGTTTCGAAATGGATTTAAGCAATAGCTTCTCCAACAAACGACACTAGAGTCGTGATTAAACTCTTCAAAACCATTATATTCCCAAGGTTTGGTGTACCCAAACAAGTTATAAGCGACGGTGGCTCCCACTTCATATCAAGAACCTTTGATAAACTCCTAACCAAATATGGGGTGAAGCACCGCATCGCAACACCATACCACCCCCAAACAAGCGGCCAGGTGGAAGTCTCAAATCGAGAAATAAAACAAATATTGGAAAAAACTGTCGCCACGTCAAGAAAGGATTGGTCGGCTAAGTTACCTGACGCATTATGGGCCTACAGGATAGCGTTCAAGACGCCAATAGGTACAACACCCTTTAAACTCATCTATGGAAAATCATGCCACCTGCTAGTGGAAATTGAACACAAAGCTTACTGGGAAATTAAAAATTTAAACCTAAGCTACACTGCGGAAGGAGAGAAAAGGATCCTCGACATAAATGAATTAGAAGAACTAAGATTAGACGCATATGAAAATGCGAGGATCTACAAAGAAAGGACGAAAAATGGCATGACAAATGAATATCAAGGAAGGAATTCAATGAAGGAGATGTAGTTCTCCTATTCAACTCTCGTCTAAAACTTTTCCCTGGGAAACTCCGTTCACGATGGTCTGGAACATTCGAAGTAACCAAAGTTTTCCCCAATGGTGCCATAGAGATTAAAGGAAAATCCATGAATCCATTCTTAGTAAATGGCTAACGCCTAAAACATTATTACATCGTTGAAAATAAGGATTACACCGCGAGCTTAACGCTATTAGAGCTACCACCCAAATTTGGAAACTAATTCACGTCTAACAACATTGTCAAGCTAACGACATTAAACAAGCGTTGTGTGGGAGGAAAGCCACAAGTTTTTTTTATTATTATTTATTATCTTTCAAATCTCTTTATCTTTTATTTTTATTTCTGCATTTTCATTTTTACTTTCCGATTTTTTTTATTTTTCTTTCTTTCTCCCACAACATATTTTACTTATTTGCATTTTTCTTTTACAAATTTTAGTACCGACTCACAGGAACCTACAAGCTAAAATTCATGGATACTATCATTTTTGCCTCGGAGGCCCAGCAGAGGCGATATGAGATTCTGGATCAGCGCCATATGAGTATGACCACGTATGTGCATGATCCCACCTTGACAACTTTAGGAATCAGGGAAAGTGTATACTTCTTGTTTAACCAGATAGGATGGGAGGGGTTCCTAGCCCATAAATACCCTACACAGCAACGCCTCACCTTGGAGTTCTTAAGCTCCCTCATCTATAAACCCACACAAGGCTTAGGGCGTAGTAGGGGTCAGATGTCCTTTAGATTGTTCGGTTTCACCCACCAGTTTACAGTTCGCAGTCTAGCTGAGCTGCTAGGATTCCCTAGTTCTTTAGACGCCCACATGGAAACCCAGGCGGATGACTACCTCAACTTTGAACTTAATCACTTTTAGAGGGACATAGCGGGCCAATATCCTGAGGACCCAGACCACCTTGATGCCACCGAGATTCATAACCCTGCGATTAGGTATTTCCATCACATTTTAGCTTTCACCATTTTTGGAAAACCTATTAATCGACTCTCAGTTTCTAGGAATGAGTTATTCATCAGTTACTGTGCTTTTCAGTCCAGAACAGTCATTGGTGCATCATTTATGATCGCCAACATGTCAACTATAGCTCAGTGTACCCATGGCCCCATCTGTGTCGGCGGGGTAGTCACTATGATAACCGAGGCCCTATCCCTACGGTCATCTCTGTCACGCTTTACACCGTACGCCAGATATTATACCATGGACATCCCTTTTTGCTTTAACATATCTTTGATTGGTAACCTCAGCCCACCTCACTTTCAGCTGCTTGTCCAAAATAACCATGTCTATTACTTCAAATTGCCTAGCCCCGAGAATACCAGTGTCTATACCAAGACAAATTGGCTATATCACCTAGAGAAGACAGACGAACACGACCCTGAGAGGGAGGAGAGCGACCCATCCACACCCACATGTTACCATGATTATACACCATTGGATTACCCTACACTACCCCTTGTTACCACAGCTGATGACGTCCCTATGCCTGGTCATGCACATGCGATCAAGACACTGCAGACAGATGTTACCACACTCTGAGGTGAGCTCGCCACTGTTAAAGATAATGTCAGCACCCTTCGGCGTGACTTCTTTCATTTTATGGACGTCGTCACGGAGCAGTTTGATCACATTTATCAACATCTGCACGCTTCTGCACCACCTCCCGGAGACCCTCATGCTTGATAGTTTTTGTTTTTGTGCCTCCCCAGTGAGGACACTGTTTGTTCTTAGTCTGGGGTAGTTTTTCATTATTATTCTCAAAAATCATTATGGTTTTATTATTTTCGAATAATTTGTTACTTCTCGGTTCTAAAATTTCGATTATTTATTCATCTATTCATTTCATATCCATTTTATTTATTTTTATTTTAAAGTATTTATTTATTTTCATACACAGTATGTATTCATTTTTATATTATACAATTTCTATTATTATTTTCATTTGTTTCTAATTTCTATTATTATTTTCATGTATTTCTTATTTCTGTTACTATTTTCATTTGCTTCTTATTTACCATATCATTCTTCCAATTCTACTATGTGCTACTATACCCCTTGCAATATACTTCTCAAGATTAATGAATTAATTAATTTAGTGGAGCACACGGTCAAAGAGGTCAAAGAGACATGCACGCATCACTTCACTCTGACGAACGTCAGGATGCATGTGACGAACGTCAGGGATTGTCTCTTTGACTCTGACGAGCGTCAGAGAGCTCATGATGAGCGGCAGGGCTTGTCCCACACGCTTTTCACTTCCCGTGACCGTTGAACAACATTGATGCACGAAAATTTGTTTTAAAAACCCCACCACCCCATTTACTCCATTCACCCATAACTTCCATAACCTCTCAGTTTCAAAATTCTCCCATAAACCCCATTAAATTTCTTACTCAACAAAACCATCTATATAAACCTCTCTTGCATCCTTAGTTTCATCACTACCACCCACTTTCCATCTCTTTACCACAAATACATTTTTTCTATCAAGTTCAAAAATCATGGCCAACCAACCCGAACCCGACATGCGACATCTCGTGCTCCGACAAGGAGAAGCAGGTGAACTTCAAAAAGAGAGGTACATAAAATTCCATTGTCGAGGGCTAACATCCACGCGGTTCGTCGACAACAATTTCTTGCAAGAATTAGGCTTGCAACCTCGTATGGAAGGCTTGCTGAATGAAGCTGGCCTAAGCTTTATTAGCACGATGAACACACCAACTTACGAAGCTCTCACGTTGGAATTCTTGAGTTCCTACACATATCATACTCGAGATGATGCAGACGCACACCTAACGGGAGCCGCTCAATTTCGGATGTTCAACCGAGAGTACACACTCAACCATGAAATTTTGAGCGACATATTTCATTTTCCCCGTGGGAATAATGTGCAATATCGCATTCCACCAGAATTGGATTGGAATGGAAGTGCATACATACTATGGGAGAGAATAACCGGCGAACCAAATGTCACACCCGAAGCACGGTACGCCTCTCACATCCACTACCCGAACATCCGCTTCTTACACCGTGTTATGGCAAACACAATATTTGGAAGGGCAAACAACAACAAGGTAAACACTAAAGAATTGTATGCTCTTCACTGTACCTTTTCACAAAACCTCCGTCTTAATCCCGTTACTTTAATGATGGCCCACATTCAAAACCTCGTTACAAGAGACGGGACCACACCTTTTTGCATCGGAGGCATCGTCACCACCATCGCAGTTCACCTGAACTGGGGGGAAATGATTCAACGCCTACCTCCGCTGCCAGCAGTTTATATGGATATTGATAACTGTAGAGTTGGCCGCCTGATCAAAGTACGAGAAGCTGGAGGGTACTATCTAATGGTTAAGAATGCAAGAGTTCATAGCGTCATCATGCCAAATCACAATCGTACTTACTTGGGTAATCCGGATAACTGGCTTTACAACCTGAACGCCCCAGAACCCGGAGAAAATGTGCAAGGAAATCAAGGTGAGGCCAACAACGCTGCCGCTGACGAAATCGAAGAAGAATTAGAGCAGCAAGAGCCCCAACCACAGCAAGCCAATAATCCCGCCACCATCGATGCAATCTATGCCGCAAAAATGCAGCAAAACCAGCTGTCCACTCAACGCCACCAGAGCCTCGAGACGCGCCAAATCGAGATGAAGACTCTCATGCAACAAATGCAGAGAGACCAAAACGACTACACTCGCAGGCATGATCAAAGTATGCTGGAATTTACCACAGGAATAACGGAAGATATGCGAGCCTTAACACGAAGTGTTAAGGACTTGCATAATATCATATCCCAGAGAGATGGAGGCGAATCTTCCAGACATGGTGGGCAAGCACGTCGAAGAGCGAGGACACGTGGCCGATACCAAAGACAAGAGGGGGAAGAATGATTATCCAGTTTACATTTCCCCTTTCCCTCTTCTATCAATACATTGAGGACAATGTATGATTCAAGTATGGGGGAGGAAGTATTTCCCTTTTCCTAGTAATTTTTATTTTCTTTGTAATTTCCCTTCCGGTATCTCTAATTCAATAAAAAAAAATTTTATCAAGTTATCTATTGAAGCAATTTGTGTTGTTCTTTTAGACTCCCCTTTCCTTTTCAGCCCATAAAAAAAAATTTTTTTGACTCACTCGACAAAGTACATAGACTGCAAGATCTCCAATCGTCAGGGATTAGGGCAAGATTAAGCAAAATTTCTACCGTCTAGACACTATACAACCCCAGAGTATGATAGATCAGTTCAAGTACCTGTTATTCCAACACCCTGAGTTTAGTCTTTATAGTAACCTTGAGTAGTTTATATTAGCAGTCATCACCGTCTTAAACACAAACTACGCAGGAAGTCGATGAATATAAGTGGATGATATAATATTTCAGCAAAATGTTGCAAGGAAACACACCGATTAAATTGGACGATCCTCACCCGATTTCCTAATCCAAAGGATGTAGACCTTAAAAAGTAACATAAAAATTCATTTGATGGATGGTTCAGGAGCATCTGGTACTGAACTCGGTAGGGCAGATTACGGTCTGATCCCCCACATCCAACCATTGAATTGGAAAAGGTTGCCACATTACTGTGCCAGAAGCCTCTAAAGTTTAAAAGGATCATAACCACTAACTGACTGTTCTGCTATGTGCGTGTAAAGATAAAGGGCTTAATGTGATTGCGCTAGAATGAAAAGGGCAAAACAAGACAAATACTCGAGGTAGGCTATGATAGGACCTGTAACTAGTTTACGTAAAATGGGATTGTCTAGCGTCATCTACGTAGTAATGGAGCATGAATCAAGCCACCGATTTTCTGACAAAAACACAACGCAGCTATATATTAGTTGATCCAAGTCATAACCATGTTTAGAAAAACATCGTACTTAGCATTTGCTTGAGGACAATCAAAGTTTAAGTATGGGGGAGTTTGATGACACACAAATATGTGATATTTCTGGCTTGATATACACCAAATATTTCTCATACTTTAGTTTAAATTAAATCATTTTATAAGTATTATGCAGGTATTTTTCTATTTTTGCAGATATTCATTAAGCTGAACACTTTGGAAGAAATGAGGAAAAAAGAGGTGCAAAACTAGCAAAAAGGCCAAAGGAGAAGAAATGAGCCCAAAGCCCATTATACATGTGAGCACGTGGCCCACAATGAAGAAGGCCTTGACGACCGTCAAGGAGGCGTGCCGAATGTCACGCGCCAAGAAGACCAAGTGACTATCGTCACTTGAATGTTACGAACGTCACAAGCCACTTACTCCACTTTCTTCTCATCCAACGGACAGAAACGCGTTCAAGGGTTAATCCAGCGACTACCTACATTTTCTCACCCACTCAGTCAAAGTACCAAGGAACGTGACAGATTAATGGCCCTATTATTTCTCAAAGAAGAAAGTAAACTGTTCCTACATTTTCGAGAGCAACTGATCACACAAGACTTATAAATAGAGCCTTAGACCACAGTAGAAAGGGTTCTTCTTTTTAGCAAGAAACTTTAGAGATTTTATTGAGCGAATATTCTTTTCAGTATTATTTATATTTCCCATCTATTTCTATATTACTTTCCAGTATTATTTTCTTCTGTACAGTTAAATATATCCTCTGATCGAAGCAAAGCCTACAATTTGTGCAGGAGTGCTTTTGTCTTCAGAGTTATTACCAGGTTTATGTTTACAAATTCTTATTGCTTTTTAATCGATATAATTATGTTTATTTGTGTTTGTCCTTTAAATTATTCTGCAATTTGGTTTAATATTATGTCAGGCTAGAAATCCTATACTGGTATGTAAAGTCACTCAAACGAGGGAACGAGTAACTTAGTCGGGATTATTTTTACTACAAAACTTTCTTTTCTGGCCTAAGTTAGTATTTTTTCAATCATTAAATTGTTTTGTTACGGAAGTAAAAAACAGATAGAGGTTAGGGTCAACAAAGCGGAAGTTTGAGATCTTTTAACTGGACAATAGTAATTAGGCATTGGCTTAAAATACAGCGAAAGCACTTTAAAGTTAATTAAGATTTTATTTAGTTTTCAAAAAGTGTTTTTAACTCCTGCGGGATGGCGGAAGCGTACGTTAGGACTTAACTGCATAGCCTAGATCAAACAAACGACAGTGTGAGACGAGGGTTTTTAAACTAAATAAGTTTTATTGAAAGCTGTTTTGAAAATATAAAGACGCCCAACAGGTCGCTAGTTCCCGAGGTACGACTGTTGCATACTGGTAATTAAGCTCATTGATTATTAAAATCCAACATAATTTAATATTTAGTTTTCCCTACAACCCAATCAAATATTCATTAGCTTTATATTTGCGAAGTAACAATAGAAGACGGTAGATCGATTCATCAGTCTCTGTGGTTCAATATCTTTTAAAATTACACGATAAGACTGTGCACTTGCAGTCTGAATCATTGGATACATAAGTACAATCCCACGATCAATTATATCATAACCGTTATCACTTAATTGACTTATGGATAACAGGTTATGCATTAATCCATCAACTAAGAGAATATTATTTATAGAAGGAAGATTACCATTACCTATTATTACAGAGCCAATGATCTTCCCTCTTTGGTTGCCTCCAAAGCCCATGTAGCCTCCAGGTTTAAGTTCCAGGCTTTGAAACATATGCTTTCTTCCCGTCATGTGTCGAGAGCATCCAGAGTCCAGGTACCATGACTGGTGTTTTAGCCTTGCTGCTAAAGATATCTGCTACATATATAATTTTGTCCTTAGGTACCCATATCTTTTTGGGTCCTGGTTTGTTAGTTTTATCAAAATTCTGGTTGAATTTTGGTTTGACAGAGTAATTATTACTAGTGCATTTTAGGTCATGTGTGTGCCCATATGTGAAGTGTGATTTTAGTGGTGTGCGTTTAATGACAAGGTCCATGACTTTCTTAGGTGTAGGTACCTTACCTTGGTATCCTATTCCTTTCCTGCCATTCCTGCTAACTCCATAGATCATTGAAGCCATCTTGCTTCTATCTATGTTTTTAGCCAGAAACTTTTGAAAACTGTGATCATACTCTTTGATGATCTTATCAGCATTACTGGAAGTCTCTGAGATTATTTATTTCTGAGAGTTTTGTAAATCGTTTTCTAATTTTGAATCCTTTTCTTTTAACTCAGAATTCTCTAATCTAGGACTCTCAGTGTTTTCAGAGTCAGAGGCAAGATCCCTTTTCAGGTTCTTGAATTTGACTCTGATTTGCTGATACCTTTCCAGAATTTCATTCAGTCTTTCTGCAAGTTCAGCCTTAGTAAAATTAACAGTGAAATCATGGAATACCTCTTATGTGTCTGAACCAGAAGCTTCACTGTCTTCTGACACATTTTCCATAAGAGCTATGTTGGCTCTTTCATCATCTAACTCTGAGTCAGCATCAGAAGTGTCTGAATGTCCCATGTTTCTATGAGGCTTTTCTTCTTCTCCTTGAAGAACTTCTTTTTGGGCTTCTCCTTTTGAATCCTTGGACAGTCACTTTTGTAGTACCCTTGCTCATTACACTCATAGAAGATGATGTCCTTGTTATTTGACTTTCTATGTCCTGAAGAACCTTCAGATCTTGTGTCCAGAGGAGGCCTCAGACTTTCTGTATCTGGAGGAGGATTCATTTTGATTCTCTGATCTTCTCGGGTTTCTGAATTTCCTTTGTCTCTGCTTCCATGATTTATTGACCCTTCTGGAGAGGAGAGACAATTCATCTTCTTCTGATGAGGATCCATCAGAGGTTTCTTCCATAGCCTACAAAACCTTAGAATCAGATTTTTTGTTAGATTTTAATGCAAGAGGCTTACCTTGCTTTTGAAGCTCATCTTCTTCTAGCTCTATCTCGTGACTTCTGAGGGAGCTGACAAGTTCCTCCATAGATATCTTGTTGAGATCTTTAGCTAGCTTAAGTGCAGTGACCATTAGCCTCCATTGCTTGGGTAGACTTCTGATGATCTTCTTTACGTGATTAGCAGTAGAATATCCTTAGTCAAGAACCTTCATCCCAGCAACAAGAATCTGGAATCTTGAGAACATTACTTCTATGGATTCACTGTCTTCCATCTTGAATGCTTCATATTTCTGAATGAATGCAAGGGCCTTGGTTTCTTTGAATTGAATGTTGCCTTCATGCATCATTCTCAGAGAGTCAAACATGTTTTTGGCTGTCTCTGTTTGAGATTTTGTCATATTCTGAGTATGAGATAGCACTGAGAAGTATTGTTCTGGCTTTGTGATGGTTTCTGAAATCACGTTTTTCCTGGTCAGACATCCTTTTTCTGTCTATCTTCTGACCACTTTCGTCCACTAGATGTGTGTATCCATCAATTACCATGTCCCATAGATCAGCATCATGAGCCAGAAAGAAGCTCTCATTTTGTCTTTCCAGTAGTCAAAATTTTCTCCATCAAAGACTGGAGGTTTGCTGCTGATTTTGTCCTTGTCCTCATGATAGTCATTGCTGATGTTTTGGCTTGGTCCCACCATAGTGTTTTTCTAAAGCTTAGATCTTGTGATGACACGGTTAAGTGTATGAACTCAGAACCAGGAGCTCTGATACCAAAATTGAAGAAGTGAAAAACACAAGAAGAGGGGGGGGGGGGGGGGGGGGGGGGGGGGTTGAATTGAAAACTTAAAATCAAAAGCGCAGTAGACACGACATTTTTATCCTGGTTCGTTTGATCTCAAACTACTCCAGTCCACCCGTCAAGGTGATTTCGCCTCTCTCCAACGAGGACTTAATTCACTAATCAAAAACTCATTACAACACTACTTTGACAACTGCCAAAGTCTTCTTGAGTATAACCACAACCCGGTTAATCTCAAGGTAAACTAGCTTAATCAAGATAAAAGAGTATTCTAGTTGTTTTTCCTTACAAAAACAGTATCATAACTGTGATATTTTACACAATTTTGAGCGTAAATAAGAATATGTAAGATTGCAGCGTTTGAGAGGTATATTGCAGTCGTATGAAAATCGTGAACGATTTGTCCTCTTAGCTTGTTTATATAGGCATGGAAATCCTGTCCAACATAAAGCGTGATAATGTACATTCAATGTTGTTTCCAAATTGAGAAGATTCTTGTCTGAATAAAGCCGTTGCATGTGATGCCGTCTTGATTAAATAGTAACGCTTCAGAACATAGAATCTTGCATGCTACAATTGCTTCAGAACATTGATGACTCAGAGATGTGAGGATCTGATGGTATATGAAACTTCTGTTCAGAATCAGAGTATTCTTCACTTCAGCGCAGGTTCTGATCATCACTCTTCAGCACAGATTCTGATTACCTCAGCTTGAAAGATTCTATAGCTTAACTTCTGATGATGTTTTGGTCAGAACTTCTGCATACAAAATAACATAAATTTATAGTGCATATTTGTTCTTTGTGTTTGTTATCATCAAAACTCTAATTAAGGATTGTAGAATCAAACTATGTTCTAATACAAACATGGCCTTCCACTTGGAATTTTCTCTTGACCAAAAAAGATGGCATGAAGTAGATCTCTTGAATGACATTTTGGGACTTGAACCACTCAAAATCTCCGAAAATTGAGAGAGTTATGAATTGTTGAAGTTGGAAAAAAAATCATGAAATGACCTATAATCTTTTGCATCTTTAAGGCAGCTTCCATCGATTTTCCCACTTTGCACATAAAAGAAGGCATAAAGTTCACTAATCAAGTTTAAATCAAAAAAGTGCATAAATCTTGTGTTTAGAAGTCACATTATGGAATTCGAAATTCTGACTTTGTGGAAAAGTCAGTTTCAAGTTACCAAATTCAAATCCATGGTATTTCCAACTCAAGGGGTCTTAGGGCATGATTCTTGATGCTTTAGAAAGATGAGGTTACAAGCTTTGCAATGGAAAAAGAATGGAATCAAATGGATGCTTGAGCTGAAAGTTGCTTTGAGTCAAAGTTGAAGAAAAAGAGTTGACTTTCCATACTTAGAAATAATTCAAATTCTTCTTCAAAAAATGACCTATAATGTCTTGCATCCAAACTGAAGAAGTGAAAAACACAAGAAGGGGGGGTTGAATTGAAAACTTAAAATCAAAAGTGCAGTAGACACGATATTTTTATCCTAGTTCTTTTGATCTCAAACTACTACAGTCCACCCGTCTAGGTGATTTCACCTCTCTCCAACGAGGACTTAATTCACTAATCAAAAACTGATTACAACACTACTTTGACAACTGCCAAAGTCTTCTTGAGTACAACCACAACCCGGTTAATCTCAAGGAAAACTAGCTTAATCAAGATAAAAGAGTATTTTGTGTATAGTTGTTTTTCCTTACAAAAACAGTATCACAACTGTGATATTTTACACAATTTTGAGCGTAAATAAGAATATGTAAGATTGCACCATTTGAGAAGTATATTGCAGTCGTATGAAAATCGTGAACGATTTGTCCTCTTAGCTTGTTTATATAGACATGGAAATCCTGTCCAACATAAAGTGTGATAATGGACATTCAATTTTGTTTCCATATTGAGAATATTCTTGTCTGAATGAAGTCGTTGCATGTGATGTTGTCTTGATTGAATAGTAACGCTTCAGAACTTAGAATCTTGCATGCTGCAATTGCTTAAGAACATTGATTACTCAGAGATGTGATAATCTGAGGGTATATGAAACTTCTCTTTAGAATCAAAGTATTCTTCACTTCAGCGTAGGTTCTGATCATCATTCTTCAACGAAGATTCTGATTACCTCAGCTTGAAAGCTTTTATGGCTTAACTTCTGATGCTGTTTTGGTCAGAACTTCTGCATACAAAATAACATAAATTTAGAGTGCATATTTGTTCTTTGATTTTTTTTATCATCAAAACTCTAATTAAGGGTTGTAGAATCAAACTATGTTCTAACAATCTCCCCCTTTTTGATGATGACAAAAACTAGGATTTTCAATGAAAAATATAGAACAAAAAGCTTAAGAGAGACTCCCCCTGAGTTGATTACTTCTCTGAAGTTCCTTCTTGTCAGAGATTTTGATGCATCCCTTTTTGTCCTTATCAGAATATGTTCCTGTTCATGCTTTTCAGAAAATATAGAGGTTAAAATATTCAGAATGTTTGAGATTTTATCCCGGTATTCTGTTATTTAAAATATCTTACTTTCTCCCCATTTTTCCATGTATCAAAAGGCAATATAATCAGAGTCAAAAAGGATAAATTATATTGAAAACAGAATGCAATGACAATTTTCGGAAACTAGGAGGATACGATGAAAAAATACAGATAAACAGTTTAAAGAAAATCTAAGAAGGAGGGGGTAGGCGTTTGAACAACTCTTCCACTAAGCTCTTGATCTGAGTGTCTGACTCTTCCTGCTTTCCCAGAATGTCTTTGATTTCTTTTGTTGTATCTTCTTATTTATCCAAAATACCCTTGATCTCTTTGTTTTTATCGTCTTGCTTATCCAGTCTGGCATGGATTAAGGCATTCTCCTTCTTCAACTCTTCCAGAGTTTGCATGACTAGTGACGTAGCTGGTGTATCTTCAGAGGTTGCATGTCGTTCAGAAAATTCTGCAGCCTCTTCTGATTAAACCACTTCTTCTGTTGCAATCATGTTTTCTGGAGCAGTAGTTAGAGGGTGACTATCAAAATCTGGTTCAATGACTTCTGAAGGATGGTGCTCTTTCCAGGGAGCATTATCCAGCGGAAGAATTTCTTTCTTGTACCATTGGCTCAAAACTTGATCTTGGAAGGCTTTCAGCTGATCACTGAAGTTCTGCTGAGCCCCTTCATAACCCAATTCTTTTAGTTTCTGGGTTTCAGAGTTGAGCCATTTTCTGAGTCTTTCCCATAGAGAATCAGAAGCAGCAGGATTAGAAATCTCTTGACTTGCTTGTTTCAAAGAAGTAATCCATTCCTGCATTTCTGTTTCAAAAATCAAAAGATTCTTACCAACATCTGATTTGGTTGAGGTTGGTTTAGGTTTTGGAGTGGCAATTTTGTTTAAGGTGGAAGCTAGTTGGTCCAGCACTTGTGGATCAATGACCAGTCTGAGGTTGTCAGCTAGACGGTTGATGGGTGAAGGAGTGGAAGAGTCAGAAATCAGGATTGGTGAGTTAGGGGTGTTTAGTGGTGTAGATTCATATGGTGAAGGGATTTCTGGAATATCATGAATAGTGAGAGGTAAGTGAACCGTAAAAGGTTCTGTTATTCCAGGGATTGGGATAGTGGTATCATATTATGAAGGGGAGTCTTCAGATTGGTTTGCGGTAACGTGTTGAATTTCTGGTTCAGGAATTTCAGAAGATGGGTTTTCAGAGGGAGGAGAGTGTGGTTGTGGATTTTCTGGTTGAGGAGAGTGTGGCTGTGGATTTTCTGGTTGAGGAGAGTGTGGTTGTGGATTTTCTGGTTGTTGAGGTTAAGTGTTTAGATTTTCTGGGAGTGGTGAGGAAAAGTCTTGATCAAACAGTTCAATATCAGATAGAACTTTAGTAAGTTCTGGTTGATGTTATTCTGGATTTTGATTGGGGGAGTGAGGTTCATTCAAGAAGTTTCCAAGAGTTACAGATGGATCAAAATCTATGTCAAAATCCTCAAATGTTTGGGGTGAAGGATTTTCTGTTGGTTGAGGGGAATGGTTTCAGATGTTGGAATAGCTATTGACTCTACAACAGAAACAAAAGATGGGTTACCTTTCTTTTTCGCAGCTTTAGGTGTCCTCTGAGAGGATCCTTCTCCTGCTGCCTTCCTCTTTTTGGATTTCTTTAGCACAACCTCTAGAGCTGGCTTGTGCAAATCTTGGATGTTGATTTTTGGAATAGTCCCATCAGCCTTGCAAGCCTCAAGGAATCTTACTATGATTTTTGGAGATGCATCTATCTCGGAAAATAGTGGAAAATCCTTCAGAGGGATTCTCCTATAAGTGATGGCCTCATGAGAAGCAGTTGTTGGTTCCTTCTTAATGTTCTCAATAATCTTCATTTTCTTCAGATTCTTGGCATTCAAGGGTTTCCCAGCGGTTGCTTCCAGAGTACTGATTTCTTGAGCCTCTGTCAAATGTTTTATCAGCCTGTTTTCTGTTAGAATATCTGAAATCAATCTTCCAAGAGGAATACAATCCCTCTTAGTTCTTTCTTCTTCTCTTGTCTCTTTCACACTTGTTCTAAGATGGTTGAAGAGCAAGTGTGGAAGGTTTATTTTGGTCTTCTTTGCAATGAAGTAAATCAGAAACTTCTGATCAATATTGATGTAATCAGGAGAGCTTGTAGGCTTCCTGTGATTGATGCATCCCAAAATTATTCTGGCCCAGATTCTGTGATGATCCTTTAAGTCTCTGATCTTGCTGGATGGCTTTCCAGAAGTGAATATTTCCCTAGCAATAGATTTTAGGTCAGAGCACCTATCAACCATATAAATGCACCAGACTCCACCGCCATTGTACCCAATGAGTTTCCCAATCAAATCTTATGTTATCACTATCTTCTTCCCCATAACATATGATGTGACCTGGTGGTTGGATGAGGTAGTATGAATCCAGAATTCTTTAACAAGAATGGGAAAAGTTGGACCCAATAGACGATCAAAATATATGTTCCATCCCTGTGCAGTTACATCTTCATACAGATTAAACCCATTTTCTTGTAAGCTTTCAAAATCAATGATCAATTCAGAGAGAACTTCAAGGTTGTCAATCAGAGTGAGTAGCGTTCTAATGGGTTCTTCATATTGTTTCGTTGATGAAGATTCAGGAGCACTGAGATTCTTGAGACTTGATGATGATGCCATTGTTCACACAGATTCTTTGAAGAAAAATAATGGAAAGGGTTTTTGAAAAAGAACTAGAACAAGAGAGAATTTAGAAGAGGGTAAAACGTGAATGAATTAAATAGTAAATTGAGTTTATATAGGTTTTTAGAAAGCGTAATCAGTAAGAAAGAAAATAGGTAATGATTATATGCATTAATGAAACCTGAAATTAGAGGATTTAGAGAGATATTGAGCAGTTACCACTGACAAGTGTCTCAACGCATCCAATCAGAGCCTTGAACCCTTCAGAATTTGAATGTGTGTTCAACCTCAGAAGGTAGCTTGTGAGAGGATGACAGATGTTTGATGATGTGAACTGCACGCCTCTATCCTTGAAATGAAACATCCAGATCTTCATAGATAGATTCTGAGGCAACTGTACTTCTAACTTTTGAAGACAAGTTGATCAAATGTTCACAGAAAAACAATAAAGTTTTGAGGGTTAGGATATGCAAATAAAACATTTTATTCTGGGTATAACTTCATGCTGAGATGTTTCAGAATGAAATTGAATCTATCTTTAGAAAGGGGTTTTGTAAATATATCAGCCCATTAATGGTCTGTGTCAATAAATTTTAAAGTAAGAATTCCTTTCTGAATATAGTCCCTAATAAAGTGATGTTTTATTTCTATATGCTTAGCCCTAGAATGAAAAATGGGATTTCTACTGAGACATATGGCAGAAGTGTTATCACAAAAGATATGAATGTTACTCTCAAATATGTTGAAGTCTTTAAGTTTACTTTTCATCCAGATCATTTTAGTGCTACATCCAGCAGCTGCTATGTATTCAGCTTCTGCTATTGACAATACTGTTGTGGACTGTCTCTTGCTGGTCCATGAGATCAGATTGTCTCCAAGAATCTGGAAGCTTCCAGAAGTGCTTTTATGCTCTACTCTGTCTCCAGCAAAGTCATCATCACACTATCCTACTAAGCTGTATTCATTGGATTTTCTATAAAACAAACCCAGATTAGTAGTACCTTTCAGATACTTAAAAATTCGCTTAACTGCTGTTAAGTGAGATTCTCTAGGATCTGATTGGAATCTAGCATATAAGCAAACACAGAATAAAATATCAGTCCTTGTAGCCGTCAGATAAAGGAGAGATCCAATCATACCTTTGTAGATTTTCTGCTCTACCTTTTGACTTACCTTTTCCTTTTCCAGAATGCATGTGGGATGCATTGGAGTCTTTGAGGGCTTACATTCTGAGAGGTCAAATTTCTTCAGAAGTTCTCTGACATATTTTCTCTGATGAATGTAAGTTCCTTCTGGAGTTTGGTTTATCTGAATACCCAAAAATAAATTTAGTTCCCCCATTAAGCTCATCCCAAACTCTGCCTGCATGCACTTAGCAAATTCTCTTCCCAGAGAAGGTTTAGTGGATCCAAAAATGATATCATCTACATAAATCTGACAAACTAAAATGTCATTCTTAAATGTCTTACAGAACAAAGTTGTGTCCACTTTCCCTCTGGTGAATTCCTTTTCTAACAGGAAGTTACTTAGTCTTTCATACCAAGCTCTGGGAGCTTGTTTTAGACCATAAAGTGACTTCTTTAGTTTGAAAACATATTCTGGGTGTTTGGAATTTTCAAACCCAGGGGGTTGGTGCACATATACCTCTTCATCTATGTAGCCATTTAGGAATGCACTTTTGACATTCATCTGATACAGAGTGATGTCTTTGCTTACAACAAATGAGATTAAGAGTCTAATAGATTCTAACCAGGCGACTGGAGTAAAGGTTTCTGTATAGTCTGTCCCCTCTTGTTGGCTATAAACTTGTGCCACCAGTTGTGCTTTGTTTCTGATGACTTCTCCTTGCTCGTTCAGTTTGTTTTTGAACACCCACTTGTTCCAATGACGTTGAATCCTTTTGGTTTGGGAACCAAATCCCATACTTCATTTCTGGTGAATTGATTTAGTTCCTCCTGCATTGCCAGAATCTAGTCATTGTCCAGAAGAGCTTCATCAATTGTTGTTGGATTAATCAGAGAGATCAGTCCCACGAGGGATTCTTCAGAGTTTCTAAATGTTGATCTTGTTCTGATTGTATCATCCTTCTTTCCCAGGATCTTATCTTCTGGGTGAGCTATGCTGCTTCTGGATAACCTTTTCCGGAGTTGATCAACAGGAGGTACATGATCACTTGTAATATTTCTTTCTGAAGTTGTTGGAGCGTCTCTGTTGAGAACTTCTGATGATTTGTCTTCAGTACCTGTGAATTCAACTTCTATATCTGCAAATAATTCATTCTTCTTTGACTTTTGAGGGTCAAGCTTATCATCAAATCTAACACTGATTCACTCTTCAACAATCTGTGTTTCTGTATTGTATATTTTGTACCCTCTTGAGCGTTCAGAGTATCCTAACATAATACACTTTTGTGCTTTAGAGTCAAACTTGTTCATATGATCTTTGGTATTCAAAATAAAGTAGGTGCATCCAAAAGGATGTGATGTACCCCAAAATTTACCCTCTCATATGTCAAGATGTTTCTCAGAAGGTTTCTTTGACTCAAGACTAGATTAGGGTTTAGTCAGCTCAAGGCATATCTTCTTGCACTAATAACCCAAAATTAGGGTTTGAGTTTGCACATGGATTTTTGTACTATCAATGCTTCATGTTACTTTCAAACATCATTAGGGATCCCTAAGATTTCTCATGACAAGTTTCAAGCCTTGAACCACATTTTTGATCAGTCAATTGGACAGTTGACCTAAATATCAGTTGTATTAGGTAAAAAGTCAACCATGGCCAATTTACAGTCAAACTTCATAATTTTTTATCCACATCAACATTTTAGACTCATATGTACCATTTATTCAAGTTTGAATCATAATTCCTCAATAAATTTAATCAAATCACAAAAAGGGCAAAATGGTCAAAATTAGGGTTTTAACTGAGGAAAGGCAATCGTTGACTTTTAACCTTGCAAATGACCAATTGAGTTCAAGCATGATTTCAAAGATTCAATGGAATCATCTTGACTTAATCACATGGCTCAAAGCATCTCAAATGCATTGGATTGGCAGATGAAATTTGCAGTTAACTGATCAAAAGTCAATTGTACACTGAAAAGTCAAACTTTGACTTTTTGGTCAAAATCAAGTGCCAAGGGTCATAATTCATCAAAACATTTCCAAATGTGAAACTTTTTCATCAAGAAAATCAAATTTGAAAATTAGAGTTTGAATTTGAAAATTTTCATAACTTAGAAATTTTCTAAGTATAAAAATTTTCTTATTTTTTCTCAACTTTACACCACTTTTTCACCATGATGCATGTTGATTCAAGGAAAGTCCCCAACATGAAAGTTGTAGACCTCCATGAAATCTACAACTTTTCTTCACAAACTTTTCCATAAATATGCTTGGATCTCATGTTATAAATTTGTGAATACATGGTCATGAACTTCTTAACTTAGTGAAATTTTGCCCTAATTTAGGCAGGTTTTTGACCCAACTTCATGGCCATTTTTCACCTAGTTCCAAGAGGTATCTCAAAATTCATTTCAAATATGGATTATAAAGCACATTTATAGCTTTCCAAAATGTCCAAGAACTCTCCAAGATCATTTTTGAGTAGGGATAATCGAAGAGAGGAAATTGGCATTTTTTTACTTTTTGTTCAAGCCATTTCATGAAGAACCAAGTTGAAAATCAATCCTATGCTGGCTATTTCATGCTATACATGTCCTAAACTTGTTCCACGCTCCTTAATTAAATGCTTACTCAGTTGACAAAGCCTCTATCCATGCTTTTGAACCTTTACACAACTTGTAATTCCATTTAAGGCAAAAAGGTTCCATTGCCATTTTCATAAAGGACAACTTTTGCAAGCTTTGTAATATTGAGCATTGGACCTGTCCCCTTGATACATGCAAGTACCACCGACCAAAGGCAACTTGTAGGGAATAAATACCAACCCTAAGCAAGCTGGTACAAGCAAGTGATTTTTGTCGTGTCACTTTGCTTCAAGTACAAGAAAAGTTGCAAAAAGGCTAGGGCTTGTACAGCTGATAGAGAGCTGACTTAAAACCATTTCTATACTAATATGCAAACAGGATACAATACATAACACGTTTGAAAAATACCTGAAACTCTCTCTAACTGAAAACACCCAAAACCTGTCAAAAACTACAGATTCTGCACAAGCTCACTCATCTTCCATTTGGCTCGTGCGTTTTGTGTTTAGATCATTCCAACACCTTACATACTTGATATCAAACCCATCCAAACCATGATCATTGTTCTGTATTCTCTTTTCCACCATCTTCTATTGTTAACTTTGAAGCTTGCAGTTGGACTTTGTCAGGGAGTTCTAGCCACTTTCAGAACAAGGTAAGGGTTGGAATAAATTCAGGGAAGCTCAAGCAAGCATCAGGCCTCCATTAAAGTCACTACATTTCCATACACGATTCCAGCTGAAGGAGGTAATTTTTCAAACTCTATCTCCTTGTACAGGCAACCTCAGGCCACGATATGTGAATAAAAAGTGTAGTTCTCATCCTAACGAAGCTATACATATCATTATCTTGCATTGATTTTACTTGTGCTAAGAGAATTTGGAAGTTGAAATCTCTGAAAATTTTAGGTTAAAATTTAGGGATTTTAAAATTCTCTTTGATCTTTGATAGTTAGATTACATAATTTATATGGTTGGAATCGTGAGTTCAAATGCTACATTTTTCATGTTATAAGTTTTCATTTTTATGCAAGCATGAGGAAGTTAAAGGTTGAACTGGCCAAGGCGTGAGGAAGAGGAAGACATGACAGGGATGAGTCTGTTTGGGCTTTTTGCTTCCTCGGCCTTTTTTGTTTTTGCTAGCAACATCACCACTGACTTGCTATCTCACCCCCTGCCAACTTATTTCATATTTTATTTTTTTTATTATTTGTTTTATTTTCATATTTTTTTTATTTATTATTTTCTTTAAATGATATAAAATCTTAAAAAATATAATTTAGTCATTTTGCACTTTATTTTATTTTTATTTTATTTCTCACATGAAAATATAGTTTATTTTAATAGGATATAATTTATATTCTTAATAAATTTGTAAATATAATTAAATATACTTAGTTTATTTACTTTTGCATTTCCTACTTACAAATACTTATTTTTGCATATATTTGATTTTTATATTTATATTCAATATTATTTATTATTTTTATATACAAAAATACATAAAATAATGCATATAGAAACATTATTTTCTTTTAAACAAAAATTAGGGTTTAACCCCTTTCAAAAACTAAACCTTTTTTTCTTTATATATTTAGGTTTAAATTAAATATTCTCTTACATAAAAATAAGCCATCAAAAATCTTTTACATATACATTACATTGCATTACATTTTAAAATATTGTGTTATATTTATCTTAATTCGCACAAATTCTGAAATTTTGGCAGCAGATACTTAATGTCACAGTGAATGTTATGACACCGTATCTGACACACTTCGAGATAGTAAATATAAAAGCAGTAAAGAATACAGTCAATTGTTTACCGAGTTCAGTGTGTAACAACACCTACTCTGGGGGCTACCAAGCCAGGGAGGAAATTCACTATAAGAGATATTAATTCAGGAATAAACCAACCAGTTTATCTCCTTCACTTAAGACCTACCCAATGCAACTTCAATCTAAGTTCAACTTAAACCTGAGTTCCTACTCACTCCCCCTCAATCACAGCAGTGATACTAAACAATTGATTAATGAAATTATGAAGACACTCTTCAGTACACACACTTGATTTTGCTTCACAGCTTTAATCAAGTGACAATCACTCGTGCTTCAAAGCTTTAAGTGATACACAACCCTAACTTAACTTTGCTTCAAAGCTTTAATCAAGTGACACAAACACTCGTGCTTCAAAGCTTTGAGTGATACACAACCCTTACAATCAAATCCTACTCCAAATCACTTATCACAATGATAATTGCTTGGCTCACAGTAGTTACAACTATACAATCCCTTATTGATCTTCTGTCAAAAAGTATCCTCACCAATAATCTTCATGAGGAATATATAGGCAGGCTATTCTTCAGTTAGGGCTTCCACGAAAATAACTAGGGTTAATTCCTGTTATCCTCAAGACTTGGTCTTAGGCTTTCATCAACCAGATTAGGGTTAAGCAAGGTTAACCTAATGTCCACGTGAGCATCTGATCTGGACTGTATACAACAACATACCAGATTCCTGAGAAATCTCAGGAATAACAAATCTGCACAAATGTTAGATCAGTACAGGATGTCTTAACATTGGTTATGACAACAAGAACCATGTTCACTGATTTTGGTAGAATGCAATATGATCATTGCTTAATGATCATGCTCATCACTCATATTGAGTAGCTCCTGTATGACATTCTTTTTCTGCAGAATGTACCTTTATCCCAGAATGTTATGACATCAGTCATGACATTCAAAAATCTGGTTTTACCAAAAAAATGCCAACAAACAAACACTTACAAACTCCCCCCTTTGGAAAATTTTTGGCTAAAACCCCTAACCAATCAGAGATTAGAAAGCAGCAGAATTTTTTACTAACAGCTACCAATATCTAATTCTACCAAAATTATCATAATTTCTTCTCCCCCTTTTTAGCCATAAAGAGGACAAATATACTTGTACTTTTAAGTTATACAGTCATCCAAAAGGAATAAAAAAACACAGAAATAATAAAAGTCATTTGGCAGCAACAGGTTCCAGCAGCAAACTTTTCAACAACACTGATCTTCAGGCACTGTCATCTTCCGAGGTAGCACTATCTTCAGCATTATGCTGGTCTTCCCTTCTTTGTCCTTCATTCTCCTCCTGTTCTAGTCTAGCAATCAGGTCCTCAAGAGTCCTTTTTCTTGTATCAAGCTCTTTGCAGGTTTCTTTTAGCAGAGCTATAACATCAGTTTTCTTGGAATGAGATTTGACAGTTGATGTCTCAGCAGATGTCATAACAATGTCAGGGACATGTGTTCCCTGAAACAGCTTATAGTGCAAACCAAGAGCAGGGGCTCTTTTGCATACAGAGTCTTTTTCAACTAGAATATTAGGATATTGAGCAATGAGTATACCACACAGAAGAGAAGGAAAAGCAATAGGGCCTTTAATAGCACAGCTTCCAGCATGTTTCAATGTTTGATCAAAGATGTACTTGCCATAATCAAAGTTTGTCCTAGTTCCAACAGCATAGATAAATCTTCCCAAACCCGTGGAGATGGTGGATTTATGGTTGGTGGGAACCCAGTTAGCTGCACCAATTTTGTGCAGTATGGCGAACTTCATGCTCAGCTTGCTTGCATTTAGCTTCCCTTTCAAGGGCTAGCTCTTGACTTGCTTTGCAGTGATGGTTTGACAAACTTGGTTGTCAGTAACTTCAAGCTCAGGACAAACATCATCAGGTCTTCCTAGGAATTTGTTTATTTCAAAAGGAGAGAAATTTACCTTCCTTCCTCTCACATACACACTTTTAAAATCTGTTGACTTTCCATCAACACAACCATCAGATAAATTTACTATGAATTCTTTGACAAGAATCTCATAGCAGTTGGTAAACTTTACCACAGTTTTCATTAGACCAGCAGTCTTCATTAGATCCATGATTTCCTTACATTCAATAGCACTGTTGTTCATCTCTCTCTCCAAAGCAATCCTTTTCAGAAATACATACTTCCACCTGTTTGCATTTTCTGGATGGTGAAAGGAGATGTTGTCAATGGCAACTTCAGGGACTTTAGGCATTTTGCTCGAAGAGAGTTTCTTCCTGAGAGGAATGTCTGGAACATTGCTCTCAACATCAAACTCAAATTCTGATTCCTCATCAGATTCAGAGGGTTCAGGGTCCTTCCTTTTCTTGGCTATTGGTTGTCTCAAAGTTTTTAAGAGACTACCAACAGGTACTCTAGTTTTCACCTTCCCCTTCCCTTTTGACAATCCAGCTTTTCGATCCTTCTCAGCTTCTACTCTAGTCTTGATCTCAGACCTGGTTTTCTTATGAACAACTTCAGTAGCCTTCTCTTTGGAGGGGCTTTTGGCAGCATCCTGCTTTTCTTTTCTGCTCATCATCCTTCTAGCTATGCTAGGGTTGATATTAGAAATTAAATCATTGTCAGAGTATTCTTCATCAACATCAATAACCGGGGGTTCAACAGCCTTGTCAGTAGGTTTCTGGTGATCATCATGTTTTTCTGGAGATTTCCTAATGTTGTCATCAGGTGTCTCAACATTCTGAGTGACATTTGGATCCATTTCTACACTAGGACTAGCAGTTTCTTGGTTCAAAGGTACAGAAATGCCAGGTACAAAGTGATTCTCATTTAGAATCCTAGTGACTAGTCTAGCAATAGCTTGATGAACATAAGTAGAACCTTCCCTATTTGCTATTTTTGGAGGAACAGAAGATGATGGTTGAGAAGATTTACCAAATGGAGAGGCTTGTGATCTTTTTTCATGTCTGGTTCGCAGCTTCTTGACCTTAGTGGGATCAGCTGCTAGTTCACGAAGAGGAGTTATCTCAAGAACATCAGTATCCATGCAGTTTGTGATTGCCCTAGGTTCGCTGTCAGAGGATACGGAAGAAGCAGTCGCATTTGAAGAGGATGGTGACATGGATTGTTGAGACCTTTTGAGTGATTTACAAAACAAGTAACAGCAAGAATGGAATCTTCGTTTGAGAGAATGGAGATTGTTGCAGAGATGCGAGAGGAGGTAGAAATATGATTATCTATTCAACTTCTTAAAATTTTGGAAAGAAATAGGGAAACAGATTATTAGCCCAATCAGAATAGACTTAACTAAAATATCTCTATCATCCCTTGTTTTAAGAAAAATTAATTGCTACATCTCTTCATATTGGAAAATACCCAGCTTGCCCCTCAAATTTTCAAATTGACTAGCATCAAGTGCCTTGGTAAAAATGTCAGCCAGTTGTAGTTCAGTGGCAACATGTTCCAGTTTAATCACCTTTTCTTCCACAAGATCTCTGATGAAGTGATGTCTAATGTCAATATGCTTGGTCCTGTTGTGCTGTATAGGATTCTTGGAAATGTTGATAGTACTCAGATTGTCACAGTACAATGTCATGACATCTTGTGTGACATTATACTCAGTAAGCATCTGTTTCATCCAGATCATTTGAGAACAGCTGCTACCAACTGCTATGTATTCAGCTTCAGCAGTAGATAGAGACACAAAGTTCTGTTTCTTGCTGAACCAAGAGACAAGATTATTTCCCAAAAAGAAGCATCCTCCAGAGGTGCTCTTTCTATCATCAGCACTTCCAGCCCAATCAGCATCACAGTAACCAGACAGAATTGGTTCACATCCATGAGAGTACAACAAGCCATAGTTGTAAGTTCCACTCACATACTTCAGAATTCTTTTCACTTGGTTGATGTGACTTACTTTGGGTTCAGCCTGGTATCTTGCACATACTCCAACTGCAAAAGCAATGTCAGGTCTGCTGGCTGTTAAGTATAGCAGACTTCCTATCATGCTTCTATACAAGCTTTGATCCACATTAGCCCCACTTGAGTCTTTGGACAGCTTTAAATGAGTAGGTGCAGGAGTCCTTTTGTGACTGGCATTCTCCATTCCAAACTTCTTGACAATATTCTTTGCATACTTGCTTTGAGACAGAAAAATTGAGTCTTCCATCTGTGTGACTTGTAGTCCAAGAAAGTAGGTCAATTCTCCCATGAGGCTCATTTCAAATTCAGCTTGCATTTGGTAAGCAAAATGTTTAACCATTTTATCTTACATTCCTCCAAACATTATGTCATCAACATAAATTTGAGCTACCATTATCTTTCCTCCTTCATTTTTGACAAAAAGGGTTTTATCCAAGCCTCCTTTCCTGTATCCTTTGTCAGTGAGGAATTTTGTCACTCTGTCATACCAGGCTCTAGGAGCTTGTTTCAGGCCATATAGAGCTTTCCTCAATTTGTAGACATGATCAGGACAATTTGGATCCATAAATCCTTTAGGCTGTTCCACATATACTTCCTCATTTAAGTACCCATTTAAGAAGGCACTCTTTACATCCATCTGAAATAGCTTAAACTTAAGGAGACAAGCAACTCCCAAAAGAAGTCTGATTGACTCCAGTCTGGATACAGGAGCAAAAGTTTCATCAAAATCAACCCCTTCAACTTGAGTGTAGCCTTGAGCAACAAGCCTTGCCTTATTCCTGGTGACAACTCCTTCAGGAATAAACCAACCAGTTTATCTCCTTTACTTAAGACCTATCCAATGCAACTTCAATCTAAGTTCAACTTAAACCTGAGTTCCTACTCACTCCCCCTCAATCACAGCAGTGATACTAAACAATTGATTAATGAAATTATGAAGACACTCTTCAGTACATACACTTGATTTTACTTCACAACTTTAATCAAGTGACAATCACTCGTGCTTCAAAGCTTTGAGTGATACACAACCCTAACTTTACTTTGCTTCAAAGCTTTAATCAAGGGACACAAACACTCGTGCTTCAAAGCTTTGAGTGATACACAACCCTTACAATCAAATCCTACTCCAAATCACTTATCATAATGATAATTGCTTGGCTCACAGTAGTTACAACTATACAATCCCTTATTGATCTTCTGTCAAAAAGTATCCTCACCAATAATCTTCATGAGGAATATATAGGCAGGCTATTCTTCAGTTAGGGCTTCCACGAAAATAACTAGGGTTAATTCCTGTTATCCCTAAGACTTGATCTTAGGCTTTCATCAACCAGATTAGGGTTAAGCAAGGTTAACCTAATGTCCACGTGAGCATCTGATCTGGACTGTATACAACAACATACCAGATTCCTTAAAAATCTCAGGAATAACAAATCTGCACAAATGTTAGATCAGTACAGGATGTCTTAACATTGGTTATGACAACAAGAATCATGTTCACTGATTTTGGTAGAATGCAATATAATCATTTCTTAATGATCATGCTCATCACTCATATTGAGTAGCTCCTGTATGACATTCTTTTTCTGCAGAATGTACCTTTATCCCAGAATGTTATGACATCAGTCATGACATTCACAAATCTGGTTTTACCAAAAAAATGCCAACAAACAAACACTTACGAATTCGATTTGGTTGTAATAATATATTTAGCTTTATATTTGTGCAAATCCCCATTCAAACTTGTATTCCCCCTTCCCATAAATTGTTGTAATAGCTTAGAAATATTTACATTGTGTAATTTATCGCTTTCATATGCCATGATTAGTAATTAGGGTTTGTATGGCAAGAATAAAACAAAATAAATAGAACACCTTAAATACAAGACAAAATCAAAAGCATGAAAGTGACACACTTGCACACAAGCACCCTTAGGGTTTCTCCCACTTGATTTCCTAAAACAAAATGGCCATGTTACGCATGCGAAGTATCTTGGCAAAACAAAACAAATATAAGATCATAGTCCCTCGATGACGCTATTCAAAAGTTGCCTAACAAAAATGATCTTGGCCTCTTTTACAAAATACTTTCAAAACCACACCAACACCATTTCAAACAAACAAAAGCAAGTGATCTAAAGCAAGTAACTAAGAGCCCATGGAAAACCATGGATGAAAAGGGTGCTAATACCTTCCCTTTTCATAATCTACCCCCCGAACTCAAGAAACAATCTCAAAGGTCTTTCCTGTGCTTTTTCACCTTTCCTTTTGGATAAAAGAAAAGTCGGTGGCGACTCTTGCTAACCGCAACATTTTCGATAAAACGCAAAACATTCAAGTCAGTTCTCCCACCGCATCATAGGATCGATATAAGAAATGTTGGGCTTTCTGTTCTTCCATAATTCATATGGAGTCTTTTCCAGAATAGGTCTTATAGAGATTCTATTCTGAATGTAACACACTGTGTTAATTGCTTTTGCCCAAAAGATCTTAGCAATGTTAGTCTCATTGATCATGGTTCTGGCCATTTCTTGCAGTGTTATGTTCTTTCGTTATACAACTCCATTTTGTTGGGGAGTTCTAGGACAAGAGAAGTCATGCAAGATGCCTTTTTCATTAAAAATTGTTTCAAATTTTTTATTTTCAAATTCTCCACCATGATCACTTCAGACTTTGACAATTCTAAGATCCTTTTCATTCTGAACTTGGTTACATAATGCAACGAACACAGAATGTGACTCGTCCTTGTGTCTTAAGAACTTTACCCATGTCCATCTGCTATAGTCATCTATGTAACCCATACTTCTTGCCACTAACAGACGCAATTTTTACTGGTCCAAATAAGTCTATGTGTAGAAGTTCTAATGGCTTAGAGGTGGAAACAACATTTTTAGATTTAAAAGCAGGTTTTGCAAATTTTCCTTTCTGACATGCTTCACACGGAGCATCTAAGCTGAACCTCAGATTAGGAAGTCCTCTGACCAGATTGAGTATGTTAATCTGAGATAATATTCTCATACTAACATACCCCAATCTCCTGTGCCAGACCCATTTCTCGTTGTTAACAGAAAGAAGACATTTTACATTCTGACTCTTTAGTTCAGAAAGTTTTTTCTTATAAATGTTGTTTTTCCTCTTTCCATTAAAAGGATAGTTCCATCTTTCTGACTAACAACTTTGCATGAATTTTTATTAAAGATTATATCATAACCGTTATCACTTAATTGACTTATGGATAACAGGTTATCCATTAATCCATCAACTAAGAGCATATTATTTATAGAAGGAAGATTACCATTACCTATTATTACAGAGCCAATGATCTTCCCTCTTTGGTTGCCTCCAAAGCCCATGTAGCCTCCAGGTTTAAGTTCCAGGCTTTGAAACATATGCTTTCTTCCCGTCATGTGTCGAGAGCATCCAGAGTCCAGGTACCATGACTGGTGTTTTAGCCTTGCTGCTAAAGATATCTGTTACATATATAATTTTGTGCTTAGGTACCCATATCTTTTTGGGTCCTGGTTTGTTAGTTTTATCAAAATTCTGGTTGAATTTTGGTTTGATAGAGTAATTATTACTAGTGCATTTTAGGTCATGTGTGTGCCCATATGTGAAGTGTGATTTTAGTGGTGTGCGTTTAATGACAAGGTCCGTGACTTTCTTAGGTGTAGGTACCTTACCTTGGTATCCTATTCCTTTCCTGCCATTCCTGCTAACTCCATAGATCATTGAAGCCATCTTGCTTCTATCTATGTTTTTAGCCAGAAACTTTTGAAAACTGTGATCATACTCGTTGATGATCTTATCAACATTACTGGAAGTTTCTGAGATTATTTATTTCTGAGAGTTTTGTAAATCGTTTTCTAATTTTGAAACCTTTTCTTTTAACTCAGAATTCTCTAATCTAGGACTCTCAGCCTTTTCAGAGTCAGAGACAAGATCCCTTTTCAGGTTCTTGAATTTGACTCTGATTTGCTGATACCTTTCCAGAATTTCATTCAGTCTTTCTGCAAGTTCAGCCTTAGTAAAATTAACAGTGAAATCATGGAATACCTCTTCTGTGTCTGAACCATAAGCTTCACTGTCTTCTGACACATTTTCCATAAGAGCTATGTTGGCTCTTTCATCATCTGACTCTGAGTCAGCATCAGAAGTTTCTGAATCGTCCCATGTTTCCATGAGGCTTTTCTTCTTCTCCTTGAAGAACTTCTTTTTGGGCTTCTCCTTTTGAATCCTTGGACAGTCACTTTTGTAGTGCCCTTGCTCATTGCACTCATAGCAGATGATGTCCTTGTTATTTGACTTTTTGTGTCCTGAAGAACCTTCAGATCTTCTGTGTCCAGAGGAGGACTCAGACTTTCTGTATCTGGAGGAGGATTCATTTTGATTCTCTGATCTTCTCGGGTTTCTGAATTTCCTTTGTCTCTTCTTCCATAGTTTATTGACCCTTCTGGAGAGGAGAGATAATTCATCTTCTTCTGATGAGGATCCATCAGAGGTTTCTTCCATAGCCTACAAAACCTTAGAATCAGATTTTTTGTTAGATTTTAATGCAAGAGGCTTACCTTGCTTTTGAGGCTCATCTTCTTCTAGCTCTATCTCGTGACTTCTGAGGGAGCTGACAAGTTCCTCTATAGATATCTTGTTGAGATCTTTAGCTAGCTTAAGTGCAGTGACCATTAGCCTTCATTGCTTGGGTAGACTTCTGATGATCTTCTTTACGTGATCAGCAGTAGAATATCCTTTGTCAAGAACCTTCATCCCAACAACAAGAATCTGGAATCTTGAGAACATTGCTTCTATGGATTCACTGTATTCCATCTTGAATGCTTCATATTTCTGAATGAATGCAAGGGCCTTAGTTTCTTTGACTTAAATGCTGCCTTCATGCGTCATTCTCAGAGAGTCAAACATGTTTTTGGCTGTCTCTGTTTGAGATTTTCTCATATTCTGAGTATGAGATAGCACTGAGAAGTATTATTCTGGCTTTGTGATGGTTTCTGAAATCACGTTTTTGTTGGTCAGACATCCTTTTTCTGTCTATCTTCTGACCACTTTCGTCCACTGGATGTGTGTATCCATCAATTACCATGTCCCATAGATCATCATCATGAGCCAGAAAGAAGCTCTCATTTTGTCTTTCCAGTAGTCAAAATTTTCTCCATCAAAGACTGGAGGTTTGCTGCTGATTTTGTCCTTGTCCTCATGATAGACATTGCTGATGTTTTGGCTTGGTCCCACCATAGTGTTTTTCTGAAGCTTAGATCTTGTATTGACACAGTTAAGTGTATGAACTCAGAACCAGGAGCTCTGATACCAAAAGTGAAAAAGTGAAAAACACAAGAAGAGGGGGGGGGGGGGGGGGGGGGGGTTGAATTAAAAACTTAAAATCAAAAGCGCAGTAGACACGACATTTTTATCCTGGTTCGTTTGATCTCAAACTACTCCAGTCCACCCGTCAAGGTGATTTCGCCTCTCTCCAACGAGGACTTAATTCACTAATAAAAAACTGATTACAACACTACTTTGACAACTGCCAAAGTCTTCTTGAGTACAACCACAACCCGGTTAATCTCAAGGAAAACTAGCTTAATCAAGATAAAAGAGTATTCTGTGTATAGTTGTTTTTCCTTACAAAAACAGTATCATAACTGTGATATTTTACACAATTTTGAGCGTAAATAAGAATATGTAAGATTTCAGCGTTTGAAAGGTATATTGCAGTCGTATGAAAATCGTGAACGATTTGTCCTCTTAGCTTGTTTATATAGGCATGAAAATCCTATCCAACATAAAGCGTGATAATGTACATTCAATGTTGTTTCCATATTGAGAAGATTCTTGTCTGAATAAAGTCTTTGCATGTGATGTTGTCTTGATTGAATAGTAACGCTTCAGAACATAGAATCTTGCATGCTGCAATTGCTTCAGAACATTGATGACTCAGAGATGTGAGGATCTGATGGTATATGAAACTTCTGTTCAGAATCAGAGTATTCTTCACTTCAGCGCAGGTTCTGATCATCACTCTTCAGCATAGATTCTGATTACCTCAGCTTGAAAGATTCTATAGCTTAACTTCTGATGATGTTTTGGTCAGAACTTCTGCATACAAAATAACATAAATTTATAGTGCATATTTGTTCTTTGTGTTTGTTATCATCAAAACTCTAATTAAGGATTGTAGAATCAAACTATGTTCTAACACAAACATGGCCTTCCACTTGGAATTTTCTCTTGACCAAAAAAGATGTCATGAAGTAGATCTCTTGAATGACATTTTGGGACTTGAACCACTCAAAATCTCAAAAAATTGAGAGAGTTATGAATTGTTGAAGTTGGAAAAAATCATGAAATGACCTATAATCTTTTGCATCTTTAAGGCAGCTTCCATCGATTTTCCCACTTTGAACATAAAAGAAGGCATAAAGTTCACCTCTTCAAGATCATTATGGAAAACGATTGGACTCAAGGTGATAAAAATTGACCAAGTTATGATTATTTGGAGTCACTTATGTAAAATTATGGATTCATCTGGATGACTTGTAATATTTCTTCTTCATCAAGGCTCTTCCACATGTAAACTCCTTGGAACTTTTGAAGTTATTTGTTGATAACCCTTTGAAGAGAATGATGTCTTTGGAATCACTCAAAAATATCAAAAGGTGAGCAAGATATACTCCTTTGAAGTTCAAAACCCTAGCTTCTAGATCAAGGAAATGCCTTGAGGAACTTTGACAAGTTTGAACAAACTTCTTGTATCAATATTCTTGCTTTCTGAATAGAAGTTGTTGAGGATGATAATGATGACTCATAGCCACCAAAACCACTTCCATGTCTTGAAATTTGATAAAAATATGCTCTTGTGACCAATAGGAACAAAGCCTTGTCCAAACATGACAACTTCTCCAATCAACCCCTTGTACTTTTTAGTCACATCTAATAACCTTGAAATGTGAAGAATCAAAGAAACCTTGCCATCCCAATTCTCTCAAAACCTATATAATGGTGAGGTTTGAACTTCTCAAGCTATATTGACTCGGGCATGGAAATAAACTCATGAACCCATGGGGTAGCTTGTTAAATCTCATTGCCTTCACCTACATGGATAACAAGAAATACAAAAAAACATTGCATTTTATTAGTTAAATGAAGAAAACAAAACAATATTCATGATCACAAAAGGAACATAAGTCAAGATGCTTGGTAATCCCTCAAAAAGGATAAAACTAAATGTAGGGAGGGGAACCAAAAATCCTAGTGTGATCTTGTTGTGAGTGAATCAACATGGAATGATGAAGGGATCTTAGGGGGAAAATTAGGGTACAATAGCTGCCCTTATTTAAGTTTCTTCTATCTGGAGATACAAAGATTAAGAATCTTCGTGTCGACGCGATATAAGATACTTAAATATAAAACAAACCCTATTTTTGGCTCTAAGACACCATGCAAATTCTTATGATCATGAATGCATGTGAACAGGACCAAAGAGACGCAAAACAACACTAGGGATGTAACAATAATGAAGAAACAAAGGAGCACCTCCACCAGGAAATTAAATCACTGGTGGACCCAAAGAACTGAATCAGAGAGGATGGTAGAATGGTCAAAGGACACACCAACTTCTACTGAAGGCGAAGCTACCGACGTTTACTGACGGAAGAGAGAAAGATAACAAACATCGACATTCACTGCGGATGGCCTATAGACATTCACTGAAGGTAGAAAGAGAAAATATCATAGTACCACCATTCAATGACGATGAACTACCAACGTTCACTGAAGATAGCAAAAAGATAATAAACACCGACGTTCACTGCCGATGGTCTACCAACTTTCACTGAAGGTAGAAAGAGAAAATATCATAGCACCGCCGTTCACTGACGATGAACTACCAACGTTCACTGAGGGTAGCAAAAAGATAACAAATATCGACGTTCACTGCCGATGGACTACCAACTTTTAATGAAGGTAGAAAGAGAAAACATAATAGCACCGCCGTTCACTAACGATGAACTATCAACATTCACTAAAGATAGACAAAAGATAACAAACACCGATGTTCACTGCCGATGGTCTACCAACTTTCACTGAAGGTATAAAGAGAAAATATAATAGCACCTCTGTTCACTGATGTTGAACTATCAACATTCACTAAAGATAGAAAAAAGAGAACAAACACCAACGTTCATTGCCGATGGTCTACCAACTCTCACTGAAGGTAGAAAGAGAAAATATCATAGCACTGCCGTTCACTGACGATGAAATACCAAGGTTCACTAAGGGTAGCAAATAGATAACAAACACTGATGTTCACTGCCGACGGTCTACCAACTTTTACTGAAGGTAGAAAGAGAAAACATAATAGCACCGCCGTTCACTGACGGTGAACTATCAACGTTCACTAAAGATAGCAAAAAGATAACAAACACCAATGTTCACTTCCGATGGTCTACCAACTTTCACTGAAGGTAGAAAGAGAAAATATAATAGCACCGCCGTTCACTGACGATGAACTATCAACGTTCACTGAAGATAGCAAAAAGATAACAAACACCAACGTTCATTGCCGATGGTCTACCAACTTTCATTAAACGTAGAAAGAGAAAATATCATAGCACCATCGTTCACTGACGATGAACTACCAATGTTCACTAAGGGTAGAAAAAAGATAACAAACACCAACGTTCACTACCGACGGTCTACCAACTTTTACTGAAGGTAGAAAGAGAAAACATAATAGCACCGCCGTTCACTGACGGTGAACTATCAATGTTCACTGAATATAGAAAAAAGATAATAAACACCAACGTTCACTGTCGATGGTCTACCAACTTTCACTAAAGGTAGAAAGAGAAAATATAATAGCACTGTCATTCACTGACGATGAACTATCAACGTTCACTGAAGATAGCAAAAAGATAACAAACACCAATGTTCACTGCCGATGGTCTACCAACTTTCACTGAAGGTAGAAAGAGAACAAGTTTACCCAAGATTCTGGAGTTTCATCTAGAACGGGTCTCAAATTATTCTTTAAACAAGGAACTCCTCCTGGAAAGGATAATACATAAGTTGTCTCAAATAAAGAGACTTGCTACTTGTTGTCACGGAAGATTGTAAAAGAAATGGCTTTTTAGGACGGAGGTTTGACTTCCTGGGGAGATTTCATGATATTTTTGCTGAGGGGATAAAGTCTTCTCGTGCAAAATAAATGCACCAACCAAAAATTGGAGTTTTTGATGATTCCAAAGTAAATAACATTACCGTGGAACCACAGATTCAAACCAGAAATTAACTGGAATGAAACAGTTAACAAGAATACATCCCTTGAGAAATAAACTCAAGAGGGAAGACCAAATCCAACCAAACAAGGAGCTGTACCGGAAGGCTAAAGAAAAAATCTTCCATGAGGGGAAACTCAGTGGGGAAATTGAAAGAATGTACCCTTTATGCTTAGGACCAACACTCTGTTGAAGAGAGGACAACATAAATTTGCAAAACAGGGTAATATGTCAACAAAAATATTAACAAATGTCAATGAACAATGATTTGTAAATTTTATCTATGCATGATGCATGTATGAATGTATGAGTGTTATCGTGTGCATGCTGACAAAATAAATACACAACATTAGGAACAACCAATCAAAACTGCCTCGGGCACTACAACGCTCGGCTAAACTTCAACCAAGATGATCATTCCAAGAAAGGTAAAGGCCAACTGCGGAAACCAATCCTACTTCCTGCTTTTAACTTTACTGAGGAGAAATATAATCCGGAGGTAGATAAATCAAACAGATATCGGGGTAGAACATCCTTCTTCAGGCTTCATCGGGGAAACCAGTGTTTCTCAAAAGTAACGTGCCTACTGGAGATTGCAATACTAGTCTCAAATAAAGCAGATTGACACCGAAATATCCAAACATTCACTGGGGGATTCAGACCCACTTCACTGGAGAAAATGCGGATTCACACTTCACATCATGAAAACTCAGAAGAAAGGAGAAATGAATCCAAACTTGACCGAGGATACCAAAATCATAAACCTCGTGCGGAGAAAACATCCCGAGTAGACATTCTCGAGGGGAAAAAAAGCTTCTCAAAACAACTGGAGTTTGTCCATTCCTGGGGTCACCATTTTTGTTGTCATTGTTTCATCACAAATCTCAAAGTAAAATTAAATTGTAAAAATCCCTTTTTTTTTTGAAAAATCAATTTTGTTATTTAATCTCTTTGCTTTAAAAGTTATTATCAGTAATAAATGGAGTCTTTGCAAGCTAAATAACATAGGAAATACAAATAATTGGGTAAAAGCACGACTTTCATTAATAGAATGGTAGTCTGCAAATGGAGAGACTCCATAGATGATTACAAAGTTTGGGAAATGGTATACATAATGGAAAAGATACATTGAGATTCAATGACCACTATCCTCCCTAACAAATTTTTAAATCCTGAGCAGCAACTTTTGTTGAAGTATGGCGAGGATCCGAGAAGATTGTTGCTTCAACGATCAAGTCTTATTTGACGTAGTTACTTGCCAAGAAAATCCCTAACTTTTTCCTAAGCTGCCCTTGCGGGTTTTCAACTTAGCGGGAAATTTATTCTGTTTACGTCTCTAATTTTTTCCTAGACTGCCCTTTCAGGTTTTCGGCCTACCGAGACGCTCTTTTTTGCCTAAGCTGCCCTTTCGGGTTTTCAACTTAGCGAGTTGTTCTGTTATTTCTTTAGGCGAAGTATTTCTTGACTGCGTCAGCATACATAGGACGTGGGAACTCCTCGCCATCCATAGTTTTAAGAATTAATGCACCGCCAGAGAAGGCTTTCTTGACAACATATGGGCCTTCAAAATTGGGAGTCCACTTTCCCCTAGAATTAGTGTTGAAAGACATGATCTTCCTGAGCACGAGATTTCCTTCTCTGAATTCACGAGGTTTGACCCTTTTATCAAAATCTTTCTTCCTTCTTCTTTGATATAACTGACCATGACACAAAGCTATCATCCTTTCCTCCTCAATCAAATTCAATTTGTCAAACCTGTTATGGACCCATTCATCCTCTGACAACTTAGTTTCCATTATCACACTCAATGAGGGAATATCTACCTCGACTGGGATAATAACTTCCATTCCATACACCAGGGAGAACGGGGTTGCTCCTGTTGAAGTGTGAACAAATGTTCGATATCCATGCAGAGAAAAAGGGAGCATTTCATGCCAATCCTTATAAGTAATTACCATCTTCTGGATAATTCTCTTGATATTCTTATTAGGGACTTCAACAGCCCCATTCATCTTTGGCCTATATGGAGATGAATTGTAATGGACAATCTTGAATTCTTCACACAGTTCTGTCATCATCTTGTTGTTCAAATTTGAGCCATTGTCAGTGATGATTCTGCTCGGCACACCATACCGACATATAAGGTTATTCATAATGAAGCGCACAACCACCTGCTTGGTAACATTGGCATATGAAGCAGCCTCCACCCATTTGGTGAAGTAAACAATTGCCACCAAGATAAAACGGTGCCCATTCGAAGCTTTGGGCTCTATCATCCCAATCATGTCAATACCCCACATAGAAAACGGCCACGGGGAGGAAATCACATTGAGAAGTGTCGGAGGCACATGGACCTTGTCTGCATAAATCTGGCATTTATGGAACTTCTTTGCAAATTTGTAATAGTCAAGTTCCATTGTCAACCAATAATAACATGCCCTTAGCATATTTTTAGCCATCGAATGTCCATTGGTATGAGTGCCAAATGAACCTTCATGAATCTCATGAATCAACATGTCTGCTTCGTGTCTATCCACGCATCTGAGCAAGACCATGTCATAATTTCTCTTGTATAACACATTTTCACTGAGGAAGAAACTGCCTGCCAATCTCCTCAATGTTTTTCTATCTTTCCTCGACGCACCAATAGGGTATTCCCGAGTCTGAAGAAAACGCTTGATATCATAATACCAGGGTTTTTCATCTGCTACCTCCTCTGTTGTAAACACATGAGCGGGCCTATCCAACCGTCGAACTGTAATTCGGGGTATATCATTCCAAGTATTCACTTGGTACATAGAAGCCAGAGTTTCCAGAGCATCCGCCATTTGATTTTTGTCTCTAGGGATGTGATGGAATTCAACTTTATTGAATAAAGGTAATAATCTTCTAGCATAATCTTTGTAAGGAATCAAACCAGGGTGACGAGTGTCCCATTATCCTTTAATCTGATTTATCACCAAAGCTGAATCACCATACACATCTAGAATTTTGATTCTAAGATCAATAGCTTCCTCGAGACCCATGATGTAAGCCTCATATTCTGCCATATTATTAGTGAAATTAAATGTTAACCTTGCAGTAAAAGGAATGTGTGATCCATGAGGAGTGACAATCACAACATTAATTCCTTTATCATAAGCATTCACAGCTCCATCAAATATCATACTCCAATGAGATTCAGGGTCAGGGCCTTCATCAGGCAATGGTTCGTCATAATCTTTCACTTTCAGGAACATCACATCCTCATCGGGGAATTCATATTTTGCAGACTGATGATCTTCCACTGGTTGGTGAGCAAGATAATCTGCCAACACACTACTTTTAATAGCCTTTTGAGTGCGGTATTCGATATCATATTCAGATAACAACATCTGCCAGCGGGCAATTCTCCCAATAAGAGCAGGCTTTTCGAAAATGTACTTGATTGGATCCATTTTGGAGATCAACCAAGTGGTGTGATTCAACATATACTACCGTAATCGCTTTTCCGCCCAGGCCAAAGCATAACATGTTTATTCCAGCATGGAATACTGCGACTCACAATCAGTGAATTTTTTGCTGAGATGATAAATGGAGAACTCCTTCTTCCCTGTTTCATCCTGTTGTCCCAAAATACAACCCATGGATTTATCTAACACTATTAGATACATAATAAACGGTCTTCCTTCTACGGGAGGGAGCAAGATAGGAGGTTCAAGTAGATATTCTTTAATACTCTCAAATGCCTTTTGGCAGTCACCTATCCACACATAACCTTGATATTTATTTAACAACTTAAAGATCGGTTCACATGTTGTAGTCATGTGGAATATGAATCTGGAAATACAATTCAAACGCCCGAGGAAACCTCTGACTTGCTTTTCAGTTCTTGGTGCTTGAATTTCTTGAATTTCTTTGACTTTATCAGGGTCAACTCCGATTCCTTTTTGGCTAAAAATGAAACCCAACAACTTCCCCGATCAAACACCGAAGGTGCATTTATTTGGATTCAGGCGGAGACGATACTTCCTCAAACGTTGAAACAACTTCAACAAATCTTTTATATGCCCTTCTTCAGTCTGGGATTTGGCAATCATATCATTAACATATACTTCGATTTCCTTGTGCGTCAGATCATGGAATATGGTTGTCATAGACCTCTAGTACGTTGCACCAGCGTTCTTTAACCCGAAGGGCATCACTCTGTAACAGAATGTTCTCCAGGGTGTGATAAACGTTGTTTTTTCCATGTCCTCTGAAGCCATTCTTATTTGATTATACCCGAAAAATTTGTCCATGAACGAGAATACTTTGAATTTTGTTGTGCTATCCACTAACATGTCAATATATGGCAATGGAAAATCATCTTTTGGACTATCTTTATTTAGATCTTTGTAATCTACGCACATGCGTACTTTTACGTCTTTTTTCGGTGTTGGGACAATATTGGCAATCCATTGAGGATACACTGACGTCACAAGAAAACCAGCATTAATCTGCTTTAGAACCTCCTCTTTGATCTTTACTGCCATATCTGGGTGAGTTCTTCTCAACTTTTGTTTAATTGGCGGACACTTTGGCTTCAACGGCAAACAGTGCTCGACAATATCTGTATCTAGACCAGGCATATCTTGGTAAGACCAAGCAAAAATATCCACATACTCTTTCAACAACTCAATTAACCTTCTCTTCACATCGGGATGCAACGATGCTCCAATCTTGACTTCCTTCGGATCTTCTTCTGAACCCAAATTGATCACTTCCAAAGGCTCTTTATATGGATGAATGGTATTTTCCTCGTTCTCAATCAACCGTGAGACCTCTTCTGGAATCTCATCATAATCTTCTTCTTCAGCCCCAAACACAGGACATTCAAAGTTGGGAGAGGGTGCAGGGTCATTATATTCAACGGTTTTTTTAATTAATATGCACATATGATTTATGATTGCTTTTAGAAACTGACACATATAGCAAGTGATCATGAAGATTGAATTTTGGTTATTATTCATTTTGAAATGTTTTTTTTATTACCATTTTCCGAGAAAAAGCAGAAAAATAAAGACATAATTTGGGAAACATAGACAACTTTTATTATTGATTTTAACAATCAAAGCAAACAGATAAGCCCATACAATATCAATACTTTCACTTTGGGCAGAGTGAAAGCTTTTTAAGAAAAAAATACATTAATCAAATCAAATTACTTTGAAACGTGTATGCAAGAGGGAACATCAATGGTGACCCAGCTCTGAACCCTGACTCCATGCGTCACATAATTCAGCATTTCCTTCTCTACTTCATCCTCCTCAACAACATTAATTCGAGAATCAGTTGGATGGAGGTAACCTCCACTGCGGAAAACATCATGATAGCTGCCCATAGTAGATTTTGACTTCAAACCTTCGCCTCTGCCATTATTCAAAGAGAACCCCAAGCCATTTATGTTCTTGTTCATGGGTGGGTCCATAATTCGTCCCCAAACTGCATTATGACCATTACGCACAACCTGTTTCGCGTCCTTCAGCCAAACCATGGAATTCTCATTTCTCCTTATGTTATCAATGGATAAGGCTTGGAACTGGGTTCCAACAGCAGCTTCATCCACCTCTACAATGCTAAAAGAGGACAAATGAGATATCAACAATGCTTGTTCCCCATTTATGATCACCACCTTCCCTTCATGCACGAACTTTATCTTCTGGTGTAAAGTTGAAGTGACAGCCCCTGCTTCATGTATCCATGGCCGTCCTAGTAAACAACTATAAGCGGGAATAATGTCCATAACCTGGAAGGTTATCTGAAACAAATGTGGTCCTATATGAATATGAAAGTCCACTTCACCAATAATAGATTTCCTTGACCCATCAAACGCTTTCACAATGATACCACTAGGGCGCATAGGTGTTCCTTGATATTTCAACTTCATAAGTGTACTTCTTGGTATAACATTCAACGCGGATCCATTATCAATCAACACATTGGATAGCAAATCATTCTTGCAGTTCATAGAGATGTAGAGGGCCAGGTTGTGATTCCTCCCTTCATCTGGTAATTCATCATCGCAGAAACTCAAGTTATTACATGACGTAATGTTTCCAATCACGCTGTTGAATTGATCTATTGGCATGTCACTCTCCACAAAATCTTGGTCCAGTACCCTCATCAAGGATTCTCTATGAGCAGAGGAATTCATTAATAAAGCTAAGATAGATATCTTTGAAGGAGTCTGTAGTAGCTGATCTACAATTCTGTAGTCGCTCATCTTAATTATCTTCAAAATATCATCCACTTTTTTCTCTAGCGTAGCTCCACTAGTCTCTCCCGTAGCCTTCTTAGGTTCATCATTCTCAGCAATTTTCTTTCCCGCAACAACAACTCTCCGAACAACCGGCACAAACACACGACCGCTACGGGTCACCCTACTATTTTCGGCTATATTTCTAACATCGGGCATTAGCTGAATGGGAATTTCCACACCGTCCTCCAAGATTGTAGCGTGTATTTGTAAGGCACAACCTTATCTGATTTGTAGGGGATAGGACCTGGAAAATTAATTACCAATGGGGTAAGAGCTGGCTTGCTATGATACTCCCTCTCAAGATGAGCGGGTGCACCAAAACAAGGCACAATGACGTTTACCCCTTCTTCAACACAATCAGTCATCAAAAAGTCATTTTTGGAAAACAAATCTTTGTCTGAAGAGAAATACTCATCCGCGGAGGCATACTCTTCCTCTGAATCTTCTTCTGTTAAACAAACTTCAACCATATCAACCTCATGATAATCATCCCTCTGACCTGTGATCTTGATAGTTCCATTGTCTAACAGCAACTGAACACCTTTATTCACGATTGAACATCCTCGGGGATCTGGACAGCAAACTAGGCAAGATCCATATTGGTGTTCCACCTGATCGGCCGTATGGCAGAAGGTACCATGCAACTGCACGAGATCCTCATTCAAATACTCCACATCAAAAGTTCTGAATTCACCAGGACATCCAGAAACCATATTCACTTCCTCTTCATACTCTTTCCTAGGCCTGATTATGTGGATTAAGCCCTCATGCATCATCTCCTGCAAATCAGCCTTTATCTTCTCACAACCCTGTATATATGTACTGCAAGTAGCACAACCGACATGGTCATGCATATAGTAGCTAAATTCACAGAGGTCTACATGCATCTTCACCAAATCTCCTCTAACCAGATTAATGTCAAAAATCCGGAAGTCGCCTGGATAACTGGCCACCATATTTACAACATTTACTCCCCCGTGCTTGGGTAGAGGGTTATCTTTCACATTAGGTCCCATGTCCTTGAAAGATAGAACACCAGACTTTACCAATTTCTGCACCTCATTCTTCAAAGGATAAGAATTCTCAACACTATTCCCTGGTGCTCCTTGATGAAAAACACACATTTGGTCTGCCTTGTAATACCAAGGCAATGGTGATGGTACGGCGGGAGGTGGTCGTGTCTGGACCAACTTTTTCTGAATCAATGCTGGTAGTAGTTCTATATAGCTCATGGAAATAGGGTCATAATTCTCTCTTCTCTGATTATACCGTTGATTCCCCTGTCGGGACGGTCTCTGATAAGTAACGGTAGTTGGAGCGGCATTCATAACAGGAGTCACTAAGGCAACTTGCTGATGATGCTAATAACTCATTCTAGGAGCGTTTACCCTCCTCTCTTGCATAACAGCATTTGCATCTCCCTCTTTCTTCTTGGTAAACCCATACGATGGCTTCTTTACACCTCCGGACCCTTCACTCTTTGTCAAACGGCCTTCTCTTACAGCCTCTTCTAAGCGGATACCCATTCCTACCATCTCAGTAAAGTCACTTGGCGCACTTGCTACCATCCTCTCTTAGTAGAAAGCACCCAGCATCTTCAAGAAAATATTAGTCATCTCCTTCTCTTACATGGGAGGAATCACTTGGGCAGCTACCTCACGCCACCTCTATGCATACTCTTTAAACGATTCTCTGTCTTTCTGAACCATGGCCCTAAGTTAGTCACGGTCAGGCGCCATGTCTATGTTGTACTTGTATTGTTTGATGAATGCTTCTCCTAAATCATTAAAAGTATGGATATTAGCGTTGTCCAAACTCATATGCCACTTCAACGCAGCACCAGTCAAACTATCCTGGAAAAAGTGAATCAGCAGACGTTGATCATCAGTATGGGCAGACATTCTTCTCACATACATCACCAGGTGAGCACGAGGGCAAGTGTTGCCCTTGTACTTCTCAAATTCCGGGACCTTGAACTTAGCAGGTATCTTAACATTCGGGACCAAATATATCTCATTCACATTCTTCCCAAATAGCTCTTTTCCCCTAAGGGCCTTCATCTCTCTTTGCATCTTATCAAACTGCTCTTGAAAATCATCCATTCTGTCATAAAGACCCAAGTCTTCACTTAGTGGAGGGAAAGGAAGACACACATCATCATTAACAAACGGGACGATATTCACCAAAGGAGGTGCAGCAGGAACAACATGCACCACAGGAGATGCCGGAGTAACAATAGTTTGAACCACTTGAGTATCTTGAGGACCAAGATTGAAACCTTCAGGTGCAAAATTCTATGGAATTCCCCATGGATAACCTTGAGGCATGCGATTCTGAATAACAGCTAGAGTAGCAGATACGGGAACAGTCAGAGCTTCAATAGTTGCCCTTGTTGGTTGAGGTTGAACACTCGGTGGCTGATTCTGAGCAGCCACCAAAGCTTCCATCAGAGTATTCATATTGGCCATGCCGGCCTTCGAAGCAGAAACTTCTTCGTGCAGCTCGTGATTCTCCTGTTCTAAGTTGTCCATCTTCTTTTTGAAATTAGCCTGAGTATTATAGTGATGAGTCAGCTTGCTGAACGAAGTAAAGGAGCTTGGTAAGACACCTGGATATGTATAATAAATGCAAGAAATATGTGCAATATGATGCATGATATGTAACACATATGATTATTTTTACATTGTTACTTAATATTTCAAGGGATTTAAAGTTTATAGACATATTGCAAACATCAAAGTAATAGCGCTTTTGAAATACTGAAAATTTTATTATAATAACTCCAAAATGGATTACAAGTTTCAATGATCCCAAGTACAAGATGAAAATAAAATCTAAAACCATAAGAAGTAAGACTGATAGAGATCACTCTATACGCTGGCGCTTCCCCGTGAGCCTGGAAATCAGAGCCTTCAACCTCTGGTTTTCTTCCGTATATCTGATGGCAACCTCCTTCCAATCATCTGAATCAGGAAGTGAATGATCAGCACCTAATTGAGGCCCAGGAGAAAATAAATCCCCTTTCCTCTCCATAGACCCTATCGCTCGACTCTCAAGGATCTCAATCAAGTCGTCTTTCTCCTTCAGGTCCGCTCTATAGGTACTTTCTAAAGTTTGGAACTTGTTCTTCCAAGCATCCCTTTCCTGTTTCATCCTAATCAAAGCAAGTTGCAGATCTTCTAGGTCATCTAATAAGGGAGGAGTGGTCTTCACAAATAGATCAGGCATGGGTGTCTCCCGGGTATATGGCATCTTTAACTGGATGGCTCTTAATAGGACCCAATGAAGATATGGCTCCAAAGACACAACATTCCTAGGTCCCAAATCCTTTCTACTCTTCTTATGAATGTGACGCCAGGCCTTCACAATCTGCTCCCTAGATTCCCTATGGTCTTCTCCTTCCTTCAGAAAGAAACTACTTAAATGAATACTATTCGATTTATCCCTCTTCGGATAATTAAGCTGTCGCCGTCCAAGAACATGGTTATAGTTAATTCCTCCCTTTGTACCAAGAAGAGGTACATTGGGGAAACTACCACAACTGTCAATAATCTCTATATCCTAGTAAGCTCGATGATACCAATCAATATCCGAGTGAGTAAGTGCCATGATCTTAGGAGCCCAACGGGGTTCCTTATTGACATCCCAAAAAGCATCAGACTGAGGCATATGAGAGATGAACCACCGGTACAACAGAGACGTGCAACAGATAATCAATCCTCCATGATAATAATTCCGAAGATGAATAAAGTAATAAGCATCACCCAATAGTGTAGGAACTAGGTTTCCAATCATGAAAATCCTGATAGTGTTAATGTCGACAAACTTGTCCACATTAGGAAATAAGAACAACTCGTAAGTAAGTAGAGCAAAGATGGCCTCAAAAGCAACTGTACTCTTCATTCTGGCAAAGTAACGAGCTTTCTCCAATAAGAACTGAGCTGGTAATCCTCTAATCCCCCCTTTAGTAGTCATATGGGCTTCCACCTCAGACTTTCCCGGGTGAATCAAAGCAGCAATCTCATGTGATTTTGGCTCACCCTCCAAACCAGTAAAAGGAACACGATCGGTAACAGGTAAATACAATAGATAAGAATATTCCTCCAGTGTAGGCATCAACTGATAGTCGGGAAAAGTAAAGCAATGATACATCAGATCGTAGAACTGGACCATGGTCGAGAGAATACCCTCCTTCATCTTCAGCTTCATGAGAGGAATAATGGACCCATACTTCTTCCGAATATCTACAGAACACTCGATCTCGGGAATTAGACTCATCAACTCACCTATCTTGGGATCCTTGAAACTGTAGTTCCCGGTCTTTCTCTTTCCAGAATCCATGGTTAAAAGTACCTGAGATATTCACAAATAGTCAACCTTTAAATCCCTTGAAATATGGTTTTTGTCAAAAGATGCTTATGAGTGGATGGATGCATGATGCAACAATCACACACAAGATCACACATATAGGGTTCTTAGGTTCAATGTCACGAGCATGAGGTCGAAGGTACTACCCATAAGGTGTTGGTCTAAAAAGTTATCACCTTCCGAACAAGGTTCTAGAGGTTCCCAGAGTCTACATCCTTCCTTCGGATATTACCAACTTCCCAATTAACTCGGTAATTAGTAATATTCACAAGAAAGACTCGTCCGAGCGTAGTATCGCGTGACAACTATTTCCGGATTACTCCGTCATAGCTTCTGCACTACGTCTTCCCAGGTCGAAAGCAGTACGTCTTCCCGATTACTCGATAAATGACACTACAGTCAAAGGGGCCTCCACTGACTGGGGGATCTCATGCCTCCTTTTTTGGGATTACTCCCTCAAAGTTAACATGACTATACCGTATGTCCTATCTTAAAGTTTACCCAAGTCCGTGTATAGTACTTATGAGTAATCACCAAGCACCCTGAAAACCAGGAAAATCCAGACAAACATATATACAACATATAACACAACAAACAGTAATAACACATATACAGATATAAACAAAGATAGGCTTAACCCACTTAGGGATAAGCCAGCAAGAGGTTAATCTTTCCCCAGTGAAGTCGCCATTTTTCTGTAGCGGTAGAAATGTTCAAGACTAAGCCATTGGATTGACTAGACTTTGTACAATTAAAAATAAAAATCACCACTGCGCTTTATTGTTTCCAAAGGAATGAGAAAAGAGCGAATAACCCAAAAAGAGGGGGAAATATTCAAGGTAAGGGGGTTGGTTATGCAAAGGGAAGGTATTAGAACCCTAAACATCTATGGTACTCTGCAGGAGCCTCTTTGGAAAATCTGTATATTCTAGCTATAAAATGTTGTATGTAAAATAGATGGTGGAGGTGAGAAAAAGAAATATATTTTTTATGATTTTTGCACCTGTCGCAGTTGCGAACCTTTAGTGCCTACGTACCACCTTTCATGCAATAGGGGATCAGGGTACACGTAGTTCCTATTTTAAAAATTTAAAACACAAATGTGTTGGTTAATTTTATGAGATAAAACATCATCGTCATTGTCCGTGTGGAGAACACACCTACTACCCACAATCATGAGAAAGGAGAATTTGCATCATCTCAAAGTGGAGGGTATGGCTTGGATTTCAAAATCAACAATGCCTCACTCAACACCCAAGTGGAAAATATCTCTCTTCACTACATATTAATGAAGTATAGTTGTTTGCATCACTATAAGGATTGACAAGAATTTAATCCTTTAAGAAAAGTTTTAAAGATAAAAATCCAAAGTGGCAAAATGGTTTGAAATGAGATTGATTGACTTTTAGTCTCCTCACAAAAAATGTCAAGGTATTATTAAGTTGATTTGAGTTTCTTTATAAAAAAATGTTTTGAAAATGCATGGACATAAGTCCAAGTTTATTATGAAAGTGGTTCAAGTTTAAAAACAAGAAGAGTTTTCAAAAGAGGGAAGAAGATTTTTGAAATTAAAGAAGATGGGAGGAGAAGAAGGGACTATCCTAAAGCATAAGGTAAAAGTTAGGGATAAGAATCATCTAACCAACAAGAAGCCAAGACTTGACATTATGAGGCAAGATAGAATTCCCATTCCTTGGATTGAAACCAATCAAGCAGAAAAATACTAGACCTCTTGAGAGAAGCAAACTTCAAGTGTATTAGGTCTTCACAAAAATTAGGCAGAGTAATGGTTGTATACGGGTGAATTCCAGATTACAAACAAAGGGTGTAATCTCAAAACACCTGCAGACAAAAACAAACAAACAACCCAATGTCTTGAGGTAAACCTCAAGAACTCCATACAAAATAATTAGACAAAGTTACAAAGTCTCCAAGATAGGCCAAGGTTTCTAATCCTAAGTCCAAGAAAAGTCCCATGCTCCATAATGCCAAGGATAATAACCAAATAGTCCAAGTACCATTAAAGATTTTTTAGGGTTTATGTTGATTTTTAAGTACCTTAAGAAAGGAAAAGAAAAGCTCAAGTGAGAAAAGTAAAAATGGAAAGAAAATAAATGCTCAAATGAGCAAAGATGAAAATGGCATGAAATATAAATGCTAAAAGTAAATAGTACATAAAGCATAAAAAATAAAAGTATAAGGTAAACAAATCAATAATTAGTGGTTAGTTGAATGACCATCTTGAAACTCTCATTTGGAACTCATTAGAGGATTGGTAGAACTAAAGCCTCCACACAACAAGTTGCATTTGCTTTTTGTCAAGTATATCATCCATTTGGAATTCTCATAAGTACCATTTAATGATCAACGATGTTTAAGTGATCCACGTTGACCAAAGGTGTTGTAGATCCATTAGAGGATTGGTAGAACCAAAGCCTCCACACAATGAATCTCAAGGTTATTGGATCAAAGAGATCAAATTAACATACTTGGGCTTGCAATCATTAGTTTGGGCCACGAATGATCATTTATTCGAATCGAGACAAAATTTAGCGCTATGTTAAGCAATCGTAAGTGGACTTATATGGAAGTCGCACCTATTTTGAGGTCGGTCAATAGCAATCTATGCACCATTTGTTTTGAGACATGATATAGAGATCATGCTCCAACAACATTTAGTGCAATAAGAAAAGGGATGAGATGAAGAGGGATGGGGAAAAAAAATAAACCAAATTTGAATAAAAAATTTAATCAAACTATTATTAAAATCATTCATCCATTTTGGTGGAGTTGAACTCAACACCCAAGATTCAATGATGTTAATAAAGTCATGATCAAAAAATCAACTCAAGACAGCCAGAAAATAATCACAAAATAATATTATATTTAATATATACATTAAAAGGGTTTAAAAATGTTTAAAAATCAAAATAGAGGAGAAAAATATCAACTATGTTCAAATTAATCAAGAAAGAAAAATTAAGGCCATAGAAAAATCAGAAATGGATCCATTTATTTTTATAAAATTTTTGGTAATTTTTTAAAACTCAGAAACTATTTTTTAAATTATTTAAAATTGCTCAAATAAATAGAAAATAGGTCAAAATAGTAAACCTCAATATAAAATTCCATAAAATTTTCAGAAAGTCCAAAATATGCAAAATAATATTTATGAATTTTTTCAGAATTAAAAAATGTCAAAAAGTATTTTTTTAAGTAATTAAAGGAAAGCAAATAATTCAAAAAATACAAAAAAAAATATCAAATGTCAAAATAAAAATGTGAAAAAATAGTCATGAGATCAGAAATAATTCAAAGTATTTATAATTTTTGGATAAAAAATAAAAGAGTTATGAATTTCTGAATATTTAATCCATAAAAATATAAAATCATAAAATAAAATAAAACCAAAAAGATGTGGACCATCAGATCATAGTCAAAACGCGTTAGTAAGCTGATCCAATGGACCAGACGCACTGTGCTTGATATGGACCTTAGTGAGATATGCACAGGATCAGAAAAAGGGCAACCCATGAAATTAAAATGTTTGACACGCTATCATTCGTTGAGACGAGACATGTCATCGTCTTCAACCTCCAAACGCCCTGCAATGGGGATTTTGTGAGACCCTTCAAATGGAAAAATATGGATCCCAGACTAGTATCATTGAACTCGTCTCTTCAAGACGATTCTAACATCACCATCGCACCAAATTTATATAAGGTATGGAGAGAGATATGAATCAAAAACCCAGAAAATAGCGAGCACCTTCAATTTGAGATTTCTCTCTCAATTCTCAATGGATTTAAAAATTGTAAGCAACATTGGAATCAGGAGAAGGAGTAGAATAGATTAGTGCTTGATTTGGATCCAAATGGTAGAGAATTCTACCTTTTCGAAGTGCAAGGAAGAAGCTTTGAAACTGGACTTCTGTAGCTTGAATTATGGGTCGTTTTGATTGGTTTAAGTGCTGGAGAGTTTATATGATGCTTAAGGATGATGAATGCGCAAAGAATTTTGTAAAAGGGAGCTTAAATCTCAGAAACTGAATTAAAAAAATAATGGTTCGTGTGATGTTTTTGCAGGGTATTTTTGGCTCTCAAAGCTTGAAGAAACGAATGGGGGATGACCCTCTATTTATAGGGAAGTGAATGGGAATAAAAATTGGAATAAACAAGGAAGTTTGCAGGGAAATTGAGTGAAGGTCGAGCACGAGTGAAGTGTGACTTCATTTCCATCAAAACTTAACCAAATCTTGCGTTTTGGGGTGCTAATCACTTCTGGCAAGTTTGCTATTCAAGTTTAAATCAAAAATGCGCATAAATCTTGTGTTTAGAAGTCACATTATGGATTTCAAAATTCTGACTTTGTGGAAAATTCAGTTTCAAGTTACCAAATTCAAATCCATGGCATTTCTAACTCAAGGGGTCTTAGGGCATGATTCTTGATGCTTTAGAAAGATGAAATTACAAGCTTTGCAATGGAAAAAGAATGGAATCAAATGGATGCTTGAGCTGAAAGTTGCATTGAGTCAAAGTTGAAGAAAAAGGGTTGACTTTCCATACTTAGAAATATTTCAAATTCTTCTTCAAAAAATGACCTATAATGTCTTGCATCCAAACATGGCCTTCCACTTGGAATTTGCTCTTGACCAAAAAAGATGGCATGAAGTAGATCTCTTGAATGACATTTTGGGACTCGAACCACTCAAAATCTATAAACATTGAGAGAGTTATGAATTGTTGAAGTTGAAAAAAAAATCATGAAATGACCTATAATCTTTTGCATCTTTAAGGCAGCTTCCATCCATTTTCCCACTTTGCAAATAAAAGAAGGCATAGAGTTAACCTCTTCAAGATAATTATGGAAAAAGAATGGACTCAAGGTGATAAAAATTTGACCAAGTTATGATCATTTGAAGTCACTTATGTAAAATTGTGGATTCATCTGGATGACTTGTAATCTTTCTTCTTCATCAAGGCTCTTCCACGTGTAAACTCCTTGTAACTTTTGAAGTGATTTATTTATAACCCTTTGAAGAGAATGATGTCTTTGGAATAACTCAAAAATATCAAAAGGTGAGCAAGATATACTCCTTTGAAGTTCAAAACCCTAGCTTCTGGATCAAGAAAATGCCTTGAGGAACTTTGACAAGTTTGAACAAACTTCTTGTATCAATATTATTGCTTTGTGAATAGAATTTGTTGAGGATGATAATGATGACTCATAGCCACCAAAACCACTTCCATATCTTGAAATTTGATAAAAATATACTCTTTTGACCAATAGGAACAAGGCCTTGTCCAAACATGACAACTTCTCCAATCAACCCCTTGTACTTTTGAGTCACATCTAATAACCTTGAAATGTGATGAATTAATGAAACCTTTCCATCCCAATTCTCCCAAAACCAATCTAATGGTGAGTTTTTAAATTCTCAATCTATATTGACTAGGGCATGGAAATAATCTCATGAACCCATGGGGTAGCTTGTTAAATCTCATTGCCTTCACATACATGGATAACAAGCAAGACAAAACAACATTGCATTTTATTAGTTAAATGAAGAAAACAAAACAATATTCATGATCACAAAAGGAACATAAGTCAAGATGCTTGGTAATCCCTCAAAAAGGACAAAACTAAATGTAGGAAGGAGAACCAAGAATCCTAGTGTGATCTTGTTGTGAGTGAATCAACATGGAATGATGAAGGGATCTTATGGGAAAAAATTGGGGTACAACACAAGCCTGAAAGGCGAGAAAGGATTACGACATAAAATCCTCAGCAAAGAAAGAAGTTGCGTGATCAGAGACCAAAAGTAAAAGTGAGTGATTGTTGTGTCCAAAGAATGTAAGTGGTTCCTCAACCATCAACTAAGTCCTCTTAGGAGATGAGTGCTCATTTTGGTTTAACTGAATATAAGAATTAAGAACATCATGAAGGGGGTGGGCACCAAATACTTTTAGCCTTAAATTTTTTTTTTAAAACCGTGAACCAGGCCATGTTACAACCCTTAAAAGTACTAATTTAAACAAGGTTTATTTCAAAATAATACTCCAACGGGATAGTGTTTCCTAACTCCCATGAGTTTTTCTAAAATATTTGTGTTAGTATCATATGCTTTTGCTATATTTCATACAAAAATAAATGATGCACTAATTAACAAGCTTCGCGATATTTTTTCAAAAAAAAATCTTCAATGCTTACATAACTGTTGGATTAGAATTTTCATTCTCAGAATAAACTTTTCTTGCTTGTAAAAACGATTGCTTAATGTCAAGGAAGCTTACATATAAACACCAGTGATGATTTTAATCTTTTGAGGTCTGAAACTTTGTTAAGTAATTTGCGAATCATTTCTAAGAATGACAATAGCCAAGGGCATGTCACCTGAAGACATTCAACATGAACAATTGGTTTCCTTCATAGTCCGTTTACCCTCACGGGGGAAATTTAAAGACTCTGTCTTGCCAAATACAGTCAATATGGGGCAGTCACGTCAAGATTCGATGAATCTCTCCAAGAGTTTGAAGACATTGGGGAATTTTGTATGCCAGGTATTTTGTAAAATCCTCTTGAGACGATTTATTCTCGTAAACCATGTAACTTGGAGCATTTAAGAAGTGAAGTTATTCGCAAGAATTGTCGTGCATCATGCAGTTTATCAGTAGTAAACTTGGGGCATCCAAAATTAGTTCAAGGGGAAATCCAAATTTGTCAAGATTTATGATCTGCTTTGCACACATTATCAGATGATGGTGTTCCCCAATAGTTCCAGCTAAGAAAAATCTTTTCTCCAACTGCAGCAGAGTTCATGTTGTTATCCTTTCAATGGATTATTGATGTTAGAAGATTGAACTTTGGGTTTTCTCCTGAAAAGTATCTTCTTCTCTTGATAGATTAGAGTCTTATAGCAGAAATATGCTCTGTCGATGGCTTTTATTCTATCTCTAGTAATGTTCCCATGTTGTTGAGATTAGCCGAGTATCTGTTTGTATTGTGATGTCTTTTCATCTCTAGTTTATCTCTTTTGGTTTATTTTTTCAGCATATACATGACATTCATTTATTCATTCACACTTACATCATTCATGCACATTCATATTTCTTGATGTTTTTGGTCCATATAATTTGGTTGTATTTATCCCCAAGTAGCGTATTTCCTCTTTCCAATAGAGTGTCAAATTAAGTAGAAAGTGCACATCCTTTCTAATTCCCCACTGAGTTTATTCCTCATGGAAGTGTTGTTACTTTAGCCTTCCTTTCCATCTCACGATAGGATAAGTCCTAGTTGAGCTTATTCCTCATCTAGTAGAGTCTTGTTCGGTTGTTTCTCTCTATTTTGTTCTTGGATTGAGCTTCGTCTCTTGCAGATGTTACCCTGTAGATTTCTCTAGGTTGTGAAACCTAGATTGAGAGTGAATTTATTTTGCACCTTTAAATACTTCGTCTCCTCAGGTAGAATCTATTCATGGTTTCCAATAAAGGTGTTATGAAATGGCGTCTTTAAATACTTCATGATTTCTCAGGTATAAAATGGCGTCTCTCCTGAAAATTCCCGCAGAGAAGTTTGTTATGAAATCCTTAAAAGTGGTGGTCCCTTTAGCAGAGACAGCTTGTATTTTACCCTTATCAAGTGGATGACTTGATTAAACTGAGACTAGTTCGTGGCGTGTGACCAGGTTCTTGGGGAGGTTTATTATTAGAAACCTGAGACCAGTTTGTGGCTTGTGACCAGGTTCTTGGGGAGGTTTATTATCAGAAAATCGAGACCAATTTGTGGCTTGTGACAAGGTTCTTAGGGAGGTTTATTATCAGAAAACTTAGACCAGTTCGTGGCTTGTGACCAGGTTCTTGGGGAGGTTTATTATCAGAAAACTGACACCAGTTCATGGCTTGTGACCAGGTTCTTGGGGAGGTTTATCATTAGAAATCTGAGACCAGTTCATGGCTTGTGACCAGGTTCGTGGGGAGGTTTATTATCAGAAAACTAAGACCAGTTCGTGGCTTGTGACCAGGTTCTTAGGGAGGTTTATTATTAGAAAACTGAGACCAGTTCGTGGCTTGTGACCACGTTCTTAGGGAGGTTTATTATCATAAAACTGAGACTATTTCGTGGCTTATGACCAGGTTCTTGGGGAGGTTTATCATCAGAAAACTAAGACCAATTTGTTGCTTGTGACCAGGCTCTTGGGGATGTTTATTATTAGAAAACTGAGAGCAGTTCGTGGCGTGTGACCAGGTTCTTGGGGAGGTTTATTATTAGAAACTGATACCAGTTCATGGCTTGTGACCAAGTTCGTGTGGAGGTTTAATATCAAAAAGCTGAGACCAGTTTGTGGCTTGTGACCAGGTTCTTGGGGAGGTTTATTTAGCAAATGGTGCCTCTTTTGAGAAGTTTTCTCATCAATAACAAATGAAATCTCTTTTGATGAATTTGCTCAAAAACAGAAAATGGCGTCTCTTTTGAGAAGGTTGCTCATCAACAGCAAATAGCTTCTCTTTTGAGAAGTTTTCTCATCAACAATAAATGGCATCTCTCTAAAAAAGTCATGCAGAGAAGTTTGTATATTATCCTTTTCAATTGGAAGACTTGATTAAGAAGAAGCTGAGACCAATTTGTGGCTTATGACCAGGTTCTTAGGGAGGTTTACTCAACAAATGGCATCTCTTCGGAAAAGTCCCGTGGAGAAGTTTGCATATTGTACTTTTCAAGTGGAAGACTTGATAAAGAAGAAACTAGAACTCGTTCGCCGTGGAAAGGTTTATTATCTTTTTCTGCCTTCAGTAAAAGTCGGTAGCTCACCTTCAGTAAAAGTCAGTGCATTCTTATCTTTTTCTAACTTCAGTAAAACTCGTTAGCTCACCTTCAGTAAAAGTCAGTGCATTCTTTTGTTTCTCTACCTTCAGTAAAATTCGCTAGTTCACCTTCAGTAAAAGTTGGTGTATTTATTTCTACCTTTGACACTGAGTTGGAAATTTACCATCATCTGGAGTCAGTATCCATTTATCTTTTCACAACCTATACACGGCGTCTTCCCTGATAAAGTCAATACTTTTTCTTCTATTGAAGTTGTTCCCTAATAAGAGTCTCTCATTCGAAGTTTGTAGCTATGTTCCCCAGTGGAGTTATAATCTCTTCCCCCGTGGGATTACTTTATCACGTGCCTTGTTTCTCCAGTAGTAGTTTGTCTCATGTGGCGTCATTTCCTATAAAATTAAGAGAATTGCATTCATATCATATCATAAACATCATTGTGGTATCTTAGGACCAAAAATTGTGTATTCTATATTTAAGTATTTTAAATCTTGTCGAAACGAAGATTTCAATCTTCATATCTCTGAATAGAAGAAACTTCAATAAGGGCAGCTTTCATACCAAAAATTTTGACCTAAGATCCCACCTTCATTTGAATTTTCATAAAGCATCAAGGTCACGAGATACATTTGGTTTTAATCCGCTCTCCTTCGAGCATTGCTTATGCAGAGATTATCAATTTTTGTGAACATTTTATTTTATGCATCATTAACTTCTAATCCCATACAAAGGTATGTTTGTGTTTCTTTGGTTTCATAATTTGAGAAAGGTCTGAATCAAGAGTGTTAGGTGTTGCGCCTCAATTAGGGTTTTGGATCCCTCAAGTGTTCAAGTATGGTGAATCACCAATTGTCAAATACTACTTCATCAAAGTTTAGCCTTTAACTAAAAGCCTCATCAAGATTTCATCACCACTGATTACATGTGCATTAATATGCCTTGGAATGCAAGGAAAGATCAAATTTGCAAGTCGATTCAAAGCACTTCAACCAAAAGTCAACTTTTGCAAGATCAAATTCAAACGATCATAAATTCTTCATTATTTAATATTTTTGAATGGTTCTTTTTTCATATGACTCTCCTTGACGCCACCTCCAACTTCTCTTTACAAGTTAAGAGCTAATTATATGCGGAGGATCATCAAAAATTCGAATATTTTAGAGGTCATTTTGCGATTTTGACCTAATTTTAAGAAACTCGTTTCCAACTTGTGAGGGTTAGAACTTCCTCAATTTTCAACATTCTAAAGCGATTCTTTTTGTGAAGTAACACAAATAGCATAGTCTATGAGATTGCTTCAAGGATCGAAGTCAAAATGTGCTTGGAAGACCATGAAATTTATTGAATTTTTATAGGTCATTTTTTGAACTTAGAATGTTCTTAACTTCTAATTTCAATTAATGTCATAATCATTTATTCAAAGATGTTGATCATTATGTTGAGATAATTCACTGAAACAAGAGTTTGAGTTTGAAGGTTCATGGATAGTTTGCTATTCGTAATTCAAATCGCTTGCATTTGAATGATAGTGATGATTGGATCGGAGTAGGATTTTGATCAAAATTATTAATACATTCATTTGTTCATCAAAATTCACTTTCACTAAAGTTTTAAGATTCACCTTATGCAAACGCCTCTTGACACAAGGTCACTATGCTAAGAATATCCAAACATTCATTACTCCAAGCGCCACACCATTCAACTTTCAAGACAAAGTCTAAATTTCAAAATGTCAAGTTCTTTTTCCATTCATGAATTGGAATCAAACTTCAAGATACAAGGTCATCAATTCTACAAGGACCATTCAAGAACTTTCAAAATCTCAAGTCATGTTGACCATTATTATTCAAGCTTAAGGTTTCATGTTTACATTGGTATTCAACATAAATTACAAGAAAATGTATCATAAACCTAAAAAGTTATTGAATACTCTTAAGCCTTGTTTCATGTTACTTTTTGTTGTCCAAAATGCTGCTCTAAAACCAGTCCACAAAATGGCAAAATACAACAATCCAACCTACTGCCAAATGCCTTGTCTCAATCTTGCAAAATAACAGCAAAAATCACTTTGTTGTCCACTACAAACCTTGCTCCATAACCTACATCAAATCATGCCAAAAAACAGCCCTGCTGCTGCCCCTAAACATACTGCCACTCCATTCCAAAATCTGCACCTAAACTGTCCAAAATTTGCACAAAAATGAACATACACCAACCTGCAACAAGAAATCTAGAGTTAGCATACCAAACCAGTTCAAATGCACCAACTCCCCCCCCCCCCCCCCCCCCCAAAAGAAATTTTTTTTATCATTCTTTCTTTATAAAATTAAGACATCATTCAATAGAAAAAAGGAGATTGAGAGAAAAGATACACAGAAAAGCCTCTAACTTTTGTCTAATAAACCAAGAATCATAGAAAAGTGAGAAGAAGAAAATTACAGAAAAATGAAAGTGATCCCATAGAGAGAATCACTATTGAAACCTAACATAAAAAACTCATAATTTATCCAGTTCTGTTCTAACCTACTGCATTGTATTCCCTCAATCCCAACTCCATATCCACACCCAATCCAGTTCAAAACAGAAGGAGAAGGAGACAGAAATCAAGTGAAGATTTAAACTCACTGTTTTCTTTGGAGCTTCATCAAAGAGACTCCAATAGGTACCGTTTCTTCTCCCATCTTTGCATAACCATTTTCGTTCACCTTCTGATTTGATTGTCATATGTGATTTGTTCTTATTGTTACTTCTCTCTAACCCCATGACCCTGTGAACTCAAATATGTAGTCATATAAAATATGAAAAAATGTTAAAGAAAAAAAACAGAGTTAGAAAACCTAAGATCTACAATCATGTTGGTCTTGTTCCATGTAAATCATAAGTTCGAAACATAGCATGAAACATACTTGTTACAAAACTGAGACCAAAACTAAGAGAAGTTGAAGTCTTCTTCTTCTTTTTTTGCTTCTTTTACTGTAAGAATCTGAGAGTTGATATCAATAAAAAACATGAGACTTGGAGAGATAGCCGCAAGAGAGTTGAGATCGATGAGAAACAAACATGAGATCGATGGCGTCGTTGTAGTTTTTTTTGCGTCTGAATCGTGAAACTGAAATCACGAGAAACTGAATTGAGAAACCACTTAGATTTATTTGTTGTTGTTGTTCAGTTGAAGTGAATGAGACTTGAGCGAAAAAATCGTGAAGAAGCAAATAGTGAGAAACCAGTAAAAGACATGATGATGAATGGAAAGAGATGAAACCGAAATAGAGAGAGTTGAAATCAGGGGAATAAGTGAACAAGAGCATTGCTTGTGTTGGTTATCGCATGATAAAGGTGATGAAAACCGAGTGAGGAATAAAAGTCTTGTTGTGTCATTGCCATAGAAATAGCGTGACAGGAGAGTTTGCATTTAAGAAGTGAGATCGGTTGTTGCTGTATGATTAAGTTACAGAAGCAATTCAAAGTTTTGCCTTTGTTGATCAGTTTGGAACATGAATAGATTTGAGAGAGACAATCATCGTGAAGAAACAAACAAGAGTTAAGCGTTTTTAGGAAGGCTTGTTGTTTGATTTGAAGCACAGGGGGCTAAGCTTCATCATATAGGGTTTCAAAAAACCCGTAGCCTTGTTAGTAGTAAGAGTTAGGTTCTGATCCGGGTCAACCCGGTATGGCCCAACATCAATTTCTTTTTTTATATAATCCGTTTTTTATATATAATATTTTGGGCTTTGTCTCCAAGCCCATCCACCCCAATTACAACTTAAGTCCAACACTTTTTTATCACTTAATCTGCATTTTTATAGCATTTGGACCTAGCCTACAATTCCCTCAGGCCCTATTCCGAATTTACTTCAACTTACCCCCTATTTTTCTAACTTTAATCTCTTTTCTTTTATAATTTCATTTTATTTGTTTTATTTTATTGTTTTACTATTTTAATTTTGTTAATTGTCAATTAATTTTGTTAAATGATTTACATTTACTATAACTGATGTTGATCAGTTAGTTTTTAATAAAAAATTTCATTAACTTAATTAATTTGCGTGTTAATTATTTAATTGTTTAATTCATATTCTAGTTATTTTCCTTTTTTGGATCATTTATTCTTTATATTTTCTTTTTTTCATTTCAAGGGAAAGAATCAAATTTGTTGACTTCATACTCAATATGATTGTGAGGACCCCCCCTTCATACATTTTTTTAGTTTTAAGTTAAATCTCCTAAAAAACTCAATTTTCAAATTTACACTCATTTAAGCCAAAACTTCGACACTAGGTTGTCGTATCTTCAAAGATCTCATCCCCACAATCATTTAGAAAGTAAATCAATAATAACCAAAACAAAATATTTCAAAAGGTTCCTATAGGATACTATAAATACATAGGGTGCTAGTACCTTCCCTTTTTATAACCAACCTTCAAACCTTTGATCTCTTTTAAATGCATTATATTTTTCTTTACTTTTAGTATTTCACTTACTTTGCATATTTATGGGTTTTATTTTTCACTTTTCCCTTGGAAATAATAAAGCACGGTGGCGACTCTTGCTTTTGCGAGTCAAGTTAATAAATATCTTGATCTCTGATTTTCATCTCTATAGTATGCTCCATATTGGTGGAATGGCCACGGGGAAAAGATGGAGTGCAATAACTCGATCGAGGAGTGTATAAGTGACGAGTATAATTGCAATTTGTCAGACTTTCTTATGAATTCTACGCAGTCTTATAACATTTGAGGCTAATAGTACCCAACTCGGATTATCTTCCCGAACAGGGCTCTTCTTCTGATGTGGCTTTCGCATGCCCCTTCATGGACTTCTTTCATTACCAAGGTAAACTCTACTTCTGTCACTCATCTCAACATGGGTGTGGATCTTCTCATTTTGTATAATTTGTCAGACACTATCAAGTAGCGGGTGGATGCTCTCTTTATGCATCGAGCTTCGTTGGTGTCTTCGGGCTGGACTCCACGTGCTAGGTACTGGATTATAGGGGCCATCCAGCCGGTGATGTGCTCGATTGACACGGAATCTTTCTGATTGATGCTTGGCATTTCTATGATTTCATGTATTACTGTTTTGTTTAACCCTGGTACCTTTGTACTGGTGAGTCGGGCTAGTACGTCGACTCATATATTCTCTTCTCTAGGGATGTCTTTAATCTCAAATTCTGTAAAGGTCTTCGACAACCCCTGCACCCCTAGAGATATTTCAGTAGTGTTGAGCCCCTCTTTTGATACTCCCCTTTCATATGCCCTGTAATCAATTGAGAATCAGTGTTAGCGGTTAAGTGGGAGACTCCCACCTCCTTACCCAATTTCACCCCTACTATGAGGGGCTCAAATTCTTCCTATTTATTGATGGCCTAGAAGTTGAAGCTCAAAGAGTATTCTAATACAAAGTTGTCGGGTCCTTTGAGGTCGACCCCGACCTTGCTCCCTTTGAGGTTGGATGAACTGTTGACGTAAAAAGTCCATTTTCTTGTATTATCTTTGGGAAATAGTTCACTTAGTTCCACTATAAATTCGGCTAGTGTCTGAAATTTGATGGCGGTTCTTAGGGTGAACTCGATGTCATATTCCAACAACTCTATAGCCCATGTGACCATCGTTCCAGCTAGATCCCGCTTCTTCAGTATCTTCTTGATGGGGTAATTTGTCCTCACAGTTATTGTATGACCTTGGAAGTAATATCTTAATTTTTGGGCCGTCATAATTAGTGCTAGTGTCAGCTTCTCAATATTCTGGTATCGCAACTCAGCTCCTTTTAGAACCTTGCTAATGAAGTACACTGATATTTCCCCCTCCTCCCTTTCCTGAACGAGTATTGAGCTTATAACTTTCTCAGAAACCGCCAGGTACAGGATCAAGCGTGCATTCGCTTCCGGTCTTGTGAAGATTGGTGAAGATGATAAGAAGTGTTTTATCCTTCGAAAGGCTTCATCATATTCTGCGGTCCATTCGAATTCCTCAGACTTCCTAAGGGCTGTAAAGAAGTGGATCTCCATGTCCCTGAAGCACGATAGGAATCAGGATAAAGCGGCTAATCTTCCTGTTAGTTGATGTACTTCCTTCTTTGAAGATGGGATGCGCATGTATATAATGTCCTGACACTTGTCCGGGTTGGCTTCTATCCCACAGTTAGTTAGCATAAACCCCATGAACTTTTCGGCTTGAACCTTGAAGATACATTTGTCTAAGTTGATTCCCATGTCGTATTGTCTTATAGATGCAAAAGTTTATTTCAAGTTTGTTACATGTTATTTTCCCACATGGTCTTGACGACCATGTCGTTTATGTACACCTTTAGGTTCCTTCCAGTTTGAGTGGCGAACACCTTATCCATTAACTCTTGGTAGGTGGCTCCTGCATTCTTGAGACTGAACGACATCACTTTGTAATAGTAATTGCTCCGGTCTATTATGAAGGTCGTCTTCGGTGCATTTGTCGGGCTCATAAAAATTTGATTATAACCCGAGTAGGAATCCATGAATCTGAGGAGCCTGTACCTGAGGTATTTTCAATGAGTCGGTCTATTTTTGGCAATGGTTATGGATCCTTGGGACATGCTTTATTGAGATCTGTGAAGTCACCGCACATGTGCTACTTTCCTGTTTTCTTTTTGACCATTACCATGTTGGCCATCCAGGTAGGGTATTTAACCTCTTTGATGAAGTCGACATCAAGTAACTTCTCGACCTCGTCTTTTTTGGCCTTATTCTTATCTTCTTTGCATTTCCTCTTTCTCTGAGATACCAGTTTGATATCCGGATTTAAGGCCAGGTGGTGGCACATGAAGTTGGGGTTTATCCCGGGCATATCTGAACGCTTCCAAGCAAACAAGTCTATGTTTTCTTTCAACAGGTCCACGATCTCTATTTCTTCTTCTCGGGAAAGATTGCATCCTCTGTAAGTTATCTCAGAGGGTGCCATTCCGATTTGGACCCTCTTTATTTCATCATGAGGGGAAAGGCTTTCTTCCCGTGTATCATCCTGAGGGTTTATATCGATCATGTTGATTTTCAGCTCATTAGATCATCCGGGCCCTTCGGATTATACCTTTTTTAACTTCAGGCTATCTTTATAGCATTTCATGGCTAATCCTTTTGTCGCTTTTGACCACCTCGACCCGACTGTTCCACAGGGGGTATTTCATAGTGAGGTACAGGGTAGATAAAGTAGCCTCTAAGGCATTTAAGTAAGGCCTCCCTATGATGACGTTGTAGGGTGAGGCGGCATTGACGATCAAGTATCTTACTCTGACAGTTTTTCCATTTGCACCGCTTCCAAAGGTTGTGAGTACCGAGAGATGACCCAATACCTGTACTTGTTCTCCGGAGAACCCGACCAGGGTGTCGCTGAATGGTAGAAGCTCGGACGTATCAAAATCTATTCCCTTGAAGGCTACCTAATAGAGTACATCAACTGAGCTGCCAAGGTTAACCAGTACTCTTTTCACGCTCCAGTCCCAGATTTTAACTTTGATAACCATATGGTCGTTTTTGTGAGCCATAATACCGATCACTTCCCTCTTGGAGAAGATAACTGGGTTGAGGTCTTCTTCCCGGACCTTGGATATATCCTCGAATACATACATCATGTAACGCCCCGATATTTAATTATTTACTTAATTAAATATTGTTTTGAATATTTTATTTTAATTTAAATTTTTATCGTTGAAGTCGGAATTATTTTATTAAGTTGAAATAATAACTTAATCAGGTTTATATTGGTATAAATAAGTTGAAGTATCATTTTACTAATAAGCTTAGAATTGATGTTGGGCTTAAGTATGGTGTCGCGAAGTAATAAGGGGGTGTTTTGTTTAGGCCATTTAAGTTTACTAAGGATTTAATAATAGTATTTTATTAGAAAATAGAAGGAAAAAGAGAAGGTAGTGTTATCAAGAAAAACAAAAGGAGAATAGGGTTTGTGAGAAGAGAAGAGGAACAAGAAAGTTGTTGCTAGGGCCAATCTCAGAAATTCCATTGAAGCTTTCTAGAGTTCCTTCAAATCAAACCAGATAAGGGTGGTTTTTATTATCCTATAACAGGGCATATGATATTTTGTATGTGAGAATTAGTAGGTGGGATTATACTGTTTTGTCGATTTGTGTTGGCTTGTGTTGTTGTGGTAATAATTGATTTGATTATAGAATTGTCTAAGAATGGGCGTGTTGTTGTGTTATACTTGTCCCTAGAATGGAGTTGATATCTCTAGAGTATAGCAGGAATTTCAATGAAATAGTATCGAAAATAATAAGAAGTAAAAACTGGCCTGGAAGTGGAAGTGTCATTCGACACTTGTTGTGTATGGGGGTTGCCGTTCGACAACCTTGGGAGAAAGAGAGGGGTGTCGTTCGGCACTAGGGTAATTGTGGAAGGAAAGTTTCGTTTGGCAATAAGTGTTAGGAAGGGGCACTTATTTCAGTTTTTGTTTCTGTGGCACTATGCTATATAACTGTTAATATGGTATCAGTCTGGAGTTTATTAAACACAAAAGCACTTGGGGGAAAAATTAAACTATTCTTATCAGTAGTGTGATATAGCATAAGTAACTTTAATAGAAATACCTATATGTCAATTACTTTAACTTAGCAATTCAACATAATTTTAACAGTCTGTAGTAATAAGACAGGGTTAGGAATAATTAGTAAAAATTGCAGTAACTTTTCTGGAGGATTAATGAAGTAGCAGAAGTAGTATTATAGGCATTGTAAATTATAGGTATTATGTCCAATGTTATGTTATTTTGTGCTGATCGATGATGTGAATATGTTATTTCCATGAAAAGTTGTTGATTTTGTTGACATGTTGTATTGTAGGCCTTTGGCCAATGTTGAACGGTGTAAATTGTTGTTATATAAACCTTTATTATGTTGTTGTCGTTGTTGCGTTGCCAAGTTGTGGTTATTTATATCATCGTATAGCATAGAATAACATTAAAGTTGGCCTGGATTGGCATGTTCTAAGTTGGAGCGAATGCTCACCTATGTTGGCCTGGATTGGCATATTCTAAGTTGAAGGCTTTCCCTTATGCCTCGGTAAACTGGCACTTTCTAAGTTGGGAGTTCTGCTCCAATGGTACCACATGCATTTGCATAGTTGAGTCACATTTGGAGTCGTTGATTTGTTGCTTATTTGAAATGTTGTTTATGCACAGTATTGTTATAAGTTGGATTGATGTGTTGGTGAATGGTGTTGCCTTATGTTGATGTTGTATGAAGTGGGGATTTTACATAAACTAATTTCGATATATTAATTACCATATGTTCTATTATAGTATTCGATATCTCACCCCTTCTGTTTGAATGTTACCCTTTGTTGGTAACGTGCAGGTAACCAAGAGGAGTAGCCGATAGTGTTGTTAGTTCGAGTTTGGTGTTATTTGCTCTGATATGTAGCACTCGGGGGGAAATGAACGCTTGTCTTATTCTGTTGTTTATTTATTGAATCTTATGTTGTTATTTGAGGAGTTATCTTATTGATGTTGATTCATGATTCAAAGATGATATGTCTTATATGGAGAACTATTATGAATCCGTTGCGTGATTAATCAAAGTTTGGTTTACGTTATGAAGACTATATTCAAGAGTGGTGTTCATTCCGCTTCTTTAAGTGTTATGTATCTATTCTAAAAGCATGAGAAATTTATGTGCCTCTGTTGAATGTGTGGCATCCTAATTATATTTGAAATTTTTATACTCTGATTTTCCGCAAATTACTTTGGGTAGAATTGCGGTGTTACATTAATGGTATCAGAGCAGATCGGTCTGTCCGGTCAAGTTATCAAGTCATAGTTGTTTAACAATTGAGTATTGTTAGTTTTTCTTAACCGTTGTTTATGTTGCAGTGATAATATAAGATGGTTGGGAGGAAGAATGTTGCGATTGCTGCTGCTCTGCAAGCGATGGCTCAAGCTATGCAGAATCATCCTAATATGGACGAGAATGTCGTATCTCGTAGTTTGGCGACTTTCTAAAGGGAGAATCCGCCGGTGTTTAAGGGTAGGCATGATCCTTATGGAGCACTAGATTTGTTGAAGGAGATCGAGAGGATTTTCCGTGTGATGGATTGCACCCCGAAATAAAAGGTTTGGTATGGCACTCATATGCTAGCAGTTGAGGCTGATGACTGGTGGCTAGAAATGCGTGCAAGGTTGGAAGCTGCGGGTGAGGAAATCACTTGGATTGTGTTCCGTAGGGAGTTTCTAAGGAAGTATTATCCTGAAGATGTTCGGGTTAATAAAGAGATTAAGTTCCTTGAGTTGAAGCAAGGGAACGAATATGTCACTGAGTATGCTGCTAAGTTCATTGAGCTAGCTAAGTTCTATCCACATTTTGATGGTGAAGGTGCTGAATTTTCTAAGTGCATCAAGTTTGAGAATACGTTGCGCTCGAAAATCAAGAAGGTTGTTGGATATCAGAACATTCGTGTCTTTTCTGATTTGGTTGATAGTTGCAGGATCTTTGAAGAGGATAGCAATGCTCATCACAAGATTGTTAGTGATAAGAGAGGCAAGAATCAACAGAACCGTGGAAAGCTTTATGATGATGGTAGAGGTAAACAAAGAGTTGCTCATGGTCAGAGGACTAGTGGGGGAGATTCTCCTGCTAGAGTTGTATGTTTCAAATATGGGCAACCTGGTCACAAGAGTAATGTGTGCACTAAGGATGATGGGAAGAGGTGTTTTCGTTTGGGTAAGATTGGGCATACGATATCTGACTGCAAGCATAGGGAGATGATCTGTTTCAACTGTGGTGAAGAAGGACACATTGGTAGTAATTGTCCGAAACAAAAGAAGGTACAAACTGGTGGCAAGGTGTTTGCTTTGGTTGGGACTCCGGCAACTAGTGAGGAAAGGCTCATCAGAGGTACATGTTTCATTAATAGTACTCCTTTAATTACTATTATTGATACTAGTGCTACTCATTGTTTTATTGTTGTTGTTATGTTGAAAGATTGGGTCTTGTGTTTTCTATGGATGGAGCAATGGTCGTCGAGATTCCGGCTAAGGGATCGGTGACTACTTCTCGTGTGTGTTTGGGTTGTCCTTTGTATATCTTCGGCAAAGACTTTGATGTTGATTTAATTTGTTTGCCGTTAAGCGGGTTAGAGGAGATCTTGGGTATAAATTGGTTAGAGTATAACTATGTTCATATCAATTGCTATAACAAGTCTATGAGGTTTTCTACTCCTGAAGAGGAAAAAGTTGGTTTGTTGATCGGTAAATAGTTGAGGCAACTGATACAAGATGAATCGCAGATGTTCTCGTTGATGGCGTCACTATCAATGGAGAACACAGTTAGGATTGATGAGTTGTAGGTGGTGCGAGAATTTTCTAAAGTGTTTCCTGATGAAATTCCTGATGTACCGCCAGAGAGAGAGGTTGAATTTGTGATTGATCTTGTACTTGGTACCAGACTTGTTTCTATGGAATTGTACAGGATGTCTGCATCTGAATTGTCTGAATTGAAGAAGCAGTTGGATTAATTGCTTGAGAAAAAGTTTGTAAGACCAAGTGTATCGCCGTGGGGAGCGCTTGTGTTGTTAGTAAAGAAGAAAGATAGAAGTATGAGGCTTTGTGTTGATTACAGATAGTTGAATAAAGTGACGATTAAGAACAAGTATACGCTTCCGAGGATTGATGACTTGATGGATCAATTGGTGGGTGCAAGTGTGTTTTCTAAGATTGATTTGAGGTCAGGGTATCACCAGATTAGACTGAAAGAAGATAATATTCATAAGACCGCGTTTAGAACTCGGTATGGACACTACGAGTATTCGGTGATGTCTTTCGATGTAACCAATGTGCCAGAAGTATTCATGGAGTACATGAATCGTATATTTCATACTTATTTGGATCGATTTGTGGTGGTATTCATTGATGACATTCTGATATACTCTAAGTCAGAAGAGGAACATAAAGAGAACCTAAGATTTGTATTGCAAGTTTTGAAAGAGAAGAAGTTGTATGCAAAATTGTCCAAGTGTGAATTCTGGTTGCAAGAGGTTAGTTTCCTTGGTCATGTCATTTCTGGTGGTGGCATTATCGTGGACCCTTCTAAAGTTGATGCTGTCTTGCAATGGGAAGCTCTGAAGTCGGTTACTGAGATTAGAAGCATCTTGGGATTAGCCGATTACTATAGACAGTTTGTTGAAGGTTTTTCTAAGTTGGCACTTCCGTTGACCAAGTTGACTTGTAAGGGTAAAGCCTTTGTGTGGGATAGTCAATGTGAAGAAAGTTTTACCGAGTTGAAGAAGAGGTTGACGTCAGTTCTGTTTTTGACCTTGCCTAATCATGGGGAACCTTTTGTTGTGTGTTGTGATGATTGTCTGATGGGGTTAGATGGTGTACTCATGCAGAATAGTAAGGTGGTTGCTTATGCGTCGAGGAAATTGAGGACTCATGAAAAGAATTATTCTATGCATGATTTAGAATTGGATGCAGTTGTCTTTGTGGTGAAAATCTAGAGGCATTATCTTTATGGTTCTAGATTCGAAGTGTTTAGTGACCATAAGAGTTTGAAGTATCTTTTTTATTAGAAAGAGTTGAATATAAGGCAGCGAAGCTGGTTAGAATTACTAAAGGATTATGATTTCGGTTTGAATTATCATCCAGGAAAAGCTAATGTTGTTGCTGATGCTTTAAGCTGAAAGACGGTGCACATGTCGACAATGATGGTTAAAGAGTTGGAGTTGATTGAGTAATTCTGAGATTTGAGTCTAGTTTGTGAAGTGACACCGCAGAGTGTTATGTTGGAAATGTTAAAGATTAATAATGACTTTCTCAACAAGATCAGTAAGACTCAAAAGCTGGATGTGAAGTTGGTGGATAAGATGATGGGGATTGATCGATCTGAGAATGATGATTTCAAGATAGATGCGAAAGGTGTGTTGAGATTCCGAAATCGTATTTGCATTCCTGATGATGAAGAGATTAAGAAAGTGATTCTTGAGGAAAGTCATAGAAGCAGTTTGAGTATTCATCCAGGAGCTACTAAAATGTATCAAGATTTGAAAGGTTTGTTTTGGTGGCATGGTATGAAGCGTGATGTGGCACAGTTTGTGTATGCTTGTTTGACTTGTCAGAAGTCAAAGATTGAGCATCAGAAGCATGTGGGGTTGATGCAACCGTTAGAGATTCCAGGATGGAAATGGGATAGCATTTCGATGGACTTTATAATAGGATTACCTAGTACCTTGAGAGGACATGACTCGATATGGGTGATTATTGATACGCTTACGAAGTCGGCAAATTTTATACCTATTAACATCACATATCTGATTTAGAAGTTGGCAGATATTTACATGAGAATAATTGTGAAGTTGCATGGTGTTCCTTTGTGTATTGTGTCGGACAGAGATCTGAGGTTTACTTCTGATTTTTGGAAAAGCTTGCAAGAGGCGTTGGGATCTAAGTTGAGGTTGAGTTCGGCGTATCATCCTCAAACGGATGGTCATACTGGGAGGACTATTCAGTCATTGGAGGATCTGTTGAGAGCATGTGTTCTTGAACAGGGAGGTTCGTGGGATACTTATCTTCCATTGATTGAGTTCACTTATAATAACAGTTACCGTTCTAGTATTGGGATGGCACCTTTTGAGGCATTGTATGGTCGGAGGTGTAGGACTCCATTGTGTTGGAATGAATATGGTGAAAGTGTGGTACTTGGACCTGAGATTGTTCAAGAGACTACTGAGAAACTTAAGCTTATTCGAGAGAAGATGAAGGTTTCTCAAAGTAGACAGAAAAGTTACCATGACAAGAGAAGGAAAGATTTAGAATTCCAAGTTGGTGATCATGTGTTTTTGAGAGTCACACCTGTGACTGGTGTTGGGCGAGCTCTGAAGTCTAAGAAGTTCACTCCTCGTTTTATTGGTCTGTATCAGATATCAAATCGAGTTGGGAAAGTTGCTTACCGAGTGGCGTTACCGCCAAACCTTGCTAATTTACATGATGTGTTTCATGTATCGCAACTTCGGAAGTATATTCCCAATCCGTCTCATGTGATTCAGATGGACGATGTGCAAGTACGGGATAATCTCACGGTAGAGGCGATGCTTGTGCGAGTCACGGATCGCGAGATAAACATCCTAAGAGGAAAGGAGATTGCATTGGTGAAAGTTGTCTGGTTAGGAGCTGCTGGAGAGAGTATGAACTGGGAGTTGGAGAGCAAGATGCGAGACTCCTACCCCGAGTAATTTGAACAAGGTAGACTTTTATTTTCGAGGACGAAAATATTCTAAGTGGGGGAGAGTTGTAACGCCATGATATTTAATTATTTACTTAATTAAATATTGTTTTGAATATTTTATTTTAATTCGAATTTTTATTGTTGAATTCGGAATTATTTTATTAAGTTGGAATGATAATTTAATCAGGTTTATATTGGTATAAATAAGTTGAAGTATAATTTTACTAATAATATTAGAATTGATGTTGGGCTTAAGTATGGTGTCGCGGAGTAATAAGGGGGGTGTTTTGTTTAGGCCATTTAAGTTTACTAAGGATTTAATAATAGTATTTTATTAGAAAATAGAAGGAAAAAGATAAGGTAGTGTTATCAGGAAAAACAAAAGGATAATAGGGTTTTGTGAGAAGAGAGGAGGAACAAGAAAGTTGCTGCTAGGGCCAACCTCAGAAATTCCATTGAAGCTTCCTAGAGTGCCTTCAAATCAAACCAGGTAAGGGTGGGGTTTCTTATCCTATAATGGGGCATATGATATTTTGTATGTGGGAATTAGTAGGTGGAATTATACTGTTTTGTCAATTTGTGTTGGCTTGTGTTATTGTGGTAATAATTTATTTGAATATAGAATTGTTTAAGAATAGGCGTGTTGCTATGTTATACTCATCCCTGGAATGGAGTTGGTATCGCTAGATTATAGCAGGAATTTCAATGAAATAGTGTCGAAAATAATAAGAAGAAGTAAAAACTGGCCTGGAAGTGGAAGTGTCGTTCGGCACTTGTTGTGTATGAGGGTTGCCGTTCGGCAACCTTGGGAGAAAGAGAGGGGTGCCGTTCTGCACTAGGGTAATTGTGGAAGGAAAGTGTCGTTTGGCACTAAGTGTTAGGCAGGGGCACTTGTTTCAGTTTGTTTCTGTGGCACTATGCTATATAACTGTTAATATGGTATCAGTCTGGAGTTTATTAAACACAAAAGCATTTGGGGAAAAAATTAAACTATTATTATCAGTAGTGTGATATAACAGAAGCAACTTTAATAGAAACACATATATGTCAATTACCTTAATTTAGAAATTCAACTTAATTTTAACAGTCTGTAGTAATAAGACAGGGTTAAGAATAATTAGTAAAAATTGTAGTAACTGTTCTGGAGAATTAATGAAGTAGCAGAAGTAGTATTATAGGCATTGTTGAATTATAGGTATTATGTCCAATGTTATGTTATTTTGTGATGATCGATAATGTGAATATGTTGTTGCCATGAAAAGTTGTTGATTTCGTTGACATGTTGTATTGCAGGCCTTTGGCCAATGTTGAACGGTGTGAATTGTTGTTATATCAACCTTTATTATGTTGTTGTCTTTGTTGCGTTGCCAAGTTGTGGTTGTTTATATAATCGCATAGCATAGAATAGAATTAAAGTTGGCCTCAATTGGCATGTTCTAAGTTTGAGCGAATGCTCACCTATGTTGGCCTGGATTGGCATGTTCTAAGTTGAAGGCTTTGCCTTATGCCTCGGTAAACTGGAACTTTCTAAGTTGGGAGTTCTGCTCCAATGGTACCACATGCATTTGCATAGTTGAGTCGCATTTGGATTCGTTGATTTGTTGCTTATTTGAAGTGTTGTTTATGCACGATAATGTTATAAGTTGGATTGATGTGTTGGTTAATGGTGTTGCCTTATGTTAATGTTGTATGAAGTGGGGATTTTACATAAACTAATTTCGATATATTAATTATCATACATTCTATTATAGTATTCTATATCTCACCCCTTCTGTTTGAATGTTACCCTTTGTTGGTTACATGCAGGTAACCAAGAGGAGTAGCCGATAGCGTTGTTAGTTTGAGTTTGGTGTCATTTTCTCTGATACGTAGCACTCGGGGGGAAATGAACGCTTGTCTTATTTTGTTGTTTATTTATTAAACCTTATGTTGTTAATTGAGGAGTTATCGTATTGATCTTGTTTCATGATTCAAAGATGTTATGTCTTATATGGAGAACTATTATAAAACCGCTACGTGATTAATCAAGGTTTGGTTTATGTTATGAAGACTATATTCATGAGTGTTGTTCATTCCGCTTATTTAAGTGTTATGTATCTATTCTAAAAGCATGACAGGTTTATGTGTCTCTGTTGAATGTGTGGTATCCTGATTATATTGGAAATTTGTATACTCTGATTTTCCGCAAATTTCTTTGGGTAGAATTGGAGTGTTACACATCACAACACATGCATACTTCTTACTGGATGAGCTGGTTTTGCGATCGCCAGTGAACCCACTGGCGATGGTGTTGAACATGTGGCAAGCTGTCTTGGTCTCTTGCACTTCTTCAAGACCTTTCCCTTTCTTCTGGGAAGGTTCCTCTGGGTCTGTATCCTTTTGCCTAGTTTCTCTTTTACCAGCCGGGGTTTTTCTATCTTTGACATATGTCATCAAGTTCCCCCTCTATATCAATTTCTCGATTTCCTTCTTTAAATTGTAGAAATCATCGGCGTGGTTCCCTCAGAGCCGGTGGTAGTTACACCAAGCCCCATTGTAATTTTCCCATATGACATTGACCTTCCACCTACGGGGTGCTTTCGGGATCATGTTGAGGGGTTCTACCTCTTGCAAGATTTCGCATCTCCTTGTGTTCAAAGGTGTCTCTAGGTAACCCGAATCAAAGGGATGCTAGTTATATATATGAGTCGTGTGTTCCCGAGGCCTTTATCTTGAGTTCTCAAGGGAAGACTCTTGTTTCATTCTTGATCCTTCTTCTTTGGTCTTGTTTCTCTCAGTGGCATCTATGGTCCTTTTTTCTAGGCTACTCTCCCTGCCTTTTATATACCAATATGCCCTGGTGATGATCTCGTTCATGTTGAACGCATGCTTCTAGGCTAAGGATTCATTGAACTTTCGTGCTCGGAGGCCGTGTTGAAATGCCCCAATGAACAATTCTTTGTTTGGATGAGATACTTTGATGGTCTCTTCATTGAACCGGGATAGGTATTCTTGGAGAGACTCTTCTTGACCTTGCTGGATGTTGAATAGGGAAGTCGTGGCGTGGACATCATGTGGTGCTTGTTGGCGAAGAAGTGATGGATTAACTTCTTCCTCGGGTCCACGTAGCTTTCCACAAATAGTCATGGTAGGATCATGTACCACCGTAGAGCCACGACCTTAAAGGTTCCAGCCATGAGTTTACATTTTAATGAGTCGTTAGAGCCAATTATTGTCATTTGGTTGTTGATGGTGATAACATGCTCCTGAGGTTGAAGTTCTATGGGACTTGGTCGTCTCGGATAGCTTGAGATAGGGGTTGAGGTTCCAGAAGCTCCTCTTCTGGGCCGTCGTCCCCTACGCTTCTTTGTTGTTGGTTTGTGACACTGTCCGGTAGAGTTTCACTTTACTGCCTGAGGGTTTCCACCATGGCTAGTATCTGCACCATGTTGGGTGACTCCAGGCAACGACATCATGCAGGAGGTGAACCAAGGTGTGGCCTAGGAATAATTTTACCAAGGCCCTACAGTGGGTGCCAATTTTCCTGTCTGGAACAAATATCTAGCCGACTTCTTAGAAAGTTGCTAGGGAGAGCCTATTGGAGTGAGTTTATGAGATGATTAGGGGATTTCGGAGCTAGAGCAGTGATGCGTGTGTCCCAAGATGAATTTCTTGCTTATCCCTCACGTGGGAGCCCCTTTATATAACGAGTATCATCGCTTCATCAAGAGCCTCGGTTAATGAGTGACTCTTGATTTTCATAACTGTGTAACCACAGTCGTCTCCATGAACGAGGATGATTAATATTGTGTAACGTAGCAATGAATGCACCATCGGTGGTTACGGGTTTTAATGATCGAGATGATGATCGGTTATGGGCATGTGCTACCCGGTTATCTACTTTATCCGGGTCAAGGGTGAGGGTGAGTTGCTACCTGAGTCCATGGGTCGTCTGATACTCCTTTAGTCGAATTTCACTCCAGGATCCCTCACCCTAAGTCGACTACTGGTTTATCCTTTTCCTTTTCCGGTTACACTACCCGGTAAGGCCTGTTATTTTCAGGATGTACAATGTTGTATTCCTTTTTTATGATGAAATTTGTATAAATTATTAGATTAATGATGTGATGATGTGTTATGTTGAGATAATCTCTATTGTCGAGTTTTGAAGGTTGTGGGAATTTTGTAAATCCATTAAAAGAATTTATTTAAGATGTTAATTTGATGTAATAATACGACATGAATGCTTATATGGTATGTATGTATTGTTCTGAGATGATATTGAGTGCCTCGAATGAAAAATCAGAGTTTTGAATTGAACTCCACTACAGAAAATGAAATTTTGCATTATGTAGGTCGATGGAGGGCACCACCAGTATGGCGACCAGGTCTCCATGGCCTTTGAAGGCATTGACGCGCGTCACTCCTGTGACGGGTAACTCATCATGATGCCCGTGTCAGTTTTTGAATGTGATAAAAATACACAAGAACGGTAACTTTTTCTTTTTAAAACAGCAGCTTCTGAATCTAACCAAGTTCAGATTATAAGCTAGAGTAAGCAGTAGTGTAATAATATAAAGTGCATAAGTAATAAGTAAATTGCACACATAAGTTATCTTGGTTCCTCTATAACGAGAGTAGTCCAATTTCCTTTCCACACGAGGTTTTTTTTACTATAATCAGAACCCAATTACAACTTGCTTAGACACACCAATCCAAGACTTCTTGCTCAATCACCATGAAATAGACTTCCTTGCCTAAATTCAATGTTCAGGTCTTCCTGATCAATCACATTCGAAAGATGGTTCCTTGCCTAAACTCATTATTCATGACTTCTTGCTCAATCACACCTAAAAGAGACTTCATTACCTAAACTCACTGATCATGACTTCCTACTCAATCACATTTGAAAGATACTTTATTTCCTAAACTTATTGTTCAGGACTTCCTGCTCAATCACACCTGAAAGAGAATTCCTTACTCAAACACTCAGTCTGAGACTTCCTTGTTCAAACAAATTGTTTGAGACTTTTACAAATTCTAGACAAACTATTTAGGATTACAATAATATGTACCTAATATAAAATCAGAGGTACAAATAATACAACACAAGTAAAGACCTTGTTACTTGGGATTTCTAAGATATACAAGTGTAAGAAACTCTGAAGATAATGTGCAACAACAACAACAACTATATACAAAAGCTTAGAGAACTAAACATGTATTGTTCTTCTGCTGATATCTTGTTGTGTGTTGGTGTAGCTTGTTTTGAATCTTCAGCTCCTTATATAGAGGGGACAAAAGAGACGTTGGAAGCTTACTTGCACAAGTATCTTTGCTGAAGAAGCAGTTATCAAGAGAGAGAGACGTTGGAGTAGGTACGATTAGGATATTCATCCTATGAATAATTTCTTTATCCATTGTTTATTTCTCAAGTGAGGCGTCCATAGACATACTAGAGTATATTGAAGAAATTGTGTCACACAACCTTGAGCCTTGCACTAAAATCCCTAGTTGACTTTCTCCATAATTCTAGCAGTTGATTAGATGGAGCTTCTTTTGCATAGAGTACAGACCAAAAGGTGTTGTACTATGTTTCCAGCTTATCAGAAGTTAAATCAACATGCACTGAGGTTTTATGTAACAACCAGATTCTGATCCATTAGAATTTAAGTTACTTGCTTCTTTTTAATAAGCTCTTTAACTGAGTTAAAATCAAGTTAATTATAAGCTTAATGATCTTGTACACTTAAACAATTGTTAGTATACCCTATTGTTCTTTAAGTACTTTTTCATCATCAAACCCCAAGGAGTATGAACATATATTATTCCAACAATCTCCCTCTTTTTTTATAACGACAAACAAGAGTATTTAAGAATAATGGTTGGTCAGTTTAAATAACTTGACAACATTAGAGTATGAGGTTTTTAAGCTCCCCCCGAGTCTAATAGTCCACAAATTGAGGTTGTAAGCTCCCCAGAAGTTCTATTCGATTTATTTATCCTAGTTTTAGTAACTTGACAACTTTAGAGTCTGAGGTTTGTAAGCTCTCACTAAATTTTAATAGTTAGTAGATTGATTTTTGTAAGCTCTCCCTAAGTTCTATCCAAGTTATTAAACTTTTTGTTTTAAAAAAAATCATATCATTTTTCTCATATGAGCTTAAAGTGGGTTCAGGATCTTGATAAAATATAGAAATTTTTTTTATCAACTCTTTAAATACTCCCATATTTCTCCCCCTTTTGTCATCAACAATATGTAAATAAAGTAAAGAGTGAAAAATAATCTAAAAAGAGAAACCATAAACATTTCAGCTTCCAAGAAACCGAAGAGACCAAAGGAAGAAAAATACAAATAGTCACTTCCCAAGGAAACAAATCAAAATCTTGTCATTTTAAAAAAAACAAAAATTTAGAAGTGAAAATATGTAATAATGAGCAGATGATACGCGTTAATGACTATTGGTGTTTAAACTTCCAAGAATCAAGGATAACAATACACAATATTATTAATCTTCCAAAGAGCCATTACAAAAGAGGACCTACTCAGTTGCAAACGATACAAATCATCTTTCAAATTCTTCTAAATAAAAAATGAATACTTCAGTTGAAAGTTCCAAGACCTTCATCACTTTAGAGACTACCATGGCCAAGGAGACCAAAGTGGTGAAGCAGTGCTTTGAGCAGAGGCAATAAAAGATCAAGCCTTCTAAAGCAAGCATATCTTCTGAAGATGTGAAGCCTGAGGAAGCTCCATATGCATCCAAGAAAAGGAAGTCCAAGAAGAGTAAGACCCCCTTAGAAGAAGATTATTTTTATTCACATGAAAATGGAGTATATTTTGATTCAGATGATGAAGACGAATGTAATACCTGGTATAACTATCACCTAATGAATACCGCTAATGAAATATTAGTGAAATCATTTGGGCAATTAGTTATACTAATAATGCTAATTGGTTTATTTAGAGAAAATGGACCAAATAAGATGGCAAGGGTATTATGGTCTTTGCACCACTTGAGTAAGTGGCTTAAGGGATATTTGGATGTAAATCTCATTCATTTTCAATTTCCAAAACATAATTTGAAGGAGTAGAAGAGAGGAACACATGAAAGAAGAGGAAAGTGGGTGAAGCAACCTCAAGCTCTCATCTTCATCTCTATTGCATGCAACAAAATTAGTGAATTCTTTACACTACCAAGTTGATTCTGAACCCGAATTTCTCTACTAATCAAGGTGAGTACTTAGATAGGACTTGGGGTTTTCATGATATGGGGATAGGGTTTTGAGAGGTATGTCATCCAATCATCTCTGATGCATGAATAATTTCCATAAATGAGTTAACGGATATAAATGCAATACTGGAAATGTTCTATAACCTGTGTATTGTTGATGTCATGTGAAGTATGTTGTACCTTGAAGAAAAAATTTGTGTTATGTAATTTTTTGGTTTTTCTGTGTTTAGACACTTTTGCTTAGCTAACTTATTTCTCTTAGCGAAACACCCATTCCAGAAACATGGTTCACCTCTGTTTGAGTTCGCTGAGACTCACTAGACCTTGCTTATAAAAGTCACCTTCACTACCAGTTTGCTAAGTGAACATGCTTGGTTTATGAACTGGTTCAGTTTTGAGAGGTTTCACTGAGACTCCTTAGGTCTCACTAAGCGAATATGTGAAGACTGAATTTTATAACTTCTTCCTCTGAGTGCAGTTCCATTTCGTAATATGAATCAGACGCCTCCTTTGTCTATTACGACTAATGTGATGTATTCTGAGTTAATTAATGGCTTGATGTGATCACTTATTATTCCTCTTATATATGTGTGCTTAAGGTAATGCAATATATTGATGAATGATATGATGTGATCATTTACCTTTCTTGTTCCGTTCATTCTGATTGAACATTCAAATGTGGTTGTGATGTATGCTTGAATTGAAGTAAGTCTAAGCTACTAGGCAGTGAATCACATAAGTTGCCGAACTTAGTTTCCGATGAACTACCATTGTGATCTGCTTGTGGGGGGTCTAAAATGGCGTATATTCGCCACTTGCCGTTAACACATAAGCATTGTCGGTATGTTATACACACCTGAGCTACCGTTACAATGTGCTTGTAGGGGTCTGATAAGGCATATTTCCACTTGTAGTTAACACATCAGCATGATCGGTATGGTGGTGTTATGATGCCATGTAGGAAATATCACTTCGAACTTACCTCTAGTGGGGTTGTGTAGCCAATTAGGCATAAATCACTTTGGACTTGCTAGTACTTTCGCCCGGTGGGCTTAATGAGTCATGTAGGCGTATTTTGAAATTGCAGTTAACACACCTGCATATTGATGATTGACAGGGTCGTGACGCCACATAGGAAAGGTCACTTTGTTAACTCGTTACAGATGGGGTTGTGTAGCCACTTAGGTATAAATCACTTTGGACTCGTCGTGTGGTGTGCTTGTGCAAGTCTATTGATACTAGGCACTTGGGACTCATCAAAGGTGTGCTTGTACGGCCTAGGTAGACAGACGGATACTAATTCTAGATTCCTTCTATGTGGGTACAGGTCTGCATGCTTGGTTGTTTTGATCTGTTTGTGTGCTTGATGCTTTTGCTTTGGGTAGTCAATGGACTCCCAATATGTGTTGTAATTTACTCTTGTACTTGTTAGTGAGGAAACCCCAGATCAATGGTATATCTATTTTTATGCATGGGCCCTGTAGAATCAAGAGGACCCATAGGATAAGAGGAATCATTGAGATTTAGTAATCTCACCCCAGTCCTATTATATTTTTTAGGTTGTTCGAGGCAAGACAAAGGAAAAGGTAGGATGACCTAGTTCATTTGGAGATGTTTCTTTGCTATATCTTTATCGTGTTTTGAGCTTTGAGCTTATGTTCTTATGGATCATGTATTAGTACCTATAGGATTGTACCTTCTGGCCATGATGTTTTCAGATTTTGTTTATTCTACTATTATTTTATCCTATTCTGTTGCTTATATATGACGTTATATACCATATTATAATACCATATGCATATTATTCTAGACATATATGTATGAGGTGTTACAGTTGGTATCAAAGTAGGTTAATTTTCAGCTTTGCCATGAAACATCATAAGACAGTTCAGTTCTACCTCATATGTGTAGTAGTAGGCACGATTCCTTATGTCTTACTTATGGCATTAAGCCTAATCAACTTAATTCCATGTGTAGGACAAGTAGGAAAATGGTTGATGACGCAAAGGTCTCGGAAGGCCTATGACTCAGATTGTGGAGCCTGAGGTTGGAATTAGGAATGCAGAAGTGTCGTGGCTACGAATACTACAACAAATGCAATAGTAGAATCATATGATGATACAAATGATGCAAGGAATGCAAAGACAACAACCACCCCTCCTCATACTCCACAAAATGAAGTATGGCCAGACTTATGTGCATTCTTTAGGATGAAATCACCAGAGTTCTTAGGTGGCCTTGACCCAGTGGCGGCCCATGACTGGCTATATGGTATGGAGAGTGTATTCCAAACTATCCGTTATAATGAAAAGAAGAAAGTGATTCTTGCTGCTCAAATGATGAAAAGATCGACTAGTAGGTGATGGGATACCACATCTACTTATATGACCTCACATGCAATTCCAAAGGATTTGAAACATTTCAAGATAGTTTTCTTGTAGAATTACTATCCTAACAACTTGCGTATGCAGAAGGAACGTGAGTTCCCATTATTTAAGCAGGTCAATATATCGGTGTCTGATTATGTTGAAAAGTTTGAAGATAAGGTTGTCTACTCTAGACAAGCAGTTTATGCACCAGATGAAATTTGGAAGATAGACCAATTCGTATCCGGGCTAATGGAAGACGTAAATTATAATGTGTCTCAGAGGGAGTTCACCATTTAAGCTGAATGTTTAAGGCAATGTTATTAATAAGTGGACATTATAGTTATTTTTTTATATACTTTTTGTTGCACTTATCGACTCTTGGTTGTTAATATCAGTTGAATAACCCAAATTTATGTATAAATACGTTTAGTTTATGTATAATGAATTTTCTTGTATAAAGTGTATCGTTTGATAGTTTTGTATTCATTTTATAGGTATTTCAGCATTGTTGGAGCAATAGGAATAAAGCTCCAAGATGCATTTATGGATCAATAAAGGAAGAAGGCCAAGATTGGAGCCATTCCAAATTATGCAGTAAAAGTAAAAAAATTGTTGAACTGTCACGCATCATCGGGCGAAATTTTTGTCCCCGGGCGACAGTGGGCGAGAAGGCCATTTTTTATTATTGCTTCTGCCTTGCTTTGCTGCTACGTTTCCAGGCGAGGAAAAAAGGTGACGTCGGGTGAAGCTTTTTGTCGCCGAGCGATGGAAGATATTTTTTATCTACTGAGGAAATGGCTTATCCTGGGCCATGTGAATAAGAGACATCGCCGAGCAAAACTTTGTCACCGGGAAATTCTCGCAGAATGATATTTCTTTATATCTCCTTTATCATTTCATTTTTTGAGGGATGGTTTTCGGGGTATTTATTCCCAAATTCCATGACCTTCATTTTTGATAGTTAGAGCTTAGACAACAACATTTGTGGCTTACAAATGGATGATTCGGGGTCGTGAGCTTGATGGATCGTGTTTGACACCACGGGAAATCTGGTTTCTTCTCCTCTTCCTCTCTTTATAACCATTATTTATTGGATTTTATATGTAACTTTACCTTGATTATATGTATATTTATTGCTCATGGTTTTGTATGAAACTTTCTTTACAAATCTTTATTGATGTTTATCCTTATTAGCTTGCTAACTTTTTGGGTTTGAGTCGTCGCAGAGATGGACGAATTGAATCCGGATTTAGGATGAATATCTATTGGGCTTAGATTCTAGAGATATATTTAGGCTTAGTAATTACTTAGGTATGAACTCTTAATGCTACCATGTTGTTTTGCATTGTGCTAAGAGATCGTCGACATTGAGCGACACAGTTGATATCTCGCTCTGTGTTAGAAATGACCTCTGTCTGAGTGATACATGATGATATTGATGAGTAGTTAAGGTTAAGTGAAAATGGGTAGTAAGTTTAAGTATTTGATAGGGTATATGAAATACAAACTTGATGGTTCTATCCTATTCAAATGATGAAATTCTTCTTGTGTGTATAACTTTTATGTTCACTTATTTTCCTTTCTATACAAACCAACCCATTTATCCCCAAACTCATTAACGAATGATTTGTTGAACGTCATTTCAATACACCAATCTATGTGGACACAATACAATATAACCTAAATATCACCCGGTAAAATAATACTTTACTTTTTGCTTGCCGCTATATACCGCTGCAATAAAATGGCGTTGTTTCCAGGGATTGGTTCTATTGATTTTGCATTGCGATAATTCTTTTGTTTTTGAGTTTTTTAATTAATGTATATGTTGTATATAAATTTTACATTAACTTGTATATCATATTTATGCATATATGTGTTTTAATGTATTATTGTGAATTGTCTCGTTTTCGTAACGTTTGTCGTGTGATTATTAGGACAATTTCTTTAGGTTTGTGCGGTGTGACAATACCATGGCATGACGAAAGGAGGTTACTAGCTTGCACAATAAAGGCGTCGAGCTTACAACGTAAAACAAGCATGTTTGTTTGTATTTTTTATTTGTGTGGTGATTTTTGTTATAACAAGTTGAAACAAGGAAATGTTCTGAATTTCAAATCTCCACTTTTCAACTTGTTCATTCATTTTCACCCGGTTTTCATATCGTTATTTGTATTTGTTTTGTTATGTTAATTTTTGTTTTCTGAAAGCTTATCCTGTTTAGCTTGAGAAGTTTTGTTCGTTGTAAATATTGTAAATTTTGTACATTGAAATTTTGTAGGAGTATTATTTTTCTAATTCTTTTGTTGTTGTTTGGACTCAAGTTTTGGTCTGGTAACTTGTAGAATGTTGAGGTGATTTTCCAAGTCTGAACCTTTAAACTTGCAGATGTATGGTAATGATAGTGTTTTGAAGTTGGTACACGCCAGATATTAATTTATCTCTTTCTAGAACATAACATGTTTAGGAGACTTTTCTTTTGTATAATTTTTATGTCATTCATTCTTTTGCAAATTGTGTTCACTTTTGAATCACTTCATAACTAAACCCTTGTGAGGTTGCTTTCCATTGTTTATTATATCCACGGGAGACCGACAATTTTGTCTTAACTCAATTTTATTATGTTTAATCTTGCATTTATGTTGATTCGTATGAAAGCATGATTTATCAAGGCATTTTGTTTTATTTTGAGCACAACCACCTAGCCAAATAGTCAATTTCACCTTGTGAGTGTGTGATCATTTGTAACCCCTTTGAGCCTTTTGTCACTATCCATGTTGTTTGAACTTGATGCTTGTATATGAGTATTGAGTTCACTTTTTGAATGGATTTTGACTTTTTTCTTGATCCCTCAAGTTTGTGTTGTTGTATGAATTTTTTCCTTGCCTTAGAATGTAGGAAGTATTCACATAATGATACGGTTGAATTCAATTTGGGGAGAAAAATGATTGTGTACTTATTGGTTGATTGTTATGAGGCTGAATAAAAAAAATGTGAAAAAGAAAGAGGAGAAAAAGAAAGAAAAAAATGAGAAATCTTTGAAAAAAAAGTTCGAATAATGTTGTGTTAATAAGTATGGTGCTTTGGTGTGAAATTTGGGATTCAAAAGAAGTTTAATTGGAATTTTGTGTTTGAATATTTGGTGAATTTGTCACTCCCTTAGGTTTAGGAAAGTTTTTGTTTCAATTAGCCTTAGGAATTATCTCTTGTTTGTTCACCCAACCACGTTACAACCTTTGAATCCCTTGTGATTTTGCTTTTGTGCTTTTCAATATGAATTTTCTTTGATGAATGCATAATTTAGTTATTGTTAGCAAGATTGTTGGGTAAGAGTTGAGCACTTCATGTTTGTGTTTTTCATCTACCAATGAAGTGTGTGCTATGTGTGATTCACTTCTGAACATTGTATTGTTTTAGAATTTTTGACATGTGGTTTGTATTTAGGAGTTGTTTCATTTTCATGTTATCGTTGTAGTTTAGTGGTAAGTTTTTTCCTTGTGTGTACGTTTTAATTTTGAACCATACTTTTTTTTCCATTTTAAAAACTTGTTGATTTGGGATTCTATGATTATTGTTTCTTTGTTCTTTGAGTTGTTTGGCTTTGTTTGAGGACAAACAATGATTCAAGTTGGGGAGAGTTTGATAAGTGCAAATTATAGTTATTTGTATATACTTTTTGTTGCACTTATTCACTCTTGGTTGTTAATATCAGTTGAATAATCCAACTTTGTGTATAAATACGTTCAGTTTGTGTGTAATGCATTTTCTTGTATAAAGTGTATCATTTGATAGTTTTTGTATTCATTTTATAGGTATTTGAGCATTGTTGGAGCAAGAGGAATAAAGCTCCAAGTTGTATTTATGAATCAATATAGGAAAAAGGCTAAGATTGGATCCATTCCAAGTTATGCAGTAAAAGAAACAAAAGTTAATGAACTGTCACGCGTCACCGGGATAAATTTTTGTCGCTCGACGATAGTGGGAGGGAAATCCATTTTTGATGATTTCTCCTGCCTTGCTTCGCTGCTATGTCACCAGGCGAGGAATAAAGGTGTCTTTGGGGTAAGCTTTCTTTTGCCGGGCGATGGAGGATATTTTTGATCTGTTGAGGACGTGGCTTATCCTGGGCCATGTGAATAAGAGACGTCATCGGGCGAAGCTCTATGTCGTCGGGCGATTCTCGTGAACAACATTTCTATATATTTTCGTTTCATTTCATTTTTTGAAGGATGGTTTTTGTGGTATTTGTTCCCAAATTCCATCAACTTCATTTTTTATAGTTAAAGCTTAGACAACAACATTTGTGGCTTGCAAATGGATGATTCGGGGTCGTGAGCTTGATGAATCGTTTTTGACACCACGGGAAATCTGGTTTCTTCTCATCTTCCTCTATTTGTAACCAATATTTGTTAGATTTTATATGTAACTTTACCTTGATTATATGTATATTTATTGCTCATGGTGTTGTATGAAATTTTCTTTATAAATCTTTATTGATGTTTATCCTTATTAGCTTGCTAAGTGTTTGGGTTTGAGTCGTCGCAGAGATTGACGAATTAAATCCAGATTTAGGATGAATATCTATTGGGCTTAGATTCTAGAGATAGATTTAGGCTTAGTAATCACTTAGGTATCAACTCTTAATGCTTCCGTGTTGTTTTGGGTTGTGCTAAGAGATCGTCGACATGGAGCGACACGGTTGATATCTCGCTCTGCATTAGAAATGACCTATGTGTGAGTGATACATGATGATATTGACAAGTAGTTAAGTTTAAGTGCAACTGGGGTCGTATGTTTAAGTATTTGATAGGGTAGAAGAAATACAAACTCGAGGGTTTTATCCTATTCGAATGATGAAATTCTTCTTGTATGTATAACTTTTATGTTCACTTAATTTCCTTTCTATACAAACCAACCCATTTATCCCCAAACTCATTAACGAATAATTTTTCGAATGATATTTCAATACACCAATCTATGTGGACACGATACGATATAACCTAAATATCACTCGATAAAATAATACTTTACTTTTTTCTTCCCGCTATATACCGCTGCAACAGTAACATAGCCAAAAATAGCTTAAAGAGGATTTGTAAGGAAAGAGAGCAGAACAAGTCAGGATTCAAGGAGCAAGGGAAATTGGGTTAGTATTTGAAACCTCAAAACTCCCTATCTAAGAGGAAACAAGCTTATGGTGATCAATCAACCCAACCACCTGAGTGTGACAAGTGTAAGGGGAAGCATTATGGGAATTGCAGGCAGATCCCATTGAGGTGCTTAAAGTGTGATAATCTAGGTCACTATGCGAAGGATTTCCCAATTTAGAGTTCTCCTGAGAAGACGAAAGGTTGTGTTTACACCTTGGATTCTAGTAAGGCCAAAGGGAATACCAACCAAGTTGCTGGTACGTGTTATGTTAATAACCAAATCTTATTTTTATTAGTTAATTGTGGAGCGACACATTCCTTTATTTCAAACCAGTGTGTGATGAATTGAGTTTAAAGCTATCTTTCTTCCAAATCCTATGATGATTTTCTCTTCTACGGGTGACACTGTAGAAGCTTAGAGGGTCTGTAGAGAATATTTTGTTTCTTTTAACAGATGAAATTTCTTAATTGATCTTATTGTTTTACCGCTCAAAAGGATCAATGTGATATTAGGTATGAATTGGTTATCTGCTAATTTAGTATATGTCAGTTGTAAGGAAAAACATATCTTCATTTCTACTAGGGAGACTACCCCAATCGATGCGACTGGTAATCTGATTGAAGGTACGATTAACATGGTCAATCATTTGTTTGTACAAGAGAAATCCTTTATTTTGGTTCTCACCACATTCTAAAAAGATAGGCGGAGTGTGTAAAAATTCTAGTTATGTGCAAGTTTCTTGACGTCTTTCCTGAGGATGTCACTTCTCTTCCACCAAAAATAGAAGTAGAGTTCTCTATGGATCTTGTTCCAGGAACTACTCCGATTTCTATTGCTCCAAATCTAATATCTCTAGTAGAGTTGAGATAATTGAAGAGCCACTTGCAGGAGCTATTAGTGAAACATTTCATTCGACCTAGTGTTTCTCCGTGGGGAGCCCATGTCTTGTTGTTTAAGAAGAAGGACAATAATATGCGCTTATGCATTGACTATCTCCAGTTGAATAAGGTGACCATAAAGAACAAGTACCCTCTACCACGAATTAACGACCTTCTGGATTAGTTGAAAGGATCATGTGTCTTATTAAAGATTGATCTCAAGTCAAAGTATCACCAAATTCAAGTTTAGATCTCGAACATACTGAAGACCGACTTCAAGACGCGGTATGGTCATTATGAGTTTTTGGTTATGTCGTTTGGAGTATCCAATGCTCCATTCGTCTTTATGGATTACATGAACCGAGTATTCCAACCATATATAGACTAGTTTGTGGTAATCTTTATAGACGACATCTTGATTTACTTTCAGACTCTTGAATAAAATGTGGCACACTTAAGGATCATGTTATCTATTCTTCGAGAGAAGCAATTATTCATGAAGTTTAGTTAGGCCGAGTTTTGGATGTCTGAATTTAAGTTCCTTGGACATGTCATATCTGGAGGAAGTGTGGCCTTGGACCCATCAAAGGTGGAAGTTGTGGTAAATTGAGAACGACCAATGAACACAATTGAAGTTCAGAGTTTCTTGGGTTTGGAAGGTTACTAACAGAGATTCATTATTTGATTCTCCAAGTTGGGATTACCTTTGACGAAACTTATGAGGAAGGAGGTTTCTTTCAGTAGGAATTCAGAATGTGAAAAGAGCTTTTGAAAGCTGAAGAAGAAGTTGACAATTGTGCCAGTATTGGTGATTCCAGATCTGAATCGACCATATGAAGTTTTCTGTGATGCCTCAAAGAAGGGATTTGGTGGAGTGTTAATGTGAGATGGTCAAGTTATGGCTAATGCATATCAACAGTTGAGACCTTATGAAGGGAACTATCCTATCCATGACCTTGAACTTGCTACTATTATTTTTGCACTTAAGGTGTGGCGACACTACTTGCATGGAGTTCACTTTGAGATGTTTAGTGACCACAAGAGTTTGAAATATCTCTTTGACCACAAAGAACTTAATATGCGTCAGAGAAGATGGATGAAATACCTTAAGAATTATGACTTCAATATGAAGCATCATCCCGGGAAGACTAACAAGGTAGTGAATGTCTTGAGTAGAAAAGAATTTCTTGTTGATGAAATGGTAATAGAATATAACTTGGTGGAGAGATTTCGGGACCTTGGTCTCCATTTTTAGTTGACCCTGACGGAGGTGTTAATTAGAAACCTGTGTATTATAAATGAATTGCGGGAGAGGATTCGATATACGCAATGGTCTAATGCAAAATTCCAAGCTAATGAAGGTATCCCTGATTTTGTTTGCACACTTGATGGCATTCTTCTCTTCAAGCAAATGATGTGTGTACCCAATGATGTGGAGTTGAGAAGTTTGATTTTGGATGAAGCCCATAAGAGTAAGTTTACTATTCATCATGGTTTGTCATATATTTATCAAGACCTGAAGAATAATTTCTGGTGGCCTGACATGAAGAGAGATATTGCAGAGTATGTAAAACAATGTATAGTTTGTCAATAGGTAAAAGTAGAGCACCGGAGACCAGGAGGTATGTTGCAACCATTATAAATCCCTATGTGGATGTGGGATAGCATATCCATGAATTTCATAATTGGATTACCTCATACATTGGATGGACATGATTCCATATGGATGATTATGGACCGATTGACCAATTCATCCCATTTCTTAACCGTTAAGACGACATATAAGTTTGTTAACCTTGCAAGACTTTTTGTGGCATATATTATGAGAATGGACGGTGTTCCATCTAGTATTATGTCTGATAGATATCTAAAGTTTACTTTTAGATTTTGGAAGGCATTTCATAATAAAATGGGAATGAGTTAGAGTTTGAGTATTTCTAATCATCTTCAATCTACTGGGCAGACTGAGAGAGCCATCCAAACCATTAAAGATATGTTACGAGCAGGTATCTTACAAAGTGGTGGAAGTTGGAAAGGTCATTTACCTTTGGTGGAGTTTTCATATAACAACAATTACCATGCTAGTATAAGGATGGAGTTGTATGAATCTTTTTATGGAAGGAAGTGTCAATCACCTTTATGTTGGTCATAAGTAGGTGAGAAAGATATTCTCGGACCCAATATAATTCTAGAGACGACTAAAAAGACTAGAATGATCCAAAAATAGTTTAAAAAGGCACAAGATCATCATAAGAAATATGCAGGTAAAAGGAGAAGGCCTTTGGAGTTCAATGAAGTGGATCATGTATTTTTTAAAGTTACTCCAAGGTTGAGATTAAGAGGACTGTTTAAGACACACAAACTTAGTCCTAGGTATGTGGGACCTTACTAGATTGTAAGACGGATATGTGAGGTTGCATATATTTGGCGTTGCCTCCTTTACTAAGTGGATTACATGACGCATTCCATGTATCTCGGCTTCAGAAGTTCGTACCAAATTATTTTCATCGTATTCTTTTGGATACAATTTATTAGTTTTTGGAGTTTTGACTGCATTTTGTTAAAACAAGTATTTCATATTTAGAAGAGTTGTTTCAGATTCTTAAAAGTTTTATTTTATGTAGTCTGAGGTTTCACATACATGTATGAAGATTTGATTCCTTAAAGATTTGTTTCAGCATGAGATATCTGAAGATTTGTTTCTCAAGATTGGATGTCATAACATTTAAGGAAACATTACATTTTGCACCAGAATATTATGTTGAAGATTTAATTTGATTTTCTGATTTTTTAGCAAAATTTGATCTACAACACCAAACATTTCTCTAGATATTAAAAGAAATACAGTAAATCTAAGCAAGACAGAAGACATAAGTGTGAGAAAATTCATTAGGGTTTAGTTTGTTCTTATTCTTGTATCATTTTGATGCTTGTGTTTGACCGAGTTTTGAGTTTTAAATTGTGAATCATTCATAAGCTTTTAAGCAAGAGCGGATTATGTTTCATTAGAAGTGTGTCTTCTATTTTGGTCTTATTGTTATCATCACTGTTGTTTGATTGGGGGGAACTAAGAGGGGTCTCATATCTAGGAGAGTCTTAGATATAAATACCAAGGATAGTGATTAGGTGTAAAGTTTGTAAAACTAGAGGTTATTTAGAACTTCAAAATAATATTACTATAATGGATTTCCTTCCTGGCTTAGATGCCCCCATATGTAGGTAACATTGCACTGAACTGGGTTAACAATTGAATTGTGTTATTTACTTCATGCAACTTACTTTACATTGTTAATTTTTACTTATGTTTTAACAATGTCGATATTGCATTCGTCAGTTTGGAAGTGCCAGAATTTCAATTGGTATTAGAGCAGACACCCTATTCTGTTTATAGGTGAGCTCCAGGGAAGTAATTTTATGGTATTATGGACAAGGAAAGAGGAAATGGCCCCAACTATGACTACTGGAAAGCGCGTACGGTGGATTTTTTAAAATCTATGGATAGCAAAACCTGGAAAACAGTTATCAAGAGTTGGGTACATCTTATGTTGACAAACAAAGATGGGAAGGACACTACTGAATTAAAGCTAGAAGAGGACTGGTCTAAGGAAGAAGACGAACTTTCTCTTGGAAACTCCAAAGCTTTGAATATCATGTTCAATGGGGTTGATAAAAATATATTCAGGTTCATAAATACTTGTACTATGGATAAAGACGCATGGGAAATCCTCAGAGCCACTCATGAAGACACACTATGATGCGGTGGGAGAACTGACTTGAGGTTTTGCGTTTGTGTTTGAAAATGTCACGGTTTAGCAAGAGTCACCACCGACTTTTATTTTATCCAAAAGGAAAGGTAAAAAAGCACAGGAAAGACCTTTGAGATTGTTTTTGGGTTTGAGGGGTAGATTATGAAAAGGGAAGGTGCTAGCACCCTTTTCATCCATGGTTTTCCATGGGCTCTTAGTTACTTGTTTTAGATCACTTGCTTTTGCTTTTAAATTGTTTGAAATGGTTCTTTTGTGTGTGATTTTGAAAGTATTTTGAAAAGAGACCTTTGTTTAGGCATCCTTTGTAATGATTCTTGTTTGAATGTATACAAAGATGTTTGTCTTTTGAAAAAAAGTTTCAATGTTTGAAAGTTTGTTGGGAAATGTTTTTGAAATTGTGTGTGTTTGTTTGAAAATAGCAAGGATGGTTTGCAAATGATCAAGTAACTAGGAGTTGTCTATCCTAATCAAAAGTCTTTCCTACACATTTTTAACCCTTTGACATTGTTGTTTTACCATTGTATTTGGTAAATAACCTTATCTTTGGAGGTTAAACGGGATGGGCGTGGATCATCGTATGACCATGATAACAATATTGCCAATTATCTTAGCAAGTTTTTGAGGGACTAGATCATTTTTGTTTAGGCAACCAAGATAGCGTCATCGAGGGACTATGATCTTTTTGTTTTGTTTGATTTTGCCAAGATACCTAGCATGCATACCATGGCCATTTTAAGGCAACAAAGTGGATGAAACCCTAGCGGTGTTTGTGTGCAATATGTTGTTATTTTTCATGCATTTTTGTCTTGTATTAAGTCATGCTATTTGTTTGATTTTTGGTCTTTTGCATACAAAACCCTAATTTACTATCATGCATATAATACGATAAATTGCGTAAAATAATTTAATTGTTACAACAATATTATGGGAAGGGGGTACAAGTTTGAATAAGGGGATATTGCTAAAAAATAAAGCCCTAATTTACTATTACAACCCAATTGAATTTATACAATAAATAAATGAACAATAATTTAAATGTACAATAAAATGTAAATATGCACAAATGTTTTTGTATTTATTTTATGTTTGTAAAATAAATTTATTTATGTCCTAAAAAATAAGAAAATAAAAATGATTATTTTTGGAAAGGGTGAAAACCCTAATTTTGGTTTTTAAAAGAAAATATGCTTTATATTATTTATTTATTCTTTTTTGTTTAAGAAAAATAACAATAATATGTACAAAAAATATTAAAAATTAAAATGTGTATGAAAATATTAATTTAAGTGTATAAATAATAAAAATAACAATATATAATATTTTTAGTATTATTTACAAATTTATTTAAGAAAATAAAAGTATTAAACCTAATAAACTAAATATTATGCAAAAAAATAATATAAAAAAATATGAAAAAATACAAAAATAAAGAAAATGTTTTTGTGATTTTTAATGTTTTAAAAAAAAAATAAGAGTCAGAAATGTGAAATATGCAAGAAAATATGAAAAATAAAAGAAATGGGCCAAGGGGGTGCAAATAACAAAATGGAGGGTGTCAAAAGCAGAAACAGCAAGCCCAGGCCCAATGTTCACTTCATCCCTGTCCTTTGAACAGAAATACGCGCATCTTGTACTTCAAACTGTAACTCTTGCATACGTGCATAAAAATGAAATCTTGCAACATGAAACTTGTAGCGTGTTAAGTCACGATTCCAATGATATAAAAAACTTGATCTAACTCTCAAAGACCAGAGAGAATTTTATCACCCCTAATTTCAGACCTAAAATTTTCAGCATGTTCATCATCCAAATTCTCCTAGCTCAGTTAATATAAATAAGAACTATGCATATGTACAACTCAAGCACATTAAAGACTACATTTTTGCTTCACAAACCAAAGCCTAAGGATGTCTAAATAAGGAGATATAAAGTTGAAAATTACCTTTTTCAGTTAAGTTCGAATATGGCAATGTAGCAACTTTGAATGAGGCCTAAAGGTCTTTTGAGCTTGCTTGAAGTTCCCTCAACCTTTCCCAATGCTCAGCTTGCTTTGAACTTGCCTGAATCTCCTTGTAGAACTCAACATACAAAGCTTCAAAATGAAAATGGTGAAGTGTGAAAATGAGGTTACAATTGCTGGACATGGACTTGGATAGTTCATATGTGATGTATAGAATGTGTTTGAAGTGGTTCAAGACAAAACGCACGAGCCAATTTGGTTTTGGAAGTGGTTCTGCAGATATGGCCCTGTTTTGATAAGAACTTGTGATTTTGTGTTTTAAAGTGTTTGGGAGCTTGTAAAATCGTGTTTTTGGCTTGTTGCAATATGCTGAGGTTGTTTAAAATGATACAAAACTTTGTTCTTATCAGATGGAAGAGTTCTGGACCTTTTGCAAGCTTTCTTGTTTTTGAAGCAAAAGGTGAGTTGATAAAGCTCAAAGCCTGTATAGGCTAGCTCAAGGACTGAACATAGTTGGTGAACTTTGCCTGATATTCATGGACTTTGTTTGCTGCAAGAGATTGGGTCCAATGCTCAAGATAGACAAAATTGCTAAAAGTGAACTTTATCAAAGTAGCAATGTTATCTTTTTGCCATTTTTGGATTAAACCCTTGTACAAAGCTTCAAAGATGATAACAATGCCTTTGCCCAATGTATTATCATTTAATTAAGGAGTGTGGAAAGTTTTAAGACCTGTAAAATAAGTACAAGCATGCTTAGGACAGATTTGCAACTTGTAGCAATGTGCAAAATGCCATGGACAAAAGTGAGAAATTATCATTTTCATTCCTTCGATTCTCCCTAACCATAAATGATCTTGGAGAGTTCTCTGACATTTTGGAAAGCTTGTAACATGCTCTACAATCCATATTTGAAATGCATTTTGATATTACAATTGGAACTAAGTGAAAAGTTGCCATGAAGATAGGTCAAAATCCTGCCTAAACTAGGGCAAAAGTTCACTAAGTTAAAAGTTTCATGGACCCTTATTCACAAAATCATAACTTGAGATCCAAGCATATTTTGGGAAAACTTTGTGTATAAAAGTTGTAGATTTTATGGAGGACTACAACTTTCATGTTGGAAGTTTTCTTTGATTCCAATTGCATCATGGTGAAAAAGTTGGGAAAAAATAAGAAATTTTCATAACTTAGAAAATTTCTAAGTTATGTAATTTTTCAAACTTAAACCCTAATTTTAAAAATTAGGTTTCTTGGTAAACAAGTTTCATGTTTTGACATATCCTGATGAAAAATGACCCTTAGCACTTGATTTTGACCAAAAAGTGAAAGTTTGACTTTTTCAGTGTACAATGGATTTTTGATCAGTTGACTGGAAAATTCATCTGTCAATCCAATGCTTTTGAGATATTTTGAACCTTGTGATTAGGTAAATATGATTCCATTGAGTCCTTGAATCCATGCTTGAACCCAATTTGCCATTGGCTAGGTGAAAAATCAGAAATTACCCTGCTACAGTCAAAACCCTAAAAATGACCATTTTGCCCTTTTGATGATCTGATCAAATTTCTTGGGGAGTTGTGGTCCAAACTTGATCAAATGGTTCATATGAGTCTATAATGTTGATGTGGATAAATAATTATGAGGTTTGACTGTAAATTGGCCATAATTGACTTTTTCCCTAATACAACTGATTTTTAGGTCAACTATCCAATTGACTGGGCAAAATTGTGATTCAAGGCTTGAAACTTGGTATGAGCAATCTTAGAGGTCCAACATGAATTATGAAAGTCACATGAGTCATTGGAAGTCCAAAAATCCCTGTGCAAACTCAAACCCTAATTTCAGGTCATCAGTGCAAGGAGATGTCTTGAGCTGAGCAAACCCTAATCTGATCTTGAATCCAAGAAGTCTTGTGAGGAAAATCTTGATAAAATGAGAGGGAAAATTTTGGGGTACAACAGCTGCCCCTGTTCAATCTTCTTGAACCTGAAGAGTTAGATTGGCGAGTTTTTCCATTCGTGACTCGAAGGTAAAAGATGATTGGACACCAGAGTGCCCGTAAATTTGCACTCGTCAAAATGTTGTTGAGGAAATGGGCTTAAAGATGCCATTTGGAGATGTGATAGAATCTTGTTGGAGATGGGCTTAAAGATGCCATCCAAGAATGTTTGTTGAACTACAAGTTGTAAGTCAAAAGAATGAGTGTCAGAATGGTATATGTGTCTGGAACGTATCTGAACTGTATCCGGAGACTGAGTCTGTATGAGCAATGGAATGGTGTCCCTGTATGGAGCGTATCTGAGCTGTAACTGTACTTGAATCTGAATGAATAACAGAATTACTTCCGTGTCTGGAGTGTATCTCTATTGTATCTGAATATTTTGAAATCTGAGTAAGCGACAAAATGGCATTCGTGTCTGGAGCGTCTCTGGGATGGGGAAAAAGTCAGAATAAGTGACAGAATGTCAACCGTGTTTGGAGCGTATCTGGACTGTATCTGAAGTTGAGATATGTATGAGTAGCAGAATGACTTCTGTGTCTTGAGTGTATCTGAACTGTAACTGGAATCTGAATAAGTGACAGAATGACTTCCGTGTCTGGAGTGTATCTGAACTTGTAATTGATAGTTGAACCTGAATGAGAAATAGAATGGCTTACATATCTGGAGCGTATCTAATCTGTATCTGATTGTTGAAGTCTGAATGAGTGACAGAATGGCATCCGTGTCTGGAGCGTATCCGCACTGTATCTTGACTTTGAATTCTGAATGAGTAATAGAATGACTTTCGTGTCTGGAGTGTATCTGTACTGTATCTGAATAAGAGATCTGAATGAGTAATAGAATGACTTTCGTGTCTGGTAGTGTATTTGTACTGTATCTAAAATCTTTGAATATCTGTTAAAGATAGTTGTTAATCTTATCCTGAAAAGGGTAAAATGTTAGCTGAAACACAAAGTTATGTTGCATGAAATGTGTGATGCAATAAAATGTGTTTTATCAATGTTTATGATATATGAGCGTAATGTATGCGTATGTAAGCTGATTAGCTGTATTGATGAGGAAAATAAATCCTTGATAGCTGGGGATAATAAGATCCTTGACTGCTTCCGGGGAAAATAAATCCTTGACCGCTGCTGGAGATTAGAATCCTTGATAACTTCTATGGGGATGTGAGAATCCTTCATGTCTCGAAGTTGGAGCTTTGACAAAATCTGTTGTGAGAGTAATGCCAAAGCTACTTGAGAAATTTGCTTGGGAAATCCAGAGAAACTTTGAAGACTTCTACTGGGGGTTAAATAATGGTTATCCTTACTCGGATGGGGAATATGGAAAACTCTGACGATCTCTACTGGGGATCAGACAAAAGAAAAACCTTGATCTGCTGGAGAATAAGGAACACTCTGATGGATTCTGCGGGGAACTAAGAATGAGAATCTTCGATTTGCAGGGGAATGAAAATTCTGACAAATTCATGCTGGGGAGTAATGAAGACCCTTGGCAATTTCACTAGGGAAACAAGAATGAGAATCTTCAATCTGCTAGGGGAATTTGAATCCTTGGGACTTCATGCTGGGGAGTTAAGAATGAGAATCTTCATTCTGTTGGGGAGTAAAAACCATGTGGGGGAGAAGGCTTACTGCTGGAGAGTAGCTATCTTGCGGGAAAGTAAGTTCAAGACTCTGGGGGAAAAAGCTCATTCCTGTTTGGAAAAAGTTCAGGAGTTTGGGTTGTATGCCACTCTACTGGGGAATTATCCTAGGTTGGGGATAAGACAAAAGTTAACTGTTATTTGGTTGACTTCCAGGCGTCAAGACAACTTGCTGGGGAATCTGGGGAAAACTGAATGGTTCCCGCTGGGGATCGATAGTTGGAAATTTGACTCGACTGGGGAAGAAGGTTTCATCTCCGCTGAGGATCTGTAATTCAAAGTTTTTTCTCCACTGGGGGTTGGGAGTTTGAAGTTTTAACTCTGATGGGAATTAAGGATTATAACTCTGGTGGGGATATGTATTTCAAGGTTTAAGCTCCACTGGGGATCTGGATGATGTACTGCAGGGGATTTCTTCTTGGAATAGTCTAAAGACGTTTTCCCATACTTTCAACCTGTCAGTAATTATTCTTTCCCATTTTGTTTATTTGTAAACAGTGATTATATTCAAATGCATATGCTCATTTAATAAATCATTGGACGTTTTCAAATAAAACACAAGTGTGAAAAAAGAAGAAAAGGCAAATAGTTTTTCTGCACTTTGAAGTATCTTTGTATTAACTTTGTGTAAGTATTTTGTACAAAGGAGACAGACATCCTAGTAAGAGAACATTGTCATAAAAATTGATAAAAATTTATACAAAGAAAGATGGTTATGTGTAAAATTCCATGGGGTTCCCATTCTTCTATAGCCTTCGTAACTATGAATATCTTGTCCATTCGTTGCTTCGTTCAAAGATGATTGAGTTGATCAGAAGCCTGGAGCTTGTCCGTGAAGAGATTGTCCTTAAAGTGATCCGACGAGACATAGTCATACGCTTTAATTCCCTAACTTTTTCCTGGACCGCCCTTTCGGGTTTTCAGTCCACCGGGAAACCCTTTTTTGCCCAAGTCGCCCTTTCGGGTTTTCAACTTGACGGGTGTACAGATTTTTATTTATTTATCCCTAACTTTTGCCCGAACCGCCCTTTCGGGTTTTCGATTCACCGGGATGCCCCTTTTTGCCTAGGTTTGTCAACCTAGCGGGTCTTTATGCGTAGTATCTTTTGACTATGTCTGTGTTCGTAGGGTGCGGCAGGTTATCGCCGTCCATGGTGGTTAATATCATTGCCCCACCAGAAAAGATGTTTTTGATCACAAATGGTCCTTCGTAGGTAGGAGTCCATTTGCCCCTGGGATCACTTTGCGGCAAGATGATGCGCTTGATTATAAGATCCCCGACTTGATATACCAGGCGTCTGACTTTCTTGTTGAATGCCTTGATCATCCATTTTTGATACGTCTGACCATGACAAACAGCAGTAAGTCTCTTCTCGTCAATCAAGTTAAGTTGATCAAGTCGGGTCTGAATCCAATCGTCTTCACTCAAACCAGCATTTTTCATGATTCTCAAGGAGGGAATCTGAACCTCGATAGGTAAAACATCTTCCATGCCATATACCAAATAATAGGGTGTTGCCCCAGTAGATGTACGTGCCGTGGTACGGTACCCGTGAAGAGCAAACGATAACATCTCATGCCAGTCCTTGTAGGTGACTGTCATCTTTTGTATGATCTTCTTGATATTTTTGTTCGCAGCTTCGACAACACCGTTCATATTTGGCTGATAGGGAGATGAATTCTGATGTTGAATCTGGAACTGCTCGCACAAGGCGGTGATCATAGTGTTGTTAAGGTTTGTACCGTTGTCAGTGATGATCCTTTCGGGGATGCCGTACCAACAAATAAGGTTCTTCTTGATGAAGCGGGCAACAAAATTCTTTGTAACGGATGCGAAGGAAGCTGCTTCGACCCACTTGGTGAAGTAATCAATGGCCACCAGGATGAAACGGTGTCCATTGGATGTTGTAGGCTTGATCTCTCCAATCATGTCGATTCCCCACATAGCGAATGGCCAAGGAGTTGGTAAGACATTGAGAGGAACTGAAGGTATATGTACCTTGTCCGCATAGATTTGACATTTGTGACAAGTCCTAGAATATTGATAGCAATCAGCTTCCATGGTAGACCAGTAATAGCCTGCCCGTAGAATCTTCTTAGCCATCGTATGTCCGCTAGAGTGAGTGCCAAAGGTACCATTGTGCAGTTCATCCATGATCTGTTCAGCTTCAATCTTGTCCACACAATGGAGCAGAATGCAATCATGATTGCGCTTGTATAGGATACCATTTCTTAGGAAGAACTTGGTATAGAATCTCCTTAAGAACTTTTTATCATTGACTGAAGCTCCTTCAGGGTATTCTTGAGCCTCGAGATACCTTTTGACTTCATGAAACCAAGGTCGTTCCACTACTTCTTCAGTATTAATCTCGTGACAATGTACAGGTTCGTCAATCTGTTCAATGGTGATTTGGGGAGCCTCATTATCCCGGTTAAGTTTAAACATGGATGACATTGTAGCTAGAGCATCTGCTAGCTGATTTTCTTCTCGCGGGAAGTGCTCGAAGGTAATCTGCTCGAAATGTGGTAACAATGTCAAGACATGTTCTTTGTAAGGGATGAGGTTTGGATGTTTAGTATCCCACTCTCCTTTGATCTGACTGATGACCAAAGCTGAGTCCCCAAACACAACCAAAGATTTAATTCCCAAGTCAATTGCAGCCTTGAGACCAAAGATACAAGCTTCATACTCAGCCATGTTATTGGTACAGCTGAAGCAGAGTCTGGAAGTGAAAGGTGTATGGCAACCTTCTGGAGAGATGAGTATCGCGTCGATACCGTTGCCAAGTGCATTAGAGGCACCATCAAAGTACAGGGTCCATCGGGATCCTTGTTCAGGTCCGTCATATGGTCTGAAATCTTCAATGTTATCCAATGTCATAATGTCTTCGTCGGGGAAGTCAAACCTCATGGATTGGTAATCTTCGACAGCTTGATGGGCCAGATGATCGGCTATCACACTCCCCGTTATAGCTTTTTGGGTCGTGTACTGTATATTGTATTCCGTTAGGATCATCTTCCATCTAGCGATTCTTCTTGATAGAGCAGGCTTCTCAAAGATGTACTTGATTGGATCCATCTTAGATATCAGCAGAGTGGTATGAGTCAACATATACTGCCTTAGCCGGTGAGCAGCCCATTAAAAGCGCAGCAAGTTTTCTCGAGCAGTGAGTATCGGGTCTCACAGTCGGTAAACTTTTTTCTAAGGTAATAAATGGCATGCTCTTTTCTTCCAGACTCGTCATGTTGGCCCAGTACGCACCCCATTGAATTCTCTAGGACGGTCAGATACATGATTAGCGGTCTTCCTTCGATGGGTGGCATCAAGATAGGAGGTTCTAGCAAATACTCCTTGATTTTGTCGAAAGCAATTTGACAGTCATCATTCCATTTAACTACCTGATCTCTCTTCAACAGCTTGAAGATTAGCTCACAGGTAGATGTTAGGTGAGAAATGAACCTAGCAATGTAGTTTAGGCGTCCCAATAAACCTCTGACCTCCTTCTCAGTGCGAGGAGCGGGCATTTCTTGTATAGCTTTGACTTTGGCAGGATTAACCTCGATGCCCTTGTTGCTGACAATGAAACCCAAGAGTTTACCAGACCTGACTCCGAAAGTGCACTTGTTGGGGTTTAATCTGAGCTTGTACTCTTTCAACCTGACAAACAGCTTTTGTAGATGGTCGAGGTGTTCTTCTTCCGTCTGTGATCGGGCTATCATCTCATCTACGTAGACCTTTATCTCATGATGTATCATATCATGAAACAAAGCTACCATGGCGCGTTGATAGGTTGCCCCGGCATTCTTCAGTCCGAATGGCATCACTTTGTAACAGAACGTACCCCACTGTGTAACAAAAGTAGTTTTCTCCATGTCCTCAGGGGCCATTTTGATCTAGTTATAGCCTGTGAATCCGTCCATGAAATAAAATACCTTGTGCTGAACTGTGTTGTCAACCAGGATGTCAATGTGCAGAAGTGGAAAGCCATCTTTAGGGATGGCCCTGTTTAAGTCTCTGTAATCCACGCACATTCTCACTTTGCCGTCCTTCTTAGGAACGAGCACAATGTTAGCAACCCATTCTGGATAGGAAGTAACAGCAAGAAATCCAGCATTGAACTGCTTCATAACTCCTGCTTTGATCTTTTCTGACATGTCGGGCCTCATGCGGCGGACTTTCTGTTTAACTGGTGGACAGTCTTCTCTTGTGGGGAGATGGTGTACCACAATGTCTGTATCAAGCCCCAACATGTCTTTGTATGACCAGGCAAAGATCTCAACATACTCATTCAACAACTGAATTATGTGCTCTTTGACACTTAGCTTTAGGTTGGCACCCACTCTGACTTCTTTTCTGTCTTCCTCAGTACCCAAGTTGATTGTCTCTAACAGCTCCTCATGAGGTAGAATAGCCCTTTCTTCCTGTTGTAGAAGTCTAGCCAATTCTCTCGGCACCTCACAATCTTCCTCACCTTCGTATTCGGCATGGTAGACCAGATCTTCAGAGTCACTGAAGGTCATAGCAGAATTGTTACCCATGGAATCTGGAATGGAAGGGTACCTGCATTTGTGAGTGTGGGTATGTGTAAGGGATAACCATCTTTAAATAAATAAAATTCAAAAAGAAAGGCAATGAACACAAAAGTTTATATGTGAAAACGTCCATGATTCATTAAAATGGCATATGAAGATGAAAAATCAAACCCTTACAAATGGACCTATGTGCCTCGGGTAAGGCACAAGGTTAAAAGTGTACGAATTGTTCAAGAATTATTACAAACAAACAGAAATGTTTGAAAGATGAATTACTGCAATATGAAAGTAATGGGAACAAAGTCTTTTGCCTCCCAATTGCACAGTCCTCCGTCAACAGTAGGGAAAATCCAGTCTTCAAAGTTACTCTCCTCTTCACTATCCTCCAAATAATTGACTCCATGATGGGTGATCTTCACTGGTGGCCCCCCAGCACGGGTGCAGCGTACAGCCTTTTTAGCAGAAGTAGTGAACCCCAAGCCAAATTTATCAGATTTGAAAGGAAAGTCCAGAAGTTTCCCCCAGATTGTGCTTCCTCCTTCTTCAATCACATCCTTTGCATCTTTGAGAGACGACATCCGAGGCGGAGGTATGGTAATCATGGGTATAGAAGACACTGTCTTGGTTGCCGCAATCTCCTGAGCTACCTCTTCAAAATGATGAAAAGGAGATTCAATGAATTCGCCATCCAATTCTACATAGCGAAAAGAATTTAGATGGCTTATCATGTATTCCTCTTCGCTGTGAACAATTATAATTTTCCCCTGGACAGGGTACTTGAGCATTTGATGCAGAGTACAAGTGACGACTCCAGCATGATGAATCCAAGGTCTTCCCAACAAGCAAGAAAAGGAAGCACGGATGTCCATCACATAGAATATGGAGTTGAAGGTTTCAGTTCCCACTTTGATCGGGATGTCCACCTCCCCATGGACCATCCTTTTAGAACCATCAAAGGCTCTGACAATGATGTTGCTGGGCTTCAAGGTTAAACCTTCATAATCCAACCTACCCAAAGCTTTCTTTGGCAAGACGTTCAGCGATGAACCAGTGTCTACCAGTATGTGTGCTAGAGTAGTCCCTCTATATTCCACCGAGACATGCAAAGAGTCATTATGTTTTCTCCCTTTGATTGTTAGATCAGCATCGGAGATTCCTAGACCATTGTCAGCTGTTAAGCTAGCAACATATTCCAGGAACTGATCCGCGGAGGTTTCCTGGGGCACATGGGCCGTATTCAAAAATCTGATCAAAGCTTTAGCATGAGCTTCTGAACAAAGCAACAGGGCCAACATAGAGATTTTTGAGGGGGTTTTCCCTAGTTGCTCCACAGCGTCATAATCGCTTTTCTTGATTATTTTCAAAATCTCTTCCATTTCCTTTCGAGAGGTCTCAGGGATGATCAATGGCTGAGCCCTCGTCCTGACAGGCTCTTCTGGGATCCCTTTCCCTCTATCATCATCAGCAGTAAATGGGATAACCACAAGAGTTACAACTTCTTCAATAATTGGAGTTCTCGCAGATATGTTTACCGGTGTAGGGGTAACCTTAGGAGCAGCTGCGGGTCCGAAGATTGCCTTTGGAGGGGCTATCTCCGGAGAGAAAATTCTTCCACTGCGGGTGATTTTACTCGTTCCGGCAATGTTTCCAATGTCGGAACTCTCTTCATCAGAACTCTCTTCAGTTGATTCAATTTGTTTAATACCGTGGTAGTAGATTTCTCTACCATAGTTCCACGGTATTGATCTGTCGGACTTGTACGGGACAGGCCCGGGCATGGTTATCTTCAAACGTACAGTCTTTGGAGCGTATGTAATCTTAACAGGTCTTTTGGAGACCTTGGAAATATTGGTGGATATGGTTATTATTCAAACATCATTGACAGGAGTCGGTGTAACAGGAGTCTTTTCAAAGAGGATTTCTTGGTTATCCATTAAGCGTTGGATGCCTAACTTCAACAATGGACAGTTGGTCGGTAAGGATGAACAAAGGCAGCAATCTTCTTCACAACCTGGGAAAATCCCAGCCTTCAGCAAATTCAACTTGATTATCGGTAGCGGAGTCATCAAATCATCAACAGTAGCAACAAAAAGATCTTCTTCAATAGCATGAACATTGTGGCCATGCTTTGGCATTGGAGCAAATATTACATTCGGATTTTCAGGGGTGTCGAATTCAACTTCTTTAGCATCTATCAAATCCTGAATCTTATTCTTGAGGGCCCAACAATTGTTGGTGTCGTGCCCCAGGTTGTCCGAATGATAAGCACACTTGGCATTCGCATGGAAGAATAGAGAAGTAGTATTCGGATTATTCGGGGCCTCTTTCAAACTTGCAAGGTTTAACTTCAAGAGATGGGGTAGAACCTGAGCAGGAGTCATGTTTATCCGGGTGAATTGTTGTACAGGCATTTCCATCCTTGTTTGGTTGGTTCTAGGTTGATTGTTTCTAGGCTGATCAGCTGTAGACTTCTGAATCATTACGGCCCCCACCGCTGGCCGGTGCTCAACTCTTCCTTATCCTCTTTGAGAGTAGACAGCTGATACCTCTTTCTTTCTTGGAAAAGGCTTCTTCATGGCAGCGGAAGAAGATGCATCCTTTTGAATTTTCCCGCTCTTTATACCGGCTTCAACTCTCTCACCGGTTAGAATCAACTCGGTGAACCCTGCAGATGAACTTCCAATCAGGTGATTGAAAAAGGGACCTGACAGTGTACCCAAGAACATATCTACTAGCTCCCTCTCAGATAGAGGTGGTTGTACTCGTCCCGCCAAGTCTCTCCATTTCTGGGCATACTCTTTGAAACCTTCATTTGAGACCATGCCCATACTCTGTAATTGAGCACGGGTTTGTGCTAAGTCCGCATTATATTGATACTGTTTGTAGAACATGACCGCCAAATCTTCCCAATCATGCACATCAGACCTCTCCAACTGGTAAAACTAATCTAACTGCGTCCCCGATAAACTGTCCTGGAAGAAATGGACCCACAGATCTTTGTCAGAAGAATGTGGTTGAATTTTCCTGACATAAGATCGCAGGTGCATCTTGGGACAATACAACCCATCGTACTTAGAAAATAGAGGTACTTTGAATTTAGGAGGGATTACAATTCCAGAAACCAGCCCTAACTCCTCAAAGTCCAGCCCAGGCACTTTCTGTATCTCCATGGCAACTAGACGCTCTTCTAGATTCTTGTATTTGTCATTTGCAGGAGGGTACTACTGTTAAGAATAGTCTTCATCCTCTTCTTCTTCTTCTTCCTCAGAGTTAGATGGCACTGCAGTCTCTTTACCCTTTCTCACCCCTTCATCAGATGTTGAGGGGAAATCCAGGGCCCTTCTGGCTTGACCTTCAAATCTTCTACCCATGGTAGCCACACCAACCCTCTTCTTCTTCTTTTTCTTGTTTTCCTTTTCTAGCAAAGTTTTGAGCTCCTCCTGCCCCTTGGCCAAGGTTAGAAGTAGCTGTTGAAACTATGAATTCTGCGCTTGCAAATCTTTGACCATTTGCTCAATATCCATCTTGCTGAAATAAACAGCAGAGAGATGAGGAAACTTGGTGTGAAGACATGTTTATGCATATGATGAATGATATGTATTCATGTAATGCATTCAAGGATTCAGAAATTCAAATTTGTTTTAAACAAAAAAGAACACACGTCATATTAATAAGATAGAATTTGTTAGTACATCAATGCCCCATGGGCAAAATAATACAAAATTCTAAGGTAAAAAGATGTTGCGCATCCTCTTTGGTGCAATGTAGGTGTTGAGAGTCTGCTCTTCATGAAGTTGACGAGTGATTTCCAAAACCTTCTTCTCGCTTGCATAGAATTGGGCTTCAAAAGTATCGTGTTCTCCCTTGAGCTGTATCCAACTCCTTTGTAAATCTTATAGTGATGTTGGCATGTCAGGATGTAGGAGGGTGTATGGAACCTCTCCTTCCATAACAGGATCTTTAATCACAGGGAGAATGTAGGGGTAAGGCATCATAAGACTTTGGGCGCGGGTTCGTACCCACTTGAGGTAAGGCTCAAGATGGATGGAATTTTTGTGTCCCAAGGTCTTATTGTCCACCTTGTTGGGCATCCTCCAAGCTCGGATGAACCTTTGTCGGAGTCCTTGATCGTCGTTGTCGAAGTCAAAAACCAAGTCTGGAATCAGCATGTCATGTGGGCCATCCCTTAGGGCATACCCAAATTGTCTCAGAGCCAAGCAGGGGTTGTAGGTAATGCCCCCCCTAATGCCTAGTAGAGGGACATTAGGGAATTCCCCACAATGGCCAATGATGATGACATTCTCTTTTGATCGAGAACACCAATGAATATCTGAATGGGTAAGAGTCATCAATCGTTGTGACCAGCTTAAACCTTGGTCATTCTTCAAAACTGATTGGGGAAGATGAGAAATAAACCATCTTGCCAGTAGAGGAGTTCAATACATGAGAACACCTCTTTTCCTCATTGTTCGAGTGTGAAAAAAGTGGAGGATATCCCCAAGCAATGTAGGCACCGGGTTGCGAGCCATGAAGATTTTGACAGCATTCACATCTATAAGTTGGTCAGGGTTAGGGAACAAGACCATCCCATAGATGAGAAGAGCTGCAAACTCCTCAAAAGCTTGTAAGTCCAAAGAATTCCAGCAGCTTTGGGCCTTCTCAAATAGAAACTTTGACAAGAAGCCTTTGACACCACTTATAGTCTCCCAATGGCCTATGATATCAGATGGTTGCAAGTGTAGGGCTTGAGCAACATCTTCAGGCTTTGGATCTCTTTCCGCACCGTTGAAAGGTAGTTGATGGAGAAAAGGAATCCTCAAGAGTTAAGAAAATTCTTCCAGAGTAGGCACAAGTTGGTAGTCAGGAAATGTAAAGTAATGATGCAAAGGGTCAAAGAACTAGAAGAGAACTTTCAGCATATCCTCCTCAGTGTTGGAAATGACTAAGTTGAGAAGACGACCATGCCTCTCGGTGAATGGAGAATTCTCAGGAATCCTTGAAGCTAGCTCCTTGAGTTGAGAAGGAACTCTTACAAGGTTGACTTGGATAGTTTTCCTGCAAAGTGATTCCATTACCTACAAAACAGGAACAAAGATGAAGATCCAAATCCTTGAAATGGTTAGTGGATGCATATGATGCTTCATGATGTCCATGATGTTATGCACAAGTATATGTACAAGCAAATCACACAAGTTCCTAGTTTCAGGCTTGCATGGGGCTTCATAGGTAAGAACCCTCTTGAAGTTTAGTTGGCTCAACCTGTCCTAGAAATAGTAACCGGGTTCTAAGGAACTCAATATCACTGGATTATTTTCTGTGTTCATTGTTTCAGTTTGGCCACTTTACTGGCGACCGAAATATTCCAAAAAAACAACCATCAATGAGTGTAGTATCGAGTATCTACCAACTTCGGACTGCACCAAAGCTGGTCATCTCACTACATCCTAAAAGGACAAGTTGGTCAAGTAAAGGTTCTAAAAGTCCATTAGTGCTTCATGACATCACTCAGCGGCCCCGTATTCTCTTTGATTGACTCAAAGGCTACCGGTACCCACAAATATGTCGCACTAATATAGCTATTGCTTCAACCATGTCGGTATACCCCGCACAGTTTCCACAATATATTGCTATTTACCTATGAATGTTTCCCAAATCCGGGTAGAGGATTCAAACCAAACAATAGAACCAAAGTGTAAAGCAAACAAGTCAAGCAAGATAATCATGTAAAGGTGATCTAAAACCCTAAGGTAACCCCACTTTTTCAATATTCCCCAGCAGAGTCTCCAGTTCTGTGATGCGGTGGGAGAACTGACTTGAGGTTTTGTGTTTGTGTTTGCAAATGTCGCGGTTTAGCAAGAGTCGCCATCGACTATTATTTTATCCAAAAGGAAAGGTAAAAAAGCACAGGAAAAGCCTTTGAGATTGTTTTTGGGTTCGGGGGGTAGATTATGAAAAGGGAAGGTCCTAGCACCCTTTTCATCCATGGTTTTCCATGGGCTCTTAGTTACTTGTTTTAGATCACTTGCTTTTTCTTTTCAATTGTTTGAAATGGTTCTTTTGTGTGTGGTTTTGAAAGTATTTTGAAAAGAGGCCTTTGTTTAGGCAACCTTTGTAATGATTCTTGTTTGAATGTATACAAAGATGTTTGTCTTTTGAAAAAAAGTTTCAATGTTTGAAAGTTTGTTGGGAAATGTTTTTGAAATTGTGTGTGTTTGTTTGAAAATAGCAAGGATGGTTTGCAAATGATCAAGTAACTAGGAGTTGTCTACCCTAATCAAAAGTCTTTCCTACACATTTTTAACCCTTTGACATTGTTGTTTTACCATTGTATTTGGTAAATAACCTTATCTTTGGAGGTTAAACGGGACGGGCGTGGGTCATCGTATGACCATGATAACAATATTGCCAAGTATCTTAGCAAGTTTTTGAGGGACTAGATCATTTTTGTTTAGGCAACCAAGATAGCGTCATCGAGGGACTATGATCTTTTTGTTTTGTTTGATTTTGCTAAGATACCTAGCATGCATACCATGGCCATTTTAAGGCAACAAAGTGGACGAAACCCTAGGGGTCCTTGTGTGCAATATGTTGTCATTTTTCATGCATTTTTGTCTTGTATTAAGTCATGCTATTTGTTTGATTTTTGGTCTTTTGCATACAAAACCCTAATTTACTATCATGCATATAATACGATAAATTGCATAAAGTAAATCTAACTATTACAACAATATTATGGGAAGGGGGTACAAGTTTGAATAAGGAGATATTGCTAAAAAATGAAGCTCTAATTTACTATTACAACCCAATTGAATTTATACAATAAATAAATGAACAATTATTTAAATGTACAATAAAATATAAATATGCACAAATGTTTTTGTATTTATTTTATGTATGTAAAATAAATTTATTTATGTCCTAAAAAATAAGAAAATAAAAATGATTATTTTTGGAAAGGGTGAAAACCCTAATTTTGGTTTTTAAAAGAAAATATGCTTTATATTATTTATTTATTCTTTTTTGTTTAAGGAAAATAATAATAATATGTACAAAAAATGTTAAAAATTAGAATGTGTATGAAAATATTAATTTAAGTGTATAAATAATAAAAATAACAATATATAATATTTTTAGTATTATTTACAAATTTATTTAAGAAAATAAAAGTGTTAAACCTAATAAACTAAATATTATACAAAAAAATAATATAAAAAAATATGAAAAAATGAAAAAATAAAGAAAATATTTTTGTGATTTTTAATGTTTTAAAAAAAATAAGAGTCAGAAATGTGAAATATGCAAGAAAATATTTTTGTGATTTTTACTCTTATACCCAAGTTTTCCACATTTGAAACAAACCACACCAGCAGGAGCATCTCCCCCACTAGTCTTCTAACCCTGAGCAACTTTCTGTGTACCTTTACTGGCTGGGGCATCATAAGGCTTACAAAGATTCTATTTGTGCTTATGCCTCTTCTCACTGAAAATCTTGTAATGAGCATTATTATCCTCTTCATAAATCCTGCAACTATCAATCAGATCAGCAAAGACGCAGACCTTCTGGTATCTAACTGCCTTCTTGATCTCCGTGCACAACCCATTTTCAAACTTGATGCACTTTGAAAACTCAGCATTTGCCTCACCGTAATGCGGATAAAACTTAGCCAACTCAGAAAACTTTGTAGCGTACTCTACAACCGACATACTCCATTGCTTCAGCTCAAGGAACTCAATCTCCTTCTTACCACGAACGTCTTCAGGAAAGTACTTCCTTAGAAATTCCCTATGGAACATAGCCCAAGTTACATTTTCACCTTCAGCTTCCAACCTCTGACACGTCTCTAGCCACCAGTCATCAGCTTCGACTGCTAGCATATGAGTACCAAACCGAACCTTTTATGCTGGAGTGTCGTCCATCACATAGAAGATTCTCTCAATCTCTTTCAACCAATCCAATGCTCCGTCAGGATCATACTTGCCCTTGAAGGTAGGCGGATTCTCTCTCTGGAAATTCGCCAAACTACGAGATCCAGCATTCTTGTCAGCATTCGGCTGATTCTCCATCGCATGCGCCATTGCTTCTAAAGCAGAAGCAAGTGCAGAATCATTCCTTCCAGCAATCTCAACTTATCTCTACAATATAAACAACAGTTAGAACTCAAGGTAACAATACTCGATTGTTAGACAACTACTACTCGACAACTTGGTCAGAAGAACCGACTTGCTCTGATACTAACTTTGTAACACCCTAATTCTACCCGGTAATTATAAATGTAAATCAGAGTTATAAAATTCATACAACTGAATCAGGATGCCACAAATTCAACTTAAAAACCATTGTAATCAACATGGATACATAACACTTTAAAACTTTAGATGAACCAACAACAAAATAAATTGATCTCTTAATTCAATAACTTGAACAACTATGCAACGGAATCATAATAACATCCTTGTCCAACATTACCGCAACTCCAAAATAACAAATACTTAGCAACAATAAAATTAAAGTTCAACAACTGGAATAACAATAACTAAAAGCAACAAGTGTTCATCCCCCTGAGTGTTACGTATCAGAGCAATGACACCGACTCGAACTACTGAAGGTATACCACCTTCACTCTGGATTACCTGCACGTTACAAACGTAAGGGTAACATTCAAACAGAAGGGGTGAGATATCTAACAATATAATAAAATGTATGATAAATAATATATTAGATCATATCATATAATATCACCACTTCACATCTTATAAACAACAATAATCGCAAGGGAACATCAACAACATACAACATTACGACATCAATATACAACTTCCTTATGCAATCATATAATGCTACTCAATACTATGCAAATGCATGTGGTACCATTGGAGAAGAACTCCCATCTTAAAATAATATCCAATAAATAGAGGCATCAACAAGGCATAAGCCTTCATATTAATATTTGCCAATACAGGCCATCTTAACAAGCATCAGCTCCATCTTGATATGAAATGTATGTGACACAATCATGAATGTAGTAATAACAACCACCACTAATAACATCTCAACACGAATCATCGTTGGCCAGAAGCCTACAACTCAATAGTTGCCTATAATTAGAGGCATCTCATCATAACTCATCAACAAAAATTCATCAACATAAATCATAAGCATAATTCATCCACGTAAATCCATAGCAACTTAACCATATCCACAACATAATAGCAGGTCATCAACCATTTAACATTGTCCATAGGCCTACAACATAATATCACCCATAAATATTCTGAGAATTCTCGACTATGCCGATTAATCATTCATCTAATGCTTATGTCTAATTACTAAACCTCTACGTATTATTATATTGAAATACTACATTATTATTATTATTATTATTATTATTATTATTATTATTATTATTATTATTATTATTATTATTATTATTATTATTATTATTATCAATCTTACTATTATGAACCAAGCATTAATCTAAGATCGTCTTATCCTCATCATACTTCACAAAATCATCATAGTGATAAACGCGGGAAGCTAACTCTATCCTAATTTGGGTACTAGGATTATTCTTCCTATCCTTAATTTTAATCCTTATGAATTAATTTCATCACATTATCTATTCAAAGCTTCAAACGGCACCTCAAACGGAGTCTGGAAACTCAAGTTACAGCCTTTGGAAAACTCTGTCAAAAATTGGGTTGCATGAGTCGACGCGTACTTCTTTGAGTCGACGTGTACTGGGTTTTGAATCCTGTATGAGTCGATGCATAACCCCTTGTATAGACTCATACTGAGTCTGAAACACTGCATGTGTCGACACATGTTCCTTTCGTATCGACTCATCCTGAGTCTTAAATCCTACATGTGTTGATGCATGGCCTTTGAGGTTGACTCATACTGACCTGTGCTTAATTTATTCTGCGATTTCACTGCGTTTTCATTGCGATTTCCTTGCCCTTGGTCCTAAAAACATCATCTAATCATAGGTAATCATCACTTATAATAATCTTATGTTTCTACATCAATTATACATCATTAAGGAATCACTATTCATCTCTAAATCATTGATTTCTCATCAAACAACAATACATATATATCAATCACAAACAAAACAATATCTTCCAAATCCAATCCCATATACTACCCATCACAAACCCTATTATGGAGTCAGAACCCCACTCTTACCTTGGATTGAAGGTTTCTATACAATTTTTTGATCGAATTCCGTTTTGCCTCTTTTCCTTCTTTTCTACAACTTCCACGTTCTCTTTCTCTCTTCCAACCCTTATTCCTTTTTCTCCTTATTGTTACTTATTTTTTCTTATTATTTCTAAATAACTAATATCATAACACTATAATTCCCATTATGTCTTAATGGTCTTAAACTCCTACACCCCCCTTTCTACTACTTCTAATCACTAATATAAGCCCACATCAAATAGTAGTATTATTCTAATATTATTCTTCAACTTAATCGAACAAATTAATTCAAATAATCACAACACATCGTCTATCATCATAACACAACTCACAAATAATCCAAACATAATTTAATTAAATAATTAATTAAATTACGGGTGTTACACAGTCTGAAGTTGGTTGATACTCGAGGCTACGCTCATTGAGATTCAACTTTAGGGATGTTTTGGTGGCAAGTCAATTGTCGTGCTAAAATAAAGCCTTCAAGAAAGATCTGTGATATGATATTCTTAGAACCCGGTTACTATTTTAGGACATGTTGAGCCAACTTAACTTCAGCGGGGAAGGGTATTTACCTATGGACTTCATGCAAGCCTTTAAACCTAAGGCTCTTGTATGACTTGTTTGTGTTTACTACTTATTCAACATGAACATAACATTATAACATCATATCATCATAAAATCATATCATCATAACATAACATTTTCACTAATCATTTCAAGGACCTAGAGATTTACCTTTGTTCCTTGTTGTAGGTTATGGCCTCTTCTCGCAGAAATACTATCCAAATCAACTTCGTAAGGGTACCTTTCAAGCTTAAGGAGTTGGTCTCAAAGGTTCCTGAAAAATTTCAATTCACTAAGAGGCATGGTTATCTACTCAGTTTGGTTACCTCAGGTTTTGAAGAAGACATGATGAGTGTTATGTTCCAGTTCTTTGATCCTAAGCATCATTGTTTTGCCTTCCTAGATTATCAGTTGGTACCCACAATGGAAGTGTTTTCTAACCTACTTGGAGTACCTATTCTTTATCAAACACCCTTCACCGGTTTAGAGAAAGTTCCAAAACCTGAAGTTATTACAGGAGTCTTACATCTGAAGCGGTCATACATTATGTTTAATCGGGATACAAGAAGTGGAGTTAAAGGTCTTCTTGCTAAATTTCTAATAGAGAAGGCTCAGTTATTTCTAAATGCTATGAGTTTACATGCTTTTGAGGAAATCTTGGCTCTGTTTATCTATGGTTTGGTACTATTCCCTAATATAGACCAACTCATAGATGTGAAGGCCATCAAAATATTTCTTGCTCATAATCCTGCGCCTACTTTGTTTGGAGATATTTTGCACTCTCTTCACACTCGTACTATGAGAGAGCAAGGGACTCTCATGTGTTGCATACCTTTATTATCCAGGTGGTTTATTTCGCACCTTCCTCGATCAGTAATGGAAAATGAACAAGGTTTGAAGTGGTCTCGAAGGATGATGTCACTCTCTCATTCATATATCTATTGGTGTTCCCGATCTCGGGATGACATCATTATTATTGACCGCTATGGGGAATTCCCTAATATGCCACTCCTTGGAATAAGGGGAGGTATTAATTACAACCCTTCTCTAGCTCTACGTTAATTTGGTTATGCTCGAAGAGACGCTTCTCATGATATGCTTATTCAAGGTATTGTATTCGATTACAAGAACAATCCTCAAGGTTACCATCAAAATTTTATACGTGTTTGAGGCATGGTGAATAAGATTGATAGCAATACTTTGGGACAAAAAAACTCCACCCTTTGGAGCCCTACCTCAGATGGGTGCGATCTCGTGCTCAAAATCTTATAATGCCATATCCTGCTATCCTACCAGGAATTGTGGAGCCTGTTATTGAAGGAGATAATCCTCATACCATTTTTCATCCAGGTATTCCTACTAACCTTCAAGAGCTACAGAAGTCTTGGATTCAATTGAAAGAAGAAAGGGACACCTTTGAGACTCAGTTCTATGCTAGTGACAAGAAAATGTTGTAGCTAATAAAACGACTTCATGAAGAGAAGAGCCTTAATGCATATGTCAACATAAAGAGGAAGCGTCCATGGGAGACTTGAGTCTTAGGTCTTAGGAGTTCATAATTTTTTCCTTGTAACCCTTTTTGTTTTCAGTGTAAGCCTAAAATGTAGTTATAATTTGAACCTACTAATAAGAGTCTTTGTTTATGTTCCTTTTGATTAGCAAATTTAAATCCCACGAGGTCCTTGAAAACATTCCATATGCATCTATATGCAATACATATCATTGCATAACAGGTTTCAAAGACAGGTTTCTCATCTTCCTGTTGTTTATTTCAGCAAAAATGGCTCTCGCATAGACAGTCAAAGATCTCCAGGCTCAGAATGCTCAGTTCCAAGAGATGTTCCTAAGCTTACCCAAGGGGCAAGAAGAATTGAAGGCATTCATCACCAACGAGAAGAAGAAGAAAACAAAGAAACCAACTGACATCCTTAACATGGGGAGAAATTACATAGGTCCAGTCAAGCGAGCTCAAGATCTTGATATCCCATTGGACGAAGATGACAACTGGGATGAAGATGGTAAAAGTGTTAAAACTGAAAAAAGCAATCATGGTTCTAACAAATGTTCTGATGAAGAGGATTATTTGGATGAACAATATCCCCCTGCTGGTGAGAAGTATAAGCTGTTATAAGAGCATCTGAAAGCTATGGAGATCCAAAAGGTGCTTGGCTTGAACTTTGAATAATTAGGTTTAGTCTCAGGAGTCGTCATTCCTCCTAAGTTCAAAACTCATACCTTTGCTAAGTATGATGACATTTCTTGCCCAAAGCTGCATTTGAGATCATATGTTCGGAAAATTCAACCACACACTTCTAACAAGAAATTATGCTTGCATTTCTTTTGAGAGAGTCTTTCTTGAACATAATTGGAATGGTATTGTCAACTCAAAAGTACCAATGTCTATACTTGAGAAGATTTGTCTACAGCTTTCTATAGACAGTATCAGTATAATTCTGATTTGGCATCAACCCGCATGCAACTACAGAGTATGTCCATGGATTCCGAAGAAGGCTTTAAAGAGTACACATAGAAACGAAAAGATCTTACAGGCATAGTTCAACTTCCTTTGGCTGATAGGGAATTGGTTGACATGTTCATGAGTATGCTAATAGGTCCTTTCTGTAATCACCTACTTGGAAGTTCTTCAACCAGTTTCATTGAACTGATATTGACAGGGGAACATGTTGAGAATGGAATCAGAAGTGGTAAAATTCAGGTGGCTACATCTTCGAATACTGCAATGGTAAGAAAGAATCCAATGTTGTGTACATCCAGAAGGATGGTAATAAGAGTGACCGCAACCAATTTGTGGGGGCAGTTCTGATCTCTAATCCTGCTCCAGTACAACAACAACAACAAAATAATCAATGTAGGCAAGTCGCACCCAGGATATAGTTCATAAAAATCAACATGTTGTTGTCTGAAGCATTAAAACACATGTTGAAGGAATAGTTGATTACATTGAAGGATCCTCCTCAGTATCCCAATACTTCTTCTCCCAGTTACAATCCCAATGCAAGGTGTGCATATCACTCCAACAGTCCTGGACATGACACTAACGGTTGTTGGGCTCTGAAAAATAAGATTCAAGATATGATTGACTCTAAGGAGATTAAATTTGATCCTTCTGAGACTCCTAATGTGATCACTACACCTATTCCTAATTATGACAAAGGCCTTAATGCTATTGATGATGTTTCTTATGTTTCTAATGTGAGTGACTTGACTACTCCTCTGATGATTGTTAAGAAGAAGTTGTTGGAAGCCAAATTATTTCTAGGTTGCATTGAAAACTACTATTATTGTGCGTCCCAATCCAATGGTTGTGTACTGCTGAAAGAAGGTATTCAGCGTTTGATGGATGACTGTGTAATTCTATATGAGAAGACTCCTTCTGAGGAGAGCCTTTGTAAAAGTATGTCTCAAGGCATGAAGCTTGAAGACATGTCCGTGATTACAATTTTTGGTACTTCTGTAAGGATCACTTTTAAGGGTCCTATGAAGATTAATGTCGAGCCTAGGGTTACTCCTCTGATCATTTTCTCACCTGGGATAATTCCATATTCCTCTGACAAGGTTCTCCCTTGGAATTATGGAGCTGGTGTCTACTACCATGGCGTCAAGCAAGAACCATTGGTTGTCAAAAATGAAAATATTGAAGTTACTGATCCCAATGTTGGAAATATTGTTGGGACTAGTAAGGTTACCAGAAGAGGAAGAGTTTTCTCCCAGATATCTCTCCAAAGGTCGTTACTACACTAGTTCGTATCACGACTACTGAATCAACTACTGAGACTCGAGGCAAAGAATAGATGACTGAGCCTGCCCAAACTGAGGCACCGTAAGAGGTTACTGTTGAAGATACCTCCAAGCAAGAGATGGAAGAGGTATTGAAAATTATTTGAAAGAGTGACTATAAGACTGTTGAACAGTTAGGGAAGACCCCCTTCAAAATATATATGTTATCTCTGTTGTTGTGCTCTGAAGCCCATGCTCAGGCTTTGCTAAAGTTTCTAAAATTTTCTCATGTACCGCAGGAAATCTCTGTTGATCAGTTCAAAAATTGTGTTGCTAGCCTGACAATTGATAATGGGCAAGGATTTTCTGACGTTAATTTAACTCCTGTAGGAAGGAACCATAATAAGGCCATGCATGTCTCTATTGAGTGTAAGGGGCACTAACTTATCTCATGTGTTGGTGGACACAGGTTCCTCATTGAATGTATTGCCAAAAGTTGTTTTAGACAAACTTGACTATGAAGGGGTTATGCTAACACCCAGTGATGTTGTGGTGAGAGCTTTTGATGGTTCAAAGAGAATGGTGCATGGAGAGGTTGATCTTCCAATAAAAGTAGGTTCCCAGGTCTTCGACTCTATTTTCTATATGATGGACACTTGTCCAGCCTATTCCTATTTGCTTGGACTCTGTTGGATTCATGGGGAAGACACTGTTTACTTTTACTTTACACTAAAAGTTGAAGTATCCCGTGAAAGGAAAAATCATTACAGTTTGTGGCAAAGAAGAATACATGGTGAGTCACTTGAAATCCTTCAAGTATATTTAGATGGATGGTGAATTTCTTGAGACTCCTTGCCAGACCTTTAAAGTTATTCCTCAGACAATCCATGTTGCTAAAGATGCTCCTACTAATCCTAAGGTTACCAGGATTCCACCAAGAATGGATTCTCTGAAAGACGCTAAGGCAGTGGTAGAAGAAGGTGGTGGCACAATTTTGGGTCATCTTCCCGACATTCCTTACAAGTACGAAAAATTTGGCTTGAGTTTCACCTTACAGGCTCAGATGGTTGTCCTTCGTGCTCGTGCTAATTATGGGAGACCTCTATTTTGCATCAACAACAATGGAAGTCACAAAAATCAAGTCAACACCGTGGAAGACGCTGATAGTGACTGTGACATAAACAATTGGATTTTCCCTACTACTGGAAATGGGCTCAACAATTGGAAGGATGAAGACTTTATACCTATCTCCTATAGTCAGGAGTAAATTTTATTTTTTATTTTCTTACTTTCAAGTTTTTAGTTATGTAATTTGAACAATAACTTTAAGCCTTGTGCCTTACGCGGGGCACAATGGTCCATTTGTTAGGGTTGTCATTTTTCATCCATATATTTTAATTTAATAAACCATTGGACGTTTGCATTCAAATTTTGCACTCTTTGTATTTATTTTACTTTATTTCTTTCAAAATAGCTATGTGTTCTTACACACACCCACATAACAAATTGCAGATCCACATCCACTTTGGGTCCCATTGAAAACAATTATGCTATTGCCAATTATGACTTCGAAAATCCAATCTACCAAGCCGAGGACAAAGGTGAGGAAGATTGTGAAGTACCTGGAGAGCTTGCTAGACTGTTAGAGCAGGAAGAAAGAGCCATACAACGGCATGAAGAGCCAATCGAGGTTGTGAACTTGGGTACTGAAGAGGACAAGAAAAAAATCAAGATAGGTGCCAACCTAGAAGACAATGTCAAAAAGAGATTAATTCAGATGTTACGTGACTATGTTGAGATCTTTTCTTGGTCTTATGAAGACATGCCAGAGCTTGATACTGACATTATGATTCATTATCTATCAATGAAGGAAGGTTGTCCTCCTATAAAGCAGAAGGTTCGTCGTATGGATCCCGAGATGTCTGAAAAGATTAAAGCTGATGTCATGAAGTAGTTCAATGCAGGTTTCTAAGCTGTTATATCCTATCCCCAGTGGTTTGCAAATGTGGTGTCGGTACCTAAGAAGGATGGTAAGGTGCATATATGTATATACTACAGGGATTTGAATAGGGCAAACCCCAAAGATGACTTTCTGCTTCCACATATTGATGTTCTGGTTGACAACACCACTCAACACAAAGTATTTTCCTTCATGGATGATTTCTCTGGTTATAATCAAATCAAGATGGCACCTGAAGACATTGAGAAGACTACTTTTGTCACATAGTGGGGCACTTTCTTTTACAAAGTTATGCCTTTTGGTTTGAAGAACACTGATGCAATATATCAGCATGCTATGGTAGCTTTGTTCCATGATATGATCCATCATAATATAAAGGTTTACGTTGATGACATGATAACCAGGTCTCGGACTGAAGAAGAACATCTCGACCACCTACACAAGCTCTTTGAGAGATTGAAGAAGTACAAGTTGAGGTTGAATCCAAAAAAGTGTACCTTTGGGGTAAGATTCGGTAAACTCCTAGGTTTCTTCATCAGTGGTAAAGGTATTAAAATTAATCTTGCCAAAGTTAAAGCCATTCAAGAAATTCCAACTCCCCGTACTGAGAAAGAAGTCAGAAGTTTCTTGGGACGATTGAACTACATTGCCAGATTTATTTCCCATTTGACTGCTACTTGTGAGCCAATCTTCAAGTTACAGAAGAAAGATCAAATAGTGGAGTGGAACGATGATTGTCAATTAGCCTTTGACAAAATCAAGGAGTACTTCCAAGAACCTCAATTTCTGATTCCATCGATTGAAGGAAGACCTCTGATCATGTACTTGACAGTATTAGAGAACTCAATGGGGTGTGTATCGGAGCAACATGTCGAGTCTGGTAGAAAAGAGCATGCAATATACTATCTTAGCAAAAAGTTTACCGACTATGAAACAAGATACTCACTGATCGAGAAAACTTGTTGTGCTTTGGCATGGGCTGCTCGTCGACTAAGATAGTATATGTTGACTCATACTAATTTGTTGATCTCTAAGATGGATCCAATAAAATACATATTCGAGAAACCCACTCTTTCCGAAAGAATATCATGATGGTAAATGGTCTTGATAGAATATGACATTCAGTACACTACTCAGAAGGCAATCAAAGGAAGTGTATTGGAAGATCATTTGGCTCATCAAGCTGTAGATGATTATCAGTCTATAAATTTTGAGTTCCCAGATGAGAATATCATGTTAGTTACTGATTATGAAGAACCTGGACCATATGAAGGACCTGAACCGGCATTTCAATGGACAATGGTTTTTGATGGAACTTCCAACGCGCTTGGTAATGAAATTGGTGTTGTGATTTTCTCTCCCAAGGGTTTCCATACACCCTTCACCGCCAGATTGGGTTTTGATTGTACCAACAATATGGTCGAGTACGAAGCATGCATCATGGGTATCAAAGTTGTCATCAATATGAGAATTTAATTCTTGAATGTATATGGGGACTCAGCCCTAGTGATCAGTCAGGTTAAGGGAGAATGGGACACGAAGCATCCAAATCTTATTCCTTATCAAGAGCATGTGTTGACATTAATTTCTTACTTCAAAGAAATCACTTTTAAACACATTCCACAAGAAGAGAATCAATTGGAAGATGCACTAGCTACCATGTCATCTATTTTCAAAGTCAGGTGGGATGATGAAGCTCCTCGTATTACTATTGAGAGACTAGACGAACTGGAGCATTGCTACGAAGTTGATACTGAATGTTATGGCTCGGTTCATTAAGTATAACCTTATATGTCGGCATGGCATCCCTGAAAGGATCATCATAGACAATGGTACCGATCTTAACAATACTATGATCATGGAACTCTACATGCAATTCAAGATTAAGCATCACAATTCTTCTCCGTACCAACCAAAGATGAATGGCATAATGGAAGCCGCCAACAAGAATATCCAGAAGATCTTGCAGAAGATGACAGTGACATACAAATATTGGCATGAGATTATACCATTTTCTCTTCATGGTTACCTCAATTCATTACGTACATCAAATGGAGCAACCTCGTTCTCTCTCGTCTACGGTATGGAGGTTGTCTTACCTGTTGAAATCCAGATTCCTTCCCTAAGGATTATGAAACATGCAGATTTAGATGAAGACGAATGGATTCATACTCGACTTCACCAGATAAATTTGATTGATGAAAAAAGGTTTGCAGTTGTTTTTCATGGTCAGATGTATCAGAAACGCATGATCAAGGCCTTTAATAAGAAAGTCAAACATCAGGTGTACCAGGATGGTGATTTGGTAATAAAGCGCATCATCCTACCGCAAGGTGATCCTAGGGGCAAATGGACTCCCATATACGAAGGGCCATTTGTGATCAAAAAGATATTTTTTGGCGGTGCTATGATACTTACCACCATGGACGGTGAAGATTTTCCGAACCCTGTGAACACAAACATAGTCAAAAAATACTACACATAAAAGAGATCTGCTAGGTTGACAGGAATAGAGAAAAATAAGGGCATCCCGGTGAACCAAAGGGTTTGGGCAAAAATTAGGGATTTATATATATAAAAATTTGTACATCCGGCAAGTCGAAAACCTGAAAAGGCGACTTGGGCAAAAAAGGATATCCTGAGGGACTGAAAACCCGAAAGGGCGGTCCAGGCAAAAGTTAGGGATTAAAGCGTACGACTATGTCCCATTTGATCACCCATCTACTTACATCCAGATTTATTACCAGCGTCAATTTCAAACGGTACAGATCAATTCAATCATCTTCTTGCAACAACAAGTGATGAGATACTTGACGACATAAGGGAAATAATAGAGTTGAAACTCGATGGGATCATTTCCACATAATTGTTTTACTTTGTTAATCACTTTGTACCCCTTTTTCAATTTTTACGATGATTTCCTCTTACTAGGATATATTCACAAGCTCATCCCCAATAGAGATATATTCCCCAACAAGTCTAATATACCCTCAGACAGAAATTAGGGCATCCTCCAACAGTTCACCTCCATATCCCTAATGGATAGCTTGACATAATCATCTTCCCTAATAGGTCCCCTAGCAGATAAGGAAGTTTGATCATTTCCCCAGCATACAATGGAAACTTCCTCAACGCAGCCTATGAATTTCCAATCCCCATCAGAGATTATTTCCTCATTGAAGTCTATATGATTTAATTCCCCAACAAAGTTTATTTCTCTAATACTGCAAATTCTCCGACAGGATTCTCTTCTCCATCCAAATTTCATTCAACGTTGTCCTCCCGAAAAGAGCTGATACCCATATCTGAAACCTGGTCAGATAGCACATCAGAGGAATATCCATCTCTTTTATCCCCAGTCAGGGTACATAAGAATCAAATCCTTTAATAAAAAAGAACGACGAACGACCGACTCTCCTTGAATGCTTTTATCCCCAAGCAAAAGTCGAACATCCCTAGAGGAGTGTCCTAAGACAGAAATCAAAAATCTCCAGTAAAGTCGTTCTAAACAAAAATTGAAGAATTACTTTCTTCATCCCCAGTAAAAACATGTATTTATTTTCTGCATCTAGACGTTGTTACAAGAAGCTACTGATACGCTCCAACGATATATTGCATCCATAAATCATTTAAAAAATATCATAACATATGCATACAAAACGCATATAATATTCTCATTTATTTTGAGAGCATCATTAAAAAGTACATTTCACGCATCATGACATTGCATAAAACTAACTTTGTCTTTTCAGGTTAGTTCCTGAACAGATAGACTCTCTTCAAATACAACCAGTCGAAGATTCACTCTAGATTCTCTTCTAGATACAAGTCAGATACGATCGAGATATAGATTCATTATGATACTCATTCCAGTACATATTCTAGATACATTTCAAATACGATCGAGATATAGATTAATTCTGATACTCATTCCAGTACATCTTCTATATACAGTTCAGATACGATCGAGATATAGATTCATTCTGATGCTCATTCCAGTACATCTTCTAGACACAATCCAAATACGATCGAGATATAGATTCATTCTAATACACATTCTAGTATATCTTCTTGATACATTTCAGATATGATCGAGATATAGATTCATTCTGATACTCATTCCAGTACATCTTCTAGATACAGTTCAGATATGATTGAGATATAGATTCATTCTGATACTCATTCCAGTATATTCTCCAGATACAGTTCAAATGCGATCAAAATATAGATTTCATTCTGATACTCATTCCAATACGTCTTTTGGGTATAGTTTAGATATGATCATAGATTTCTTCTGATACTCATTCCAATACATTGTTCAGATATAGTTGGGCAAATACTTATTTTGATCCATCTATAGATACAGTTGGGCATAGACTCATTTTAGTACATTTTTCAGATATAGTAGGGAAAAGACTCATTCAGATCCACTTTTGGATATAGTCGGGCGTATACTCATTCCAATACATTGTTCAGATAAAGATGGGCATAGAATCATTCCAATACATTGTTCAGATACAGTCGGCCGAAGACTCATTTTGATCCTCTTATAGATACAATCAAGAAATAGACTCATTCTAGAACATTATTCAGAAACAATCGAGAAATAAGATTCATTCTGACACTCCTCAGCACGTCTGCTATATACAGTCGGACACTGACTCATTCTAGTATACTTTTTCAGATACAGTCGGGCATAGACTCATTATGATACTCCTATCAACATTTACTTCAGATGGTGTAATACGGTGGAAAAATTGACTTGTTTTAGGTTTTATCGCAATTTTGCGGATATCAAGATTCGCCAACAACGTTTCTTTTATCCAAAAGGAAAGGGTTAAAAGAACAGGAAAGACCTTCGAGATTTTCTTGAGTTAGGGGGTAGGTTATGAAAAGGGAAGGAGTTAGCACCCTTTTCATCCGTAGTTATCTACGGGCTCTTAATTGCTTAACTCACTTTGTTTGAAAATGCTTTTGTGTATGTGTTTGAAACTATTTTGAAAATGCCTAAGTTCAGCAAACATTGTAATGATTCTCGTATCAGTTGAGAATGCATACAAAGTGTTTGTTTTGAAAATATTTCAGAGAAAAATGTTTGTGTGAAAAGATATTTTTTGTGAGCAAGCGATTACGAGCTATCTACCTACTCAAAGATATTTCATTTTATTTTCCTCCTCCTTAGATAGTGCTACCCAAACATTAGTTAGTAGGAAGCCTTATCGTTGGATGTGAAGGGACAAGAGCGGATCATCATACAATCATAAAGGCATCTTGTAGGGCGCTTTAGCAATTTTATCGTAAGGGACTAAGATCATTTACCGAAGGCAGCATCAAAGGGTCATCGAGGTACTATGATCTTTTGTATTGGAGGGACTTTGCTAAATCGTCCCCATGTTCGAGGGACATAATTGTTTAATCGAAAGGCAACAAGTGGGGTCACCCTAGAGGTGAGTGTGTGAATAGTATGTTGAATTCAGTTATTTAATCTTGGATTTAGGGTTATCTAACGTTTCATTTTAGATCTTACCATGCAAACCCTAATTAATAGAAGTTATAAGGAAATCAATAAAGGAAGAAATTAAAATTCCAACGCTATTACAAAGCTTCGGGGAAGGGGTACAAAACCACAAAAATTGGGGGGAAATAGAAAGCAAATAAAACCCTAGTTAAAGTATTACATTCTGTAGCAATTACATAATAGGAAAAACTAATGCGAAAATAATAAAGCGCGCGAAACTGTAAAATAAGAGGAAAGTTGTTTGATGAAAAAGACTTGATGATTAACCTAAAGTCTAATTAATTTTAATGAATTAAACAAACTAATTAAGTAATTAAATTAAACAAACCCTAAAGTGTAGGTTGATTTTAATTAATCGAAAAAGGTTAGGTAATTAAATTAATCAAAACTAATTAATTTAATAAATAAAAATCAAAATTATTTTATGAGAAAGAAACTAAACCTAATTTGTTTTAATGTTGATTAAAAAAATTAGGGGTTATTAAAGAAAATTAGGGTTAAGAAAAAGAAAATAAGGTTAGTAGAAAATAGAGAAAAAAGAATGTTGAGGTGGGTGTTGAATCCACGTTCCCTGCATCTCAGCGTGCATGCTCACCACTAGGCCAAACGCGCGTCTGTGCTAGGACACATGTTTGACATATTTCATCATCAACCTGCTAACCATAATAAATATTAGAGGAACAAGTGTCAAAAGGCTGGGTCGAACCCAGGCCCTTCAGTACCAATGCCTTATCGCGCGTGCTCTTGCCACTGGGGTGGCTATTTCATTTGTGCATATAATTAATCAAAATAAAAATAATATATAACCAAATGCATTGGCCGGAGAAGCGTCGGAGCCCTAGCTCTGGTCGTCTTCTCTAATGACTCTCTTTTATTCAATCTGCAAAATAAACAATGTTAGTAATAAAAAACATCCTACCCCCACCCTAAATCGAGGGCTGCAAATCCAATGGTAATGTTATTTTGATCTAATAGTCCATGGTTTGGCCGCTATAATGTAAAGGATACCGATCTGAGAAAACATTGCATCCTATAGTTTTGACTGCATGAGATCATAATAATGATCCAAACCTGTTCAGAGACATCTCAGGAGTGCATTAGTAACATTAATATGGCATAGAACTAACCAAAAATTACAAAATGAAATTAACAAAATTTATGAAATCGAAGATGCACGTATGGTGTTCTCATGAGCTCTTGAACATCAAAATTGACCCAGCCTTACTCTATATGGTGGCTAGGAGTGAATGGGATAGTTGTTTTATAGTGAGAGGGGTTTAAAAATAAGGTTTCAAGACTTTAGGGTTCTTGGAAAATTTGGAAAATTTGGAAAAATATTGGACAAGTTTTTGAGGAAAGGATTAGTTTTCTTGTTCTTATCTTGATGCATAAATATATAGAGAATTTTTAGGGCAAAAACAAATGGGCTTGGAATCTGGTACAAAAAGATATGATTTTATCTTATTTATTTTATATTATTAATTAATTAAATAAAAAATGATAAAATTAATAAAATTAATAAAAATAAAACAAGGCCAAAGGGTGTATGAATTAATTATGAGGTATATTAAGAGTATAACACACGTTTGGACCTCAAAACCATGGCTCAATAGTCCAAAATATCAAGCTTGCTCAATTTAAACTTCATGCATTTGCTCAACATTTCCCAACTTGCAATGCTCATAACTCACTCAATTATTATCTTTTGAAGGTGATCTTTTTCTTTTTAGAAAGCTCAAGATGTCCTCTACAACCTCTATGTTGATAATTTTTTTCTTTTGAAGACTTTATCTTAATGTAAGTTGCCTTGACAAATAGTGTCATTTTGTTGACTTTTGAAATGACCTGTATTGTATCAGCTTATATCTCTCAAATTATGCATTTTTTGGACTTGAGCATAGTGATACAAAGTTTTAGATAATCTAATTCCCTTCAAAATTGGATTTTGTTAGGGAAAAGCTGATGAAGCATGTGAAAGTTATGCTTGCTCAAAGTTCAGTTGACTTCTTCTTAAGAAAAGCCTAATTTGTCAACTTTTGACTTTTGATGATTTGAGGGCTTTTCTTGAGGAATCATGATCAACCCTTGATTAAATGATGCATATGACTTAAATTTTTTTATGTTGACCAAAAATATTGAGTTTTGACTGTATGTTGACCATAATTGACTTTTTACCCAATATAGTTGATTTTCAGTCATCTGAGCAATTGTCTGAGAAAACTTGTGATGCAAGAGTTGAAACTTGACATGAGTAATCTTGAAGACCTATGGAGAACCATGAAAAAAACTTGAGGACTTGAGAACCCAATATTCCTTGTGAAACACAAAACCCTAATTATGGACTCATTACTTAGGAGGAGAATTTGTCTGATCAATTCTTGAGCCAACTTGAGCAAAGGAGGATCTCATGAGAATAACTTGATGGAAAATGGGAGGGAAAATTTCGGGGTAGAACCACTTCCCATGTTTAATATTATTAATCTTGAAGAGTTAGATTGGCATGTCCTTCATTCGTGATGTGAAGGTAGAAGAGGATTGAACACTTAAGTGCCTAGAAATTTGCACTCGCATGTGCACGAAGTAACACTATTAGTTAATTATACCGGGAATGGGCTTAAAGATGTCATTTGGAGAGGTGACGAAGAGTCGTCAGAGATGGGCTTATAGATGCCATCCAGAGTAACTGTTGATAGTAAGTCTACGCCTGACTTTATCTTTAGAAGATGTATTTGGAATGAGTCTACGTCTGACTTTGTCCAAAGGAATACCAGAATAAATCTACACTTGATTTTATCCGAATGATATACTAGAATGAGTCTACGCTCGACTTTGTCTAGAAGATACGTTTGGAACGAGTTTATGTCCGACCTTGTCCAAAAAGAATATTATAATAAATGTACGCTTGATTTTATCCGAACTAGAAGATGTCTACACCCGACTTCAACTAGAAGAGGTACCGGAAAGAGTCTACGCCTGACTTTTCCAAAGGAGTATCAGAAGGAAATCTACGTCTGATTTCATCTGAACTAGAAGATGTCTACGCCCGAATATAACTAGAAGAGGTACCTAAAAGAGTCTATGCCTGACTTTTTCTAAAGAGAGTATCAGAAGGAAATCTACGCATGATTTCATCTAAACGATGCACTAGAAGATGTCTGTGTCTGACTTCAACTAGAAGAGGTACCAAAAAGAGTCTACACCTGACTTTTTCCAAAAAAGAGTATCATAAGGAAATCTACGCGTGACTTCATCTAAATGATGCACAAAAAGATGTCTATGCCTGACTTCATCTAGAAGAGATATCTTTCAGAATGACCTTCTGGGGAAAATGTTTAAGTAGATACTTGTTAGATTTAATCTCTGAGGGAAATACTTGTCTGTTTGCAAACTTAACCTGAAAAGACAAAGTTAGTTTTATGAAACGCCGTGATGTATGTGATGCGTTACGTAGTGATGCACTCAAAATAAATATGAACATGCTAATGCGTTTCGTATGCATATGCTATGATAAATGTTGTATGAATGTGAGATATCGTTGAAGTGTATCGGTAGATTTGTATAACATTCTTGACTGGGAAAATAAATCGCAGACTGTTGCTGGGGATAACGATTAGAAATCTTCGATCAGCTGGGGATTCCTGCTTGATGTTTGAGGAAACCTCGCCAGGGAATGTTGATTTCTGTTTGGGGAAAAGAGCTCAAAAAGATTGTTTGTTCATCGCTCTACTGGGGAGTTTAATTCTTATATACCCAGACAAGGGATAAAAGAGATGGATAACCTTCTGAGGGGATCTCTGACCGAGTTTTTGATATGGATGCCGACTCGTCTGGGGAGGATAAGATTAACTGATATCTGGTCCGATTTTTAGGTTTCATAGCAACTCTCTAGGGATAGTGGTCTGAGGTATCCTTTAATGGAGAGAGAAGTTTTGCTGGTGATTTACAGTAGTCATAGGGATAGACTTAAACTGGGGAGACTGAATTCCACTGGGGAAATAAACCCTGTTGGGGAAGTAAACCCTATTGGGAAAGTAAACCCTGTTGGGGAAATAAACCATGGTGGGGAAATAAACCTTGTTGAGAAATACTCTGTTGAGGAAATGAGCTCTGCTGGAGAAGAGAAATCTGCAGGGGATTCACAGTGTTGGAGAAATAAACTCAGTTGGGGAAGAGATTTTCGGTGAACTGTGCTGGTGGCATATCTCTGACGAAGGTTAGGACTCTAGGTTGGCGACATTGTCGGGGAAAAGATTATACTCCTTTATCTGCTAGGGGGATCTGTCGGTGAGTATGATTAGAGTATTTCAAGCTTGCAAGGAATATGTCTTTGAAGATGAGCTTGTGAGTCTGATTCTGTGGGGGATCATCTTATGGAACTGCTCTGTGAGGCAACTTTACTGGAGATTACTCTGTGGGGATTTATGGACGGCTCGAACATTATCCCACCTCCTACAGTCTTGAGTAAATACTTATTCATGTTTTTTATGCACATATTTGTTAACAGTAATCATGTTCATGTGTATATGTTCATTCAATTTAATCATTGGACGTTTTTGCAAACAAAATAGAAAAAGTAAAATAAAATTTGAACTTTGAAATTGTGTGTATATTGATAGCTTGTCCATAAATAGACGATTGTTGTACAAAGAGACAAGAGTCCTAGTAAGAGGAAATCATCGTGAAAAATGAAGAGAGTACAAAGTGAAAACAAAGTATATAGCTATGTGTAAATGATCTCGTCGGGTTCCAACTCCGCTATTGCCCCTATGTCTACGAGCATATCATCCCTCGCTTGACGGAAGAAGTTGATTGAATTGATTGTACCATTCGAACTTGACGTTGGTAATAAAGTTGTAAGTGATCCGACGTGACATAGTTGTATGCTATAATCCCTAATTTTTGCCTGGACCGCTCTTTCGGGTATTTAACCCACTGGGATACCCTTTTTTGCCAAGGCCGCCTTTTCAGGTTTTCGACTTGCCGGATGTATAATTTTTTTATATATATCCCTAATTTTTTCCTGAACCCTTTTGGTTCATCGGGATGCCCTTATTTTTTCCTAGGCCAGTCAACCTAGCGGGTCGTTTTCATTCGTAATATCTTTTAACTATGTTCGCGTTCATAGGGTGTGGGAGATCTTTATTGTCCATGGTGGTAAGTATCATTGCACCTACCTAAAATACCTTATTGATTACAAATGGCCCTTCATAGGTAGGAGTGAGTTTTCCCCTGGGGTCTCCCTACGGTAGGATGATGCCCGTTATTACCAAGTCATAAACCTGATATACTGGATGCTTGATTTTCTTATTGAAAGCTTTAATCATACGCTTCTGATACATCTGACTGTGACAGAAAGCCGCAAGCCTCTTCTCGTCAATCAAATTTAACTGATCCAGCCTAGTCTGAATCCATTCGTCTTCATCTAAGTCTGCATCTTTCATAATTCTTAGAGAAGGAATATGTACTTCGACATGTAGGAAAACTTCCATATCGTAGAATAGAGAGAACGTGGTTTCCCCAGTTGATGTCTGAGCTGAAGTGCGATAACCATGAAGAGAAAATGGTAACATCTCGTGCCAGTCTTTGCAGGTCACAACCATTTTCTATATGATCTTCTTAATGTTCTTATTGGTGGCTTCCACTGCACCATTCATCTTCAGTCGATACGGAGAAGAATTTTGGTGCTTTATCTTGAACTACGTGTAGAGTTCAGTGATCTTACTGTTGTTCAAATTAGTACCATTGTCTGTGATAATCCATTCGGGGATGCCATACTGATAGATAAGGTTATGCTTAATGAAACATGAAACCACATTCTTAGTAACAGAGTCAAACGAGGCTTCTTCCACCCACTTTGTGAAGTAATCAATGGAGATGAGGATGAAGCGATGCTCGTTAGGAGAAATAGGTTTGATCTCTCCAATCATATTGATACCCCACATTGCAAGTGGTCAAGGAGAAGTCAATACATTCAGAGGTATTGGAGGCACGCGTACTTTGTTAGCATAGATCTGGCACTTGTGACAAGTTCTTGAGTGGTGATGGCAGTCAGTTTCCATAGTCGACCAATATTAACCCGCTCTCAAAATTTTCTTAGCCGTAGTGCGTCCACTTGAATGAGTACCAAAAATACCTTCGTGCATATCTTCCATAATCTTCTCCTCCTCTTGTCCATACAATGAAGCATAGTCGAATCATGGTTGCGCTTGTACATGATTTCGTTGCTCAGGAAGAACTTAGATGAGAACCTCCATAGGTATTTCTTGTCATTGGTAGATGCTCCTTCAGGATACTCTTGAGCCTCGAGATATCCTTTCGCTTCATGAAACCAAAGCTTCTCTTCTACTCCGTCAGTGTCAACTTCATAGCAATGTGCAGGTTCGTCTAGCCTTTCAATGGTAATTTTGGGAGCCTCGTTGTCCCATCTAACTTTAAACATAAACGACATGGTTGCTAAAGCATTGGCCAACTGATTCTCTTCTCGTGGGATATGCTCAAAAGTGATCTCCTCGAAGTACGAAATTAAGGTCAACACATGCTCTCGGCACTGAATGAGATTCGGATGCTTAGTATCCCATTCTCTCTTAATCTGGTTGATTACCAGGGCTGAGTCTCCGCATACGTTCAAGAACTTGATTCTCAGGTCAATAGAAGCTTTAATAGCCATGATGCATGCTTCATATTCAGCCATATTGTTGGTACAGTCAAAGCATAATCTGGAGGTAAAGGGTGTATGGTAACCCTAAGGAGAGATAATTACAACACCAATTTTGTTTCCAAGTGCGTTAGAAGCTCCGTTGAAAACCATAGTCCATTGGGATCCAAGATCAGGTCCTTCATATGGTCCAGGTTCTTCACAATCTGTAACTAGCATAATGTTCTCATCCGGGAATTTGAAGTTCATAGATTGAGAGTCGTCTACAGCTTGATGCGCCAAATGATCTGCCAATACACTTCCTTTGATTTCCTTCTGAGTGGTGTACTGAATGTTGTATTCTGTTAAGACCATTTCCCATCGGGCTATCCTTCGGAGAGAGCTCGCTTCTAGAATATATATTTGATTGGATCCATTTTAGAGATCAACAAGGTAGTATGAGTCAACATATATTGTCTTAGTCGGCGAGCATCCCATGCCAAAGTGCAACAAGTTTTCTCGAGCAGTGAATATATTATTTCACAGTCGGTAAACTTTTGTCTAAGGTAGTATATTGCATTCTCTTTTCCACCAGGCTCGTCATGCTTCCCCAAAACACACCTCATTGAGTTCTCTAGCACTGTTAAATACATGATCAGAGGTCTTCCTTCAACTAGTGGCATCAAAATTGAAGGTTCTTGTAGGTACTCCTTGATTTTGTCAAATTCTATATGACAATCATCGTTTCATTTCACTACCTGATCTTTCTTCAGCAACTTAAATATTGGCTCACAAGTAGCGGTCAAATGAGAAATAAATCTGGCAATATAATTTAGTCATCCCAAGAAACCTCTGACTTCCTTCTCGGTACGGGGGACTGGCATTTCTTGAATAGCTTTGACTTTAGCGGGATTAACCTTAATTCCTTTACCTTTGACAATAAAACTTAGGAGCTTACCGAATCTCACCCCAAAGGTGCACTTGTCCGGGTTCAACCTTAGCTTATACTTCGTCAGCCTCTCAAACAACTTATGTAGATGGTCCAAATTCTCTTCTTCAGACTCTGATCTGGCTATCATATCATCGACATAGACCTCTATCTCGTGATGAATCATGTCATGAAACAAAGCTACCATAGCACGCTGATATGTTATGCCTGCATTCTTCAACCCAAAAGGCATAACCTTGTAGCAGAAAGTTCCCCATTGTGTAAGAAAGGTAGTCTTTTCTATGTCTTCAGGTGCCATCTTGATTTGATTATATCCCGAGAAACCATCCATGAAGGATAATACCTTGTGTTGAGCTATGTTGTCGACCAAAACATCAATATGTGGAAGTGGGAAGCCGTCTTTGGGGCTTGCCCTGTTCAAACCCATATAGTCTACACACATACGCACCTTGTCGTCTTTATTCGGTACCAGAACCACATTTGCAACCTATTGAGGATATGATGTCACTGCTAATAACCCTGTGTTGAATTGTTTCATAACCTCAGCCTTGATCTTCTCTAACATCTCGGCACGCATGTGACGAACCTTTTGCTTTATCGGAGCACAACCCTCTTTCATCGGCAAACGGTGAAACACAATATCGGTATCAATACCTGGCATGTCTTTGTATGACTAAGAAAATATCTCAACATATTCATGTAACATCTGTATTAACCTGTTCTTGATACTGTCCTCTAAGTTAGCACCTATCTTGACCTCTTTTCCGTCAGTTTTAGAACCCAAGTTGATAATTTCAACTAGCTCTTCATGTGGTTGAATAGATTTCTCTTCTTGCACTAACAGTCTAGGAAGTTCTCATGGTATTTCACAATCTTCCTCACCTTTGTCCTCGGCTTGGTAGATCGGATTTTCAAAGTCATAAGTGGCAATAGAAGAATTGTTACCAGCGAGATCCATAGTGGATATGGATCTGCAATATATTGTGTGGGTTTGTGTAAGAATCCATAGTTATTTGAAAGTGATAAAAGTGAAGAGAAAGAAAGAGAGCACAAAATTTGAATGTAAAACGTTCAATTCTTTATTAAATGAAAATATGTTTATGAAATGACAACCCTTAACAAATGAACCGTTGTGCCTCGCGTAAAGCACAAGGTTTAAAGTCATTGTTCAAATACTACAAAGTCAAAACTTGAAAGAAATGAAAAACATAAATGTAGCTATTACTCCTGACTAAAGGAGATAAAGATAATGTCCTCGGCCTTCCAGTTGCTGAGCCCATTGCCAATAGTAGGAAAGATCCATTTGTCAAGGTCATAATCACCCTCAACATCTTCTATCATGTTGACCCCGTTGTTGTTGATGCGGAACGGTGATCTTCCAGCTCGAACGCGACGAACAGCCCGTTGACCCACTGTAGTGAAACCCAAACCAAACATGTCAAATTTATAGGGGATGTCAGGAAGCTGACTTTAAATAGTACAACCACCTTCTTTTAAAGTAGCTTTAGCATCTTTCAACGAAGCCATCCTGGGAAGAACCCTCGTAACTTTAGGAATGGAAGAGACATCTTCGGTAGCGGCAGGAGAGATAACTTCAAAAGTATGACAAGGAGTCTCAATGAATTCACCATCCATCTCTATATACTAGAAAAAATTCAAGTGGTTAACCATATACTCCTCTTCACTGCAGACAATAACAATCTTTCCGTTCATAGGATACTTTAATTTCTGATGTAGGGTCGAGGTGACAGCCCATGTTCCATGGATCCAGTGATACCCCACTAAACAATAGTAAGTTGGTCAAATATCCATCACATAAAAGGTAGATTCAAATATCTGCGAACCCACCTTGATCGGAAGATCCACTTCCCCGTGTAACATCCTTTTTTGATCCGTCAAAGGCTCGAACCACAATATCACTAGGTTTCAGTATGACCCATTTGTAATCAAGTCTTTCAAGAGCTCCTTTCGATAGAACATTCAATGAAGAGCCAGTATCAACCAAAACATGAGCCAAAGTAGTGCCCCTGCATTCAATGGAGACATACAGGGCCTTATTATGGTTTCTTCCCTCATGAGTTAGATCAGCATCAGAGAAACCTAATCCATTGTCAATCGCCAAGCTGGCAACATAACTTCTAAATTGGTCGGCAGAAATCTCTTGTGGCACGTGATCAGTCTTCAAAATTTCATTAAGGTCTATGAGTAAGCTTCAGAACACAGTAGCAGAGATAACATGGAGATCTTGGATGGGGTCTGCCCCAACTGTTCAACAATTTTGTAGTCACCCTTGCGGATAATCTTCAATACCTATCCTAGTTCTTGTCTAAAGGTGTCTTCAGTTGTAGCTTCCTTAGGTACCTCCGTCTGGGCAGGCTCTGTTAGTGGCTCTTTTCCTCGAGCCTCAGCAGTTGGCTCAGTAGCAGTAGCTTTAACAGGTGTAGAAATAGTCTTTAGAGATATTTACAGGGAGAAAACCCTTCCGCTTCTAGTAACTTTATTGGTCCCAGCAATATTGTTAATGCCGAAATCAACAACTTCAGTAACTTCATCTTCAATAGTCGGTAGCTCTTGTTTGACACCTTGATAGTAGACGTCAGATCCATAGTTCCAAGGAATATCTTTGTCCGAAGATATATGGGATAGGTCCAGGTGTAGTGATGACCTGAGGAGCAGTTTTCGGATTGACAGTAATTCTTACAGGACCTTTGGAGGTGATCCTGACAGGAGGGCCAGAAATTATGGATAAGTCTTGACATAGATTCTCAGCAGACAGAACCTTCTCAATCATAATTATATGATTGTCCATTAGGCGTTAAATTCCTTCCTTCAGTAACCTGCAGCCATTGGGTTGGATCGTGCAACAGTAACATTTTTCAATACACTCGGAAATAAATCGGCCTGCAGCAGATTCTTCTTGATAATTGGTATAGGAGTCACCAATTCATTTATAGTAGCAACATAAAGAATGTCATTAATTTCACTTATGTCTTTGTCACGCTTCGGCATATGCGCAATAATCACATTTGGAGTCTCCATAGGATCAAACTCAATTTCCTTGTTGTCAATCATATCCTGAATTTTGTTTTTCAGGCTCCATCAGTTGTTTTTGTCGTGCCCAAGACTGTTAGAATGATATGCGTATCTCGCGTTCGGATTATACTTAGGAGAGGAGGTGTTAGGATTCTGAGGAGGATCCCTTAGTGTAATCAGTTCCGCTTTTAGCAAATGTTGTAATGCCTGAGACACTAGCATATTAATATTGGTAAACTGCCTTCCCAGAGCGTTTGACCTACGCCTGTTTCCATGTTGTTGTTGTTGAACAGGTGCAGGATTAGAAATTAGTACCGCTCCCACAAACTGATTGCAGTCATTTTTACCACGGCCACTCTGGCCATAAATAACATTGGTTTCCTTTCTATTATTGAATGTCTTCTTTACAGCACTCGAAGACGCAGCCACTTGAATTTTTTCACTCTTAATACCACTTTCAACTTGTTCCCCAGTTAGAATCAGCTCAGTAAAACCAAACAAAGAACTCCTAATCAGATGATTAAAGAATGGATCTGTTAGAGTACCCATGAACATATCAACTAGCTCTTGGTCAGAAAAGGGAGGTTTCACTCTTCTGGCTAAGTCTCTCCACTTCTGAGCATGTTCCTTGAATCCTTCATTCGAACTCATGGTCATGTTTTGTGACTGCACACGAGTCGGTGCAAGGTTAGCATTATATTGATACTGCTTGTAAAAAGCAGCAACCAAGTCTTCCCAAGTATGGATGTTGGTTCCCTCAAGTTGATAAAACCACTCAAGTTATGTACCAGACAAACTTTCTTGAAAGAAGTGCACCCATAACTTTCTATTAGCACTGAGGGGTTAGATATTCTGAACATAAGATCGCAGATGAAGTTTTGGACAAGACACACCATCATATTTAGCAAAAATAGGGACTTTGAACTTATGAGGGATAACCACCCCCGGAATAAGGCCCAGCTCTCTTAAAATCTAATTAAGGCACTTTCTGAATTTCCATAGCCTTAAGACGGTCTTCTAGCTGCTTGTATCTATCATCAGCAGGAGGATATTATTCATCATAATAGTCTTCATCCTCAGGCATCTTAACAAAATCAAGGTTACTTCCACCTTTAGCCCTGACACTTCTACCATCCTCCTCTTGGTTGTCATCTTCATCAGAGGTGATATCAACAATTTGAAATTGTTTAGCAAGACCTTTGAATCTTCTTCCCATGTTAAAGATACCAATTGGCTTCTGAGTCTTCTTCTCTTTGGCGATAGTGCCATCATATCTTTCTGTCCTTGAGCAAGATTAAGGGGGTCTCCTAGAATTGTGCATTATGAGCTTGAAGTTCCTTAATAGTCTGTTCAAGAGCCATCTTTTACTGAAATAAACAGCAAGAACATGAGAAAAATTGTATGTGAAAACTTGTTATGTAATGATTCATGATATGCAAATGCAAGTGCAATGTTTTCAAGGATCGCCGCAGGATTTAAATTTGTTTAAACAAAAGAAAAAAATAGGAATTTTAGTAATAAACTCAAATTACAATTGCTTTCAATAAGAGGAGTTACAAAATAGCAAAAATATAAATTCAAATCTCCCATGGATGCTTCCTCTTTGTGTTGACATATGCGTTAAGGCTTTGTTCTTCGTGGAGTCATTTTGTCAGCTCCAGTACTTTCTTTTCACTAGCATAGAACTGAGATTTGAAGGTATCTCTTTCTTCCTTTAGTTGAATCTAAGACTTTTGTAGCTCTTCAAAGTCGGTAGGTATATCGGGATGGAGAATGCTATGAGAAACATCTCCTTCAACAACAGGCTCTACAATCACTGGTAAGATAGCAAGATATTGCACTCTAAGATTCTGAGCACGAGACCGCACCCATATGAGGTAAGGCTCTAGAGAAATGGAATTCTTGTGTTTTAAAGTATTTCTATCAATCTTGTTAACCGCGCCCCAAGCATGTATAAACCTTTGATGGTAGTTTTGAGGATCGTTCTCATAGTCGAACACAATACCCTGGTTGAGCATATCATGATGACCTTCCCTTCGAGCATAACCAAACTGAAGTATAGATAGAGAAGGGTTATAAGTGATACCCTCTCTTATACCAAGGAGTGGTATATTAGGGAATTCCCCACATCAATCAATAATAATGACATTTGTCTGAGGTCGAGAACCCCAATGGATATTTGCATGAGTGAGCGACATCAACCTTTGAAACCACCTCAAACCTTGTTCGTTCTTTATCACTGATCGGTGCAGGTGCGAAATAAACCACCTGGACAATAGAGGTATTCAACATATAAGAGTTCCTCGCCTTTTCATAGTATGAGTGTGGAGGGAATTCAGGACATCTCCGAGAAAATTAGGTACCAGATTATGAGTGAGAAATATCTTGATGGCACTCATGTCTATGAATTGGTCCAGATTAGGGAATAATATCAACCCATAGACCAGCAAGACCAAAGTATCCTCAAAAGCACAAAGATTCGTGGCAGCTAGAAATCTCTGAGCCTTATCTATTATAAATTAAGGAGAGAAACCCTTGACTCCATTCCTTGTTTCCCAGTTGGATATAATTTCTGGTCATTTCCGATGTAGGGCTATTACAATGTCTTCAGGTTTCAGAACTTTCTCTAGACTAGTGAAAGGTATATGATCAAGAATAGGCACTTCGACCAACCTAGAGAAATCTTCCAATGTGGGTACCAACTAATAATCTGGGAAGGTAAAACAGTGATGCTTCTGATCAAAGAATTGGAAAAGAACGTTCATCATTTCTTCCTGAAAACCAATAGTAACCAGACTGAGTAGATGACCATGTCTGTTGGTGAATTGAGAATTGTAGGGAACTTTTGAGACTAACTACTTAAGTTGAGAAGGTATCCTCATGAAGTTGATTTAGATGGTATTCCTATGACTGGAAGCCATGACCCTGCAACACAGAACAAAGATAAATCCCCTAGATCCTTGAAATGGTTAGTCATGATATGATGATGCTATGATGTTATGATGTCATGATAACATGTTCAAATATATAAATCAAACACAAGAAAAGCACATAATTCCTTACGTTCAGGCTTGCATGGGGTTTGTAGGTAAGTACCGTCTTGAAGTTTAGTTGGCTCAACCTGTCCTAGAGAAGTAACCAGGTTCTAGAGATCTCAATATCACTGATCTTTCCCACAAGTTTCGTTTAGCCTGACAACTGACTTTCCACCAAACAAAACTCGGGAGTCGAATCCCAATGAGTGTAGTATCGAGTATCAACCAACTTCGGACTGCACCAAATTCTTCCTTCTCACTACCTTCTAATGGCTAAGTTTGGTAAATTAAGGTTCTAAGGTCAGTTAGTGCTTATGACACCACACGGAAGCCTAGTATTCTCCCCAACTGACCTAAGGGATACCAGTACAAACCAATGTGTCACACTAACATAGCCATCATCTCGACCATATCAGTATACGTCGTATATTTTCCATGATCTATTACTACTTACCTAAAATGTTCCCCAGATCCGGGTATAGGATCTTTGCAAGAAATAAGCCCGAGCAAACCCCAAATTATAAAGCAATCAAATCAAACAATTAAAGCAGTTAAAAAGTGATCTAACTCTAAAGGTAACCCCACTTTTAGTTTTCCCCAGTAGAGTTTCCAGTTCTGTAATACGGTGGGAAAACTAACTTGTTTTGCATTTTATCGCAAATGTTGCGGATAGCAAGAGTCGCCAGAGAATTTTCTTATATCCAAAAGGAAAGGGTGAAAAGAATAGGAAAGACCTTCGAGATTTTCATGAGTTTTGGGGTAGTTTATGAAGAGGGAAGGTGTTATCACCATTTTCATCCATAGTTATCTACGGGCTCTTAATCTCTTAGCTTACTTTGTTTGAAAATGCTTTTGTGTATGTGTTTGAAAATGTTTTGAAAATGCCTAAGTTCAGCAAACTTTGTAATGATTCTTGTATCAGTTGAGAATGCATACAAAGTGTTTGTTTTGAAAATATTTCATAGAAAAGTGTTTGTGTGAAAAGATGTTTTTTGTAAGCAAGTGATTATGAGCTATCTACCTACTCAAATATCTTTCGTGTTATTTTCCTCCTCCTTAGATAGTGCTACCCTACCATTAGTTAGTAGGAATCCTTATCGTTGGATGTGAATGGACAAGTGCGGGTCATTGTATAGTCATAAAGGTAACTCGTAGTGTGCTTTAGCAATTTTATTGTAAGGGACTAAAATCGTTTACCGAAGGCAGCAACGAAGGGTCATCAAGAGACTACGATCTTTTGTATTAGAGGGACTTTGCTAAAGTGTCCCCATGTTCGAGGGATATGACTGTTTAATTGAAAGGCAACAAGTGGGGTCACCATAGAAGTGAGTGTGTGAAGAGTGTGTTGAATTCAGTTATTTAATCTTGGATTTAGGGTTATCTAACGTTTCATTTTAGATCTTACCATGCAAACCCTAATTAATTGCAGTTATAAGGAAAGCAATAAAGGAAGAAATTAAAAGTCTTACACTATTACAAATCTTCGGGGAAGGGGTACAAAACCACAAAAATTGGGGGGAAATAGAAAGCAAATAAAACCCTAGTTAAACTATTACATCCTGTAGCAATTACATAATAGGAAAAACTAATGCGAAAATAATAAAGCGCGTGAAACTGTAAAATAAGAGGAAAGTTGTTTGATGAAAAAGACTTGATGATTAACCTAACGTCTAATTAATTTTAATTAATTAAAAAACTAATTAAGTGATTAAATTAAACAAACCCTAAAGTCTAGGTGGATTTTAATTAATCGAAAAAGGTTAGGTAATTAAATTAATCGAAACTAATTAACTTAATAAATAAAAAATCAAAATTAATTTATGAGAAAGAAACTAAACCTAATTTGCTTTAATGTTGATTAAAAAATAATTAGGGTTTATTAAAGAAAATTAGGGTTAAGAAAAAGAAAATAAGGTAAGTAGAAAATAGAGAAAAAAGAATGTTGGGGGTGGGTGTTGAACCCACGCCCCCTGCATCTCCAGCGCGCATACTCACCACTAGGTTAGGCGTGCGCCTGTGCTAGGATACACGTTCAACATGTTTTATCATCAACCTGCAAAACATATGAAATATTAGAGAAAAAAGTGTCAAAATGTTAGATCGAACTCAGGCCCTTCAGTACCAAAGCCTTATCATGCGCGCATATAATTAATCAAAATAAATATGATATATAACCAAATGCATTGGTCGGAGAAGCGTCAGAGCCCTAGCTCTGGTCGTTTTCTTCGGTGACTCTCATTTATTCAATCTGCAAAATAAACAATGTTAGTAATCAAAAACATCCTAACCCCCTAAATTGAGGGCTGTGATTCCAATGGCAATGTTATTTTTATCTAAAAGTCCATGGTTTGGCCGCTATAACACAAAGGATACCGATCGGAGCAAATATGGCATCTTATGGTTTTACCTGCATGGGATCATGATAATTATCCAAACCTATTCAGAGACATCTCAAGAGTGCATTAGAAACATTAATTTGGCATAAAACAAAGCAAAAATTACAACATGAAATTAACAAAATTTATGAAATAGGAGATGCGTGTATGGTGTTCTCATGAGCTTTTGAACATCAAAATGGACCCATCCTTACTCTATATGGTGGCTAGGAGTGAATGAGATAGTTGTTTTGTAGTGAGAGGGGTTTGAAAATTGGGTTTCAAGACTTTAGGGTTCTTGGAAATTTTGGAAAATTTTTGGACAAGTTTGGGAGGCAAGGATTCGTGTTCTTGTTCTTGTCTTGATGCCTGAATATATATAGAATTTTAAGGGCAAAAAAAATGGGCTTGGACTCTTGTACAAAAAGATATGATTTTATCTTATTTATTTTATATTATTAATTAATTAAATCAAAAATAATTAAAACAATTAAAATAAAACAAGGCCAAAGTGGGTATGAATTAATTCTGAGATATATGAAGAGTATAAAACACGTTTGGACCTCAAAGCCATGGCCCAATAGTCCAAAATATCAAGCTTGCTCAATTTGAACTTCATGCATTTACTCAAAATTTCCCAACTTGCAATGGTCATAACTCACTCAATTTTTATCTTTTGAAGGTGACTTGGAACTTTTTGAAATCTCAAGATGTCCTTTACAAACTCTATGTTGATCATTTTTGTTTTTGAAGATTTTATCTTAATGTAAGTTGCCTTGACAAAAAGTGTCTTGTTGTTGACTTTTGAAATGACCTGTAATGTATTAGCTTATATCTCTCAAATGATGCATTTTTTGGAATTGAGCATAGAGATACATAGTTGAAGAGAATTTAATTCCATTCAAAATGGGCTTTGGTTGTGGAAAAGCTGATGAAGTATGTGAAAGATATGCTTGGTCAAAGTTCAGTTGACTTCTCCTTAAGAAAACCCTAATTTGGCAACTTTTGATGATTTGAGGGCTTTTCATGAGGAATCATGATCAAACCTTAATCAAATTATGAATATGACTTCAAAATGTCTATGTTGACCAAAAATCTTGAGTTTTGACTATATGTTGACCATAATTGACTTTTTACCCAATACAATTGATTTTTAGTCATCTGAGCAATTGACTGAGTAAACTTGTGATGCAAGACTTGAAACTTTACATGAGAAATATTGAAGACCTATGGAGAACCATGAAAACCACTTGAGGCCTTTAGAACCCAATCTTCCTTGTGAAACACAAAACCCTAATCGTGGACCCATTGCATAGGAGGAGAATTTGTCTGATCAATTCTTGAGCAAATTTGAGCAAATGAGGATCTCATGAGAATAACTTGAAGGAAAATGGGAGGGAAAATTTTGGGGTACAACAGATGGCATCTATAAGCCCATCTCCGACGATACTTTATCACCTCTCCGAATGGCATCTTTAAGCCCGTTCAAGCAGTACAATCAACCAACAGTGTTACTTCGTGCACATGTGAGTGCAAATTTCCGGGCACTTAAGTGTTCAATCCACTTCCACCTTCAGATCACGAATGGCGAGCATGCCAATCTAACTCTTCAGGTTTAAGAAGATTGAATAGGTGTAGCTGTTGTACCCCAAAATTTTCCCTCCCATTTTTAAGACAAATTAATTCAAGACACGTTCTCATGCTCATGAAGGTCTCAATTGCTCACGACTTATCAAAGATTGATCAGATGGACTCTTCTCCCAAGCAATTGAACTACAACTAGAGTTTTGCTTCTCTCAAAGGAAGTTGAGTTTCTAATGCCTAAAATGGACTTCACGGTTTCTCATATGTCTCAAAGTATCCTCATCCCAAATTTCAAGACTTACATCACAAGTTTTCTCAGTCAATTAGTCAGATGATTGAAAATTAGTTTTATCGAACAAAAAGTCAACTTTGACCAATTAACAGACAAATTTCAATATTTTTTGTTAACATCAATATTTTCAAGTCACATTCATCATTTTATCAAGGGTTAATCATGATTCATCAAGAAAACTCAAGATTCATCAAAACTCAAAAGTTACTAAATTAGGGTTTTCTTAAGGATAAGTCAACTGAACTTTGACCAAGCACAACTTTTACATACTTCATCCAAAATTCCTCAACCAAAGCCTATCTTGACGGAAATTCAATTCTCTACAACTTTGCTCTCTAAGCTCATGGTAAAAAATGCTTCACTAGAGAGATATGAGCCAAAACTTTACAGATCATTTTAAAAGTCAAGAAAAAGACATCTTTTGTCAAAGAAATTTATATAAAGTTAAAAACTTCAAATGGAAAAATAACCAACATGAAAGTTGTAGGATACATCTTGAGGTTTCCAAAAAGTCAGAGATCATCTTCATATGGCAAAAATTGAGAGAGTTATGATTGGTGCAAGTTGAGCAATTTTGAGAAAATGCATGAACTTCACTTTGAGCAAAGTTGAATTTTTGGGCTAATGGGCCTAAGCTTTTAGGTTCAAACGTGTTCATAACCTTATAAAGAACCCCTAAATCCATTCACATATTTTTTATGATTTGGATTTTATTCATTTAAATGCAAATTAAATCAAATAAAATATGAAAGCATCGGACTTAGGCATATCGACTTTTGTTTTGATCAAATCGGAGGCCCAAAAAGCTCATGACAACTTGCCAAAACAGTGTGAAGTTTAATAGGGCAAGAATATTCAAATATAGAAACTTGAAAAAAATGTTTTATTATTGTTTAATTTGACCATGATTGCAAAAGATCCTTTCCATGTTTGTTAACCTAATATGATGCCCTATAAATGCATAACACCTTCAGCCATTCAAGGACATGCATGTTGCTCAAGAAACAAGGGTTTGAGGTTGAAGATTTGCAAGAGAAGGAGTAAATTAGAATTCCATTTTTCAGCCATCCTCAAGACTAGATAACTACTCAAATCAACCCCTGAGGTATTATAGAGTAAGTTCCAATAATTGTTGATGATCAAATGTGTCTAAAACATGCATTCAAAACTTCACATGTCATGCATATATTTTGAAATTCGTATTTTAATGTTTACGATGCTTTGTTTCAAACTAACAATTTCAATGTATTCCTGAGGTAAAATAGCACAGGTACTATCCCTTACATGAGACCCATGATGCTAGAATACCCAGTTACCATTATTACACAGTGTTATTTTATTCTGGTTGTATCGCACTGTACAGGTTGAATTAGCCAAAAATGAGATCACCATTGAACTCGCAATGGTCGAATTAGGTGGACAGTAACCTTTTTTTCCTTTTTATTTTTCCGTTTTCACAGGTTTTGAAAATTTGATCATCGAATAAGACGACCGGAGCTAGGGCTCCGGCGTCTCCTCGGCCCACTGGTTATTTAACCTAGGCATGGAACATGCTCATTGGTTGATTTAAATTTCCAGGCCTCACCACAACGCGCGTTTTTATTTTTATTTTTATTTCTTGATATTGATTTACAATATATGAAATGTGTGTTGATTAACTGACGCGTAACAATTGATGGACGAGTGGCAAGTGTGTTGTATGTTAACCATAGAGGCGTGGATTTGATCCCTCCTCTTGTCAAATAATTTTGCTTTTTTCAGGATAACACGCAGGTTAATACCAAATTGGTTGGTTCTTATTCTGAATCACAAACACTCATCTGGCCAAGTGGACGTAGTATCTACCTATAACCTCAAGGGGGTGGGTTCGACTCCCACCCTATGCATTTTGTTTTGCTTATTTTCCAACCCTAGTTCTTCATTCCACTTAATTAATTCTTTTCTAATTAAACCAATTAATCATAAAACCAAAAATTAGGATTATGATTAATTGATTACTTAGGGTTTTAATTAGTTAATTAGGTTTTGATATCTTTTTTTATTATAAATTAATTAGACTTTTGGCTTTTTATTAATTAAAATTAATTAGAATTAGGATTTTAATTATTATTATTAACACCGTAATTAATTTCTAAAAATACCAAAAACATTAACATTTAGATCTTAGGTCTTTAAAATATTTTTCTAACACTTTCATTCATCTTTTACCAGTTAAGTGTATAGGATTGCATTATTAATATAATAGTGTAGATTTATTTTCTTGCATGTTTTTACTATTATGTATCTGCTTCGAGGATGTAATAGTGTAGATTTACTTTCCCGCAAATTTTAATACTTATGTATCTATCCCAAAGCCATGTAATAGCGTAGGAACTTTACATTCTGCACTTTAATTTTCTGTACATATTTAATTTCTAGTAAAATAGGGTTTGTATGGCAAGACTAAAAGCAAATCTACAAAACCCTAATTCAATACTAAATAACTTAAACTAATACATTTTGCACACTTCACCTCTAGGGTAACCTCTCTTGTTTCCTTACGAATATTAGCCATGTCCCTCGAAAACGAGGATACTTTAGCAAAAGACCCTCGATATATAATATCATCAGGGTCCCTTTTAAATAAAGATCATAACCCCTTAATGACCCTTCGAGTTTCCTACAAAATGATCTAGTCCCTTGATGACCCTACAAGAAAAATGATGATAGTCCCTTCGATACAATTGCTAAAGTATCCTTACATGTTGCCTTCTATGACCATACGATGACCCTACGCCTGTCCTTTCACATTCAATAGATAGGATTGCCTACCAACTAATTGTATGAATAATACAATCTCCAAAGGAGAAGGAAAAGAATAAGAAAGACCATACTTAGTGGGTAGGACTCTTGAATGCTTGCTCACAAATAAAACATTTTCCACACTACACTTTCAAACAAGATATTTTCAAAAAACACTTTGTATACATTCTTGAGGACCGACACAAGGATTATTACAAAGTTAGCCTTACATTGACATTTCAAAATATTTTCAAATAAATCACACGCACAAATCAAGTTTTAAAAGTGAGGTAAGCAATTAAGAGCCCGTAGATAACTATGAATGAAAAGGGTACTAACACCGTCCCTTTTCATAACTTATCCCCCAAACTCAAAATCTATAAAAGGTCTTTCCTGTTCTTTTCACCTTTATTAAATATTGGGTAAAAGAAAAGTAGATGGCGACTCTTGCTAACCGAAACATTTACGATAAAACCAAAAAGTCTGTTCTCCCACCGTATGTTATACCTTGGAAGTAAAATTCGTGTTATGCTATTTTATGCGTTCAAACACTTTTGCTTAGAGAAACACCCATTCTAGAAACTGGGCTTGCCACTATTTGAGTTCACTGAGACTCGCTAGACCTTTATTATCAAATTTAACTTTGCTAAGCAAACATGTTTGGTTTATGAACTAGTTCAGTTCTGAGAGGTTTTGCTGAGACTCGCTAGGTCTCGCTAGGCAAACCTCTGAAGACAAAATTTTATAACTTCTTCCCCTGAGTGCAGTTTCGTTCCATAATACAAATCAGGCACCTCGTTTGTCTATTATGACTAATGTGATGTATTATGAGTTGATTAATGGCTTGACGTGATCACTTGTTATGCCTCTCATATATGTGTGCTTAAGGTAATACACTATCTAATTTCTCCACTAATCAAGGTGAGTCCTTAGATAGGAGTTAGGGTTTGGGGTTTTCATGAATTAGGGATATGGATTTTGAGAGATATGTCATCTAATCATCTCTAATGCATGAATAGTTATTGTAATACGGTGGGAGAACTGACTTTTTTGTTTTATCCAAATGTGTGAATAGCTAGAGTCGCCACTAACTTTTCTTTTATCCAATATTTAGGAAAGGTGAAAAGAACAGGAAAGACCTTTGATAGATTTTGAGTTCGGGGGGTGGGTTATGAAAAGGGAAGTTGTTAGCACACTTTTCATCCATAGTTATCTACGGGCTCTTAATTGCTTAGCTCACTTTTAAAAACTTGCTTTGTGTGTGTGTGATTTGTTTGAAAATATTTTAAAATCCAATGTAAGGCAGACTTTATAATGATTCTTGTATCAGTCCTCAAGAATGTATACAAAGTTTTTTTTTTAAATATCTGTTGTTTTGAAAATGTGATTTTTGAACATGTTGTGAGCAAGTAACTAGGAGTCTTACCCACTAATAAAGTTTTTCTTGTTATTTTCCTTCTCCTTTAGAGATAGTATTATCCAAACCATTAGTTGGTAGGTAATCCTATTATATTGGATGTGAAGGGGCATGCGTAGGGTCATCGTATGGTCATCGAAGGAAACATGTATGGATACTTTAGCAATTTTACCGGAGGGATTATAATCATTTTGTAAGCAACTCGAGGGTCATCGAGGGACTATGATCTTTCGTAGGGACTATGATGATTTGATCGAGGGTCTTTTGCTAAAGTATCCCTACTTTTGAGGGACATGATCAATATTTGTAAGGTAACAAGAGAGGTTACCCTAGAGGTGCAAGTGTGAAGAGTGTGTTAATTCAGTTATTTAATCTTGGGGATTAGGGTTTTCTAGATTGCTTTTAGTCTTTCCGCACAAACCCTATTTTACTAGCAGTTAAATATGTACAAAAAAGTAAAGTGCGGAATATAAAGTCCTACGCTATTACATGGCTTTGGGGCAGATACATAAGTATAAAAATTTGCGGGAAAGTAAACCTACGCTATTACATCCTCAGAGCAGATACATAATAGGAAAAAACGCGGGAATGTAGATCTAAGCCATTACATTGATAGTGAGAAATATACATTTTGTCTAAGAAAATTAAATAGCAAAAGAAATAAAGAAATGTTAGAAAAATGTTTAAAGGCTTAAAGTTCTAAGTTAATGTTTTTGGTGTTTTTTTTGTAGAAAATAATTTAAGTGATAATAAATAGTAATTAAACCTAAATTCTAATTTATTTTAATGTTAATAAAAGCTAATTATCCTAATTACTTAATAAATCAAAATATGTGAACAAATTAATTACTAACCAGAAGAAGAAAAAAAACCTAATCCTAACTTGTTATGTTTTTAAAAAAAAGTGTTAATTAATGGTTAATTAGAAAAATAATTAGTAAGATGGAAAAAAATTAAGAGTTAGTAAAATAAAAAGCACAAATGCATGGGTTAGAAGTTGAACCCATGCCCTGGAAGTCACAGATATGCCCTTTATCCACTGCGCCATGATGTTGATTGTGTTGTGAAATAGGAAGCACTCAATTTGATATTAATCAGCGTTGGAATCTGAAAAACAAAAGAAATTGACAAAATGTAGGGATCGAACCCATGACCTTTGCAATACTATCCAGCGCCCTTACCAATTGTGCCACATTGTTTTTGTGTTATAGAATACAAACAAATCAATATATAATAAAACGCTAGATAAGAGAAGTGTTGGAGCCCTAGCTCTGGTGGTATTCTCTAGTAAGTCAAACATCATAGCCTGCAAAAACACGTGAGTTAAATCATAACAGGGACCCTACCCCCCTAATTTAACCCTTGTGTAGCATTGGTTTGACCTAAAAATGCTTGTAGAGTGAGTTTCGAAGCAAAAGTTTCAAACTGCCCTAACAATGGCGTTTTGTTATTCCTACACTAAACCTCAAATTTAATGGTTCAAAAATGTTCTAAATATGATTATGAACATTTGTGAATGCTTAAAAAAAATTGTATTGTGTGAATTACGAGTTTGAAATCAAATAAAATTACCAAACTGGTGTAATCGAAGGAGGGTGTTCTAGCGTGCTCCAGGTTTCAGAGATGATTGGAATGAGTTCTTGGAGACTTCATGAACATGATTTGAGGCTTGGAACTGATTGAGAACAACTGCACATGAGGGTTTGAGTTCGCCCTAGTTTTAAGAAATTTTGGAATTTTAGGGTTTGTTCTTGAGGTAGCATGTGTGTTTCTTGATGTCCGAATATGTTAGGTATTTATAAAGAGAAGATTAGGTCAACAAAAGTGAGATAAATCTTTTGTATTTCATGATCCAATATTTGATTGGAATTTTGCATGAAAAATTTCTTTTTTAGGCCAATCTTATGCCAATTATCCTTACACAAGTTTGAAAAGTTGTCATGAGCTTTTTGGGCAACAAATCTGATCAAAACAAAAGTCCACACGCCTTATATCATTTATTTGGTATTTTATTTGATTTATTTTGCTTTTAATTGAATAATATCAAAATAAAAAGAAATAAAAATCACAAAAATGAATGAATGGGTTTAGAGGTATTTTATGAGGTCATGAACACGTTTGAACCTAAAAACTTAGGCTCATTAGCCCAAAAATCCAAGTTTGCTCAATTTGAACTTCATGCATTTTCTCAAAATTGCTCAACTTGCACCAATCATAACTCTCTCAATTTTTGTCATATGAAGATGATCTATGACTTTTTGGAAACCTTAAGATGTCTCCTACAACTTTCATGTTGGTCATTATTTTCATTTGAAGTCTTTGACTTGATGTAAATTTCTTTGACAAAAGATGTCTTTTTGTTGACTTTTAAAATGACATGTAATTTTTTGGCTCATATCTCTCAAATGAAGCATTTTTTTCCTTGAGCTTAGATGGGAAAAGTTGTAGATAATTGAATTTACTTCAAAATAAGCTTTGGTTGAGGAATTTCTTATGAAGTATGTGACAGTTATGCTTGGTCAAAGTTCAGTTGACTTTTCTTAAAGAAAACCCTAATTTAGTAACTTTTGATGGATCTTGAGTTTTCTTAATTAATCATGATCAACCCTTGATCAAATGATGAATATGACTTCAAAATTTTGATGTTGACCAAAAGTCTTAAAGTTTGAATGTAAATTTGTCAAAGTTGACTTTTTGTCCAATATAGTTGATTTTCAATCATCTGGCTAGTTGACTGAGAAAACTTGTGATGTAAGGCTTGGAATTTGATATGATGGTGCCTTAAGACATATGGGAAACCATGAAGCCAATTTGAGGCATTAGAAACTCAATTTCCTTTGAGATAAACAAAACCCAAGTTGTAGGTCAATTGCTTAGGAGGAGAGCTTGTCTAGTCAACCCTTGAGTAGTCTTGAGTAATTGAGACCTTCATGAGCATGAGGAGGTATCTTGAATCAATTTGTCTTAAATATGGGAGGGAAAATTTTGGGTTACAACAGCAGCCCTTGTTCAATCTTCTTAAACCTAGGGATTTAGATTGACATGTCTGCCATTCGTGATCTGAAGGTGGAAATGGATTGAACACTTAAGTGCCCAAAAATTTGCACTCACATGTACATGAAGTAATATTGTTTGTTAATTTTACTACTTGAATAGGCTTAAAGATGTCATTCTGAGAGGTGACAAAGTGTCATCGGAAATGGGCTTATAGATGCCAATTGGAGAAGGCGGCGAGATCAGAGATGTTCTTATAGATGCCATCCGAAAAAATGTTGATGGGAGTATCAGAATGAGTCTATGTCTGACTGTATCTGAAAAAGTATACTAGAATGAGTCTGTGTTTGACTGTATCTAGCAGACTTGCTGGGGAGTGTCATAATGAATCTTATGTCTTGGTTGTATCTGAATGATGTTCTATAATGAGTCTATGTCTTGACTGTATCTATAAGAGGATCAGAATGAGCCTTCACCTAATTGTATCTGAACAATGTATTAGAATGAGTCTATGCCTGTTTATATCTAGAAATGAATCAAAATGAATATTTGCCTGATTGTATCTAAACAATGTATTAGAATAAGTCTACGCCTTACTGTATCCAGAAGTAGATCAGAATGAGTCTTCACCCGACTGTATATGAAAGATATATTAGAATGAGTCTACATCCGACTGTATCTAAAAGATGTATTCGAATGAGTCTATGTCGGACTTTATCCAAAAGAGCGTTAGAATGAGCTTTTGTCTGGTTTCATCTGACTGATGCTTTTCAGAATGAATATATCTGATTTTACCTGAGGGAAATGCTTTTTAGAATGAATCTCTAAAGGAAATGCTCGTCAGAATTAGTCTCTGAGGGAAATCATCTGGTCATGTAGATAGTTGCCCCGTCCTGTTTCGGGAATTAGTCCACAACCTATCTATAAATCGCTAATAATATTCGTCTATTTGCAAACTTAACCTGAAACAAAGTTAGCTTCATGCAATGTCATGATGCATGAAATGTATTTTAATGATGCTCTCAAAATAAATGAGAATAGTATATGCATTTCGTATGCATATGTTATGATATTTTATAAATGATATAGGGATGCAATATGTCATGGGAGCGTATCGGTAGCTTCTTGTAATGAGGTCTAGCTGGGGAAAATGAATCCCTGACTGTTGTTGGGGATGAAGAAAGGAATTCTTAAATTTTTGTTTAGGATAACTTTATTGGCGATGTTCGACTTTTGCTTGGGGATAGAATAATTCCAGGAAAGTCGGTCGTTCATTGTTATTTTTATTGAAGGATTTGATTCGTATGTACCTTGAATAGGGATAAAGGAGATGGATATTCCTCTAATTTGTTATCTGACCAGGTTTCAGATATGAGTATCAGCTCTTCTGGGGAAGACAACGTTGAATGATATCTGGCTTAAGAAGAGAATTCCGTCAGGGAACTTGCAGTAACGAAGAAATAAACTCTGTTGGGGAATTAAATCTTGTAGACTTCATTAAGGAAATAATTTCTGATGGGGATTAGAAATTCATAGGCTGCGCTGAGGAAGTTTCCACTGTATGCTGGGGAAATGATTCAACGTCCTTATCTTCTAGGGGACCTATTAGGGAAGATGATCGGGTCAAGCTGTCCCTCAGGGATATAGAGGTGAACTGCTAAAAGATGCTCTAGTTTCTACCTGAGGGCATATTAGATTTGTAGGGGAATATATCTCTATTGGGGATGAACTTGTGAAGATAGTTCTATATAGATAGTTCCATGGAGATCTTACTGTGGGAATTTGTGGATAACTTAAACATTATCCTAACTCCTAGAGTCTTCAGTAAATGTTAATCGTGTTTTCATGCATATAATTTGTAAACAGTAATCATATTAAAATGCATATGTTCATTCAATGTAATCATTGGACGTTTTTGCAAACAAAAAAGAGAAAGTAAAAATGATTTAATTGATTGATTCTAAAAGTTTGCCTATAAGCAGACAGTTTTATACAAGAAGACATAAATCCTAGTAAGAGGAAATCATCGTAAAAATTGGAAAAGGGGTACAATGTGATAAAAAAAAGAAAAACAGTTATATGGAAACGATCCCATCGAGTTTCAACTCTTCTATTGCCCCTATGTATTCAAATATCTTATCACTTGCTATTGGAAGAAGATGATTGAATTGATCTGTACTGTTTGAACTCGACGTTATTCATAAAGCTGGCTACAAGAAGATGGGTGATCCAACGGGACATAGTCAGACACTTTAGTCCCTAACTTTTTCCTGGGCCGCAATTTCAGGTTTTCAGTCCACCGGGATATCCTTTTTTGCCCAAGCCGCCTTTTTAGGTTTTTGACTTGCCGGATGTACACATTTTTTTATATATCCATAATTTTTATCCGAACCCTTTTGGTTCGTCGGGATGCCCTTATTTTTACCTAGGCCTGTCAACCTAGCGAGTCTCTTTTATGCATAGAATTTTTTGACTATGTCTGTGTTCACAGGGTGTGGAAAATCTTCACTGTCCATGGTGGTGAGTATCATAGCACCGCCAGAAAATATCTTTTTGATCATAAATGGCCCTTCATATTTGGGAGTCCATTTTCCCCTGGGATCACCTTGTGGTAGAATGATGTGCTTTATTACCAAATCACCATCCTGGTGTACCTGATATTTGACTTTCTTGTTAAAAGCATTGATCATGTGTTTCTAATATATCTGATCATGACACACAACCGCAAGCCTTTTTTTATCAATCAAATTTATTTGTTCAAGTCGAGTCTGAATTCATTCATCTTCATCTAAACCTGCATATTTTATAATCCTTAGGGAAGGAATCTGAACTTCAACAGGTATGATAACCTCCATACCTTAGACTACAGAGAACGGGGTTGCCCCAGTTGATGTATGTATTGTCTGTGAGCAACCCCTTCATATAATTGGTTTTGAATGATAGCAAATATATGCGAAATAATCAATGAATGTTACCTACATGTGTGCATTGTAAAAAATATAGTATAACATATTTAAAATGAGTTAAGAATGTGTTTTACACATAAAACATTGTTATGAGTCGACACAACAACTTTTCATCGACGCATACTTAAGAAAAGAATCATAAAAATGATTCTGCTTCAGTATGAGCCGACACATCCATGTTATGCATCGACTCATGACATGTTGATGCCCCTAGAATACAACCTTCAAGTTTTATGCATCGATACTTAACTTAATGCATCGACACATGATATGTTGATGTTCCTGGAAAACATTTTTGAACTTTTATGCATCGATACATAACATCATGCATCGACTCATAACATGTTTTGTCTTCAAAAATCAAAAGATTAATTCAGTATGTGTCGACCCATACGTGTTATGCATCAACTCATGTAAAATGGTTTGTTCTGTAATATGTTGTAATATCTGCTTGCATCTACTCATAACAACATGTATCGACTCATTTTGTGTTACATAACTAACACGAGTCGACTCGTGCTAACATGCATCGACTCATAATACAAATTTTTGTCTCTAACCGTTTTCTGTTACATATATAAGTAAGTTTTTTCAGCAGAAAACAGTATGACACATATTACAATTGTGAGCATCAATTCTGAGCAGCAAGAAGCCTGAAAGATACTTTATCTTCATCATCTTCTCAATCATCTTAAATCAACAACAATAATGAAAAGCAAACATCTTTGTTCAATTATATCAAGAGATCAAGAGATAATGTTCAGCTGTGCATTCAAGGGATCTCAGCTGGGTTGAAGATTCTGAAGGGGGCTTCGAGGAAAAACCAAAGGGGTTTGTCCTTCAAGAACGAACATGTTCTTGAGGGTTTGTTAGTCACGGTCGCACAAGTCGGATTCAGCCGTAGCGAGGGGTTTAAAAATTAGAGGGATTTTTGCAAACAGGCCGTGGAAGCGGAGGATCGATTGTGGATCTTGCATGGAATCTTGATAAGGCTCATATCAAGTGGAGGTTCTTACAATAAGAATAAGATTTTAGGGATTTCTTTATGTCTGTGTAGTGTAACCTTGTATTCAATCATTCAACAAAATTGTTATAAGAGTTCTCAATTTCAATTTTGGAATTGAGAGGGAGACGTACCCACACACGAGGATGACAGTGGGGAACTTCCTTACCAAACTGCCTTCGTATTGTTCTTTTTCTCTCTATCTCTTTACATTTTTCGTAATTTTATGATTCAATTGGCTTGCTGAGTTTTCAGTTTAATGATAAAATAGTGGTTCAAATACTTTCATCAAATCACCATTATTAATCATTAAACAAGCATATGCCAACCGTTTAATAAAATTGCTTGCTAGTTTTAATTCATTGGAAACATTGTTCTAGTGATAAGTGCATAAAAAACGTTAAGTAATCTGTGTTTAAGATTCATCTATTTCATACTAATAAAATCCAACAAGTTTATCGCATGTCTGATTTTCTAGTAGTCGGTTCAAAATAGACGGAAGTTGATTCTGGACCTTACTTTTCCGTTGCTTCTAACAAACTTTGATAAAAGATTTTAAATCTTTGAAGAATAAGGAGGTGATCTATTCACCCCCCCCCCCCCCCCCCCTCCATCTCGATCACTTGCCACACCGTCTAACAAGTGGTATCAGAGCACCGGTTAGCTGGTGCTTTGTGTCTACTAGTAATATATAGCCTTTGAACCAAAGGGGCGTATAATAGAGCTCCTCTTTTTAATGGTGAAAACTATGGCTACTTGAAAGACTGCATGCGAGTACACATAAATTCCATTGATAGGAATTTATGGATTTCCATTCAGAATGGTCCTTTTCAAATTACCATGAGAAATGATGTAGGTGCAATATTACCTAAACCCGAGGATCAAGGGAATGAAATAGATGAAAAGAAGTGGTTGTGTGATTGGAGAGGCAGAAATATTATAATTTCAACACGTGGTGTTGATGAGTATTATAGGGTGTCTCATTGCATGTCCGCTAAAGAAATGTGGGATGCTTTAGAAATTTCCCATGAGGGCACTACTGAAGTTAAACACTCCCGCATTAACACACTCAATCAAGAGTTTAAGCTCTTTCGCATGAAACAAGGAGAATCTGTCTCTGACATGCAAAAGAGATCCGTTCATCTTGTGAGTCGTTTAAATGCACTTGGAAAACCTATTTCCAATTAATTTGCTACTAATAAAATTCGGAGATGTCTTAGAAGGGAATGGCAACCTAAAGTAACAGCTATCAAGGAAGCCAATGACTTCACTACGCTTACCATTACAGCTCTGTTTGGCAAGCTGGAAGAACATCAACAAGAATTGGAAAGTATTGAAAAATATGAAAACAAGAGTAAGAAGGAGAAGAATAAAGACAGGGTGGGTGAGAAGAAGTCAATAGCTCTAATGGCTTCTAGCTCCAAGTCCTCAAACAAATATCAAGATGATAATGACTCAACTAGTGATGAAAACTCTGATGATGAAGAAATGGGACTTTTGTGTAGAGATACAATAGGTTTATTCAAAAGAATGGAATCAAGAACTCCGATAAGAATCTCATAAGCTTTAGAAAACAATCCAAAGAACCAAGTCAAAAAGAGAATAAAAAGCAAAGAAGTAAAGGACCTTGCTACAATTATGGTAAAGTTGGACACTACAAACGGGACTTTCCAAAGATGAAAAAGGACAAAGGAAAAGCTCCACCAAAGAAGTTCAATAAACAAAGAAGGGCTTATATTACATGGGAAAGTGAGAGCGATTCATCAAACGATAACAGTTCAATTGATAGTGATGAGACTGCAAATTTATGTCTCATGACACACACATAAAATTAGTCCTACCACAAGAAGAACAACCACGACAAGCAACTAAGACAAGCATATCCTAACAACTTTTCTTATATGTCTTCTTCTGAACTAAAAATAGCTTTTGAAAAATTGCAAAACAAAGTTGAAGATGCTTTTAAGAGAATATCCTCTGATAAACAAATATTTTCATTCTTGGAGAGTAAAGTCTATAAAGCTGAAAAAGACGTAAAATGTGTAAAAGCTAGTATTCAGAAAGTTCAAAGGATAAGGATGTTAGAGGATGTATTCCTAGAAGGGAATGTGAATTTTGTCATATTTGATAACAAGAGGTTAAAACTCTTGATGCCAAATTGGAAAATGCTTTACAACTCAAGTTTACTTTTACCGTCGATCCTAGATTTTTTAAGAAAACGTTGAATCCATCATATCAAAAATATTCTTTTGTTGAAAAGATTCCAAAGGATCAATGAGCAGAAGTAAGAAAATACATCATCATCATGGTTTGTGTCATTATTGTTGTCGTTTTGGTCATACCATTGAAAAATGTAAGTTTAGGAGATTTCTTGTTCCTAAAGGCATTTACCAATGGAGGCCTAAAGGCAACCATGTTACCACTTACCCACATGGACCCAATAAAAATTGGGTACCTACCTCTCTCTTTTGATATTGTAGGAAAAGTGTCTTACATTCATGGATAGAAGATGGTTTCTAGACAGAGGATGTTTAAGGCACGTGACAGGTGACATATCACATTTCATTGACTTCAAAGCAAAGAAGAATGGATTTGTTACTTATGGAGACAATAACAAAGGAGCGATACTCGGTAAAGGTAGTGTAGGTAATCCCTCTACCACTACTATTTCTGATGTCCATTTAGTAGAGGGGCTTAAACATAATTTGTTAAGTATTAGCCAATTGTGTGACAAGGGTTACAAAGTTACTTTCAGAAACACTTGCTGCATTATTGAAAATACTGAATAGAATATTGTGTTTAAGGGTATTAGAGTAAACAATGTCTATATGCTTGACCTTTTTGATGTATCATTAACAAGCACTAAATGTCCAGTCACCTTGAATTATGATTCTTGGCTTTGGCATAGACGTCTAGTGCATGTTAACTTTGATTTACTTAATAAGGTTGTATCCAAGGATCTAGTAGTGCGTCTTCCAAAGATAAAATTTACGAAGGATCACCTATGTGACCCGTTCTAAATGGGAAAGCAAACGAGGGTCTCTTTCAAATCTAAAAATATGATTACCACTTCACGACCTCTTGAGCTTCTCCATATGGACCTCTTTGGACCCTCTAGAACAAAAAGTCTAGGTGGAAATTATTATAGTTTTGTAATCGTTGACGACTACTCTAGATTTACTTGGACTATATTCCTTCGTAGCAAAGATGAAACTTTTTCTGCTTTTAAGAGTTTTGCAAAACTATCTAAAAAATAATAGAATTAAAAATATCTCACCATGTTGTTGAGATGTGTTTTTAGCTTTCAGACGTGTGTCTTAACATCTCATCAACTGAGGTAATATCTTTCCTCTCTACTTTCTCTCTAAGAATTCTCCGATTACTTATAAATTGACCTTAATTGTTCCATTAATATTGTCTATATATTTCTTTTACATAAATTGTTTGAACTTGACATATGCAAATTTAATTACATCATTATGTATACATAATCATCTTGAGATAATTCATTTTTCATAATCATATAATTGCAAATGGGTCTCATATCCAACTGTTTACAGAAACTTATAGAAAACTGCACTTCTGTTAAAATTTACTGTTATAAGTTAGCTCATACAGTTATGAGTCGACTCATACTGAAGAAAAATGAAAAAATAGAAATCAAAATTGTTTTCCAGTCGGCACATTAAGGTTTGCATCGACACATGTTACTTCTGGTCGACACATACGATTCTTGGGTCGATGCAGAATATTAAAAACAATTCTTCAATACAGGATGTGTCAACCCACCTCCTCTGTCTCCTCCACCCTATAACTATGATGAATATTGTGATGGAAACAGTCCTTAAACATGTCATGTCATACATCTCATAACATTTTTCCTTATGTATTTTGTTCTGAAGTTTGTATTAATGTTCTATTCAAACAATTTTTGCTATCACTTATGTAAGCTGAATATTCTCTGCGTTAAATGCTTTCACCATAATTATTTTCTGTTTACTCAGTTATTTCCATGCTTATGCCAAGACTCATTCTATGTGAATGACATTGGTTCTTTTTTTTACAAGATTGCTGAGATTGCATCTCAATTCATGTGTGCTGAAATTGCTGAAAATCTATCTTATTCTCTTTTTGATGTTGTCAAAGGGGGAGAAGAAGACGTTGTTTGTTTTTAAAAAAGAATTTTTTAATATGCACAAACTCAGTGGGAGCAGCTCATTCATCCATACTATATCATCACACATCATAAAATATTTACCATCATCAAAAAGGGGGAGTTTGTGAGCAACCCCTTCATATAATTGGTTTTGAATGATAGCAAATATATGTGAAATAATCAATGAATGTTACCTACATGTGTGCATTGTAAAAAATATAGTATAACATGTTTAAAATGAGTTAAGAATGTGTTTTACACATAAAACACTATTATGAGTTGACACAAACAGCTTTGCATCGACGCATACTTAAGAAAAGAATCATAAAAATGATTATGCTTCAGTATGAGTCGATACATCCATGATATACATCGACTCGTAACATGTTGATGCCCCTGGAATACAACCTTTAAGATTTATGCATTAATACATAACTTCATGCATCGACACATGATATGTTGATGTTCCTGAAAAATATTTTTGAACTTTTATGCATCGATACATAACATCATGCATCGACTCATAACACGTTTTGTCTTCAAAAATCAAAAGTTTAATTCAGTATGTGTCGATACATACATGTTATGCATCGACTCATGTAAAATGGTTGGTTATGTAATATGTTGTAATATATGCTTGCATCTACTCATAACAACATGTATCGACTCATTTTGTGTTACATAACTAACATGAGTCGACTCATGCTAACATGCATCGACTCATAATACGAATTTATGTCTCTAACCGTTTTCTTTTACATATATAAGTAAGTTTTTTCAGCAGAAAATAGTATGACACATATTACAATTGTGAGCATCAATTCTGAGCAGCAAGAATCCTTAAAGATACTTCATCTTCATTGTCTTCTCAATCATCTTAATTCAACAACAACATAAATCAAACATCTTTGTTCAATTGGATCAAGAGATCAAGAGATAACGTTCAGCTATGCATTCAAGGGATCTCAGCTGGGTTGAAGATTCTGAAGGGGGCTTCGAGGAAAAACCAAGGGGTTTGTACTTCAAGAATGGACGTGTTCTTGAGGGTTTGTTAGTCACAGTCGCATAAGTCGGATTCAGTCGTAGCGAGGGGTTTGGAAATCAGAGGGTTTTTTACAAATAGGTCGTGGAAGTGGAGGATCGGTTATGGATCTTGCAGGGAATCTTGATAAGGCTCATATCAATTGGAGGTTCTTACAAGAAGAAGAAGATCTTAGATATTTATTTCTATTTGGGTAGTGTAACTTTGTATTCGAACATTCAGCAAAATTGTTATAAGAGTTCTCAATTTCAATTTTGGAATTGAGAGGGAGACGTACCCACACACGAGGAAGACAATGGGGAACTTCCTTACCAATCTGCCTGCGTATTGTTATTTCTTTCTCTCTATCTCTTTACATTTTCCATAATTTTGTGATTCAATTGGCTTTGAGTTTCTGTTTAATGATAAAATAGTGGTTCAAATACTTTCATCAAATCACCATTATTAATCATCAAACAAGAATACGCCAACCGTTTGACAAAATTGCTTGAAAGTTTTAATTCATTGGAAACATTTTTCTAGTGATAAGTGCATTAAAAACGTTAAGTAATCTGAGTTTAAGATTCATCTATTTAATACTAATAAAACCCACCAAGTTTGTCGCATGTCCCGTTTTCTAATAGTCAGTTCAAAATAGACGGAAGTTGATTATGGACCTTACTTTTCCGCTGCTTTTAACAAACTTTGATAAAAGATTTTAAATCCTTGAAGAATAAGGAGGTGATATATTCACCCCCCCCCCCTCTCGATCACTTGCCACACTGTCTAACAAGTGGTATTAGAGCACCAGTTAGCTGGTGCTTTGTGTCTACTAGTAACGCTATGGCCTTTGAACCAAAGGGGCATATAATAGAGCTCCTATTTTTAATGGGGAAAATTATGGCTACTAGAAAGACTGCATGCGAGTACACATAAATTCCATTGACAGGAATGTATGGACTGCCATTCAGAATGGTTCTTTTCAAATTACAATGAGGAATGATACAGATGCAATATTACCTAAACCCTGGGATCAATGGAATGAAATAAATGAAAAGAAGTGGTCGTGCGATTGGAGAGGAAGAAATATGATAATCTCAGCAAATGGTGTTGATGAGTATTATAGAGTGTCTCATTGCACGTCCGCTAAAGAAATGTGGGATGCTTTAGAAATTTCCCATGAGGGAACTACTGAAGTTAAACAGTCCCACATTAACACACTCAATCAAGAGTTTGAGCTCTTTCGCATGAAACAAGGAGAATTTGTCTCTGACATGCAAAAGAGATTCGTTCATATTGTGTGTCGTTTAAATGCACTTGGAAAACTTGTTTCCAAATAAATTGCTACTAATAAAACTCTGAGATGTATTAGCAGGGAATGGCAACCGAAAGTAACAGCTATCAAGGAAGCCAATGACCTCACTACGCTTACCATTACAACTCTATTTGGCAAGCTGGAAGAACGTCAACAAGAATTGGAAAGTCTTGAAAAATCTGAAAACAAGAGTAAGAAGGAAAAGAATAAAGACAGGGAGGGTGAGAAGAAGTCAATATCTCTAATGGCTTCTAGCCCCAAGTCCTCAAACAAAGAGCAAGATGATAATGACTCAACTAGTGATGAAAATTCTGATGATGAAGAAATGCAAAAGAACCAAGGCAAGAAGAGAATAAAGCACTCCTATTAGAATCTCATAAGCTTTCGAAAACAATCCAAAGAACCAAGGCAAGAAGAGAATAAAAATAAAAGAAGTAAAGGACCTTGCTACAATTGTGGTAAAGTTGGACACTACAAACCAGTCTGTCCAAAGATGAAAAAGGACAAAGGAAAAGCTCCACCAAAGAAGTTCAATAAACAAATAAGAGCTTACATTACGTGGAAAAGCGAGTATGATTCATCAAACGATGACAGTTCAAGTGATAGTGATGAGACTGCAAATTTATGTCTCATGGCACACACCAAAAATCAGTCCTACCACAAGAAAAACAACCACGATAAACATGTAATATAAGCATATCCTAACAACTTTTCTTCTATGTCTTTTTCTGAACTAAAAATAGCTTTTGAAAAACTACAAAACAAAGCTGAAGATGCTTTTAAGAGAATATCCTCAAATAAACAATTATTTTCATTCTTGGAGAGTAAAGTCTATAAAGCTGAAAAAGACTTAAAAAGTGTAAAAGCTAGTATTGCAGAAAGTTCAAAGGATAAGGATGTTATAGGATGTATTCCTAGAAGGGAATGTGACGTTTGTCATATTTGGCAACAAGAGGTTAGAACTCTTAATGCAAAATTGGAAAAAGCTTTACAGCCCAAGGTTACTTTTGCCGTCAATCCTAGATTTTTTAAGAAAACGTTGAATCCACCATATCCAAAATATTCTTTTGTTGAAAAGATTCCAAAGGATTCAATGAGCAGAAGTAAGAAAATACATCATCATCATGGTTTGTGTCATTATTGTTGTCGTTTTGGTCATACCATTGAAAAATGTAAGTTTAGGAGATTTCTTGTTCCTAAAGGAATCTACCAATGGAGGCCTAAAGGCAACCATGTTACCACTTACCTACATGGACCCAATGAAAATTGGGTACCTACCTGTCTCTTTTTATATTTCTGGAAAATTGTCTTACATTCGTGGATAGAAGATGATTTCTAGACAACGGATGTTCAAGGCACATGACAGGTGACATATCGCTTTTCATTAACTTCAAAGCAAAGAAGAAGGGATTTGTTACTTATGGAGACAATAACAAAGGAGAGATAGTTTGTTAAGGTAGTGTAGGTAATCCCTCTACCACTACTATTTCTGATGTCCATTTAGTAGAGGGGGTTAAACATAATTTGTTAAGTATTAGCCAATTATGTGACAAGGGTTATAAAGTTACTTTCACAAACACTTGCTGCATAATTGAAAATACTGAACAAAATATTGTGCTTAAGGGTATTTGAGTAAACAACGTCTATATGCTTTACCTTTTTGATGTATCATTAACAAGCACTAAGTGTCTAGTCACCTTGAATGATGATTCTTAGCTTTGGCATAGACGTCTAGTGCATGTTAATTTTGATATACTTAATAAGGTTGTATCCAAGGATCTAGTAGTGGGTCTTCCAAAGATAAAATTTACAAAGGATCACCTATGTGATGCGTTCCAAATGGGAAAGCAAACGAGGGTCTCTTTCAAATCTAAAAATATGATTTCCACTTTACGGCCCCTTGAGCTTCTCCAGATGGACCTCTTTGGACCCTCTAGAACAAAAAGTCTAGGTGGAAATTATTATGGTTTTGTAATCGTTGACGACTACTCTAGATTTATTTGGACTATATTCCTTCGTAGCAAAGATGAAACTTTTTTCAGTTTTTAAGAGTTTTGCAAAACTATCTCAAAACAAAATGGAATTAAAAACAAATTACAATTCGAAGCGATCATGGCGGTGAATTTCAAAACCATCTCTTTGATAAGTATCGTGACAAGCATGGTATTGAGCATAATTTTTCAGCACCTCGAACTCCACAAAAATGGAGTTGTGGAGCGCAAAAATCGTGTTTTAGAGGAGTTGGCAAGAATAATGCTCAATGAGGGTGGATTACCAAAATATTTTTGGGCTGATGCAATTAGCACAGCTTGTTGTGTTTTAAACAGAATATTAATTCGTCCTATTTTGGAGAAAACACCTTATGAACTTTTAAAAGGAAGAAACCCTAACTTGTCACATCTTCACATATTCGGTTGTAAATGTTTTGTTTTGAATAATGGTAAAGAATATCTTGGGAAATTCAATGCAAAAGCTGATAAAGGTGTCTTTCTCGGATACTCACAATCAAGTAAAGCATATAGAGTATATAATAAGAATTTACTTACTGTTGAGGAGTCAGTCCATGTTTCTTTTGATGAATCTTATCCGAAAAATGTCGGAAAAAGGTATTTCTCTTAATGGTGCAGGTGTATCTACAGAAGACATACTCAAGGAAACTGTTGAGGAAATTGATCAGTCCAAAATAGTTGACGATGAGGAGGAAAAAGATACAAGTCATACAAAAGATGAGGAAGAAGAGTCAACGAAAGTAAATGATCTTCCACCAGCTTGGAAATCCTCAAAAGACCATCCCATTGACAACATATTTTGAGATATCTCAAAAGGAGTGTTGACTCACTCTAAGATAAGTAATTTATGTTATCACTTCGCTTTCGATTCACAAGTAGAACCTAAAAATGCCAAAGAGGCCTTGACTGATGAATTTTGGCTAATGGCCATGCAAGAAGAGCTCAATGAATTTAAAAGAAATGACGTTTGGGAACTTGTCCCTCGTCCGTGAGACCATCATATCATAGGCACCAAGTGGTTTTTTAGAAATAAACTTGATGAAAACAGAGTGATAACCCGCAATAAAGCACGCTTAGTGGCACAAGGGTATAACCAAGAGGAGGGCACTGATTATGAGGAGACTTATGCTCCAGTTACTCTCCTTGAGGCTATACGTCTCTTGCTCGCTTATGCGTGTGCACAAAATTTTAAGCTTTATCAAATGGACATAAATAGTGCTTTTCTTAACAAAGTCATAAATGAAGAGGTATATGTCTCACAACCTCCCGGTTTTGAGAATAATGAATATCCAGATCATGTTTTGAAATTAAAACGAGCGTTATACGGTCTTAAGCAAGCCCCTCCTGTTTGGCATGAAAGACTTAGTAAATTTCTACTTGATCATGGATATTCGAGAGGTAAAGTGGATACCACTCTTTTCATTAAATGTAAAGGAAAGCACATTCTTTTAGTTAAAATATATGTAGATGATATTATTTTTGGTTCAACTAACCTACATTTGGTCGAAGAATTTTCTAAGATTATGTAGGGTGAATTTTAGATGAGTCTCATGGGGGAGCTAAACTACTTCCTCGGTCTTCAAATAAAGCAGCTCAATGAAGGCACAATTGTATGTCAAACAAAATATTGCAAAGAGTTGCATAAAAGATTTGGAATGAACAACTCAAAATCAATTAACACCCCTATGCCTACCAATGGGAATTTAGATAAGGATGAACATGGTAAGAGTGTTGATGTCAAGAAATATAGAGGTATGATTGGATCCCTTTTATATCTTACGGCATCTAGGCCTGACATCTTGTTTAGTGTTTGCATGTGTGCACGATATTAATCAGATCCTAAGGAATCCCACTTGAAAGTTGTCAAGCGTATACAAAGATATATCAATAGTACATATAAGTATGGGCTATGGTATTCCGAGGGAAGCGATTGCAGTTTAGTAGGTTACTCTGATTATGATTTTGTTGGCTGCAAGTCAGATAGGAAAAGCACTAATGGAACATGTCATTTGTTTTCAAACTCTCTAGTGAGTTGGCATAGCAAAAAGCAGGTTTTTGTTGCTTTATCAACCGCTGAGGCTGAATACATTGCAGACGGTAGTTGTTGTGCTCAGATTTTATGGCTGAAGCAACAATTACAAGACTATGATATTCAATTAAAACGTATTCCAATAAAATGTGACAACATAAGTGCTATAAATCTTGATAAGAATCTTGTCTTACACTCATGCACTAAAACCATAGAGATTAGGCATCACTTTCTTCGCGATCATGTTGAAAAGGAGGATGTTATGTTTGAGCATGTTGATACTAAAAATCAACATGCTGACATTTTTACAAAACCACTAGCAACAGAACCTTTCTTCAACATTCGTCGTGAGCTAGGGATTTTAGATCTCTCTTACTTGATGTCTTCAACACACATGTACTTAAATCATATCTATATCTCACCATGTTGTTGAGATTTGTTTTTAGCTTTCGTACGTGTGTCTTAACATCTCATCAACTGAGGTGATATATTTCCTCTCTACTTTCTCTCTAAGAATTCTCCAATTACTTATAAATTGACCTTAATTGTTCCATTAATATTGTATATATTTCTTTTACATAAATTGTTTGAACTTGACATATGCAAATTGCATCACATCATTATGTATGCATAATCATCTTGAGATAATTCATTTTTCATAATCATATAATTGCAAATGGTCTCATATCCAACTGTTCACAGAAACTTGTAGAAAACTGCACTTCTGTTAAAATTTACTGTTATGAGTTAGCTCATACAGTTATGAGTCGACTCATACTGAAGAAAAATGCAAAAATAGAAATCAAAATTGTTTTCTGGTCGACACATTAAGGTTTACGTCAAAACATGTTACTTCTAGTCGACACATACAATTCTTGGGTTGATGCAAAACATTAAAAACAGTTCCTCAATACAGGATGTGTCAACCCACCTCCTCCGCCTCCTCCACCCTACAACTATGATGAATCTTGTGATGGAAAAAATCCTTAAACATATCATTCCATACATCTCATAACATTTGTCGTTATGTCTTTTATTCTGAAGTTTGTATTAATGTTCTATTCAAATAAATTTTTGCTATAGCTAATGTAAACTGAATATTCTCTGCGTTAAATGCTTTCACCATAATTATTTTCTGTTTACTCAGTTATTACCATGCTTATGCCAAGACTCATTCTGTGTGAATTCCATTGGTTCCTTTGGTTACAAGATTGCTGATATTGCATCTCAATTCATGTGTGCTGAAATGGCTGAAAATCTATCTTATTCTCTTTTTGATGTTGTAAAAGGGGGAGAAGAAGATGGTGTTTGTGTTAGAAAAGAATTTTTTTAATATGCACAAACTCATGGGGAGCAGCTCATTCATCCATATTGTATCATCACACATCATAAAATATTTACCATCATCAAAAAGGGGGAGTTTGTGAGCAACCCCTTCATATAATTGGTTTTGAATGATAGCAAATATATGTGAAATAATCAATGAATGTTACCTACATGAGTGCATTGTAAAAAATATAGTATGACATGTTTAAAATGAGTTAGGAATGTGTTTTACACATAAAACATTGTTATGAGTCGACACACACAGCTTTGTATCGATGCATACTTAAGCAAAGAATCATAAAAATGATTCGGCTTCAGTATGAGTCGACACATCCATGCTATGCGTCGACTCATAACATTTTGATGCCCCTGGAATACAACCTTTAAGCTTTATGCATCGATACATAACTTCATGCATCGACACATGATATGTTTATTTTCCTGGAAAACATTTTTGAACTTTTATGCATCTATACATAACATCATGCATCAACTCATAACATGTTTTGTCTTCAAAAATAAAAAGTTCAATTCAGTATGTGTCGACACATACGTGTTATGCATCGACTCATGTAAAATTGTTGGTTCTATAATATGTTGTAATATCTTCTTGCATCGACTCATAACAACATGTATCGACTCATTCTGTGTTACATAACTAACACGAGTTGACTCATGCTAACATGCATCGACTTATAATAAGAATTTATGTCTCTAACTGTTTTCTGTTACATATATAAGTATGTTTTTTCAGCGGAAAACAGTATGACACATATTACAATTGTGAGCATCAATTTTGAGCAGCAAGAAGCCTGAAAGATACTTCATCTTCATCATCTTCTCAATCATCTTAATTCAACAATAACAACAAAAATCAAACATCTTTGTTCAATTGGATAAAGAGATCAAGAGATAATGTTCAATTGTGCATTCAAGGGATCTCAGCTGGGTTAAAGATTTTGAAGGGGGCTTCGAGGAAAAATCAAGGGGTTTGTCCTTCAAGAACGGACGTGTTCTTGAGGTTTTGTTAGTCACGGTCACACAAGTCGGATTCAGCCGTAGCGAGGGGTTTGGAAATCAGAGGGATTTTTGCAAACAGGTCGTGGAAGCAGAGGATCGGTTGTGGATCTTGCAGGGAATCTTGATAAGGCTCATATCAAGTGGAGGTTCTTACAAGAACAAGAAGATCTTAGGGATTTCTTTTTATTTATGTAGTGTAACCTTGTATTTAAACATTCAGCAAAATTGTTATAAGAGTTCTCAATTTCAATTTTGGAATTGAGAGGGAGACGTACCCACACGCGAGGACGATAGTGGGGAACTTCCTTACCAAACTGCATGTGTATTGTTCTTTCTTTCTCTCTATCTCTTTACATTTTCCGCAATTTTGTGATTCAATTGGCTTGCTGAGTTTTCTTTTTAATGATAAAATATGGTTTAAATACTTTCATCAAATCACCACTATTAATCATCAAATAAGCATACGCCAACCGTTTGACAAAATTGCTTGCAAGTTTTAATTCATTGGAATCATTGTTCTAGTGATAAGTGCATTAAAAACATTAAGTAATCTGTTTTTAAGATTCATCTATTTCATACTAATAAAATCCAGCAAGTTTATTGCATGTCCAGTTTTCTAGTAGTCGGCTCAAACTAGACGGAAGTTGATTCTTGACCTTACTTTTTCGCTGCTTTTAACAAACTTTGTTAAAAGATTTTAAATCCTTGAAGAATAAGGAGGTAACCTATTCACCCCCACCCCATCTCGATCACTTTCCACACTGTCTAACACTGTCATCTTCTTTAAGATCTTCTTGATATTCTTGTTGGCGGCTTCCACTGCGCCATTCATCTTTGGTCGATACGGATAATAATTGTGATGCTTAATCTTGAACTGCATGCAGAGTTTCGTGATCATAGTATTGTTAAGATTGGTACCATTGTCCATGATGATCCTTTCAGGGATGCCATACCGACATATAAGGTTATACTTAACTAACCGAACCACAACATTCTTGGTAACATAAGCGAACGAGGATGCCTCTACCCACTTCTTGAAGTAATCAATATCGACAAGGATGAAATGATGCCCATTGAAAGTTGTAGGCTTAATCTCTCCAATCATATCAATGTCCCACATTGCAAACGGCCAAGGAGCAGTCAAGATATTCAGAGGAACCGGAGGCACGTGTACTTTGTCAGCATAAATCTGGCATTTGTGGCAAGTTCTGGAATGATGATGGCAATTGGTTTCCATGGTAGACCAATAATAACCCGCTCTCAGAATATTCCTAGCCATTTTATGTCCACTGGAGTGAATACCAAAGGCACCTTCGTGCATATCTTCCATAATTTTCTCAGCTTCCTTCATGTCTACACAACGAAGTAAAGTTAAATCGTGGTTGTGCTTGTGTTGTACCCTAATTTTTTCACCTAAGATTCCTCTATCATATCATATCAACTCAATCACAACAAGATCATACTAGGGTTTGGCTCATCTCCTTATCTTTATCTTTGCTCATGGGAAATCACCAAGCACCTTCAGTTGTATTTTTTGATCATCTATGTTTTGTATTTATTAACTTTTAACTAATAAATACAATGAATATTTTCCCTAATGGTTGATATCATAGGTGAAAGCACAATACATTCCATCAGGTTGATCTATAGGTTCATGAGTTGATTTCCATGCCTTCTTCAATAAAGCTTCATTGAGATTCAAGCTTCATCATTGAAGATACTTTGAAGTAATATCATGACAAAGTCTATTATGATTCATCATTCCTCAAGTTGGCAAACATAGTTTAAAAATGTAAGGGTTGATTGAAGAAGTTACACCTAATTGGATAAGTTTTTGATTTCTTGATCTCAAGTGCATATTTCCATCAATTATCAAGATTTGTAAGTGGTTATGGTTTCTATGGTTCCTCATTATCATCCTCAACAACTTCTATCTACATGACAAGAATATTTGTGCAAGAAAGTTTGTCAAAATTGAAAGGGGTTTCCAAGGCACTTTGGTGCTCTAGGATCTAGGGTTTTGAACATCTAAAGGCTATATCTAGCTCATATTTTGGTATTTTTGAGTGATTTAAAAACAATTCTTCTCTTGAAAGGGTTATTAACCAATCACTTCAAAAGTTTCAAGAAATTGTTTTGTGGAAGATACCTAATGATGAAGAAAGATTAAAAGCCCTCCAGATAAATCATCAATTTCTCTTTATGTGACTTCAAAGGATCATAAATTGGTCAATTTTTATCTCCTTGAGCCTATTCATTTTCTACAATGATCTTGAAGATGTGAAATTCAACATTTCTTTTGTTGCTAAGCTTGAAAGTGGATGGAAGATGCTCTAAGGATGCAAAAGATTATAGGTCATTTTATGAATTTTCACCAACTTCAACAAGTCATAACTTTCTCTTTTTCAGGAGATTTTAAATGGTTCAACTCTCAAAATGTCATTCAAGAGATCTACTTCATGCCATATTTTTTGGTCAAGAGCAAATTTCAAATGGAAGGCCATGTTTGGATGCAAGACATTATAGGTCACTTTTGAAGAAAAATTTAGTAATTTTCTAAGTACAAAAGTCAACCTCTTTTTCTCAACTTTGACTCATCACAGTTTTCAAATCAAGCATCCATTTGATTCTGTTCTTTGCACATTGTAAAGTTTATAATCTCATCTTTTCAGTGCAACAAGAATCAAGTCCTGAGGTTTCCTAAATCGTGCACCCCATTGATTTGAAAATGGTACCTTGAAACTGAGGTTTTACTTCAAGTCAGAATTTGAAATTCACGTTGTAGCTTCTAAACATCAAATTAGCACGCGTTTTTTGTCTAAACATGTTTAACCAACTTTCCAAAGTGGATTAGAGCCTTCAAACGCAAGGATTGAGTGAGTTTTGATTCTAAACGGATCACACATTCCTCATGTATCAGGTTTACACGATTTCCATCCAAATCTCATCATCCCACACGCTTGAGCATTCTATTTGATTCCCTATAAATAGAGGTTCATGCCCTATTCGTTTTCTCAAGCTTAGAGAGTCAGAATCACCGTGCAAAACATCCTCTTGGACCCAATTTTCCGCAACTTTGAATTTGCTCTTACAACTTTCCTCAATCCATTTTCTTTGTCAATTCTTCACCCTTGAACCTCACTGAAGCTAACAGAAGAAGAACCAAGCTCTAAGACTTCCTAAATCGTGCTAGCCAAGTCAAGTTTCAGAGCTTTGCAATTGAACTTCAATAGGTAGATTCCTTCACCAATTGTCTTAAACTTTGATATTGTAATGAAGCTCTCATCATCCTGATTCTAGTCGTAACACTTATTTTCAACTGGAAGTGTGTTTTGGCCATGAATTTTCAAATCCCTTTTCAAGTCTTTCAATCCAAAATGACTGAGCTACACCTTAATTTCTCGCGAGGGTACCATTGGAATTGTCTTGAAGAGACAAAGTGAATGGTACCGGTCTCGAGCTCTAATTTTACCGTTTTAGAGACCTGCAAATCTCGTGGCTGGAGGTTGAAGATGACCAACGTGTCATCTCTCAATCAATGATAGCGTGCCACACTTTTTTTTTTCAAATTTTGATATAATAAATGTTTATGTATTTTATTCACTAAAGACCATGATATGCACAGCGCGTCTAATCCATTTATTAGCTTACTAACGCGTTTTGACTCTCGTCCATTGGTCCATATTTTTTTGACTTTATTTTTTATTTTTTATTTTTATATATAAATTATTTTAAACTTTAAAAATTCATAGAAAATTCATTTTAACTTTAAAAAATCTAAAAAATTAAGAAAAATACTTTTGATTTTTCTCTTTCTGATTATTATTTTTTCACAATTTTATTTTGTGCTTTGATATTTTTTATAATTTTTTACTTAATTTGAATTGTTTTAAATGTTTAAAAAATACTTCTCTTAATTTTTAAATTCTGAAAAAAACATGGAAGGATCCCATGACCTCTTGACAAATATTGGTGACCTCATTTTATTTTTATTTCTGAATTTACTATTTTTCACAATTTTTGGTTTATTTTTCCCATTTCTTTTAATTTTAAAAATAGTTTCTGACTTTAAAAAATTACCAAAAATTTTATAAACATAATTGAGCTTATTTCTTATTTTTCTATGATCTTATTTGATTTTTCTTGGATGTTTTGAACACAATTGCTATTTTCTCCTTTTATTTTCATTTTAAAATCATTTTAAAAATCTTTTTTCTTCATTTTTTAATACAATTTTATTTTGTATATATTTTGGTTGACCTTGAACTATGAAATTTTGATCAAGAGCTTTATTAACATCATTAGATCCATGATGTTAAGTTTAACTCCACAAAAAACGGATGAATAATTTTAATAATAGTTTGATTAAATTTTTGGTTCAAATGTGGTTTGATTCTTATCTTATCCCCTTCTTATTGTATTAAATGTTATTGGAGAATAATTTACATATCATTTCTCAAAATAAATAATACATAGATTGTTATTGACCGCCCTCAAAATAGATGCGACTTCTATATAAGTCCACTTATGATTGCTTAACATAGCGCTAAATTTTGTCCGGATTCGAGAAATGATCATTTGTGGCCCAAACCCATGTATGTAAGCCTAAGTATGTTAACTTGAATCTTTTGATCCAATAACCTTGAGATTTGTTGTTAGGAGGCTTTGGTATTATCAATCCTCTAATGAATCTTCACAAACCTTGGTCAAAGTAAATCACTTAAACACCATTGATCATTTATTGTTGCCTTGAGAATTTTAAATGAATGATATACTTGACAAAAAGCAAATGAAACTTGTTGTTGAGAGGCTTTTATTTTATCAATCTTATAATGAGTTTTAAATTCAAGTTTTAAGATGGTCATTCAACTAACCTATAATTTCTAACAATTGACTTTATTTTGTGCTTTTACTTTACGCTTTTAATTTAAGCACATTTATTTTAGCATTTACATTTCATACTATTTTCATCTTTCCTCATTTGAGCATTTACTTTTAGGTTATTTTTATTTTGCTCATTTGAGCTTTTCATTTCTTTTTGAAGATACTTAATAACCAACTTGAACAATAAAAAGCTCTAATGTTACTTGGACTACTTGGTTAGTATCCTTGGCATTATGGAGATTATCGACTTCTTAGGCTTAGGATTAGAGACCTTGACCTACCTTGAGACCTTGTGGCCTCAACTATTACTTTGTCTGGAGCTCTTGGGGTTTACCCCAAGACATTGGGTTGTTTTTTTGCTTTATGTGCAGGTTATTGTGATTACATGCTTTGTCTGTGATAAGGAATTCATTTATATATAGTTGTTACTCTATCCAATTTTTGTGAATACTTAATGCAATTGAAGCTTGGTTATCTTAATAGGTTTATTATCTTTTCTTGTGTGGTTTCAAATCCAAAGGATGAGAATTTTATATTGACTCATTATGTCAAGTGTTGGCTTCTTGTTGGTTAGACAATTCTTTTCCCTAGCTTTTATCTTATGCTTTAGGATAGTCCCTTCATCTCCTCCCGTCTTCTTTAATTTCAAAAATCTTCTCCCTCCTTTAGAAAACTCTTCTTGTTTTAAAAATTAAAAAAAACTTGAATTACTTTCATAGTAAACATGGACTTAGGCCCATGTATTTTCAAAAATATTATCTTAATCAAACTTCAATCAATTTAGTAATACTTTGACATTTTTGTGAGAAGACTAAAAGTCAATCAATCTTATTCAAACCATTTTGCCATTTTGGCTTTTACTTTAAAATTTTCTCAAAAGATTAGACTCTTGTCAATCGTTGTAGTGATGCAAACTACTATACTTCTACGATATATAGTGGAGTGAGACATTTTCCACTTGGGTGTTGAGCAAAGCTTTATTGATTTTAAAATCCAAGCTATATCCTCCACTTTGAGATGATGTAAATTCTTCTTTCTCATGATTGTGGGTAGTAAGTATGTTCTTCCACTCAGATAATACGATGATATCTCGTCTCTTAAAATTAACCAACGCACATGTGTTTTAAAATTTTAAAATGTGAACTACGTGTACCATTATCCCCTATTGCATCGAAGGTGGTACGTAGGCATTAAAGGTTCGCAACTGCAGCGGGTGCAAAAATCATAAAAAATACTTCTCTTCTCATCCCTACCATCTATTTTTTTAGTATACAATATTTATAGCCAAAATACACAAATTTTCCAAGGGGTTCCTGCGGAGTACCGTAGATATTTAGGGTGCTAATACCTTCCCTTTGCATAACCAACCCCCGAACTTAGATTCTCTCCCCCCTCTTATTAGGTTATTCGCTCTTTTCCCATCCCTTTGAAAACAATAAAGAGCGGTAGCGATTTTTAAGTTAATATGTACGAGTCAAGTCATTCCAATGGCTTAGTATCAACATTTCTACCGCTACAGAAAAAAATGGCAACTTCACTGGGGAAAGATTGACCTATTGTTGGTCTATCCCTAAGTGGGTTGATCCTATCTTTGCTTATTTATGTATGTGCTATTATCTGTTGTATATTAAGTGATGTATGTATGTTTTTCTGGATTTTCCTGGTTTTCAGGGTGCTTGGTGATTTTCCATAAGTCCTATACCCGGACTTAGGCAAACTTAAGATATGATGGGTGGTATAGTCATGTTAAATTTAAGGGAGTAATCCCTAAAAAGGAGACATGAGATCCCCCACTCAGTGGAGGCCCCTTTGACTGTAGTGTCGTTTACCAAGTAATCAGGAAGACGTATTGCTTTCGACCTGGGTGCCTACTGAAACTGAGAAACATAGAACCTTTAATCCATCTTGGCCTTTTAGGTGTAAGTGCGGAAGCTAGGACAGAGTAATCTGGAAATGGTTGTCACGCGATACTATGCTCGAGTGAGTTTTTCTTGAGAATATTGCTAATTACCGAGTCAATCGAGATGTTGGTAATATCCGAAGGAAGGATGTAGACTCTGGGAACCTCTTAGAACCTTGTTCGACAGGTGATAAACTTATAGATCATACCTTATGGGTAGTACGTTTGACCTCATGCTCGTCATATTGAACCTATGAACCTTATGTTTGTGATCTTATGTGTGATTGTTACATCATGCATTCATGCACCCATGAGCATCTTTTAAAACATCCTATTTTAAGGGACTTAAAGTCGTCTCTTTGTGAATATCTCAGGTACTTTTGACCATGGATTATGGAAAAATAAAGACTAAGAAGTATAGTTTCAAAGATCCCAAGATAGATGAGTTGATGAGTCTGATTCCCGAGATTGAGAGTTCTACAGATTTTCAGAGAAAGTATGGGTCCATCATTTCTCTTATGAAGATCAGCATAAAGGAGCGTATTCTCTCGACTTTGGTCCAGTTCTATGATCCGATGTATCGATGCTTTACTTTCCCTAATTATCAGTTCATGCCTACATTAGAGGAGTATTCTTATCTACTGGGTATTATCGATCATGTTCCTTTTACTAGTTTGAAGGGGGAGCCAAAATCTCATGAGTTTGCTACTTTGATCCATTTGGGGAAGTCTGAGGTTGAAGCCCACATGACTACCAAAGGAGGGATTAGAGGATTACCCGCTCAGTTCTTATTGGAGAAAGCTCGCTATTTTTCTAAGAGGAAGAGTATGGTTGCTTTTGAGGCCATCTTTGCTCTACTTGCTTATGGGTTGTTCTTATTTCCCAATGTCGAAAATTTTGTGGATATCAATGCCATCAGGATCTTTATGATTTGAAACCCAATTCCTACATTATTGGGTGATGCTTATTACTCTATTCATCTTCGGGATTCTTATCATGAAGGGATGATCATTTGCTACACGCCTTTGTTGTATCAGTGGTTTATTTCTCACTTGCCTCAGTTTGATGCTTTCTGGGATGTCAGGAAGAAAACTCGTTGGGCTCCAAAGATTATGGCCCTCAATCATTTAGATACTGTTTTGTATCATCAGGCTTACCGTGATGTGGAGATTCTCGACAGTTGTGGTAGTTTCCATAATGTACCTCTTCTTGGTACAAAGGGAGGAATTAACTATAATCTTGTTCTTGCACGACGACAACTTGGATATCCGATGAGGGATAAGCCAAAGAGCATTCATCTGAGTGGATTCTTCCTTAAAGAGTGAGAGGTTCATAAGGAAGCTAAAGAGGAGATTGAGAAGGCTTGGCGTAATATTCACAAGAAGGGTAGGAAGGACTTGGGACCTATAGGGGTTGTTTCTTTGGAGCCTTATCTTCAGTGGGTACAAACAAGAGACATCCAGTTGAAGATGTCGTATTCCTGTGAAGAACATATGCTTGATATATTTGTGAAGACCACTCCTCCCATTTTGGATGATGTGGATGAGCTTCAGCTTACCTTAGTAAGGATGCAGTAGGAGAAGAAGGCTTGGAAGAATAAATGTCAAACTTTAGAAGTGTCCTACCGAGCAGACTTGAAGGAGAAAGATGATCTGATTGAGATTCTTGAGAGTCGTGTTGTAGAGATGATGGAGAAGAAAGAGGATTAATTTTCCTCTAGGGATCAATCAGGATCTAGTTTCTCACTTACCGACTCTAGTGATTGGAAAGAGGTCGCCGACAGGTATGCAGAAGAGAATAAGTGGTTGAAAGCTCAGATTGCAAGACTCACAGGGATGCGTCAGTGTTTAGAGTGATCTCCACCAGCTTTACTTTCTTAGGGGTTTAGACTTTATCTTCATCTTGTACTTGGGATTATTGAAACTTGTACTAAGAAGTTGTAATCCATTTTGAAGTTATTATAATGAGATTTTCAAATGTGTTAGTACTTTAGTATTTCCAAATTGTCTATAAATATTTGAGTTCCTTGAAATATTAATAATAAAATAAATCACGTGCATTGCATATCATGCATCATATCGTACATACTTCTTGCATTTTTGTTCATATCCAAGTGTCTTACTAAGATTCTTTACTTCATTCAGTAAGTTGTCTCATCAGTACAATACTCAGGCTAATTCCAGAAGGAAGATGGATAATCTAGAACAAGAGAATCACGAGCTCCACGAAGAAGTTTCTGCTCTGAAGGTCGGTATGGCCAATCTCACTACTTTGATGGAATCGTTGGTGGCTGCTCAGAATCAGCCACCACCTGCTCAACCTTAATAGACAATGGTTACTTCTGAAGCCCCGACAGTTTTGCTTCAGCTACTCCAGTCACTATTGTTCAGAATCGTATTCCTCAAGGATATCCTTGGGGAATTCCAGAGAACTTCATGCCAGAAGGTTATAATCAAGATGCTCAAGTTGCTCGACTTTCTCAGGCTACTGCCGCTTTTGCACCTCATGTGGTGCATATTACCCCTGCTGCTATAAATGAGATTCATTATGCTGCACCTCCTTTGATGAATGTTATACCCTTTTCTAATGACGAAGTTTATCACCCTATTCCTCCACCATGTGAAAGTTGGGTTTTTATGACCGAATGAATGATTTTCAGGATCAGTTTGATACGATGCAGAAAGAGTTGAAGGCCCTCAGAGGAAAAGAATTGTTTGGGCAGAATGTGAATGATATGTGTTTGGTTCCAAATGTGAAAATACCTACAAAGTTCAAAGTACCGGATTTTGAGAAGTACAAGGGAAATACTTGTCCTCGTGCTCACTTAGTGATGTATGTGAGAAGGATGTTTACTCATACCGATGATCAACGCCAGTTAATTCATTTCTTCCAAAACAGTTTGACTGATGCAGCGTTGAAATGGTACATGAGCCTGGATAGTGCCAACATTCATACTTTCAACGACTTGGGTGAAGCATTTATTAGACAGTACAAATACAATATGGACATGGTGCTTGACCGTGATCAACTCAGGGTAATGGTCCAGAAGGACAAGGAGTCACTTAAGGAATATGCACAGAGATGGCATGAAGTAGCTGCCCAGGTGATTCCTCCAATAGAAGAAAAAGAGATGACGAAGATTTTTCTGAAGACTCTAGGTGCATTCTATTATGAAAGAATGGTGGCGAGTATGCCAAGTGATTTTACCTAGATGGTGGGTGTGGGCGTTCGTTTGGAAGAAACTGTAAAAGAAGGTTGCTTGACAAGAAGTGAAAGTTCTGGCAGTGTGAAGAAACCATCATACGAGTTTGCTAAAAAGAAAAAAGGAGAGACGAATGTTGTTATTCAAGAGAGGAGGTTTAATCCTCCTAGAAGGAATCATCAGCACCATCAACAGGTTGCTTCGGTAACTCCAGTTGTTATACAGCTCCAACCACAGTCGCTTATCAAAGACCAGCCCCTCAAGGAAATCAAGGGCAGAATCAGAGGAGAGAGGCTTATGACTCTATCCCCATGAGTTATACAGAATTACTCCTAGCATTGATTCAGAAAAAGTTGCTCCATACTAGGCCACCCCTGCTATACCATCACCTTTGCCTTGGTATTATAAGGCAGATCAGACGTGTGCTTTTCATCAGGGAGCACCAGGGCATAATATGGAAAAATATTATCCTCTAAAATATGAGGTACAAAAAATGGTAAGATCTGACCTTTTATCCTTTAAGGATGTCAGCCCTAATGTAAAAGATAATCCTTTGCCAAAGCATGGAGGAACAAATGATGTCAACATGGTTGCTGGTTGTTTGGGGGACATCCGAATGTATGATATCAACTTGGTCAGAGGAGACTTGGAAAAGATCCATGCCGACCTTTGCGATTTCAGTTACTATACACATGACCATGCTGGTTATGGTATCTGCAGTACTGATATTCAATGGTGTGACAAGATAAAGATTGATTCGCAGGAAATGATGGATGAAGGCCTCATCCATATAATCAGGCCTAGGGCTGAATATGAAGAAGAAGTGAACATGGTATTTGGGTGTCCTAGAGAGTTCCAGATCTTTGATGTGGACCATATGAATGATGACTTGGTGTAATTGCATGCTACCTTCTGCCACATGGAAGGTCAGGTAGAACACCACTATGGATCTTTTCGGGTTTGCTGCAGGGATTCCCGAGGTTGTTCCATTGTAATAAGAGGTATTCAGTTGTTATTGGATAATGGTACTACCAAGGTGTCAGGCCAAAGAGATGATTACCATGAGGTTAATGTGATTGAAGATTTCTTGGATAAGGCTGAATTGGATGATGAATATGCTTTTGTAGATGAATTATTTTCCTCATACGAAGATATATTCTACCACGATGATTATGCAATGACCAAATATTCTAAAGAAAGGGTGAACGTAATGTGCCTTATTTCAATGATTCTGCCCCTGTTGAGATTGAATATTGTAGCAAGTGAGTTGTTTCTCCAGTAGTGATTTTCTTATCGGGCCCTGATCCTTACAAATCAGACAAAGTTGTACCATACAAGTACAATGCTACAATTCTAGAGGATGGTGTGGAAGTTCCCATCCAGTCTTTGTCTAATGTCGAGAATATTGTTGAGGCCAATAGAGTGACCCGTAGTGGTTGTGTGTTTGCACCTGTTATTCGAGGGAAAGCTAGTGCCGATAAGAAGGTTGTTAAAAGTGTTGAAAATAAGAAAGAAGTAGGGGAGTCCAGTGGTGCTGCTCTGGAAAAAGAGGTGGATGATATATTGAAGATTATCAAGATGATCAACTATAGGATAATAGATCAGTTATTGTAGACTTCTTCAAAAATATCTATTCTGGCCTTGTTGATGAATTCATCTGCCCATAGAGAATCTTTAATGAGGGTGTTGGATCAAGCCTTCATGGAGAGTGATATGCCGTTAGACCAATTCAGTAGTGTGGTAGGGAATATTACATCCTATAATAAACTAAGTTCCTGTGATGACGAATTTCCTGACGAAGGAAAAAATCATAATTTGGCTCTCCACATATCCATGAACTATAAGAACGATTCATTGTCAAATGTGCTGATTGATAATGGGTCCACTTTAAATGTCATACCGAGGAGTACACTAATGAAGCTGAAGTATCAAGGAGCTCCCATGCGCCCAAGTGGCATAATCGTAAAATCTTTCGATGGATCAAGGAAGTCTGTTATTAGGGAAGTGGATTTGCCTATTCACGTAGGCTCGCACCTTTTTCAGATTACTTTCCCAATCATGGATATTGTGCCCGCATACAATTGTTTACTTGGACGACCATGGATACATGAAGCAGGGGCTATCACTTCAACTTTGCACCAAAAGCTGAAGTTTGTGTGTAAAGGAAAAGTGGTTATCATAAATGGAGATCAAGAATTGTTAATATCTCATTTATCCTCTTTCAGTGTTATGGAAGCAGATGAAGCTGCTATTGGAACTCAATTCCAAGCTGTATTCGTTGATAACGTAAGAGAGAATAGGAATTCTATGGCTTCATTCAAAGATGCTCAGCAGGTTGTGCGTAATGGCCCTACTAAAGTATGGGGGCAGATTGTTGATCCTCCGGTGAACAGGAATAGGGTTGGTTTGGGATTCTCTGCGAAGAATGATAAAGGTAAGAACTTGAAACCGAAGTCTACTTTGAGTAGCTATCAGGATATTTTCCATAGCGGAGGATACCTTCATCCAACAGTTTCTGAGATTAATGCCATTATAGAGGATAAAGAAGAGTAGGAGATGTTGAATCATGTGACACCTGGAGTCAGAGTTCAGAATTGGGTCACTATTGATGTTCCCTCTTGCATCCATGTCTCAAAGTAATTTATTTTTGTTAATCGTTGCAAAAAGCTTTCACCCTGCCTAAGGTGAAAGTTTATATTGTATGGGCTTATCCGTTTGCTTTGATCATTAAAATCATTAATAAAAGTTGTCTTTGATTCTCAAATTATGTTTTTACTTTCTACTTTTTCTTGGAAAAATGGTAATCAGCAAAAACCCTTTTGGAATAAATAATATATGTAAATAAATATGCATAATCACTTGATATATGTGTCAGTTTCTAAAAGAAATCATAAATCATATGTGCAGATTAATTAAAAAAACCTGTTGAATACAATGACTCTGCACCCTCTCCTAACTTTTAATATCCTGTGTATGTGGCTGAAGAAGAAGAATATGATTAGATTCTAGAAGAGGTTTCATGGTTGCTCGTGCGCGAGGAAAATTCCATTCAACCATATAAAGAGCCGTTGGAGACAATCAATTTGGGTTCAGAGGAGGATCTGAAGGAAGTCAAGATTGGAGCATTACTGCATCCTGATGTGAAGAGCAGGTTGATTGAATTGTTGAAAGAGTACGTGGACATCTTTTCTTGGTCATACCAAGATATGCCTGGTTTGGATACTGATATTGTGGAGCATCATTTTTCGCTGAAGCCAGAGTGCCCGCCAGTTAAGCAGAAATTATGAAGAACTCACCCTGATTGGCAGTAAAGATTAAAGAAGAAGTTTTAAAGCAGATTAATATCGGTTTTCTTGTGACATCAGTGTATCCTCAGTGGATTTCCAATGTTGTCCATGTACCGAATAAAGACGAAAAAGTTCGCATGTGCATTAATTACAAAGATCTAAATAAAGCTAGTCCAAAAGATGATTTTCCATTGTCACATATTGATATGTTGGTTGATAGTACAGCAAAATTCAAAGTATTCTCGTTCATGGGCGGATTTTTCGGATATAATAAAATTAGAATGGCTCGTGAGGACATGGAAAAAACAACGTTTATCACACCCTAGGGAATATTCTGTTACAAAGTGATGCCCTTCGGGTTGAAGAACGCTGGTGCAACGTACTAGAGGGCTATGACAACACTATTCCATGATTTGATGCACAAGGAAATTAAGGTATATGTTGATGATATGATTGCCAAATCACAGACCGAAGAAGGGCATGTAGAACATTTGTTGAAATTATTTCAGTGTTTGAGGAAATATCGTCTTCGCTTGAATCCAAATAAAGGCACCTTTGGTGTCTGATCAGGGAAGTTGTTAGGTTTCATTGTCATCAAAAAAGGAATTGAAGTTGACCCTGATAAAGTCAAAGCAATTCAAAAAATGCCTGCACCAAGAATTGAAAAGCAAGTTAGAGGCTTCCTTGGATGTCTGAATTACATTTCCAGATTCATTTTCCATATGACTGCAACATGTGAACCTATCTTTAAGTTGTTAAAGAAAAATCAAGGTTGTGTATGGACAGATGATTACCAAAGGGAATTTGAAAGTATTAAAGAGTATCTGCTTGAACCTCCTATCTTGCTCCCGCCTGTTGAAGGAAGACCATTGATCATGTATCTGATGGTGTTAGATAATTCTATGGGCTGTATTTTGGGACAACAAGATGAAACATGAAAGAAGGAATATGCCATTTATCATCTCAACAAGAAGTTTACTGACTGTGAGTCGCGGTATTCTATGATATAAAAAAACATGTTGTGCTATGGCCTAGGCGATAAAGTGGTTGCGACAATATATGTTGAATCATACTACTTGGTTAATTTCCAAAATGGATCCAATTAAGTATATTTTTGAAAAACCTACTCTTACTAGGAGAATTTCCCGTTGGCAGATGTTGTTATCTGAATATGATATTGAATATTGCACTTAGAAGGCTATAAAAAGCAATGTGCTGGTGGATTATCTTACTCACCAACCGGTAGATGATTACCAATCTGTTAAGTATGATTTCCCTGATGAGGATGTTATGTTTCTGAAAGTGAAATATTATGATGAACCTTTTTCTGGGGAAGGTCCTGATCCTGAATCCCGTTGGGGTATGGTATTTGATGGATCTGTGAATGCTTATGGGAAAGGAATTGGTGTTGTGATTATCACTCCTCATGGATCACACATTCCTTTTACTGCAAGGTTGGCATTTGATTATACTAATAATATAGCAGAGTATGAGGCTTGTATCATGGGTCTCGAGGAAGCCATTAATCTCATAATCAAATTTCTAGATGTATATGGCAATTCAGCTTTGGTAGTAAATCAAATTAAAGGAGAATCGGATACTCGTCACCCAGGCTTGATCTCTTACAAAGACTATGCTAGAAGATTATTACCCTTCTTTAATAAAGTTGAATTCCATCATATTCCCAGAGATGAAAATCAGATGGCAGGTGCTTTGGCAACTCTGGCTTCTATGTATGAAGTGAATACTTGGAACAATATGTCTCGTATCACAGTGCGACATTTAGATAGACCGGCTCATATGTTTACGACATAGGGATTAGTAGAGGAAAAACCTTGGTATTATGACATCAAGTATTTTCTCCAGACTCAGGAATACCCGGCTGGTGCCTCAAATAAAGATAGAAAGACATTGAGAAGGTTAGTAGGCAGCTTTTTCCTCAATGAAGATGTGCTGTATAAAAAAATTATGACATGGTCTTGCTCATATGCGTGGATAGACACTAAGTAGACATATTGATGCATGAAATCCATGAAGGTTCCTTTGGTACCCATTCCAATGGACATTCGATGGCAAAGAAGATGTTGAGGGCAGGTTATTATTGGCTGACAATGGAATCTGACTGTTACAAATTTACAAAGAAGTTCCATAAGTGTCAGATTTACGTCGACAAAATTCATGTGCCTCCGACACTTCTCAATGTTATTTCTTCCCCGTGGTCTTTCTCTATATGGGGTATTGACATGATTGGAATGATTGAACCTAAGGAATCGAATGGACACCGTTTCATTTTAGTAGCAATTGGTTACTCCATCAAATGGGTAGAAGCAACTTCATATGCTAATGTTACTAAGCAAGTGGTGGTGTGTTTCATCAAGAACCGTCTTATATGTCGGTATGGTGTGCCAAGAAGGATTATCACCGATAACTGATCGAATCTGAATAACAAGATGATGACAGAACTCTGCAAAGAATTCAAGATTGTCCATCACAATTCATCTCCTTACAGGCCAAAGATGAATGGGGCTGCTGAAACTGCTAATAAAAACATTAAGAAGATCATCCAGAAAATGCTTGTTACTTATAAAGATTGGAATGAGATGCTCCCTTTTGCTTTGTATAGGTATCGAACATCCGTCCGCACTTCAACAGGGGCAAACCCGTCCTCTCTTGTGTATGGCATGGAAGCAGTGCTTCCCGTTGAGGTTGAGATTCCTTCTTTACGTGTGATGATGGAAACCAAGTTGTCAGAGGCTGAATAGGTCCATAATAGGTTTGACCAATTGAATTTGATTGAAGAAAAGAGAATGGCGGCCTTGTGTCATGGACAGTTATACCAAAAAAGAATGAAGAAAGCTTTTGATAAGAAGGTCAAACCTCGTGAATTAAGAGAAGCCGACCTTGTGCTCAGGAAAGTCATGTCTTTTAACGCTGATTCTAGGGGTAATTAGACTCCCACTTTTGAAGGCTTGTATGTTGTCAAGAAAGCCTTCTTTGGCGGTGCATTGATTCTTGAAACTATGGATAGAGAGAAGTTCCCACGCCCCGTTAATGCTGATGCAATCAAGAAATACTTCGCCTAAAGAAATAAAATAACAACTCTCTAAGTCAAAAACCCGAATGGGCGGCTTAGTCAAAAAGGAGCATCTTGATAGGCCAAAACCCCGAAAGGGAGGTCTAGGCAAAAATTAGAGACATAAACAGAATAAATTTTCCTGCTAGGTTGAAAATCCATAAGGGCAATCTAAGAAAAAGTTAGGGATTTCTTGGCAAGTAACTAAATCAGACAAGACTTGATCATTGAAGCAACAATCTTCTTGGACTCCCATCATACTTCAACAGAAGTCACAGCTTATGAATTCAAAGGTGTTAGGGAGAATAATGGTCATTGTATTTCAATGTATCTTTTCCAATATATTACCATTTTCCAAACTTTGTAATCATCTACAGAATCTCGCCATTTGAAGACTACCATTCTATTGATAAAGTTTGAGCTTTTATCCAATTCTTTGCAATTCTTATTTTATTCTGCTTTCAAAAACTTCATTTATTATTGATAGTAAATTTCAAAGCAAACAGATTAAATAGAAAAAATTATTCTTTTGAAAAGAATTTACAAATTATTTCTTACTTTAGATTTTGTGACTCAAGGAGAACAAAAAATAGTGACTCTAAGGATGGACGAACTCTGGAATTTTGGAAGTATGTATTCCCCCAAGAAGGTTCTCCCAGGCCATTCTTTGTCGGTATGTGTATGATATTTTTGAGTTCCTCATATAGTTAGAAATGATGCCAATTGATGTATGGCTCGGTGTTGGGTTTGTGATCTTGTTTTCCTTATTCAAGTCTTGGTTCATTTTGATTTTGGATTTGCATGGTATGAAGTCTTTGTCCCAAATTCCCCAGTAAGTTCTTCGCTCATGTGATAGAAGTCTCTTCCCTTTTAAGTGCTGAGTTGGAATCATTTGCAAATCACAACCCTTTGTAGTGCTAGCACTATTGTTGTTTGTCTTCCAGGCAACCAGGAAATGGCAATGTCTTTTCTAAGAAGTGTTGAAACAGTTGTCAACTTTTTGGGTTTTCCCCCCGCCAAGTGTTGGGTTTGATTTAAAATCCCCCTAAATTTGATTTCTTGATGTAATGTTTGACTTCTTAAATCCCCATGACGTTTCATAATTTCTCCCCAGAGAAGTTAGTGCAATCCTCACTCTCAATATTGAAGAATATATCTTGGTTTCCCCTCGATGATGTGGTGTTATCCTCCCCAATAAAGTCAGTACGAGCTCCTTAGTTGATGTCTTAACAATGTGGTTTTCATTTACCCTATTGAGGTTGGTATCACAATCCCTAGTATAAGTACAAACGTTGAAACATTTGTGTTCTCCATTGAAGTTTGTGTGTTATTCCCCGATGAATCCCATAGGAGGATGTTATATCCTTATATCTGTATTGATTTACTATTATGATTTGATTATTTTCGGATTATGTTCTTTCCCAGTGAAGTTAAGCCGCGAAATAAGAATTTGTTTCCTTAGTTGGTGCTTACTTTCTTATGAAGTTTTCATCCTGGATGTGATTTAGCTGAGTGTTGACGTCACCCAAGTTGGTTCTGTTTGGTTATTCCCTGTGTTGTGTGTCTATTTTTTCAGCATATGCATGATAATGTTCATACACTCATAAATACGTCATGCATAGTTGAATTTAGAAATTCATTGCTCATATGCATTCATTAATACCTTGTTGGAATATTAACCTGTTTTGCTGAGTTGTGTTATCCTCTCTCCAATAGAATGTCAAGCTTAAGTAGAAAGTGTATATCCTTTCAATTTCCCAACTGAGTTATCCCTCGTGGAAGAATTTTGCTTTGGCCTTCCTTTTAGCTCTTTGTATGGATCGAACATGTTTCCCTCTTGAGTTTATTTCTTATGAGGTGTCATTTTAGTTGACTTATTCATTCCAGTTTATTTCTGGTTTGAACCTATGATCCCCAACAATATTATTATTTTGATTTGTACAAGCTTTGAGCCCTAATTTGGGAATGTGCATGTATTTTTCACGAGAATATTTTATCTCTCCAACAGGAATATATTGACATTTCCCCAGGAAGACATTATTGCAATTCCTTCTCAAAACAGAAAGTGGAATGTCTCTTTATTTGAGCAACCTATACTTCCCCAATAAGTCTAACAGTTCCCAGTGAAGATTCGGATTTGTTACTCCAATGAACGGTAGCCTTGTCATTATGGAAGGTAGTTCATTGTTGATATTTTATTACTCCAATGAATGGTAGCCTTGTCATTATGGAAGGTAGTTCGTTGTTGAGATTTGTTACTCTAATGAATTATAGCCTTGTCATTATGGAAGGTAGTTTGTTGTTGAGATTTGTTACTCCAATGAATGTTAGCCTTGTCATTATGGGAGGTAATTCGTTGTTGAGATATTTTTCCGATGAATGGTAGCCTTGCCATTACTGAAGGTAGTTCATCGTTGAAGTTCACATTACTCTGAAGAAGTTCATTTGTTCTAGTCGTGAGTACTGGCTGCTTACCCTGATATTGTTATTTACTGGTATTATCTTACCACTTCTTTCCCCGGTGGGTCGATGTTACTTTTTTTCAATCTCCTCAGTGAGTGGATAGTTCAGTCATCTATCGATCACTTTCATTCTTTACCTTCTCTCCTCAATATTTGAGTTGATGACGCTTTATCTCCTCTTTGGGCTTTACCCCAGTAGAGTCGGGTCTCTTGTTCACCAGTGATTTATTTTCTTGGTCGGGTTTTTCTTTTGATCCCTATTTTTTTATTTACTTCATTCCCAATGGGGTCTTGCGTCCTTTTTAGATTTTCTCATTTTGCACTCATAATCATAAGCATTACATGGAATCTTAGGGTGAAAAATATAGCTTGTTTTATACTTAAGTATCTTCAATCACGTCGACACGAAGATTTTAACCTTCGCATCTCCGGATAGAAGACACTTAAATAAGGGCAGCTGTTGTGCCCCAAATTTCCCCCCTAAGATTCCTCTATCATATCATATCCACTCAATCACAACAAGATCACACTTGGGTTTGGCTCATCTCCTTATCTTTAGCTTTGCTCATGGGGAATCACCAAGCTCCTTGAATTATATTTTGTGATCATCTATGTTTTGTGTTGATTAACTTTTAACTAATAAATACAATGAATGTTTGCCCTAATGGTTGATATCATAGGTGAAAGCACAACACATTCCCTCAGGTTGATCTATAGGTTCATGAGTTGATTTCCATGCCTTCTTCAACAAAGCTTCATTGAGATTCAAGCTTCATCATTGAAGATACTTTAAAGTAATATCATGACAAAGTCTATTATGATTCATCATGCCTCAAGTTGGCAAAGATAGTTCAAAAATGTAAGGGTTGATTGAAGAAGTTTGACCTAATTGGATAAGTTTTTGATTTCTTGACCACAAGTGCATATTTCCCTCAATTATCAAGATTTGGAAGTGGTTATGGTTTCTATGGTTCCTCACTATCATCCTCAATAACTTCTATCTACATGACAAGAGTATTTGTGCAAGAAAGTTTGTCAAAATTGAAAGGGGTTTCCAAGGCACTTTAGTGCTCCAGGAGCTAGGATTTTGAACTTCTAAAGGCTATATCTTGCTCATATTTTGGTATTTTTGAGTGATTCCAAAAACAAGCTTCTATTCAAAGGTTTATCAACCAATCACTTCAAAAGTTTCAAGAAAATTTTGTGTGGAAGATACCTAATGATGAAGAAAGATTACAAGTCCTCTAGATAAATCATGAATTTCCCTTTATGTGACTTCAAAGGATCATAACTTGGTCAATTTTTATCTCCTTGATCCCATTCTCTTTCCACAATGATATTAAAGATGTGAACTTTAACCTTTATTTTATTTTCTAAGCTTAAAAATGGATGGAAGATGCCCTAAGGATGCAAACGATTATTGGTCATCTTATGAATTTTCACCAACTTCAACAAGTCATAACTTTCTCTTTTTTTGGATATTTTAAATGGTTAAAGTCACAAAATGTCATTCAAGAGATCTAATTCATGCCATCTTTTTTGGTCAAGAGAAAATTTCAAATGGAAGACCATGTTTGAATGCAAGAGATTATAGGTCACTTTTGAAGAAAATTTTAGAAATTTTCTAAGTACAAAAGTCAATCTCTTTTTCTCAACTTTGACTCATCATAGTTTTCAGCTCAAGCATCCATTTGATTCCATTCTTTGAACATTGTAAAGTTTGTAATTGCATCTTTTCAATGCAACAAGAATCAAGTCCTAAGGTTCCCTAAATCGTGCACACCATTAATTTGAAAATGGTACCTTGAAACTGAAGTTTCACTTCAAGTCAGAATTTGAAATTCATGTTGTGGCTTCTAAACATCAAAATAGCACGCATTTTTGGTCTAAACATGTTTAACCAACTTGCGAAAGTGGATTAGAGCCTTGAAACACAAGGATTGAGTGAGTTTTTATGCTAAACAGATCACACATTCCTCATGTATCAGGTTCACGAGATTTCCATCTAAATCTCATCATTCCAAACGCTTGACATTCTATTTGATTCCCTATAAATATAGGGTCATACCCCATTCATTTTCTCAATCTTAGAGAGCCAGAATCACCCTGCCAAACTTCCTCTTGAACCCAATTTTCTGCAACTTCGAATTTGCTCTTACAACTTTCCTCAATCCACTTTCTTTGTCAATTCTTCACCCTTGAACCTCACTGAAGCTAACAGGAGAAGAACCAAGCTCTAAGACTTCCTAAATCGTGCTAGCCAAGTCAAGTTTCAGAGCTCTGCAATTGAACTTCAATAGGTAGATTCCTTCACCAATTCTCTCAAACTATGATACTGTTATGAAGCTCTTATTATCCTGATTCTAGTTGCAACACTTATTTTCAACTGGAAGTGTGTTTTGTCCATGAATTTTCAAATCCCTTTTCAAATCTTTCCATCTAAAACGACTGAGTTGCACCTTATATAAATTTTTTGCGAGGATACCATTGGAATTGTCTTGAATAGACGAAGCGAATGGTACCAGTCTCAAGCTTTAATTTTACCATTTCAAGGACCTACAAATCTCGTGGCTAGAGGTTGAAGATGACCAACGTGTCATCTCTCAGCCAATGATAGTGTGCCACGCTTTTTTTTTCAAATTCTGATTTAATAAATGATTATGTGTTTTATTCACTAAAGACCATGATATGCACAGTGCGCCTAATCCATTGGATTAGCTTACTAACGTGTTTTGACTCTCATCCATTGGTCCACATTTTTTCGACTTTATTTTTTATTTCTGATTTTTATATTTAAATTGTTTTAAACTTCAAAAAGTCATAGAAAATTCATATTAACTTCAAAAACTCTAAAAAAATTATGAAAAATACTTTTGATTTTTTTCTTTCTGATTATTACTTTTTCATAATTTTATTTTATGCTTTAATATTTTTTATAATTTTTTTACTTTACTTGAATTGTTTTAAATGTTTAAAAAATACTTTTCTGAATTTTTAAATTATGGAAAACAATATGGAAGGATCCAATGACCTCTTGACAAATATTTGTGACTTCATTTTATTTTTATTTCTGACTTTACTATTTTTCATAATTTTTGGTTTATTTTGCCCATTTCTTTTAATGTTAAAAATAGTTTCGGACTTTAAAAAATTACCTAAAATTTTATAAAAATATTAGAGCTCATTTCTAATTTTTCTATGGTCTTATTTGATTTTTATTGAATTTTTTGAATATATTTATTATTTTCTCCTTTTATTTTCAATTTAAAATCATTTTAAAAATCTTTTTTCTTCATTTTTTAATTCAATTTTATTTTGTATATATTATGGTTGATCTTGAACTATGAAATTTTGATCATGAGCGTTATTAACATCATTAGATCCATGGTGTTGAGTTTAACTCCACAAAAAATGAATGAATGATTTTAATAATAGTTTGATTAAATTTTTGGTTCAAATGTGGTTTGATTCTTATCTCATCCCTCTTCATCTTATCCCCTTCTTATTATACTAAATGTTATTGGAGAATAATTTACATATCATTTCTCAAAACAAATATTATATAGATTACTATTGATCGGCCTCAAAATAGGTGCACCTTCTATATAAGTTCACTTATGATTGCTTAACATAACGCTAAATTTTGTCCCGATTCGAGAAATGATCATTCGTGGCCCAAACCCATGTTTGTAAGCCCAAGTATGTTAACTAGAATCCTTTGATCCAATAACCTTGAGGTTTGTTGTTAGGATGCTTTGGTCTTATCAATCCTCTAATGAATCTTCACAAACCTTGGTCAAAGTGAATCACTTAAACATCATTGATCATTTATTGTTGCCTTGAGAATTTTAAATGAATGATATATTTGACAAAAAGCAAATGAAACCTGTTATTAAGAGGCTTTGATTTTATCAATCTTCTAAGGAGTTTAAAATGCAAGTTTTAAGACGGTCATTCAACTAACCTCTAATTTCTAACAATTGACTTTATTTTGTTCTTTTACTTTATGCTTTTTACTTTAAGCACATTGATTTTAGCATTTACATTTTATACTATTTTCATCTTTGCTCATTTGAGAATTTACTTTTATGTCATTTTTATTTTGCTCACTTGAGCTTTTCATTTCTTTTTGAAGATACTTAAAAACCAACTTGAACAATAAAAAGCTTTAATGTTACTTGGACTACTTGGTTACTATCCTTGGCATTATAGAGATTATGGACTTCTTGGACTTAGGATTAGAGACCTTGACCTACCTTCAGACCTTGTGGCCTCAACTATTATTTTGTCTGGAGCTCTTGGGGTTTACCCCAAGACATTTGGTTGTTTGTTTGCTTTGTGTGTAGGTTATTGTGATTACATGTGTTATATGTGATCGGTAATTCATTTGTATACAGTCGTTGCTCTGCCCAATTTTTGTGAAGACTTATTGCAATTAAAGCTTGGTTTTCTTAAGAAGTTTATTATCTTTGATTGAGTGGTTTCAAATCCAAATGGTGACAAGTCTATATTGACTTATTATGTCAAGTGTTGGCTTCTTGTTGGTTAGACGATTCTTTTCCCTAACTTTTATCTTATGCTTTAGGATAGTCCCTTTATCTCCTCCCGTCTTCTTTAATTTCAAATATCTTCTTCCTCCTTTTTTAAAACTCTTCTTGTTTAAAAAAAAAACTTGAACTACTTTCATAATAAACTTGGACTTAGGTCCATGCATTTTCAAAAATATTTTCTTAATCAAACTTCAATCAATTTAATAATACTTTGACATTTTTGTGAGAAGACTAAAAGTAAATCAATCTCATTCAAACCATTTCTCCATTTTAGCTTTTACTTTAAAATTTTCTCAAAAGATTAGACTCTTGTCAATCCTTGTAGTGATGCGAGCTACTATACTTCTACGACGTGTAGTGAAGTGAGACATTTTCCACTTGGTGTTGAGCGAAGCTTTGTTGATTTTAAAATCCAAGCTATATCATCCACTTTGAGATGATGAAAATTCTCCTTTCTCATGATTGTAGGTAGTAAGTACTTTCTTCCACTCGAATAAGACGGTGATGTCTCATCTCTTAAAATTAACCAACACACATGTGTTTTAAAATTTTTAAAGGTGAACTACGTGTACCCTGATCCCCTATTACACAGAAGGTGGTACGTAGGCACTAAAGTTTTGCAACCGCGGAAGGTGAAAAAATCATAAAACATACTTCTCTTCTCATCCCTACCATCTATTTTTTAGTATAATACATTTATAGCCAAAATACATAAATTTTCAAAGAGGTTCCTACGGAGTACCGTTGATGTTTAGGGTGCTAATACCTTCCCTTTGCATAACCAACCCCCGAACTTAGATTCTCTCCCCCCCTCTTTTTGGGTTATTCGCTCTTTTCTCATTCCTTTGGAAACAATAAAGCACAGTGGCAATTTTTAATTTGATTTGTGCGAGTCAAGTCAACCCAATGGCTTAGTCTCAACATTTCTACCGCTATAACTTGTACAAGATTCCGTTACTCAGAAAGAACTTTGCAGAGAACCTTCTTAGAAATTTTTTATCATTGATAGATGCTCCTTCAGGATATTCTTGAGTTTCGAGGTATCTTATTACTTCGTGGTACCAAGGCTTTTCCTCTACTTCATCAGTATCAACTTCGTAGCAATGCTCGTCTAGTCTCTCAATAGTAATCCGAGGAGCTTCATTATCTCATCTAACTTTGAACATAGATGACATGGTAGCTAGCACGTCTGCCAATATATTCTCTTCTCGGGGAATATGTTCAAAAGTGATTTCTTCGAAGTACATAATTAACGTCAACATATGCTCTCAATAAGGAATGAGATTTGGATGCTTTGTGTCATATTCTCCCTTAATCTGACTGATCACTAGGGTTGCATCCCCACATACATTCAAGAATTTAATTCTCATATCAATGGCAGCTTTGATACTCATGATGCATGCTTCGTACTCGGCCATATTGTTGGTACAGTCAAAACCCAATATGGCGGTGAAGGGCGTATGGCAGCCCTTAGGAGAGATAATCAGAGCACCAATTCCATTACCAAGTGCGTTGGAAGCTCCATCAATAACCATAGTCCATCGGGATCCCAGTTCAGGTCCTTCATATAGTCCAGGTTCTTCATAATCCATAACTAGCATGATATTCTCATCTGGGAACTTAACATTCATAGACTGATAGTCATCTACAGCTCGATGAGCCAAATGATCTGCTAATACACTCCCTTTGATTGCCTTATGAGTAGTGTACTAAATATCATATTCCGTCAAGACCATTTGCCATCTTGATATTCTTCCAGAAAGAGCAGGTTTCTCGAATATATATTTTATTAGATCCATCTTAGAGATCAATAAAGTATTATGAGTCAACATTTACTATCTTAGTCGGTGAGCAACCCGTGCCAAAGCACAACAAGTTTTCTCGAGCAGTGATTATCTTGTTTCATAGTCGGTAAACATTTTGCTAAGGTAGTATATTTCATGCTCTTTTCGACCACACTCGTCATGTTTCCCCAATACACACCCCATTAAATTCTATAATAATGTCAAGTACATGATCAGAGGTCTTCCTTCTATCGATGGAATTAGAATTGGAGGTTCCTGAAGGTACTCCTTGATTTTCTCGAAGGAAATATGACAATCGTCATTCCACTTCACTACTTGATCTTTCTTCAGTAACTTAAAGATTGGCTCACAAGTAGTGGTCAAATGGGAAATATATCTGGCAATGTAGTTCAATCATCCTAAGAAACCTCTGACTTCCTTCTCAGTATGAGGAGATGGCATTTCTTGAATGGCTTTAACCTTGGCAGGATCAACTTCAATACCCTTACCACTGACGACGAAACCTAGGATTTTATCGGATCTTACCCCAAAGGTACACTTGTTTGGATTTAACCTCAACTTGTACTTCTTTAATCTCTCAAACAGCTTGTGTAGGTGGTCGAGATGTTCTCCTTTAGTCTGAGACCTGGCTATCATGTCACCAACGTAAACCTTTATCTCATGATGGATCATATCATGGAAAAAATCTACCATAGCATGTTGATATCTTGCACCGGCGTTCTTCAAACCAAAAGGCACAACTTTGTAACAGAAAGTGCCCCATTGTGTGACAAAGTAGTCTTCTCCATGTCTTCAGGTTCCATCTTAATTTGATTATAACCAGAGAAACCATCTATGAAGGAAAATACTTTGTGTTGAGTGGTGTTGTCAACCAGGACATCAATATGCGGAAGCAGAAAGTCATCTTTGGGGTTTGCCCTATTCAAATCTTTGTAGTCTATACATATATGCACCTTACCGTCCTTCTTAGGTACTAGCACCACATTTGCAACCCACTGAGGATAGGACATAAAAGCTAAGAAACCCGCAATGAACTGCTCCATGACCTCAGCTTTGATCTTTTCAGATATCTCAGGATGCATACATCGAACCTTCTGCTTTATAGGAGGACAAACTTCCTTCATCAGTAGATGGTGAACCACAACGTCACTATCAATCCCTAGCATGTATTCATAAGACCAAGCAAAGATCTTAACATAGTCATGTAACATATAAATTAATCTCTTTTTGAAACTGCCTTCTAGGTTGACACCTATCTTGATTTCTTTCTTGTCCTCTTCAGTACCCAAGTTCACAACCTCGACTGGATCTTCATGCAGTTGTATGGCTCTTTCTTCCTGCTCTAACAGTCTAGCAAGCTCTCCGGGTACTTCACATTCTTCCCCATCTTCGTCCTCGGCTTGGTAGATTGTATTTTCGAAGTCATAATTAGAAATAGCAGAATTGTTATCAATGGGACCCATAGAGGATGTGGATCTGCAATTTGTTATGTGGGTGTATGTAAGAACACATAGCTATTTTGAAAGCAATAATTCCAAGGTATAGCCTTGTCAGAAGAATATGGTATTGGCCCCGGTGCGTTAATGATCAGAGGAGCAACCCTCGGCTCAGCAGTAATCTTTATAGGACCCTTAAAAGTGATCCTTAAAGGAGTACTGGAAATTGTAATCGAGGATACGCCTTCAAGCTTCAGGCCTCGATCCATACTTCTAGATAAGCTCTCCATATAAGGAGTATTCTCAAATAGTATTACACGGTCATCCATCCAACGCTGAATACCTTCTTTCAGAAATACACAACCATTGGATTGGGACACACAATAGTAGCAGTTTTTAATGTAACCCAGAAATAAACTGGCTTGTAACATATTCTTCTTAACAATCATCAGAGGAGTAGTCAAGTCACTCACATCAGAAACATAAGAAACATCATCAATAGCATTAATGCCTTTGTCATGATTAGGCATAGGTGCAGTGATTACATTAGGAGTCTCAGGAGGATCAAATTCAATCTCCTTAGAGTCAATCATATCTTGAATCTTATTTTCCAATGCCCAACAGCTATTGGTGTCATGTCCAGGACTGTTGGAATGATACGCACACCTTGCATTGGGATTGTAACGGGTAGAGGAAGTATTGGGATTCTGAGGAGGATCCTTTAATGTAATCAGCTCTGCCTTCAACATGTGTTGTAATTCTTAAGATAACAGAATGTTTATTTTGGTGAACTGTATTTTGGGTGCCTTCTGCCTACGCTGATTTCCTTGTTGTTGATGTTGCGTTGGTGCAGGATTAGAGATCAGAACTGCCCCCATAGACTGGTTGCGATCACTCTTATTACGACCCTTCTAGACGTACACAGCATTGGATTCTCTCTTACTATTGTATGACTTCTTTACAGTATTCGAAGATGTAGCCACCTGAATTTTACCACTTCTGAGTCCATTCTCGACACATTCCCCTGTCAATATCAGTTCAGTGAAACCGGATGAAGAACTTCCAAGTAGGTGATTTTAGAAAGGATATGTTAGCAGACCCATGAACATGTCAACCAATTCTCTATCAACCAAAGGAGGTTGCACTCTTCTTACAAGATCTCTCTATTTCTATGTGTACTCTTTAAAGCCTTCCTCAGAACCCATGGACATACTTTATAGTTGCATGCGGATTGGTGCAAAATCAGAATCATATTGATACTGTATATAGAAAGCTGCAGCCAAATCTTCCCAGGTATGGATATTGGTACCTTCGAGTTGATAATACCATTCCAATTGTGTTCCAGACAGACTCTTTTGAAATAAACGCAACCATAATTTTTTGTCAGCAGTGTGTGGTTGAATTTTCCGAACGTATGATCTCAAATGCAGCTTCGGGCAATAAACTCCATCATACTTAGAAAATGTAGGAGTTTTGAATTTAGGAGGAATAACGACTCCTGAGACTAAACCCAATTCTTCAAAGTTCAAGCCAGTCACCTTCTGGATCTCCATAGCTTTCAGACGCTCTTCTAGAAGCTTATATTTCTCACCAGCAGGGGGATATTATTCATCCAAATAATCCTCTTCCTCTTCATCTGAATATTTGTCAAAACCATGATTGCTTTTTTCAGTTTTAACACTCTTATCTTCATCCTGTTTGTTGTCTTCGTCTAATGGGATATCAAGATCTTGAGCTTGCTTGACTTGGCCTCTGAACTTTCTCCCCATATTAAGGATGTCGATTGGTTTCTTTTTCTTCTTCTTCTTATTCTTCTCGTTGATGATCACCTTCAGTTCTTCTTTCCCCTTGGCTAAATTTAGGAACATCTCTTGAAACTGAGCATTCTGAGCCTAGAGTTCTTTGATTGTCTATTCGAGAGCCATTTTTGATGAAATAAACAGCAAGAAGATGAGAAACCTATCTTGGAAACTTGTTATGCAATGGTATGTATGGCATGTAGATGCATATGCAATGTTTTCAAGGACCTCGTGAGATTTAAATTTGTTAATCAAAAGAGCACATAAACAAAGACTCTTATTATTAAGTTCAAATGAAAACAAAAAGCGTTACAAGGAAATAAGTTATGAACTCCTAAGACCTAAGACTCAAGTCTCCCATGGATGCTTCTTCTTTATGTTGACATATGCATTAAGGCTCTGCTCTTCGTGAAGTCGTTTTGTCAGCGACAATACTTTCTTCTCACTAGCATAAAACTCAGTCTCAAAGGTGTCCCTTTCTTCTTTCAGTTGAATCCAATACTTCTGTAGCTCTTCAAGGTCAGTAGGCATATCTATATGAAAAGTGGTATGAGGAATATCTCCTTCAACAACGGGCTCCACAATTATCGGTAGGACAGCAGGATATAGAATTATAAGATTTTGAGCACGAGATCGTACCCATCTGAGGTAGGGCTCCAAAGGGGTGGAGTTTTTGTGTCCCAAAGTCTTACTATCAATCTTATTCACCATGCCCTAAGCATGTATAAACATTTGACGGTAACCTTGAGGATCATTCTCGTAATCGAATATAATACCCTGGATAAGCATATCATGAGGACCGTCTCTTCGAGCATAACCAAATTTACGTAGAGCTAGAGAAGGGTTGTATGTAATACCTCCCCTTATGCCAAGGAGTGGTACATTATGGAATTCCCCATAACGGTCAATAATAGTGATGTCCTCCTGAGATCGGGAACACCAATAGATATCTGAGTGAGAGAGTGACATATCCTTCGAGACCACCTCAAACCTTGTTCATTCTTTATCACTGATCGGGGAAGGTGCGAAATAAAACACCTGGATAATAAAGGTATGCAACACATGAGAATCCCTTTCTTCCTTATAGTACGAGTGTGAAGAGAGTGCAAAACATCTCCAAGCAAAGTAGGCATAAGATTATGAGTACGAAATATTTTGATTGCGTTCACATCTATGAGTTGGTCTGAATTATGGAATAGTACTAAACCATAGATAAACAGAGCTAATATCTCTTAAAAATAATTAAAACTTATAGCATCAAGAAACAATTGAGCCTTCTCTATCAGAAATTTAGCGAGAAAACCTTTAGCTCCACTTCTTATTTCCCAATTAGACACAATGTTTGACCACTTCAAATGTAAGGTTTTTGCAATAACTTCAGGCTTTGGAACTTTCTCTAAACCGCTGAAGGGTTTCTGATCAAGAATAGCTACTCCAAGTATCTTAGAAAATTATTCCATTATCAGTACCAATTGATAATCTGGGAAGGTGAAACATTAATGCTTAGGATCAAAGAACTAGAACAGAACACTCATCATATCTTCTTCAAAACCTAAAGTAACCAAAATGAGTAGATAACCATGCCTCTTGGTGAATTGAGAGTTTTCGGGAACCTTTGAGACTAACTCCTTAAGCTTGGAAGGTACCCTTACAAATTTGATTCGGATAGTATTTCTATGAGCGAAGGTCATAACCTGTAATAAAGAACAAAGATAAGTCCCTAGGTCCTTGAAATGGTTAGTGAAAATGTTACGTTATGATGATATGATGTCATGATGTTATGTTCATGTTAAATAAGTAGGAAACACAAACAAGACATACAAGAGCCTCAGGTTTAAAGGCTTGCATGAAGTCCATAGGTAAATACCCTTCCCCATTGAAGTTAAGTTGGCTCAACCTGTCCTAAAATAGTAATTGGGTTCTAAGAATCTCATATTACGGATCTTTCTCGTAGGATTTATTTTAGCACGACAATCGGCTTGACACCAAAACATCTCGAAAGTCGAATCTCAATGAGCATAGCCTCGAGTATCAACCAACTTTGGACAGCACCAAAGCCAGCTATCTCACTACTTTCTAATGGCTAAGATGGATTAATTAAGATTCTAAAAGTAAGTTAATTTTAACGACATCATGCGGAAGCCTAATGTTATCCTTGATTGACTCAAGGAACATCAGTAAAAACCAAAGTGTCACACTAGTTGTAGCTATCATTTTAACAATATTGGTCTATGCCGTACAATCCTTATGATCTATTGCTACTTACCTAAGGAATCACTAGATCTAGGTGTATGACCTTTCACACAAGAAATAGTACCCAAACAAGCCCTTAAATTTAAAGCAAACAAATCGAACAATTAAAGCAAGTAAAATTGATCTAAACTATAAGGTAACCCCTCTTTTTTAAGTAGTTCCCCAGTAGAGTCGCCAGTTCTGTAATACGGTGGGAGAACTGACTTTCTGGTTTTATCCAAATATGCGGGTATCTAGAGTCGCCACTGACTTTTCTTTTATCCAATATTTAAGAAAGGTGAAAATAATAGGAAAGACCTTTGATAGATTTTGAGTTTGAGGGGTAGGTTATTAAAAGGGAAGGTGTTAGCACTCTTTTCATCCGTAGTTATCTACGGGCTCTTAATTGCGTAGCTCACTTTTAAAAAAATTGCTTTGTGTGTGTGTGTGATTTGTTTGAAAATATTTTGAAATGCCAATGTAAGGCAGACTTTGTAATAGTTCTTGTATCAGTCCTCAAGAATGTTGTTACACGGTGGCAGAACCGACTATTTATATACTACTAGTTTTGCGTTTTTTGTTCGTAAATGTACGGTAAGCAAGAGTCGCCACCGTCTTTTCTTTTATCCAAATTTAGGAAAGGGTGAAAAGAACAGAAAAAGACCTTTTCGAGATGTTTTCTGAGTAAGGGGGTAGATTATGGAAAGGGAATGTATTAGCACCCTTTCCATTTGTGGTTTTCCAAGGGCTTTTAGAGGTTTGCTCATTTTGAAAATGCTTTTGTGCTTTGTGTGTTTGAAAATGTTTTGAAAACACCTTAATACGGCGATCTGCTTTGTGTTTAACTCTTATATCAGTCCTCAAGAGTGTTAACAAAGCAAATGTTTTGAAATAATTTTTGAAGAGTAGTATTTATGTAAGTGCAAAAATAGTTTGAGAAAACTTCTAACAGCTATCTACTTTTTGTACTCGAAAAGGGTCGTTATTTTCCTCTTTTCCTTTAGACAACACTATCCCACTATTATTGAGTAGGTAGCCTTATCGTTGGATGTTTTAGGGACTGTGATCGGTGGATCTGGAACTGACTGTTTAACGCTGGTTCGCGAAATGTCGCGGAAGCAAGAGTCGCCACTGTCTTTTATTTTCTCCAACATGGAAAGGACAAAAGCACAGAAAAATTCCTTATTGAGATTAGTTCTCGGTTCGGGAGGTAGATTTATAGAAAGGGAAGGTGTTAGCACCCTTTCTATCCATGGTTATCCATGGGCTCTTAGATACTTGCTCATTGTGTTTTCAAAATGTTTGTTTGCTTTTCAAGTGTGAATGGGTTTGAAAAGGTTTCTTTGAAAGTTTCAGATCGACTCTTGTATCAGTCCTCAAGAGTGTTTGAAAAGTTGTTTTTGAAATCTTTCTGCAAAGTGTCGGTGTGAAAAGAAGTTTTTGTTTTGTTTTGAATTAGAGCAAGTATCTACGAGTCGTCTACCTACCCTAAGGAATTAGTCTGTGTAAATGTCCTTAAGGTAGTGCCATCCCACCATTGAGAGGTAGGTAGCACCACCGTTGGAGGTGTTCGGGTCAATTCGAGGGTTAGGGACAGTGTGGTCACCGAGCAATAGTAAGATACTTTAGAAGCTACCCTTATGCCATTGATCTTTTTATTCCGAGGCAACCGTTTCGAGGCAACTTGTTTCGAGGCAACTGTTTCGAGGCAACTAGATCAATGGAACATAAGGACTCACTAAGACGTCCTGTACTCGACGACCACGTTTCGAGGGGCAAGGCAACAGTGTGATCACCAGAGCAACAGTAGGATACCTTAGAAGCTACCCTTATGCCATGTTCATGGACATGAGGACTTACTAAGACGTCCTATACTCGATGACCACCTTTCGAGGGGCAAGACAACAGTGAGGCATACCCTAGGAGTGGTGTGTGAATTGTGTGTCATTTTCAGTTATTATTTGTCTTGTCATGCATTGGTGATCTACGTTTTGATTTTATTTTTGGGCATTCATTCTTTCATGTGATTGTTAATATTTAAAAGGTGCGGGAATTTAAAGTGCGGAAAAGATAAAGGTCCTACGCTATTACAAAGGCACGGGTCTACATCGCCAAATTAAACCAAGACCCGATTTAAAATAAAGTGCAGAAAGTAAATGCCTAATTAACTATTACAGGGCTTTGGGGCAAATACATTACATTCATAAAAAATAAATAAATAAAACGCGCGAAAAGAAAATATAATTGAATGCGAGGGCGTTGGACCCTTTAAGGAAATTGAATTGAAATCATTAAACCAAATACAGTAAAAGACTTATTTTTTGATGTTTTGGATTTATGGAATTAAAGAAAATTAAATTGGAGTCAAATAATTTTAGTTCTAATTGTTTTTTAATTTATTAAAGAAAAATTATCTAAGTTAAACCTAATTTAAACCTAATTGATTAATTACAAGTATTTACGAAATTAATTAATGGTTAATAATAATTATAATAAGAAAATAAAAATGTTTGATTAAAAAAAGGATAAAAAGTGCTAAAGACCTATTTTTTTTTTATATTTTTTAGTTATTAAAAAAACATTAAAATTAACAACCCAAAATTAAAACTAAATTAATTATTGAATTTATTTACAAAAAGAGTTATTGATGAATTAAATTAAAATAAAAACATATTTTTATTTTTATGATTTTCTGATTTTTTTGTTTTATGAAAAAAATTGTTTTGGTGAATTAATTAGAAATAATAAAAACAAAATAAAAAAAGAATGAAAAGAAAGGAAATAAAAATGCAAACTGTGGGGGGGGTGTTGACCCCAAATGAGGAGGTGGATTGATGAACTCTGGCCCAACAGGAGGAGGCCCTTTGCTGACTTTTTGGATCACATGTGGAGCGTTGACCAGTGCATATGATGGGACTCACATGATAGCCTTTGGATTGACCTTTCCAGGCGCGTGGCAGGCAGAGGCGTTGGGCTTCATGGTGGTCATCAGGATGAGAGCTACATGGGAAAGGTTTAGACAAAATAATAGAAACAAATTGAGGGGACCTGGGATTCGAACCCAGGTCCCAGTGTTTACCAATGAGAGCCTTTACCAAGTGAGCTATCAACGCGCTTTGTACATTAGATAGAAAATAAATAATATAAAATAAAACCGGCATTAGTGTTATAAAATATAAAAAAAAGGCACTGGATTTCAAACCAGCCACTCACGTCGTGCCACGCTAGTCTTCGTCCCCAATTATACCTGCAATAAAAATGAAATAGCGGGGGTTTTAAACCCCCCCAAAACGCCGTTCACAGAAAATAGCGAATAGCCCAGGGTGAAAAAGAAATTAGGCGCGATGGTTCAATTCCATTCAGTGGAATGTGCTGATTTTAATGGTAGGGGTCTTAGGGTCCAATTGTTCCAGATATACAAAGCCCTAAAAATAGAACTCTGAAACCCTAAGCAATGGCCATGGTGAAATCGCATACAGGCTTGGAAAACTCAATTAAATCATGCTATCAGCTTCAAAACATTCACATTAGTCCAAATCCATGATTAAAAATGGAAAATACTGTATGAATAATGCAATACGAATATCAAAAATTTTAAAGGAAACCGGACTTGGTTATACCTGTTCTTGGCGTATGGAGTGTTGAATTTGATTGGAATCGCTTCCTTAGGATGTCAGCAACGTGTTTGGATGAGAATGAAAGTCTGAAACAAGCTCTAGAGGTGTTTTCAGTTTTGAAAATTTTTGGCAAAAATGTATGTTTGCTCTGAGCTTTTGGGCGCAGCTTAGGTCTAGTTCTTTTGTCTGATCCCTTGCATATGTATTATGTAACATGTATTGATAGGAATTGTGGCCTCATAATGCCTTGCCTTCATGTTCAAGATTCTCCATAAACCTCCATTAACAACCTTCCATTTTTGAACCATTTTTTGAATTCTTGCTCCATTTGGCCTCTTGCACGAATTAGGCACATGCATAATGGTGATTCAAGGTCCATCAAAGTCAGATATCCTCCTTAATTTACCTTTTTGATTTTCCTTTGATTTTAAAAGATTTAAAATTAATTAAATCCAATAAAATCAATAAAAAATGAAAAAATTAATTTAAAAATTTGAAATAAAAGGTGGGACACGTGGGAAGCATGGCCAAGCTAATTCAAGTGGAAAAAGTGGGCCCCTTTTGTCAAAAATGAAGTTTCAAGGATAAATGATTTTGGCCATTTCACAAAAATTTCCCAACTTCTCCAATGCATAACTTGCTCAATTTTTAAGCTTTGATCATGTTATTGGACATTTTGGAAAGGTCTTGAAGTCCTATAACCAATGTCTTTGGTCCCATGTCATTTGAATTTACCAATCTCAAGTTATGGTCTTTGACTTAAAATGCCTTTTTATTGACTTTTGAAAATGACCTATAATGTTGAAATTGATAACTTTTTGTGAGAGCATTCCTTGGACTTTGAATGTGAAGATGAGTTGTAGGAAATGTCCTCCCCTTCAAAATGAGCATTGGATGGGATTTTTCTGATGAACCATGAAAAAGTTATGCTTTGGTCAAGTTACAGTTGACTTTTCAACTATCCAAAAATAGTTACTTTTGTATCTTGATGATTTTTGAGCCATGCTTGAGGAATCATGATCAAGACTTGATCAAATGATGATTGTGGCTTCAAAATAAGATGTTGACCAAAAATTCTGACTTTTGACTTCCAAATGACCATTTTGCCCCTGTAGTTGACTGTGAAGCAAATAGGGCTTTTGACTGTGCAACTTGATGTTGTGAGACTTGAAACTTGACATGTAGGTGCTTGACAATGTTTATAGGCATAGGAGACTTGATTGAGCTCTTGAAAACTTCAACTTCCTTGCAAGAACCAAAACCCTAGTTTGACTGTCTTAGGAGGATGGTTTGACTGTGTGGCCCCTGAGTAAACTTGAACCAATTGTGGATAATTCTTGTCAAAACTTTGAAGATTATGGGAGGGCAAATTTTGGGGTACAATAGTTGCCCCTGTTCAATCTTCTTAGACTTGAGGATGTAGATTGGCGTGTGTGCCTTTCGTGATCCGAGGGTGGAAGATGATTGAACACTAGAGTGCCCACAAATTTGCACTCACATAGTAGAGTATCAGCAGTGTGATAGAGGGAATGGGCTTACAGATGCCATTTGGAGAGGTAGTGGATAGGAGGATGGGCTTATAGATGCCATCTGGAGGTGTCGATCGCGTAAGAGATTCCTTAGCGAGAACTTGCGTACCTGAGAAAGAAAGAAAATTACCTGGTCTGTTACATGAGTTGACTTTCAAACTCTTTATGTAGACGTGCCCTGGCTGGATACAGGAATCGAATCTTTAAACTCTTCAGACGTGCCCTGTCAAGATACAGGAATCGAGTCTGGTATTGTAGTCGTCAACAGATACACCCTGGCAAGATACAGGAATCGGATCTTCGAACTCTTCAGACGTGCCCTATCAAGATACAGGAATCGAGTCTGGTACTGTAGTCGTCAACAGATACTCCCTGGAAAGATACAGGAATCGGATCTTCGAACTCTTCAGACGTGCCCTGTCAAGATACCGGAATCGAGTCTGGTACTGTAGTCGTCAACAGATACTCCCTGGCAAGATACAGGAATCGGATCTTCGAACTCTTCGGACGTGCCCTGTCAAGATACAGGAATCGAGTCTGGTACTGTAGTCGTCAACAGATACTCCCTGGCAAGATACAGGAATCGGATCTTCGAACTCTTCAGACGTGCCCTATCAAGATACAGGAATTGAGTCTGGTACTGTAGTCGTCAATAGATACTCCCTGGCAAGATACAGGAATCGGATCTTCGAACTCTTCAGAAGTTCCCTGTCAAGATACATGAATCGAGTCTGGTACTGTAGTCATCAACAGATACTCCCTGGCAAGATACAGGAATCGGATCTTCGAACTCTTCAGACGTGCCCTGTCAAGATACAGGAATCGAGTCTGGTACTGTAGTCGTCAACAGATACTCCCTGGCAAGATACAGGAATCGGATCTTCGAACTCTTCAGACGTGCCATGTCAAGACACAGGAATCGAGTCTGGTACTGTAGTCGTCAACAGATACTCCCTGGCAAGATACAGGAATCGGATCTTCGAACTCTTCAGACGTGCCCTGTCAAGATACAGGAATCGAGTCTGGTACTGTAGTCATCAATAGATACACCCTGGCAAGATACAGGAATCGGATCTGGAATCACGACAGTTGATAGCAATTATCTTTGTATTAACCTTTGTCCTGAAAAGACAAAACGTTAGTTGTATGCGATGCCATGATGCATGACATGCAAGATGCTCTCAGAATGAATGAGATTGTATGTTCATGATGCGTATATGCATGCTATAATGTATGAATATGTGTTGTTTATGAATGTATGTTTTCGTCTTAGGAAACAAATCCTTGACGGGTGTCGGGAAGTCACATCCTGGGCTGATGTTAGAGAATAGTGTTTCCACTGGGGAGTGATGGTTGCAAGAATAAACCGGTAGGAGAAGATGACTCCGTTGGGGGAATAAACTTGTTGGAGAGATTACTCTGCGGGGATAAAATTATTCTAGCAATCTGGCTGGGGAACAATACTTTGTGGGAAGAGAGGTACTCTTGTTGAGATGTTTGTAGTAACTTCGCTGGGGATACCGTCGTTATATTAAAAGTTTTAATGGACTCCGCTGGGGATAAGAAGACTTCGCCGAGGACGATCTTTCCGTGGCTTTTGGCTGAGGATAACCCAGTTATAAGCTCTGGTGGAGCATAACCTTTGAATAAAGCCGGGAGACGCGTTCGTGCTCTGTAGGGGATAAGCTTCCAGAATCTACTGGGGATAAGCTTACTGCTTGGGGAGATGGATTCCAACTTCCCTGGGGAAACTGGATTGGATTCTCCTGGGGAAATTTTGAGATGTACTGGAAGTAACTCCACTGAATGTCTGACATGCCGCCGGGGAACAATCTTTAGGTCAAGACTGTCGGGGATGCTTGTTAGGAATGTTCGTATATTGTTGGGGAATGTTGAGATTTACTGGGGATACCCAACTTCCTTAAGACTGATTGTATAGTTTTGCTTGGGGAGAGTGCGCTGACTTGCTGGCTCACTCTCTGGGGAATTAAGATACGCTGGTCATGTTCTTCAGCTGAACTTACCTTGGTACCTTGATGGACTGAGTAATTAGATCGCTTAGACAACTCATTATTGCCCCTGTTTCTAATGTTACCTTTAATTAATCCTTTGTTTCGTATGCAAATATTTATGAGTTAGCAATTATTGTCAAATGCATATATCACAAATTGAACCTTGGACGTTCTTCACAAAACAAAACAGAAAAGGAAAAACAATTGGCAATTTTAACTGAAAAGTGTATTTGTATTGATTTTTGAATTGCCTGTAAATAGGCGTTTATGTACAAGAGGCTGACGTTCTAGTAAGAGAACGCCGCCGGATAAGAGTTTATACAAATTTGTACAAAGGAAAATAAAACAGCTGTGTGAAAAGAATAATCCCACTGGGTTTCAACTCTGCTATCGCCCTTATATCTTCGAGCGTCTCATCACTTGATGACCTTAGTTGAAGATGAAGCTGATTGATCGATGCCGTCTGAACTTGCTGTAGATACCGGATTCTGGATGCAAGGTGATCCAACGAGACATAGTATTACGCTTTATCCCTAACTTTTGCCTGGACCGCCCTTTCGGGTTTTCAGTCCACCGGGATACCCATTTTTGCCCAAGCCGCCTTTTCAAGTTTTCGACTTGCCGGGTGTACAGATTTTTTTTATTTCATCCCTTCATTTTGCCCGAACCCTTTTGGTTTGCCGGGAAGCCCTAATTTTTGCCTAGGTATGTCAACCTAGCGGGTCTTTTTTTTCATGCGTAGTATCTTTTTACTATGTCCGCATTGGCGGGGTGAGGAAGGTCGTCACCATCCATGTTGGTTAGAATCATGGCTCCTCCTGAGAACACATGTTTAACCACAAATGGCCCCTCGTACGTAGGGGTCCATTTGCCCCTTGGATCACTCTGAGGAAGGATGATGCGCTTGATTACCAGATCCCCAACTTGATATTCTTGTGGTCTGACCTTTTTGTTAAAAGCCCTGATCATCCGTTTTTGATACGTTTGACCATGACAAATAGCAGCAAGTCTCTTTTCGTCAATCAGATTTAGCTGATCAAGTCGTGTCTGGATCCAATCATCCTCGTTCAGATCTGCATCCTTCATTATCCGGAGAGAGGGTATTTGCACTTCGATCGGTAAGACTGCCTCCATACCGTAGACCAAGGAGAAAGGAGTTTCCCCGGTTGACGTCCTGGCTGAGGTACGGTACCCATGTAGAGCGAACGGCAACATCTCGTGCCAATCTTTATAAGTCACTGTCATCTTCTGCACGATTTTCTTAATGTTCTTATTCGCTACTTCTACAGCCCCATTCATCTTCGGCCGATAAGGAGAAGAGTTGTGGTGCTGTATCTTAAACTGTTCGCAGAGCTTGGTGATCATCTTGTTATTGAGGTTGGTACCGTTGTCCGTAATGATCCTTTCTGGGACGCCGTATCGGCAGATCAGATTGTGCCGAATGAACCGTGCTACAACATTCTTGGTTACTGTAGCGTAGGAAGTTGCTTCAACCCACTTCGTAAAGTAATCAATCGCCACCAGGATGAAGCGATGCCCGTTGGATTCCGTAGGTCTGATCTCACCGATCATATCAATGCCCCACATTGCAAAAGGCCAAGGTGCAGTCAGGACATTCAGAGGAACTGGAGGAACATGCACCTTATCAGCATAAATCTGGCACTTGTGACACGTCCGAGAATATTGGTAACAATCAGCTTCCATTGTGGACCAGAAATACCCTGCCCGAAGGATCTTCTTATCCATAGTGTGTCCACTGGAATGTGTTCCGAAGGTCCCTTCATGTAACTCCGCCATAATCCTTTCTGCTTCAGTCTTATCCATACAACGCAGTAAGGTCGAATCATGGTTTCGCTTGTACAAAATGTCGTTGCTAAGGAAGAACTTCGCTGCGAACCTTCTCAGAAACTTCTTATCATTGACAGATGCACCTTCAGGATACTCCTGAGCTTCCAAATATCTCTTCACCTCATGGTACCAAGGCTTCTCAGTCACTAATTCAGTCTCAAGATCACAACAGTATGCCGGTTCGTCCAGTTTCCAGATGATGATCCGGGGAGCCTCATTGTCCCACTTGACCTTGAACATGGAATACATCATAGCTAACGCGTCCGCTAACTGATTATCCTCTCTCGGGAAATGTTCAAAGGTTATCTCTGAGAAGTGGGGGATCATTGTCAACACACATTCTTTGTAAGGAATAAGATTCGGATGTTTCGTATCCCACTCGCCTTTGATCTGGTTGATCACGAGAGCGGAATCTCCAAAGACACTCAGAAACTTGATCCTTAAGTCAATTGCAGCTTTGAGTCCCATGATGCACGCCTCATATTCCGCCATGTTGTTGGTGCAGTTGAAACATAGCCGGGCAGTGAGTGGAGTATGAGTGCCTTGAGGGGATATGATCACAGCGTCGATACCGTTACCCAAAGCATTGGAGGCTCCGTCAAAGTGCATAGACCATCGGGACCCTTCCTCAGGTCCTTCATCAGGTCCAGGTACTTCACAATCAGTCACTATCATGATGCTCTCGTCTGGAAACTCGAAGTTTATTGACTGATAGTCGTCTACTGCCTTGTGTGCCAGGTGGTCTGCCAATACACTTCCCTTGATAGCCTTCTGAGTCGTATATTGGATGTCGTATTCTGTCAAGATCATTTGCCATCTTGCTATTCTCCCAGACAGAGCAGGCTTTTCAAATATGTACTTTATGGGATCCATCTTTGATATCAACAAGGTAGTGTGAGTCAGCATATACTGTCTCAGCCGGCGAGCAGCCCATACCAAAGCGCAGCAAGTTTTCTCAAGCAGTGAGTATCGGGTCTCACAGTTGATAAACTTTTTGCTAAGGTAATAAATGGCATGCTCTTTTCGGCCAGACTCGTCATGCTGCCCCAGCACACACCCCATTGAGTTGTCAAGTACTGTCAGGTATAGTATCAGAGGTCTCCCTTCAACCGGAGGCATAAGGATGGGTGGTTCTTGGAGATACTCTTTGATTCTGTCAAAAGCAGCCTGACATTCATCATTCCAACGCACTACCTGATCTTTCTTCAGCAGCTTGAAGATTGGCTCACAGGTAGCAGTTAGGTGCGAGATGAATCGAGCAATGTAATTCAGGCGTCCTAGAAAGCCTCTGACCTCTTTCTCTGTCTTAGGAGCTGGCATCTCTTGAATAGCTTTAACCTTGGCAGGGTCCACTTGAATACCCTTATCACTTACAACGAAGCCTAGCAGCTTTCCAGATCTAACCCCGAAGGTGCACTTGTTCGGGTTCAACCTCAGCTTGTACAGTTTCAGACGGTCAAACAGTTTCTACAGATGATCAAGGTGTTCTTCCTCAGTTTGGGACCTTGCAATCATGTCGTCAACATACACTTCAATCTCATGATGGATCATGTCATGAAATAAAGCAACCATGGCACGTTGGTAGGTTGCACCAGCATTTTTCAGTCCAAAAGGCATGACCTTGTAGCAGAAGGTGCCCCACTGAGTAACAAAGGTAGTCTTTTCCATGTCTTCAGGAGCCATCTTGATTTGATTGTAACCTGAGAAGCCATCCATGAAGGAGAACACCTTATGCTGAGCTGTATTGTCAACAAGGACATCAATGTGAGGTAGAGGGAAGTCATCCTTGGGGCTGGCCCTGTTCAGATCCCTGTAATCGACACACATTCTGACCTTACCGTCTTTCTTTGGTACCGGCACCACATTAGCAACCCACTGAGGGTAAGAAGTCACTGCAAGAAATCCGGCGTCAAACTGTTTCATAACCTCGGCTTTGATCTTCTCAGACATCTCTGGACGCATACGGCGGACCTTTTGCTTAACCGGAGGGCAGTCTTCCTTGGTAGGCAAATGATGGACCACAATGTCGGTATCCAACCCGGGCATGTCTTCGTAGGACCAGGCAAAGATCTCCACATAATCCTGTAACATCTGAGTCAACCGTTGCTTCACGCTAAGCTCTAGGTTGGCACCAATCTTAACTTCCTTTCTGTCCGCCTCAGTACCCAGATTTATTGTTTCCACCGGCTCTTCATGTGGTTGAATTGCCCTCTCTTCCTGGAGTAACAGTCTGGAAAGCTCTCCAGGCACTTCGCAATCATCTTCACCTTCGTCTTCGGCTAAGTTGATCGGATTTTCGAAGTCATAACTGGCAGTAGCAGAGTCGTTACCAGTGAGATCCAGAGTGGATTGAAACCTGTATGAGTGAGTGTGTGTAAATACAGCTGTTTTGCAATATATAAAGAAAGGAAAGAAAAGGAGCGCAAGATTTGAAATGTGAAAAACGTCCAATGCTTTTATTTATGATATATGACAGTGACAAACAAAAGCCCTCATAAATAAAACCACGGTGCCCCGGGTAAGACACCGGGCCATACAGTTTCAAATTATTGTTTATTACAAATCCAAAACAAAGAAGTTCATTACTGGGTGACAAAAGTTATGGGTGTAAAGTCTTTAGCAGTCCAATTGGTCAATCCACCATCAGTCGTCGGGTAGATCCAGCTATCAAACTCTGACTCTTCCACTTCGTCTTCCTCTCCAATAGCATTCACTCCTGAGTGGGTGATGAGCACAGGAGGTCTTCCAATTCTCGCCTTACGCACAGCCTTCTGAGCCTCTGCAGTGAAACCCAGCCCAAACTTGTTAGTTTTAGGAGTAAAATTAGGGAGCTTGCCCCAGTTTGCACATTCACCTCTTTCAATCACAGCCTGGGCGTCTTTTAAGGAGGCCATCTTCAAAGGAGAAACCTCTTCGACCACTGCTTCTGCTGCTGCCAATGTTTGTGGCACCTCCTCAAAATGTTGAAAGGGGGTCTCAATGAACTCCCCATCCATTTCCATGTACCTGAAGGAGTTGAGGTGGCTGACCATGTATTCCTCTTCCCCTTGCACTGTTACAATCTTCCCCCTGACCGGGTACTTGAGCTTCTGATGCAACGTGGAGGTCACAGCTCCAGCCTTGTGGATCCACGGGCGACCCAGCAAACAAGAATAGGATGGACGGATGTCCATCACATAGAATTTTGAATCAAAGACCTGTGACCCAACCCTGATTGGGATGTCAACCTCACCATGTACCATTCTTTTGGACCCGTCAAAGGCCCGGACAATAATGTTACTTGGTTTGAGCTCTAGACCCTCACAGTCCAGCCTGTCCAGAGCCTTCTTGGGTAGCACGTTTAATGAAGAACCAGTGTCAACCAGCACATGAGCAAGAGTAGTGCCCCTGCATTCAATGGAGACATGCAGGGCATCATTATGGTTCTTCCCTTTGGCTGTCAGATCGGCATCAGAGAAACCCAGGCCATTATCAGCGGTTAGGTTGGCCACACAGTCGGTGAACTGATCAGCAGACGTCTCTTGGGGTACGTGGGCCGTTTTTAAGAAAGCAATCAGGGCCTTGGCATGGGCCTCCGAACACAGCAGCAGTGATAGCATGGAGATTTTGGAGGGGGTATGCCCCAGCTGTTTGACAACGTTGAAATCACTTTTCTTTATAATTTTGAGGATTTCTTCCATCTCCTGCTTGGAAGCCTCAACAATGGTCTTTGGTGCCTCCGTCCGGGCAGGCACATCAGCAGCAATCCCCTTACCTCGAGCATCAGATGACTCGGCAGTAGGGGTGGAAACTTGGTCAGGGGAAGAGACAGACACACTGGCAGGTGTGATGATCAAAGGCCTCTGAATTACCGGAGGAGCAATGTCTGGTGAGAACAGTCTTCCACTACGAGTAACCTTAGCAGGCCCAGTGATGTTGGTGACACCATTATCAGTGTTGAACTCTTGTTTCACACCCAGAACATAAACATCTGCCCTATAGTGCCATGGGACAGCCTTATCAGACTTGTAGGGGATGGGCCCCGGAACTGTAATGGTGATGGGAGCAATCTTGTGAACAGGCAAAATTTGGACAGGCTTCTTTGAAGGAGCCTTGGAAGGGTTGCTGAAAATGGTAACAATTGAAACTTCTTCAACAGGGGCAACAAGAACAGCAGTCTTTATGAACAAAATCTCTTTACTATCCATCAGGTTTTGGACGCCTGATTTCAGCAAAGAACAACCAGCAGGGGAAGAAACACATAGAGGGCAACCTTTGCTACATCCCGGAAATAAACCGGCTAGCAACAGGTTCCTCTTGACTGTCAGCAGCGGAGTAGCAACATCATCCACCGAAGCTACATACAAATCCTCCTCAACAGCATTCACTCCATGCTGGGGCATGGGAGCGGTCACAACATTTGGCCTCTCGGGCGCCTCGAACTGTATCTCCTTGGCATCAATAAGGTCCTGAACCTTATTCTTTAGGGCCCAGCAGTCATCTGTGTTATGCCCTGGTCTATCAGAGTGATATGTGCAACGGGCGTTGGGGTTGAACCTGGGGGATGTAGTATTCACAACCTTCGGGGCCTCTCTAACAGTCACCAAGTTGGCTGATAACAGTTGCAGCAGGATCTGAGAGAGAGTCATGCTGAGTCGAGTATAATGTCGTTTGGGCCTCTCAACTCTGGGTAGGTTGTACTGTTGCGGAGCAGTAGCAGGCTTAGAGATTACCACCGCGTTGACAGCTTGGCGGCGTTCAGGTTTGTCTTGCCTTCTTGGACCATACACAGCACTGGCCTCTTTCTTGAAGGGCTTCTTTTCAGCATTTGAGGAGGCAACCTTCTGTATCTTCCCTGATTTTATACCAGCCTCGATCCTCTCACCAGTCAGGATCAGATCAGTAAACCCAGCAGAGGAATTACCAATGAGATGATTGAAAAAAGGCCCAGATAGGGTCCCCAAAAACATATCCACCAGCTCTTGGTCCGTCAATGGTGGCTGCACCCTGCCAGCCAGATCTCTCCATTTTTGTGCGTACTCCTTAAAACCTTCACCCGACCCTAGCGACATACCCTGGAGTTGGGTACGCGTAGGAGCGAGGTCGGAATTATATTGATACTGCTTGTAAAAAGCAGTGGCCAGATCCTCCCAGTTACGAATGTTGGTTCCATCCAGCTGATAGAACCATTCGAGGTGAGTCCCTGAAAGACTCTCCTGGAAGAAGTGGATCCATAAGTTCCTGTCTGCTGTGTAAGGCTGGATCTTCCTTACATAAGAACGGAGGTGCATCTTGGGACAGAAAGCCCCGTCATACTTCACAAAGGCAGGCGCTTTGAACTTGTGTGGGATCACCACCCCAGTAGATAACCCCAAGTCTCCGAAATCCAATCCAGGCACACGTTGAATTTCCATAGCATTTAATCTGTCCTTCAGTTGCTTGTACCGGTCCTCAGCAGGAGGGTACTGTTCGTCGTTGAAGTCTATCTCCGTATCAGAGACCACATGAGTAGGGACCTCCCTTTCTTGGTGACTACCTTCCCCCACAGATGGAGTAGTCCTCTCAGCTTCATTTTGTAAAGTATTCCCGAGTCTGCGCCCAGTGTTGAATAGAACAGTCCTCTTCTTCTTCTTACTCTTCTTCAGGAGCATAGCCTTCAGCTCTTTTTGACCTTGAGCCAAACCCATGATCAGCTCCTGAAATTGGGCGTTCTGCACCTGAAGGGCCTTGATAGTCAGCTCGGTAGATGATTCAGGGTTCATGATGCTGTAATAAACAGTGAAGAACAGTAAGCAACCTGAAAAGAAGAGTACCTGTGATGCACATGATGAATGATATGTGTTTATGCAATGCATTCAAGGGTTCGAAAATTCAAATTTGTTGTAGACAAAAAGGAACACACGTTATTATTAAGGAAATAATTGTTCAATACATCAAAGCCTCATGGGAAAACATTACAAAGCAAATCAATCCCAAAAGACACTACGCATCCTCTTCGGAGCAATATAGGTATTGAGATTCCTTTCCTCGTGCAGTAGGCGGGTGAGCTCCAGGACCTTCTTCTCACTAGCATGTAGACTGGTCTCTAGAGAATTTCGTTCTTCCTTAAGCTGGATCCAGCTCTTCTGCATCTCTTCCCAGGCCGTGGGCATGTCAGGATGTTGAATGGTGTAGGACACCTCTCCTTCCAAGTCTAGCTCTTTGATCACGGGGAGAACATGAGGATATGGCATCACCAGCTTCTGGGAGCGGGCTCATACCCACTTGAGATAAGGCTCCAATGGGATGGAGTTCATGTGCCCTAGGGTCTTGCTGTCTATCTTGTTGGGCATCCTCCAAGCTCTAATAAATTTCTGGCGAATTCCTTGTGCATCGTTGTCGAAGTCAAAAACTATGTCAGGAATTAACATCTCATGAGGGCCATCCCTCCGAGCATAACCAAACTGTCTCCAAGCCAAGCATGGGTTATAAGTAATACCTCCTCTGATTCCAAGTAAAGGAACATTAGGGTACTCCCCACAACGATTAATGATAGTGACATCTTCCCTGGACCGAGAACACCAATGTATATCTGCATGTGTAAGAGTCATCAATCGTTGTGACCACCTCAAACCCCGCTCGTTCTTCAAAACTGATTGTGGAAGGTGCGAAATAAACCACCTTCCCAGGAGATGAGTGCAGCACATAAGAACACCCCTTTTTCTCATGGTTCAAGTGTAACATGAGTGAAGGATGTCCCCCAGCAACGTAGGTATAGGATTCCTGGACATGAAGACCTTGATAGTACTGATATCTATAAGCTGATCTGGCTTAGGGAACAACACCAACCCATAGACAAGGAGGGCTACAACTTCTTCAAAGGCTTGTAGGTCAAGGGAATTCCAACACTCTTGGGCCTTCTCAAACAGAAACTTTGCTAAGAACCCTTTGATACCATTTCTAGCTTCCCAATGCCCCTTGATGTCAGATGGTTGTAGGCATAATGCTTTAGCTACTTCTTCAAGTTTTGGTTCCCTTTCCGTACCGTTGTAGGGTAGTTGATTGAGAATGGGAATCTTCAGAAGCTGGGAAAACTCTTCTAAAGTAGGCACCAGCTGATAATCCGGGAAGGTAAAACAGTGATGCAGAGGGTCAAAGAATTGGAAGAGGACCTTTACCATCTCTTCATCAATATTGGTATTGACCAGCCTGATGAGTCTACCATGCCTTTCACTGAATGACGAGTTCTCGGGAATCCTGGAGGTAAGCTCCTTAAGCTGAGGAGGGACCCTTACAAGGTTGATCTGAATTGTCTTTCTGCGGATAGTTTCCATGTCCTACAAAACAAGAACAAAGATGAAGATTCGAACCCCTGAAATGGTTAGTGGATGCATATGATGCTGTATGATGTTATGATGCTATGATAAGGGCATACCACAAGTATTCACAAAAAGCAAACATGATAAGGCACACAAGTCACACCACAGCCCTTAGAGTTTAGGCCAGCACGAGGTTAGGGGTACTACCCTCTTGAAGTTGGTGGGCTCAAACCTGTCCTATCAAAGTAACCGGGTTCTAAGGATCTCAATATCATTGGATTGCTTTCATTGTTCATCGTTTCGATTTAGCCACTGACTGGCGATCAAAATATCCCAAGAAAACAACCCTCAATTGAGTGTAGTATCGAGTATCAACCGACTTCGGAGTACACCAAAGTAGTTATCTCACTACCCTAAAGAGGCCAAGATGGTTCAATTAAGGTTCCTAAGGTCTGTTGATGCTTCACGACACCACGCGGAGGCCCCGTACTCTCCTTGATTGACTCAAGGGTTACCGGTACACACCAAAGTGCCACATCAACGTAGCAGACTGCTTCAACCATGTCGGTATACCCTGCACAGTTCCCTCACAGCCTTGTTGCTACTTTCTAAGAAGGTATCCCCAGATCCGGGTTAGGATCTATAGAACTCCCAAGACATTCCCACAATTTAAAGCAAACAAGTCAAAGCAATTGAAAACACAGTGATCTTAGTCCTAAGGTACACCTCACTTTAAGAAAATGTCCCCAGCAGAGTCGCCAGTTCTGTGATCGGTGGATCTGGAACTGACTGTTTAACGCTGGTTCGCGAAATGTCGCGGAAGCAAGAGTCGCCACCATCTTTTATTTTCTCCAACATGGAAAGGACAAAAGCACAGAAAAATTCCTTATTGAGATTAGTTCTCGGTTCGGGAGGTAGATTTATAGAAAGGGAAGGTGTTAGCACCCTTTCTATCCATGGTTATCCATGGGCTCTTAGATACTTGCTCATTGTGTTTTCAAAATGTTTGTTTGCTTTTCAAGTGTGAATGGGTTTGAAAAAGTTTCTTTGAAAGTTTCAGATCGACTCTTGTATCAGTCCTCAAGAGTGTTTAAAAAGTTGTTTTTGAAAGCTTTCTGCAAAGTGTCGGTGTGAAAAGAAGTTTTTGTTTTGTTTTGAATTAGAGCAAGTATCTACGAGTCGTCTACCTACCCTAAGGAATTAGTCTGTGTAAATGTCCTTAAGGTAGTGCCATCCCACCATTGAGAGGTAGGTAGCACCACTGTTGGAGGTGTTCGGGTCAATTCGAGGGTTAGGGACAGTGTGGTCACCGAGCAATAGTAAGATACCTTAGAAGCTACCCTTATGCCATTGATCTTTTTATTCCGAGGCAACCGTTTCGAGGCAACTTGTTTCGAGGCAACCGTTTTGAGGCAACTAGATCAATGGAACATAAGGACTCACTAAGACGTCATATACTCGACGACCACGTTTCGAGGGGCAAGGCAACAGTGTGATCACTAGAGCAACATTAGGATACCTTAGAAGCTACCCTTATGCCATGTTCATGGACATGAGGACTTACTAAGACGTCCTATACTCGATGACCACCTTTCGAGGGGCAAGGTAACAGTGAGGCATACCCTAGGAGTGGTGTGTGAATTGTGTGTCATTTTCAGTTATTATTTGTCTTGTCATGCATTGGTGATCTACGTTTTGATTTTATTTTTGGGCATTCATTCTTTCATGTGATTGTTAATAGTTAAAAGGTGCGGGAATTTAAAGTGCGGAAAAGATAAAGGTCCTACGCTATTACAAAGGCGCGGGTCTACATCGCCAAATTAAACCAAGACCCGATTTAAAATAAAGTGCAGAAAGTAAATGCCTAATTAACTATTACAGGGCTTTGGGGAAAATACATTACATTCATAAAAAAGAAATAAATAAAACGCGCGAAAAGAAAATATAATCGAATGCGAGGGCGTTGGACCCTTTAAGGAAATTGAATTGAAATCATTAAACCAAATACAGTAAAAGACTTATTTTTTGATGTTTTGGATTTATGGAATTAAAGAAAATTAAATTGGAGTCAAATAATTCTAGTTCTAATTGTTTTTTAATTTATTAAAGAAAAATTATCTAAGTTAAACCCAATTTAAACCTAATTGATTAATTACAAGTATTTACGAAATTAATTAATGGTTAATAATAATTATAATAAGAAAATAAAAATGTTTGATTAAAAAAAGGATAAAAAGTGCTAAAGACCTATTTTTTTTATATTTTTTAGTTATTAAAAAAAACATTAAAATTAACAACCTAAAATTAAAACTAAATTAATTATTGAATTTATTTACAAACAGAGTTATTGATGAATTAAATTAAAATAAAAACATATTTTTATTTTTATGATTTTATGATTTTTTTTTGTTTTATGAAAAAAATTGTTTTGGTGAATTAATTAGAAATAATAAAAACAAAATAAAAAAAGAATGAAAAGAAAGGAAATAAAAATGCAAACTGTGGGGGGGTGTTGACCCCAAATGAGGAGGTGGATTGATGAACTCTGGCCCAACAGGAGGAGGCCCTTTGCTGACTTTTTGGATCACATGTGGAGCGTTGACCAGTGCATATGATGGAACTCACATGATAGCCTTTGGATTGACCTTTCCAGGCGCGTGGCAGGCAGAGGCGTTGGGCTTCATGGTGGTCATCAGGATGAGAGCTACATGGGAAAGGTTTAGACAAAATAATAGAAACAAATTGAGGGGACCTGGGATTCGAACCCAGGTCCCAGTGTTTACCAATGAGAGCCTTTACCAAGTGAGCTATCAACGCGCTTTGTACATTAGATAGAAAACAAATAATATAAAATAAAACTGGCATTAGTGTTATAAAATAAAAAAAAAGGCGCTGGATTTCAAACCAGCCACTCACGCCGTGCCACGCTAGTCTTCGTCCCCAATTATACCTACAATAAAAATGAAATAGCGGGGGTTTTAAACCCCCCCAAAACGCCTTTCACATAAAATAGCGAATAGCCCAGGGTGAAAAAGAAATTAGGCGCGATGGTTCAATTCCATTCAGTGGAAGGTGCTGATTTTAATGGTAGGGGTCTTAGGGTCCAATTGTTCCAGATATACAAAGCCCTAAAAATAGAACTCTGAAACCCTAAGCAATGGCCATGGTGAAATCGCGTACAGGCTTGGAAAACTCAATTAAATCATGCTATCAGCTTCAAAACATTCACATTAGTCCAAATCCATGATTAAAAATGGAAAATACTGTATGAATAATGCAATACGAATATCAAAATTTTTAAAGGAAACCGGACTTGGTTATACCTGTTCTTGGCGTATGGAGTGTTGAATTTGATTGGAATCGCTTCCTTAGGATGTCAGCAACGTGTTTGGATGAGAATGAAAGTCTGAAACAAGCTCTAGAGGTGTTTTCAGTTTTGAAAATTTTTGGCAAAAATGTATGTTTGCTCTGAGCTTTTGGGCGCAGCTTAGGTCTAGTTCTTTTGTCTGATCCCTTGCATATGTATTATGTAACATGTATTGATAGGAATTGTGGCCTCATAATGCCTTACCTTCATGTTCAAGATTCTCCATAAACCTCCATTAACAACCTTCCATTTTTGAACCATTTTTTTGAATTCTAGCTCCATTTGGCCTCTTGCACGAATTAGGCACATGCATAATGGTGATTCAAGGTCCATCAAAGTCAGATATCCTCTTTAATTAACCTTTTTGATTTTCCTTTGATTTTAAAAGATTTAAAATTAATTAAATCCAATAAAATCAATAAAAAATGAAAAAAATTAATTTAAAAATTTGAAAGAAAAGGTGGGACACGTGGGAAGCATGGCCAAGCTAATTCAAGTGGAAAAAGTGGGCCCCTTTTGTCAAAAATGAAGTTTCAAGGATAAATGATTTTGGCCATTTCACAAAAATTTCCCAACTTCTCCAATGCATAACTTGCTCAATTGTTAAGCTTTGATCATGTTCTTGGACATTTTGGAAAGGTCTTGAAGTCCTCTAACCAATGTCTTTGGTCCCATGTCATTTGAATTTACCAATCTCAAGTTATGGTCTTTGACTTAAAATGCCTTTTTGTTGACTTTTGAAAATGACCTATAATGTTGAAATTGATAACTTTTTGTGAGACCATTTATTGAACTTGGAATGTGAAGATGAGTTGTAGGAAATGTCCTCCCCTTAAAAATGAGCATTTGATGGGATTTTTCTGATGAACCATGAAAAAGTTATGCTTTGGTCAAGTTACAGTTGACTTTTCAACTGTCCAAAAATAGTTACTTTTGCATCTTGATGATTTTTGAGCCATGCTTGAGGAATCATGATCAAGACTTGATCAAATGATGATTGTGGCTTCAAAATAAGATGTTGACCAAAAATTCTGACTTTTGACTTCCAAATGACCATTTTGCCCCTGTAGTTGACTGTGAAGCAAATAGGGCTTTTGACTGTGCAACTTGATGTTGTGAGACTTGAAACTTGACATGTAGGTGCTTGACAATGTTTATAGGCATAGGAGACTTGATTGAGCTCTTTAAAACTTCAACTTCCTTGCAAGAACCAAAACCCTAGTTTGACTGTCTTAGGAGGATGGTTTGACTGTGTGGCCCCTGAGTAAACTTGAACCAATTGTGGATGATTCTTGTCAAAACTTTGAAGATTATGGGAGGGCAAATTTTGGGGTACAACAGGGACAATCAAAGGGACATTACAGTCACGAAGGCAATTATGGAGATGCTTTAGCAATTCTATTTTAGGGACTAGATCATTTACCGAGAAGGCAACTGTAGGGTCATCGAGGGACAATGATATTTTAATTTTACGGGTCTTTGCTAAAGCATTCCTGCCTCATGACTGTTTTTTAAAGGCAACCAAAGTGGGTGTACCTTAGAGGTGTATATGTGCAAGTGTGTTGTGTTCAGTTATTTTTTGTCTTTTTTTTAAGTTTGCTAGTGTTTGATTATTAGTCTTATCATACAAGCCTAATTACTAGCAGTTAATATGAAAAGCAGTAAAAAAATGCAGAAAATAGAGGTCTTACGCTATTACAAGACTTCGGGACAGTTACATAAAAAATGCAAGAAACTAAAAGCGCGGAATTTTAAATCTAAAGCTATTACAATAGTGAGCAGTTACAATAAAATAAGATACGCACGAATTGAAAATAACGTCTAAAAATCCTAAGAATAAAATCTTTTTGTTGTTTTATTTTATTTTGGGAAAATGATCTAAATCTACTTAATTTTAGTTTTTTTTAGAAAATGTTAATATAATTAAATGATTAATTAATAAAATTAGTTTAATAGAAAAAAACTATCCTAATGTTTTTGTGGTTTTTGATTGATTTTATGTTGATTAAAATAACAAGTAAAATAGTCAAAATAAGGCAGAAATTGAAAGATCTGGCAGTAAGTCAAAGAGGGAGTAGTTTTGGGGGGCTGGATCGAAAGAGACTTGGGTTGTCTTTCGATCCAGTGAAGAGGATTGATCGAAGAAGCATGTGGGGGGTGCACTTTGGAGTGTTTGATCTGGATATATTGTCCTTCGATCTGGGACCCTTGAATCTAGTTCGAAGCTGAGCTGCTTCGAAGCTCTGAACAAGGTCTTGAGAAGATGTTTCCTGCAAAACCAAACAAATGTTAGAGACCCAGAGGGGACTTTACCCCCCTGATTCGAATATTTTCTCAAATCGACTCCTTCCTTAGTTCGAATCTGCTGAGTCTGGGCCTGGGTTCATTTTGTCTTGTGATTCGAAGGAACAACTTAGATCGTGCCCCAGCAATGACACGACCCCATCTCTGTGTTTTAGCTTACATGCAGCACAATCAGTAATAACAAAAATATATATATGCAATGTGTAGTTAAATGTCACTAAGGTGCAATTTTGATTTTGCAAACCCTTACCAATTGAAGATGATGACCTGTGGCTCTGGGTGTGGATATGTTTGCTTAGGAGTTGGGGTGGACTCCTGGATGAGGCAACCTGCAAAAGGTGCTTCGACTGAGGCTTTTGGGATTTTTGAGCAGTGTGTGTGTGTGGTCTCTTCATTTGCAGTATGTATGCATGTTCATCTCATTATGTCCTCTCTTTCATTTTCTCTCCTTGTTCGCCCCCTTGGCATTGTATGCTTGCCCTTGTATTTATAGGAGTATGATGGTCCAGTAACAGCAAGAGACAATAAATTAACCATGATTTTAAGACCATGAGACAAGAATCATACATATTAAAAGCATTCCTTTTTTGAAACGTTCATGTCTCTTTGGAAATCTTGGAATGAACCTAGACACTTGACACCTTCGAATACCCTCCAGTATTTCTATTTGATTGGACTGGGAGTTTCCTCCTTCGAATGGACTTCTTATACACCCTTTGAATGAGTCATTGTTACCTCCTTCGAATGGCCTATGAGTTGCCTCCTTAGAATGGCCTTCTTATACACCCTTCGAATGAGTCATTAAACGCTTCTTCGAATGTCCTATGAGTTGCCTCCTTCGAATGGCCTTCTTATGGATGCTTCGAATGGACTTCTGAAGGCTTCTTCGAATGGACCTTTTGGAGATCCAATCGAAGGGCCCTTGTTCATACCAATCGAGGGATACTTGGTTGACATGCATGTTGAAGCTGCCTGGTTTGAGATGCTAAATTGAAGGATTCTTTGCCATGCCAATCGAAAGGCTTGTCATGAGGCCAATCAAAAGTCCTTGTTGAAATCGAAGGATCTTGTGAAAATTTCAATCGAAGGACCTTGTTAAAATGTCAATCGAAAGGCCTTGTTAACAGGTCAATCGAAAGACCTTTGTCTATGCCAATCGAAGGGCGCTATGTGGATGCCAATCGAAAGATACTTTGGAGTGGCCAATTTAAAGGCACTTTGGAGAGGCCAACCGAAAGGCACTTTAAAGTGGCCAATCGAAAGGCACTTTGGAGAGACCAATCGAAAGACACTTTGGCCAATTTCAAAATTTGTTGTTTTTCTTCAAACAAGTGTTTGTAACCACCCATGTAAGAGAAGATCTTGTAAAAATGAGAGGGGAAATTTTGGGGTACAACAGTTGCCCCTGTTTAATCTTCTTAAACCTGAGGATGTAGATTGGCTTGTTTACCTTTCATGATCTGAAGGTGAAAAATGATTGAACACTAGAGTGCCCAGAAATTTGCACTCGTCTGAAGTGATACTGTTGGTGAATAATATTGGTAATGGGCTTACAAATGCCATTTGGAAAAGGTGACAGAAGACTGTCGGAGATGGGCTTAAAGATGCCATCCATGGAACATGATGGAGAGTCGTTAGAGATGGGCTTAAAGATGTCATCCAGAAGACTGTTGATTTCATGAGATACTCCTTTGTGGGGATTCCTGTTCCTGCTGTCTGAGGAGGAGTCCGCTGAGGAATGTTGATCTTTGTATTGGAATATAGAGTTTTAGGAGCTTTAGTCGTTTGTTACTCTATTGGGGAGTCATCTCTTGATTGAAGAGACGGAAGTGAACTGCTATCTGGTCAAGATCCAGGCTTCACAGTGACTTGATAAGGATGATAAGGCTGACTGCTATTTATTCATGCTCCAGGCTTCACAGTGACTTACTGGGGAAATGAGATTAAACTGTTATATGGTCGTACTCCAGGCTTCAGTGATTTGAATAGATTAAGTTGTTATCTGGTCGGATCAAGGCTTCGCAGTAATTTGCTAGGTAGAATGAAATTAACTGCTATCTGAAAATGTATCAGAAGAAACCTGTGTATGGTTGTCTCAGGAGGAGTTCGGGTAAGACTTCATCTAGAAGTGTATGAGAAGGAACCTGGGTAGGGCTGTTTTAGAAGATATATGAGAGGGAGCCTAGGTAGGGTAGCTTCAGGATGAGTCTTGGTAAAACTACATCTGGAAATTGTAAGAAGGAACCTAGGTAGGGTTTCCTCATGATGTGTCTTTATAAAACTACGTCTAAAATGAGAAGGAACCTGGGTAGGGTTGCTTCATGATGAGTCCAGGTAAAACTGCATCTAAAATGAGAAGGAACCTGGGTAAGGTTGCTTCATGATGAGTCTGTGTAAAACTTCAGAAGGATCCTGGGTAGGGCTGCTTCGGGATAATCTGTGTAAAACTTCAGAAGAAGCCTGGGTAGGGCTGCTTCGGGATAAGTCCGTGTGAAACTTCAGAAGGAGCCTGGGTAGGGCTACTTTGGGATAAGTCTGTGTAAAACTTTAGAAGGAGCCTGGGCAAGGCTACTTTTGGATAAGTCCGTGTAAAAATTCAGAAAGAGCCTGGGTAGGGATGCTTCAGGATAAATCCGTGTGAAACTTCAGAAGGAGCCTGGGTAGGGCTACTTCGGGATAAGTCCGTGTAAAAATTCAGAATGAGGGAGTAGGAACCCATGTAAGATTGCTTCATGAATAGCCCGTATAAAGTTGTATTTCAGAAGGAGAAGGAACCCGTGTAAGATTGCTTCGTGAAGAGCCCGTGTAAAGCTGTATTTCAGCAGGAGAAGGAACCCGTGTAAGATTGCTTCGTGAAGAGCCCGTGTAAAGCTGCATTTAGTCGTCAGAAGAAACCCGTGTAAGGTTGCTTCATGTTGAGCCTGTGTAAATCTGTTGGAAGTCAGAAGAAACCTGTGTAAAGTTGCTTCATGTTGATCCTGTGTAAAGTTGTTGGAAGTCAGAAGAAACCCGTGTAAATTTGCTTCATGTTGAGCCCGTGTAAAGCTGTATTTGGTCGCACAGATAATTACTCTATTTTGTTTCAGGAGCTAATCATGGACCTGTTGAAAATTGTTGAAGATAAATATTTGTTGATTGATCTTTCCTGAAAAGGTAAAGCATTAGTTGTATGCAATGTCATGATGTATGAAATGAATTGTGTAATGGTGTTCTCAAAATAAATGAGATTGGGATGTATGCATTTGTACTGCAGATTCTATGATGTTTGTAGAATGATGTATGAATGCAATATGTGAATGTATCAGTTATTATATTGAAGCGCTGTTGAATTAGGGAAAATAAATCCCTGATTGCAGCTGGCGATGAAGAATGTAGGTCTTTAGATTTTGTTGAAGTTGAACTGCTGGGAGATGATCTTCCGTTGTTAGATAAATAAACTTTGTTGGGGAAGGAAAGCTCTGTGCACTGCTTGAGGATTTTGTGAAATCCTGTTGAGGAATCCTGAGAAGTTTGACGACTTTACTGAGGAAGACCTGATGTCGGAGCAGTAGTTGGAAATTCCTATTCTGCCGGGGATACAAGAACACCTGACATCACTAGGTTGTAAGCTGAGGATATGGCGACGACCTTTTAGTAAGATGCCCCCTGCCTCTGTACCTGCTAGAGAAAGTACTTGCGGGGACCTTGTGGATGGTTGAGTCTCATCCCAACTCCTGGGGTTTTGACTAGATGTTAATCAAGATGATAAGTCTTCTACTGATAAACAAATGACAAGATGATGGGACGTAGTCGTACACTTTAATCCCTAACTTTTGCCTGGACTGTCTTTTTAGATTTTCAATCCACCGGGATACCCTTTTTTGCCCAAGCTGCCTTTTCAGGTTTTCAACTTGTCGGGTGTATAATATTTTTTGTATATATCTCTAATTTTTACCCGAACTCTTTTGGTTCGTCGGGATGCCCTTATTTTTGCCTAGGCCTGTCAACCTAGCGGGTCTTTGTTCATGCGTAGTCTTTTTTGACTATGTCCATGTTTACCGGGTACGGATAATTGTCATTTTCCATAGTAGTAAGTGTTGTCACACTGCTGGAAGATGTTTGTTTGATCGCACAAGATTCATTGCTAGAATTCATGTCCAATTCCCCAAGTGATTCAGATGGAGATCTGCCCCTAGCTATTCGGCATTTTTGAGAGACTCCTTGAATCTTGACTTGACTTCCCCAGACCACCTGGACACCATGCCATGCCCCTTGGTTGGAAGTATTTTTCCACTTGAGGTGATCCTTTTCATTGAGAAGGTTTTTGTTCACTGAATATTCATTGTGTGAATTTCTCTGCCATTTGAACAATTAACCATGTGCAAACAATGTCATTTAAAGAATGCAAAGCTCATATCTGTCTTTAAATTTTTGAAAATGCATTTTTTGTAGTAAAACAAAATTTTCAAGAAAATGATATCAACTCATGATTTATAGCAAACCTTACAGGAGTCGGGATATCTTTGTAAGAGTATGCTCTCGAACTAACCCATGCTTCAGCTAGGACTTATAAGGGTTGTAACATGGCATGGTTCACAGTTTAAGAAACAAAGGATAAAGGCTCAAAATTTATTTGTACCCACCCGTTCTTCGTGATGTTCTTCAGTCCTATGCTCAGTTAATTGTGCGTTTTGAATCCCAATTGAGTTCTAGAATCATTGCTCTGATACTTGGTGATGGTTCAGAAATTGAACGTTTGTTCGAGAAGGCAGTCATTTTTGTAACCTTTTCTTTTTTGTTGAGGATTTTTAGGACCTCTTTTTTTCTTTTCTCATTATCCCTTATTTTGCCTCAATTGTTTCTTTTGTGATCACAGCCAGCGGGATGCCCTAGTTTTTTTTCTTAAATCTCCTTCATAGGTTTTGACTTAATGGACTTTTCTTTTGAAAAGATAATGACTGCCTGCTTGGATGATTATACGGAACCATCACCATCTTTTGGAAGGTATCTTATACACTATTTGTCGTGTATGAAGGATGAGCTTGTGACTGAATGCGCCTCTGAATTAACTGAAAAAACTACCCCGCCATAGGTTATGATTAAGGGTTTTAATTTGTGTGAAAAGAAAACTCCTACTTCTTAGGCTCAAAGGGGTTGACTAGGGATTATCTTCTTTATAGCTTCACTATTTAGGATTTGAAACAACGCCTGTACATCATCAGCAAGTTCTGTTCAAAATCATATTGTATGGATTGTGGTATCGTTTTCGTCATCCTCCCTCTAAAGGCTTAGAGCTTTTTGATCGAGAGTTGAATATCACGAAAAGGAAGTATAAAGCAGTTTAAGCATAATGAAAGCAAATTAATTCAAGACAAGCATGTGTAATGCATTAATGAAATAACAAAGTTTTTACATGTCAATAATTATTTGAATAAACAAAGAAAATACAACTTCAGAATTCAAATGAACAAAAATGATTTCAATCTGTGATCGGTGGGAATGAGAACTGACTGTTTTGAAATGCTAGTTCGCGAAATGTCGCGGTAAGCAAGAGTCGCCACCGTATTTTATTTTCTCCAACAAGGAAAGGACAAAAGCACAGCAAAATTCCTTTTCGAGATGATTCTCGGTTCGGGAGGTAGATTATAGAAAGGGAAGGTGTTAGCACCCTTTCTATCCGTGGTTATCCACGGGCTCTAGGTACTTGCTCACTATGTTTTCAAAAATGTTTTGCTTTTCTTGTGTTTGTGGGTTTTGAAAAAGTTTGTTTGAAAACTTCGATTTAACTCTTGTATCAGTCCTCAAGAGTGTATGAAGTGTTTGTTTGAAAACTTTTGTCAGAAAAGTGTAGGTGCGAAAAGTATTTTGTTTTGAAAGAGCAAGTATCTGAGAACCTCCACCTACTCAAAAGAAATTAAGCTGTGTAAATGTCCTTTAGACAGTACTATCCCACTATTGAGAAGTAGGTAGCACCGTCGTTGGAGTTTCGGGTCAATTCGATTATAGGGACATGTGGTCACCAAAGCAATAGTAGGACGCCTTAGCGGTAACCCTAATGTCTTAGATTGTTTTTTATCCGAGGCAACCGTTTCGAGGAAACTTTGATCTTTAGACAGGAGGGCGACCTCTAAAACACCCTATACTCAATGACCACGTTCGAGGCAACCAAGTGAGGCGTACCCTAAGAGTGGCATATGCGAGTGTGTCAGGTTTCATGTTAAGTTATCTTTGTACAAGTTATGGTGAGCTACGATTGATTTTAATTTCAGAGAAGTCTTGTCATGCATAGCCTAGTTAGCATACATCTAGCAGTTAAATGTTGCGGAAAATAAATCTACGCTATTACAAGGCGTCGGGTATTTACATCGCCAAAAGCAAACCCTTTGAAAAGTAAATTGTGGAAAATAAATAAAGCGATAAAGAGTCCTAATTAAAGCTATTACATCCTCGGAACAATTACATAAATATGGATCAAAAATTAATATGCGCGCGAAAGAAAATTGAATCGGAGAAGTTCTTAGGGTTTTGACCCTTTTTTGAGAAAAAAAGCAGTTTTGGTCCTTTTTGCATTTAATTAAACCTAATACTAATTAATTAAATAAAAGAAATATTTTTTGAGCTTTTTATGTTTTTAAGGAAAATAAATAAAAATAGTCAAAAGTCAGTAAAAACCCTAATTCTAATTTATTTTATTCATTGCAAAAAAATATTGAAATTAACCTAATTAAAAAAAACTAAATTAATTTGTTAGTATTTATTTACAAAAATAAAGTGAAATTAATTTTAATCAAGAAAAAATATTATTTTAGTTTTACTGATTTTTATTATGAAAAATAATAATTATTTAGTTAATAGTTAATTAAGGATTAAAATTAAATAAGTAAAATAACTATAAAAAAAATAGAAAGGAAAAGAGAAATAAACCCAGGGGGGTGATGGGCCAGTTAGGAGGTTGGTTTGGAATTTTCAGGCCCATTTGCTACAGGCCTGTTTGACTTTTTGGATCGTCCAGGGCGCGTGTTGACTGGGAGTATGATGGTCTTCCACTCAAGACCATTAGATTTATGCCTGAAGCCACATGGCGCTTGGATGTTTGAGGTATACGATGGACATCACCTGGGAAGCTGCATGTGAACACACACAAGAAAATAATAACAAGAGTTTTGAGGGACCTGAGATTCGAACCCAGGTCCCAATGATTCCAAGCCAACGCATCAACCACTACACCACTTGCACGCTTTTGTTATTATAATAATAAGCAAACATTATATTAGGAATTTAAGCAACATGCTGTGACACAATAAAAACACGCGTGTTTTCAAATCAACCAACCATGAATCAACACCTCATCATCTTCCTTGTTGTACATGCAAAAAACAATATTAGATAGTGGGGGTTTTTAACCGCCACAACATGCTTGCACGAAAAATAGCGACTAGAGTTATGGTACACATAAATATTTCGCGAGGGTTCAATCTTGTTCGTCTTGGTTCAACGAATTCAGTCATGGGCCTCACAAGTCTCAATTTTTCCTGGTTTAGGAATCCCCAATTTCAAAGCTTAAGAACCCTAGAAATCGTCCATGGCATCTTGTGATTCTGTGCATTATAATTCAATTAACTTATGCCATTAGCTTTATATGATTACTAGCAATGCAAAACAATCAAGAAATCATGTTAAATGCTCATGAATTAAGAGGTACGATTATGGATAAAATGTGCAAACCGTGATTCTGTTCTCAGTGATTTCTTGAGCTTTGAAGCTGGAATTTGATTGTAACACGTTCTGGGAACCTCCTGCGGTGTATTAGAATCAATAAAAGCCTTTGAATCGTCCTAGAATGCCAAAGTCAGTTTTGAGTTTTCTTGAAATTTGTCAATATGGCTATGGTCTTTCTGCAGCTTTTTTCACGTTCTTTGCATCAGGGTTGCTTGCATATATATAGGAGAATGAAATTAGGTCAAAAACTTGAACCAAAATCCATTGAATTGATGATTGAATATTTGATTGAAAATCAAATCTTTTTGCATTTTCATGATTGAATAAAGTTGCCAATTTTGGAGATTTTGCATCTTTGACTTGGTGCACGAAATTGCCAGCATATCTTGACCATATTTGCTTCACAAAAAGATTGAAAAACCAAATCTTGTATTTTCCTACAATTTAAATTAATTAAATGAATTAATATTAATTAAAAATCCAATTAATTAATAAAAAATAAGAAAATAAATTCAATTAAGCTTGATGGGTCGTGCATAAGTCATGGATGAAGTTTCAAGAAGAGATTTGAGGCCCATTAGCAAAAATAAGGTGTTTTGAGCAAAGTTGACTTTTGTAAATTCATGAAAATTTCCCAACTTCTCCAATGCATATCTTGCTCAATTTTGATCATATGAACATGTTCTTGGACATTTTGGAAAGGTCTTGAAGTCCTCTAACCAATGCCTTTGGTCCCATGTCATTTGGATTTACCAATCTCAAATTATGGCCTTTGACTTAAAGTGCACTTTTGTTGACTTTTGAATTTGACCTATAATGTAGAAATTGATAACTTTTTGTGAGAGCATTTCTTGGACTTGGAGTGTGAAGATGGATTGTAGGAAATGTCATCCCCTTCAAAATGAGCATTGGATGGAATTTTTCTGACAAACCATGAAAAAGTTATGCCTTGGTCAAGATACAGTTGACTTTTTTGCTGTCCAAAAATAGTAACTTTTTGCATCTTGATGATTTTTGAGCCATTCTTGTGGAATCATGATCAAGACTTGATCAAATGATGATTGTGAGCTCAAAATGAGATGTTGGCCAAAAATTCTGACTTTTGACTGTAAAATGACCATTTTGCCCTTGTAGTTGATTGTGGGTCAAATGAAGCTTTTGACTGTGCAATTTGGCACTGTGAGTCTTGAAACTTGGCATGTAGGTGCTTGAGAATGTATATGTATGAGACTTGATTGAACCATTGAAAACCCCAAATTCCTTGAAAGAACCAAAACCCTAATTTCAGCTATCTTAGGAGATGGTTTGACTGTCTAATCTCTTGAGCAATTTTGAACCATTTGAAGATGATTCTTGACAAACTTTGAAGAATATGGGAGGGCAAATTTTGGGGTACAACACAATCCTAGCCATGATTTGGCATGGGAGCAGTGACCAGATTGGGAGTCTCAAGAGGGTCGAACTCAATCTCCTTGGCATCAATCATATTCTGAATCTTGTATTTCAATGCCCAACAATTGTTAGTGTCATGCCCAGGACTGCCAGAATGATAGGCACACCTTGCATCGGGATTATAGTTAGGAGAGGAAGTTTTGGGGTTTAGATGAGGTCCTATTTGTGTAATCAAATCCATCCTCATCAAGTGTTGTAATGCTTGAGATAGTGACATGTTAAGCTTGGTAAACTGTCTCTTGGGCTCGTCTTGTCTTTGCTGATTACCTCGTTGTTATGGTCGTTGCACGCATGCCGAATTAGAGACCAACACTGCCCCCACAGATTGGTGGTAGTCTTCCTTATTATGACTCTTCTGGCCGTGCACGGCATTGGCTTCCCTCTTACCACAAATGGCTTCTTCTCAGCATTAGAAGATGCAGCCATCAGGATCTTCCCACTCTTGATACCATTTTTGATCCTTTCTCCAGTCATAACCATCTCTGTGAACTCGAACGAGGAACTTCCAATCAGCAGATTGAAGAATGGGCATGTCAGAGTGCCCATGAACATGTCCACCATTTCCAAATCATTCAGAGGAGGTTGAACCCTTCTCTTGAGCTCATGGACATATTCTGCAGTTGCACTCGAGTTGGTGCCAGGTCAGTGTTGTATTGGTACTGCTTATAGAAAGCAGTAGCCAAGTCTTCCCAGGTATGGATGTCAGTTCCTTCTAGCTGATAGAAACAATCCAGTTGAGTTCCAGCCAAACTTTCTTGGAAGAAATGGACCCATAACTTCCGGTCAGCAATGTGAGGCTGGATCTTTCTGACATACGACCTCAAGTGAAGCTTGGGACAGGAAACACCATCATATTTTGTGAATATGGGGACCTTGACCTTAGGTGGGATGACCACCCCTGGAATCAAACCTAATTCTTTGAAATCCAGACCGGGCACCCTTTGGATCTCCATGGCATTGAGCCGATCATCCAGTTGTTTGTATTTTTCATCAGCAGGAGGATACTGCTCCTCATCATAGTCAGATTCATCTTCATCAGATGTTGGATTGTTGTCTTCTTCCTCTGATTCCTCGTCACCTTCCTCTTGATTATCCCCTCCATTTGATGAGGTTGCGAAATCTAGAGTGCGGTTAGCTGGTCTTCTCCTTCCTACACGAACTGGTTTCTTTGCCTTCTTAGCCTTCTTTTTGACGAGCAGAGCTTTCAGGTTTTCTTTCCCCTGGGTCAGAGTCAGGAACATTTGTTGGAACTGAGCGTTTTGAGCCTGAAGGTATTTGACTGTTTTCTCGAGAGCCATTTCTTTACTTGCTGAAAGAAACAACGAATAAGATGAGGACCCTACTTTGAAACCTGTTTATGCAATAACATGTATGATATGCGTATGCAATGTTTTCAAGGATATTGCAGGGTAAACAAGAAGATGTCAGAAGTTTAAGTTTGTAGCTTTGATTGAAGAACCTTGTATCGTTGAAGGTCCTTCTACGAGAGTCAAGCTGACCATATCAAGTGGGTCATAGCCCCTAACTCAAGTTATTGTGTTTTGATCTTTTGACGGCATTGGCTAGAGGAAAATAAATCCCCTTGCTAGACGTCTGATTTATCATAACCTGCATCACAAACCCTTGATATCCTTGAAATGGTTAAGGAAATTTTGTGGCATGATGTTATGATGTGTATGTTATACGTTAAGCAAAAGTGTAAGGTGATGTAAGCAAGTAAACCCTATAAGGAATCTAAGTTATTGGATAATGACTGTGAACAAATCCTGCAAGGGAATCATGTTGTTAGATAAAAAAATCCTGCAAGTAATTCAAGTTTAAAGCAAACAAGTCACATAAGCAGCCTTAGGTTTAGGCTTGCATGAGGTTTATAGGTAAGTACCCTATTGAATGTTCAGTTGGCTCAACCTGTCCTATTAATAGTAATCGGGTTCTAAGGAGTCTCAATATCACTGACCTTCCCTTCAGAAATTTTTTCAGCTGCGCACCGAAGTATTACGGTCGAAAAATCCTGAAAGTCCAGCCTCAATGAGTGTAGTATTGAGTATCAACCAATCTTCGATCGGAACCAAAGCCGGTTATCTCACTACTGCCTAATGGCTAGGATGAGTCAATTAAAGGTTCTAAAGGTCAGTTAGCGCTTAGTGACACTATGAGGAAGCCTAATGTTATCCTTAACTTACTCAAGGAACATTAGTACAATCCAAAGTATCACGCTAACATAGCCACCACTTCGTCTGTATCGGTCTACGCCGTACAGCTTCCATGGTTTATTGCTACTTACCTAATAAGGTGCCCTAGATCCGGGTGTAGGATCTTTTAGTAATAACCCAAGAAAACCCTTAAAGATAAAGCAATCAAAGCATACAAAGAAATTAAATAATGAACTAACTCTAAGGTAACCCCACTTTTCATCATCCCCAGCAGAGTCGCCGGTTCTGTTACACGGTGGCAGAACCGACTGTTTATATACTATTGGTTTTGCGTTTTTTGTTCGCAAATGTGCGGTAAGCAAGAGTCGCCACCGTATTTTCTTTTATCCAAATTTAGGAAAGGGTGAAAAGAACAGAAAAAGACATTTTCGAGATGTTTTCTGAGTAAGGGGGTAGATTATGGAAAGGGAAGGTATTAGCACCCTTTCCATCAGTGGTTTTCCACGGGCTCTTAGAGGTTTACTCATTTTGAAAATGCTTTTGTGCTTTGTGTGTTTGAAATTTTTTTGAAAACGCCTTAGTGAGGCGGTCTGCTTTGTGTTTAACTCTTGTATCAGTCCTCAAGAGTGTTAACAAAGCAAATATTTTGAAATTGTTTTTGAAGAGTAGTATTTGTGTAAGTGCAAAAATAGTTTGAGCAAACTTCTAACAGCTATCTACTTTTTGTACTCGAAAAGGGTCGTTTTTTTCCTCTTTTCCTTTAGATAACACTATCCTACTATTAGTGAGTAGGTAGCCTTATCGTTGGATGTTTTAGGGACAATCGAAGGGACTTTACAGTCACGAAGGCAATTGTGGTGATGCTTTAGCAATTCTGTTTTAGGGACTAGTTCATTTACTGAGAAGGCAATTGTAGGATCATCGAGGGACTATGATCTTTTGATTTTACGGGTCTTTGCTAAAGCATTTCTACCTCATGACTATTTTTTAAAGGCAACCAAAGTGGGCGTACCTTAGAGGTGTATATGTGCAAGTGTGTTGTGTTCAGTTATTTTTTGTCTTTTTGTTAAGTTTGCTAGTGTTTGATTATTAGTCTTATCATACAAGCCTAATTACTAGAAGTTAATATGAAAAGCAGTAAAAAATGCAGAAAATAGAGGTCCTACGCTATTACAAGGCTTCGGGACAGATACATAAAAAATGCAAGAAACTAAAAGCGCGGAATTTTAAATCTAAAGCTATTACAATAGTGAGCAGTTACAATAAAATAAGATACGCATGAATTGAAAATAACTACTAAAAATCCTAAGAATAAAATATTTTTGCTGTTTTATTTTATTTTGGGAAAATGATCTAAATCTACTTAATTTTTGTTTTTTTGAGAAAATGTTAATATAATTAAATGATTCATTAATAAAATTAGTTTAATAGAAAAAAACTATCCTAATGTTTTTGTGGTTTTTTGATTGATTTTATGCTGATTAAAAAAAGAAGTAAAATAGTCGAAACAAGGCAGAAATCAAAAGATCTGGCAGTAAGTCGAAGAGGGAGTAGTTCTGGGGGGCTGGATCGAAAGAGACTTGGGTTGTCTTTCGATCCAGGGAAGAGGCTTGATCGAAGATGCATGTGGGGGGTGAACTTTAGAGTGTTTGATCTAGATATATTTTCCTTCGATCTGGGACCCTTGAATCTAGTTCGAAGCTGAGCTGCTTCGAAGATCTGAACAAGGTCTTGAGAAGATGTTTCCTGCAAAACCAAACAAATGTTAGAGACCCAGGGGGGACTTTACCCCCCTGAATCGAATCTTCTCTCAATTTGACTCCTTTCTTAGTTCGAATATGATGAGTCTGGGCTTGGGTTCGTTTTGTACTGTGATTCGAAAGAAAAACTTAGATCGTGCCCCAGCAATGGCACGACCCCATCTCTACGCTTTAGCTTACATGCAGCACAATCAGTAATGACAAAAATATATATATGCAACGTGTAGTTAAATGTCACGAAGGTGCAATTTTTATTTTGCAAACCCTTACCAATCGAAGATGATGACCTATGGCTCTAGGTGTGGAGATGTTTGCTTAGGAGTTGGGGTGGACTCCGAGATGAGGGAACCTGCAAAGATTGCTTCGACTGGGAGGCTTTTGGAATTTTTTAGCAGTGCGTATGAGTGGTCTCTTCGTGTGAAGTATGTATGCGTGTTCGTCTCACTATGTCCTCTCTTTCATTCTCTCTCCTTGTTCGCCCCTTGGCACTGGATGCTTGCCCTTGTATTTATAGGAGTTTGATGGTCCAGTAACGGCAAGAGACATCAAATTAACCATGCTTTTAAGACCATGAGACAAGAATCAGACATATTAAAAGCATTCCTTTTTTGAAACGTTCATGTCTCTTTGGAAATCTTGGAATGAACCTGGACACTTGACCTCTTTGAATACCCTCCAACATTTCTCTTTGATTGGACTGAGAGTTGCCTCCTTCGAATGGACTTCTTATGCACCCTTCGGATGATTCATTGTTACCTCCTTCAAATAGCCTATAAGTTGCCTCCTTCGAATGGCCTTCTTATACACCCTTCGGATGAGTCATTGAATGCTTCTTTGAATGGCCTATGAGTTGCCTCATTCGAATGGCCTTCTTATGCATGCTTCGAATGGACTTCTGAAGGCTTCTTCGAATGGACCTTTTAGAATGCCAATCGAAGGGCCCTTGTTCATACCAATCGAAGGATACTTGGTTGACATACCTGTCGAAGCTTCCTGGTTTGATATGCTAAATCGAAGGATTATTTTTCCATGCCAATCGAAATGCTTTCCATGAGGCCAATCGAAAAGCCTTGTTGAAATGCCAATCGAAGGAATCTTGTGAAAATTCCAATCGAAGGACCTTGTTAAAATTCCAATTGAAAGGCCTTTTTAACAGGTCAATCGAAAGACCTTTGTCTATGCCAATCGAAGGGCACTACGTGGATGCCAATCGAAAGACACTTTGGAGTGGCCAATCGAAAGGCACTTTGGAGAGGCCAATCGAAAGGCACTTTGGAGTGGCCAATCGAAAGGAACTTTGGAGAGGCCAATCGAAAGACACTTTGGCCAATTTCAAAATTTGTTGTTTTTCTTCAAACAAGTGTTTCTAACCACCCATGTAAGAGAAGATCTTGTAAAAAATGAGAGGGCAAATTTTGGGGTACAACAAATGTATACAAAGTGTCTTTTTTAAATATTTGTTGTTTTTAAAATGTGATTTTTGAACATGTTGTGAGCAAGCAACTAGGAGTCTTACCCACTAATAAAATATTTCTTGTTATTTTCCTTCTCCTTTGGAGATAGTATTATACATACCATTAATTGGTAGGTAATCCTATCAATTGGATGTGAAGGGACATGCGTAGGGTCATCGAAGGAAACATGTAAGGATACTTTAGCAATTGTATCGGAGGGATTGTCATCATTTTGTAGGCACTTCGAAGGGTTATCGAGGGACTATGATCTTTCGTAGGAACTATGATGATTTGATCGAGGGTCTTTTTCTAAAGTATCCCCACTTTCGAGGGACATGACCAATATTCGTAAGGCAACAAGAGTGGTTACCCTAGAGGTGCAAGTGTGAAGAGTGTGTTAATTCAATTGTTTAATCTTGGGAATTAGGGTTTTCTAGATTGATTTTAGTCTTTCCATACAAACCCTATTTTACTATAAGTTAAATATGTACAGAAGAGTAAAGTGAGGAATTGTTTACAGTGATTTCTGGTAAACAACCGCTAGTCCTCCAAACTATCAAATAATCTTAATGACTGTTATTTAATCTCTCTGGTAACTTGCAGGATCGACTAGATTGATCCTATGGGGTATTGGTCGTTTGGATAACTCTAATTGTAAAACTGATATTCATAGTTAGGATTTGTATTTGAAATGTTGTATAGACGTTCAACTCACTTCGATTACCATATTAAAAGGATCTAATGACATGATCAAGTAAAAACATACGAAACTGAATTGTATGAATAAAGATTCGATTGCAAAGAAATGTTTAAATGAAGAAATAAGTAAATGACTTTGAATGTAAAGATTTTAATGTAAGAAGCATAAATATAAAAGCATGAAATGTAAAAGAGTTTCTGAAATGTAAAGGATTCGAATAGAAGAAAACGTTTAAATGCAAGAAATAGGTAAATGACTTTGAATGTAAAGGCATATGAATGACATCGACATGAAAATGGAAGGCAAACTGGAAATGATAAAGAGTTTTACTGAATCATAAATGTTTGGTGTTATCATACGTACATTGTTCGAGCATTCGTTTCCCTAGCCATGTGGTATTTTGAATGTTTACTGAATTTTGCACAATAGATATGACACACGAAATCCTAATACTAAGACTTCTATTTATACTACTTCGACCATAACAGTCTTGCCTATAAGATTCTGCCACGTTCAGAACATGCAGAGAACTGCTCCTTTCTAGCTTCCACGCGTCTTCGAACGCTCCAGCGCATATATATTTGAATTTCCAACATCCCGCTTGCGTTTGAATTTCAAATGCTTTGGCATTCTTCGCTTCGAACTCATTTCTTAGACACAGTCTCGTTACCACTTCGAGGCTTCTTTTAAATATATCTTCACAACTGTCACTCGAAGCTCCGAGCTTTGACATGTTCATTCGAAGAACTACTTCTACCATTCTGAACCAGAACATCTTGCTTTATTCCAACGAAACATCCAACTTGCTTCGTTTCGAACTGTATCATCAAAATCTTCAGCCAACAAAATGCCCCTTTAAAATATGTATTTCGATCCCTTGAGAAACACTTATTTTAAATATATTTGCAAGATTTTGATGTGACCTTTGAGTAATCATAACATTTATTGTGTATGACCCCAATCACGTCAATTACGACGCCTCTTGGATTTCTTAACCGTCTTGAATCAGTATTTCACAGCATGGTGCAGTTATAAAACAATGATTATTATTAACCACGCTTATTACCAATATCAGCCTTTACGCCACCTCCTCCTCAATCCAACCCACGACTCCCACGTATCCTAGTCTCACTTAGTGGATGTTTAAGCTTCCCCACTATAAAAACTAATCAACTTAGTCTTTTATTCTTTTTCCACATTCTGAAACTTTTTCTTCCTCTCCTCTTACTAAAACCCTAAAACTTCCAACAATCTTCAACAATGTCTTCAACAACATCATCCCAACTGAAGAAAACTTCCAAGAAGAAAAGCAAGAACACAGGAACAATTATGGAAAGAAAGGTTGGTACTTATCAAGGTCAATCTGTGCTTATCCCTCAAATGATCTCCAAGGAAAAGGAAATTCTCTACGCTTCTCAGGTATTGATTCCAACTAACGCTGCTGGAAAGAGGTTTGCTCTAATGGGTCCTCTTAAAGTTTTTGAAATCTTGAAAGATACTAGAAAAATCTTCCCTGTTTGTTACAACTTTAAGCCCTTGTTTAATAAGATGGATATCCCTAAGATAGGCGAGTCTTCTGATTCGACAACCATAGAAACTCTAACCGTTCCCCCAAAAGATCCCTTTGTGTTAGACTATGTGAAGAGCAACTTTAAACCATTCCGATCCTGCCCTACCTCTGACATAGCTTACCAAAACTGGCTTACCAAAGTAGAAGCCAAGAAATCCCAGCAATGGGAGGAATTAGGAATCTATAATCTGATTAAGTTATCGAAACCAGGCTTCACCTATAGTCATCCATTATTATTTGCGTCCTTATATTTCTGGGACAGCACCTACAACACCTTTCATCTCCCTGGGGGAATGATAACACCCACATTTTTCGATATAGCAGCCATCACTGGTTTGTCACCAGTAGGAGAAACCTACATCCATGATAATGAATAACACTCCAGCATTATTGACTTCGAAGTCAAATTAGCCAGTTTTTCCAAATTCATTAGCCATTACCACACTGAAGGAGATAATGTGTCAGATGTGGAACATATTGCTTTCCTCACTTTATGGTTATCAAGATACGTATTCTGCAGCAGGTCCTTACAGGTAGCAAGCAGGTTCATCCCTCTAGCTAGAGACTTACATGAGAATAGGAGGGTATGTTTGAGCGAACTATTACTTGTTGATCTTTACGAAAGCTTAAGATCAGCCGTTTCGAGTTTGAAATCCCATACTCCCAAAAACATCCTTCTAGCTGGCCCCTTCTGGTTACTCCAATTATGGCTTAATGCCATGTTTGAACCCTCATTATCAACTGCTGACACCGCTGTTGAACAAGATCTGGAGATAGAGGATAGAATTATTGAAGGCACAAGGCTGTGAAAACTCACCCCAAATGATGATAAAGATGACTTCAAGGTCCTTTTTTCAAATTACATCATGATTTTTTCCAAAAGACACAAATTTGAAGAGACCATGGCACCCTTTGCTTCAAGGACTCATGGACCATCATGGTTCACCATGTCTCTTTCAGAAGCAGTTAAAAGCAAAGAAATTCAAGATATTTGGAAAGCCTTTTTGCTTCCTAGATTAATTTCCTCACAAATCACTCCTTCCAAGAATCAAATCTTCCTCTTTGCCTATCAACCTAACTTTGTTTCCAGACAATTTGGCATGTGCCAACTAATCCCTGAACCTCTGTTCCAAACAGAGAGTGCCATCACTTCTGGTCGAACCTTTAAAGCAAGAGAAGCCAAACTGCAACAGGAACAATATCAAGACTTCGCTCAATTTGAACTACTACCCTTTGAACCCATACACTTCACAGCGAAGGGTTTTCTGGAATGGTGGACTAAGTTCTACCAATCTTATATGTTCGATACCCTCTCCATTCAACAGAAACTAACTGATGCGTTCGATGTGCAGGTACACTCCAAGAAAGGTATGTTCACTCACGCCAAAGAGATTAAGGCTTTTCAAAATTATTTCGAAACCACTTATGATCCCACACACTTGGAAACCACTGTGCATCAAGCGGCTGAGACCTTGAAGGAAAAATTTAAAGAAAAAATTTCTAAGCTGAAACTTCCTTCAGGGTTGTCACCTGAGGATAGGTATAGGTTGGCACTCGAAATGCATCCACCTAAATTCCCTAGATTGCCTACCTCAGAACTGGCTCTGGCTTGGTTTCCTCCATACCCTTGGTGGTTCACTTGCAAAGAAATGTTCAAATACCTTCAAAAGAAACCAAAGCCATCTGAGACTGTGACATGGGCTCGTCATTGGCTCCATGATTTCCCAGGACATCTTCGCTATGACCTTTTTGCCATGTCGATTATATCTAATCAAGGCACATGTGCGAATGCTTGGGAAAATCCCAAATGTTTCTTACTTTCTTCATTTTTAACTTTTACCTTAATTGTTTCAATTTTCAGCCATCAGGATAAAGTCTGTTGCTTCGAAGTCTAAAGAAGGAAGTGCCTCCCAACAATCTGTCGAAACCACTGATGATGTGACCTTAGCCATACCAATAACAACTACTTCAACAACAACAACACCAGCAATAACAATTGTTCCAACTCCACAGGTAATCAATTAGCCCTGATGTTTCGAATAAACTGAAATTCATGATTTAGATCTAACTCATGTTTAAATCTTTTCAGACTAACAAACTCCCACCAACCACTTCGAAGAAAAGGAAAACAAGCACTACTGGGAAGAATCCCAATGCTGGAGGGAATTCACCAACCGCTTTGAAGAAGAAGCAGAAGAAAGAAGCTTCCAAAGGCGCTGAACCAACTGGCATTTCTGGATTCGATTCCAAAGATGCTGCTCCCTCAACTAAATCCAAAAATCCACCTTCGACCTCCAACGTAATGTTGGAACATATAGATAGCAACCTTTCCTCTGAGAATCCATAAGTAAATTGAACTCGAATTTTTAACAAAAATAGTTATTCATTACCTTGGTGCATGCTCTTAATATTCTTTGTCTCTGTAGGACATTTCGAACCCAACTCCTATTACTCCGACTTCTCCATCAAAGACTGCTGCTCCCATCAACTCTTCTCCTCATGGGGACTCCAGTAACCTGGTGCAAAACAAAGGATCCTCCAACATGGCGGTTCCGACTGGGGCTTCAGAGCAGCAAGATGACCAAAGCACTTCTCCTCCTTTGAAAGAAACGAATGAAGCAACGCTTCATGAATCTACAGAGATTTTACCAGAAACTTCTATTCAAAAGTCTCCTCTCGAAACCCTTCAAGAGAACCCAAAGGACATTCATGCTGAAGAGGAGAAGGCTAATTCTGATCAAGCGAACAAAGAATCTGCAGAGGAAGGATCCGAGGAAGAAGATGCCCAGAATGGATCGACTGCTGGAACAGAGTCAGATGCCAATAGCAGTGAGAACAATGGTATCGAAGTGGGGGATCTGGTTGATAATGAAGAAGGCAATAAGCAGGAAACAAGTGAAGGTGATGGTGACCAGACCAATGAGCCTATGGAATTCGAAATGGATGTGACTCCCTTGCGCATGGAACTTCCTCAATCGTCTCAATCTCAAATGACTGAAGAGGAGCTAGCTCTCCTAAGACGAAATGACCCAATTGGGTATATGAAGGCTAAACTAGCTCAAAGGGACATTCCTCTTGCTAGGGCTGGTACTAGTTCGACTACCAATCCATTGCCCTCAGGTGATAGAGTTTTACTTCTTAACAGAATTAGGAGAATAATCCTTGATGTGGACTTGTTCGAAGTGCTCAAGAAGGATAGTACAGCTTGCTACACCATGAAGGAGCTACTTACGCAAGTTAACCTCGCCACCTGCTCTTTGCCAGTCAGCACCATATTATTCGATCTTCAATCTCTGTTAGATAACGTGACTGGGTGTCTTCTTCAAGACGAATTTGCTACTAAAAAGGTCCAGGAGAAACGAACTTCCATGGACGCTGCTTATGAGCATGCTTCGAAGCTCTCTAAAGAAGCTGAAGACCAAGCCATGCATATAAAGCAAGCCAAAACTGACTATGAGGCTCGAGCTCAGTCTATTCTTCTCTAGGAAAAGCAAATTCAAGAGCTTCAACAAAAGGTTAAGGAGGCTCAACAAAAACAATTGGCCTATGAAACCAATACTGCTGGTCATCAGTTCGAAGAGCTCCTCAACAAAGGACTTGCAGAAATGGAAGCAGCATAGCAACTTAAGGGAGAAGTAGCTACCCTAGAAGGAGCAAGGTGTTTTACTCAACAAAGGCTTGAGTCCTTTCGGAGTACTATGCATTGTTTAAAAATATCTTTACTATTCGAAAAGGTCCTTCCCAATGAGGTGACCATTTACCTAATGTTTTATTTTTCTTGTCCATGGGCAATATGACTTTCCAGACTAAGTCATTAATAGTGAATGCTTTTCCTTTCACCCTTTTGTTATATGCCCTGGCTACCCTTTCCTTTTGTCTCATTAGGATTTCCAATGCATGCAATCTAACTTCATCTAACTCAACTAACTCATTCATCATTATCTCCCAATATAATGCAGATGGGATTTCGTTTTGTCTTTGAATTCGAACTGATGGTAGATGAATTTCTACTGGTAGAACTGCATCATGACCAAATGTTAGTTGGAAAGGCGTGGTGTTAGTAGCTTCTTTAGGAGATGTTCTACAGGCCCATAGTATTTGGTCCAAATTCTTGTGCCAGTTCCTTGGCTTTTTACCAACATGTTTATTAATTAACCCTATTATCACTTTATTGGCTGCTTCGACCTGACCATTTGCTTGAGCATAATATGGTGTTGATGTTAGCAATCTAAACCCCATCTCTTGAGCAAATTCTTGCATCTTCCTACCAGTAAACACAGAACCTTGGTATGTGGTTATGCTCTCTGGCAATCCGAACCTATAGATAATTTGTTTCTGTATGAACTCAATAATAGCCTCTTGATCAGCAGCTATTAATGGTACTGCTTCGATCCACTTGGTAAAATAATCTATTCCTACCAAGATATATTTTTGTCCTTTAGACGAAGCAGGATTATTTTCTCCTATTAAATCTAATGCCCATCCTCTAAAGGGCCATGGTTTGATGATCGAATGTAACTCACTTGCAGGAGCATGTTGAATCCCTGCATGTTTCTGGCATTCTTCACACCCTTTAGCAAAGTCTACACAATCCTTGAGCATGTTGGGCCAATACATGCCATATCGAAATAACAACAATTTCATTTTATGACCTGCTTGATATGCCCCACATGCCCCATTGTGGACTTATGACAATGCTAAGTATGCCTCACTTTCTCCTAGGCATTTCAGTAATACGCCTTCCTGGGTCTTTTTGAACAATTCATTTCCCATGAGGACATATGATAATGCTCTATATTTTATCTTCCTATCAACATTCAAAGTTGGATTTGTTAAATAACTCACAAGTGGACTTCGCCAATCTGCATCTGATAAGGTGTCTATGGCTAGTACTTCGAATCCTTGTTTATCAGCATAACCTAATTTTATATTCTCTAGATCTGATGGTATGAATCTAGTAGCCATAACTTTACCTCTTAATTCGACCAAATCCTCAAAGTTTTTGGTAGAAACTTTATAACCTGAAGCCAACTGTGCTAAGTCATTTGCTTCTTGGTTTTCTATTCTTGGTATATGTTGAATATCCATGTATTCGAATTTTCTAAGTAGCCTGTTAACTATGACGAAGTATGTCATCAGATTTTCCTTTATGCATTTGTACTCCTTTGTTATTTGCTTGACCACTAACTCTGAGTCTCCTTTAATTTCGACTCTAGTTGCCCCCAATTCCAACAAAGCTTCAAGTCCAACAATAAGCACTTCGTACTCAGCTTCGTTATTCGAGCAACGAGGACCATCTAACTTATACTTGAATTTTGTTGGAATTCCTTCAGGAGAAATTATAAGAACTCCAACACCACTACCATTCCTATGGGTGGAACCATCAAAGTATAATTTCCAAGGTTGCATTTCAACGTAACCCATGACAGTCTTTTCGATCAGTGAATGGTCCACAATGAAATCAGAAATTACTTGGCCTTTCATAGCTCTTAAAGGCATGAAAGTCAAAGAATATTCTGTTAAGGCTAAAGCCCATTTACCAACTCTGCTATGCATTATTGGTTTCGAAAGCATGTGTTTGATAACATCGAAATGAGATGAAACATAAACATCAACAGGCTTTATATAATACTTAAGTTTCATACAAGAAAAGTACAAACAGAGACATAGCTTTTCTATATTTCTATATCTAGTTTCAACATCATTCAGTACCCTACTTAAATAGCATATGGCTCTTTCGATGCCATTGCTATCTTCTTGTGCTAACATACTACCTATACTAACTTCAGAGGAAGATATGTACAATCTCATGGGCTTTCCCCATGAAGGTGGAGACAAGATGGGAGGCTGAGAGAGATATCTTTTTATCTTGTCAAATTCCTCCTGATGGGCTTCGTTCCACTCGAAGGCTTGGCCTTGCTTCAAACGAAGCAACGGAGACAAAGCTTGGGTTCTTCCACTTAGATTCGAAATGAACCTTCTGAGAAAGTTAATCTTCCCTAACAAAGATTGCAGCTCCCTTTTTTATGTAGGTGCTTTCGTCTCCATTATGGCTTTGGTCTTATTTTGGTTGATCTCGATTCCTTTTTTATGAACCACAAAGCCAAGGAAATCTCTAGCCTGCACAAAAAATGCACATTTAAGGGGGTTCATTTTTAAGCCATGTTTTCTCATTCGTTCGAATGATTGGCTCAAATGATGCAAATGGGTTTCTGCAGATATAGACTTGATGACTATATCATCAATATACACCTGCATAAAGGTTTCGATGAAATCATGGAAGATCGAATTCATTTCCCTTTGATAAGTTGCCCCAGCATTCTTTAAACCAAAAGGCATCACTACCCATTCGTAGGTGCCTAAGGCTCCTGGGCAACGAAATGCTGTCTTGGCAACATCTTCTTCAGCAATAAAAATATGATTGTACCCAGAGTATCCATCTAACATACTTAAATATTCGAATCCTGCAGCAGAGTCTACTAACATTTCTGCCACAGGCATGGAGTACTCATCTTTAGGGGTTGCAGTATTTAAATCCCTAAAATCTATGCAAATTCTCAGAGAGCCATTTTTCTTAATAACAGGCACTATATTTGCTAACCATTCGACATACCTTATGGTTCTGATGAATCTGCAGCGCAACAACCTTTCGATCTCAGCTTTGATCTTTGTGAGAACCGCTGGTGCGAATCTTCTAGGAGTTTGCTTGATGGGCTTCTTGCCATCCTTGATTGGAAGTCTGTGTTCCACTAACTCCCTCTTTAAACCAGGCATTTCATCGTAGTCCCACGCGAAGCAATCTTTGTTTCTTTAGAGGACTTCGATCACTTCCTGCCTGAGGCCTGGATTAAGTTTTGCGCTTATGTAGGTTATTCTTTTCGTGTTCTCATCCCCCAGATTCACTTCTTCGAGCGGATCCTGCGCCAACATTTTGGCACCTGTGTCTATGGGGTCCTTCTCGAAGCCTAAGGGTTCTTTATCATAGATGGCATCTAGCCTTTGATCTATTTCGTGTTCTTCAAAGGGTGGGCCTTTCGAACCATCCCCATTTATTTCATTCACTTCTACAACCAATTTATCTACTTCAGCCTCTAAGGACGATTTCCATTCGTTCTCAGCCATATAGGCCGAAATCCTTTCGAAGAAGGAGGACTCAGTCATGAGCAAGGTTATCGAACTCCCAGCCTGCTGGCCGTCTTTGCGTAGTACCTTCGACTCCTTCATCTTCACTGACTATTCTTCTATCCCAATACATGCCATCATGGCGAAGGGTCATATAATAGTGTGTGTTCCTGGTTTCGTTGATTTCGTCGTTAGGGGCACAAGGAGCAATCTTAGCCAAATGTTTGTCATAATTTCTCTTGTCAACTAAGTTGACTGTTGTCATGAAGTAACTCTGGTCCGCTTCGATGTTCTCCAAAATCCCATCTTCTCTCTATAAAACCAACCTCTGATGCATTGACGAAGGAACTGCCCCCACGCCATAGATCCACTCTCTTCCCAACAACAAGTTGTAATTGGCTTTGGCTTCGATCACCATGAACATGGTGGGCCTGCAGCTCGATCCTACCGTCAAGTCCAGTTGAACTACCCCCAATGTTTGACCTACTTTCCCTTCATAGTTGGATAGAACCATGTTGTGTGGTTTGATGTCACCCTCGTGTATTTCTAACTTTTTCAGCATGAAATGGGGTATTAAGTTAACTGCAGCGCCCCCATCCACTAAGACCTTATTTACGCCATGGGCACCAACCTTTGCCCGGATGAATAATGGCTTTAGATGATTTTTCATAGTTGGCTCTGGGAGCTCGAAGAAAGCATTCTGCTCCTCGACAGCCCCGTTATCCATTACGTAGTAACACACGGGCCTATGCTTCATCAGATCTATTGTATCATCCTCCTCATATTCTTCGATTTCAGTTTCCTATCCAAACTCACAAGGTAGTACAGATACCACGTTGCAATTGATATTGAGTGAAGACTCCCCCTTTGATTCGAAGTTGTCCGTTAGCATATCCTCGTCTTCTTCTGGACCTGGTGTGTACTCCTTCGATTCATTTGGTTGTGCTTCAGAGAAGAGTCTCCTACTAACTGGGGGTTTGTCCTCAGGTTGATTATTTGGTGTAGGTTTGTTGGTGCTTGATTCTCCTTGGTTTTTGATCGAAGTTGCTCCTTTATTTGCCATAGCTTCCCTTTCAGCCTTTCGAATTCTCTGTTGCCTTCGCCATTGTGATCTTGACATAGGGTTTCTTCCTTTGTAGTTTTCTAACCTCACTTCTTCCCTCTTCGCCATGTTGAACTGCCTTCTATATGTCATGGAGTGGCGTGCGTTTCGTTCATTGTTTCTCCATTTGTCTTTGCCCTTGTCAGTTCTGACTTGCAGCCATTTGTCTGTTGGTATTTCAGCAGGAATTTTGAACGTTACCCTTCGTGCGCCTTTGGGATGAGGACTATCATGCCTTCGCTGAGTATATTTGCTCTCGAAACGTTGGCTCATCTGGCCAGTCTCTTGGTGGTTCCAGCATGGGGCGAAAGGGATTGTTTCGAAGGCTCTGGCCATACTTTGATCGTACACTGCAGAACACCTTGGGCCTACTAGGCATTTGGTTGCCCCTTTGTAACAACGAACCAAAAACTCCAACAAACTTTCTCCAGCTTTAGGGTAACACCTGAATAACTGGTTATCCTGGCGCCAGTTGATTCCAGTTCGTGCCTTTTGTTTCCTCTCGAAGTTTGCAACAATTCTCTGGTTGCAGATGATGTTGCATCTAGGGCATAGTATCATTTCGGCATCTCCTTTGTGGCACAACATGAGGTAGTCTTTAAGACTGGCATCCCCAGCATAATTATCCTCCATTTTGTATTTTTCTTTTTCTAAGTATCTCTCCATCACCTCCATTTCAGAACGAGGTCTCTCCATATCCACCATGTTAACATCTACATCCTCCCCCTTTATGTCATCATCTCCCCATCCTGTAGGTTTTACATCTTCGATTTGGATTTTTGAACTTTCTGGGGCAGAATACTTCACTAAGTAGTCAAACTTTCCACTGGGCTCTCCTAAAGTATCCCATATTTCTTTCTGAGGGGAGGCTGGCTTTGTGATCTGGACTTTCTCCAATTTTAGCCTCAGGCCTTCAGTAACCTGTGTCAACTCTTGCTTTTGGTTCTCCTGGCCTTCAGTAGCCTGGATCTCTTTCGAAACAGCCAAAGGTACTGCTTCGATCGAAGCCTCTAGTTGCTTGTGGACGTCCTCAGTGACCCCCTTGTTGACTTCGACTAACAACCAGTTTTCATTCTCAGTGCCTTTTTCTCCTAATGGAGTGTCATCTTGATCTGCTTCCACCATATTGATTTCTCCAATGCATGCAGGCTCGGAGTAATTGGTGTCTGCGACATCCAAAGGATCTTCATCTACTTTCATTTTTGGTTTGTCAACGAATTTCAATCTGCCATCCTTAATTGCATTTTGAATTAGATCCCTGAAAAGAAAACACTGTGAGGTTTTGTGGCCTAGGAAACTATGATACTTACAAAATCCTCTTTTCTTCCTTTGATCTAAAGGAGGTATTTTGACGTTCGATGGCACAATGAGTTGGCCATCTTTGACAAGCAAATCAAAAATCTCGTCACACTTTGTTACATCAAAAGTATAAACCTTCTTTGGGAATTTGTCACTTTTCTCATTTTCAACAATTTCTTTCCCTTTTGTGGGAACTAATAATTTACAAGAGTAAGGTGGAGCCTGTTTCAATTCAGCGAGATCAATTTCGACCTCTTCGAATTCAGGATAATATTCTTCTTCCTCGGCTCCAACATAGGAGACCCTTTCTTTCTTGTTATTTTTAAAAACTCGGGCCTTTTCGGCCTTTAGTCTTTCGACTTGTCGAACCCTATCAGCTAATTGAGCCATGTCCCTCAAGTATTGTGTGTCTAATTTCTTTCGAATAGAGTAATCCAGGCCGCCAGCATCCATTTCGACTAACTCATGTTCAAGAACTACTGTGAAGCACCTAGATTTCAAGAGTCTGAACCTATTCAGATAGTCATATATGGGTTCGGTAAATTTCCTCTTAACACTGGCTAGTTCCTTCAGACTTATTTTTTATTATCCCATGTAGAACTGTTCATGGAATAATCTCTCCAACAGAGCCCAAGTATCTATGGAGCCAGGAGGCAAAGTGGTGAACCATGTGAAAGCGTTCTTAGTTAGGGAACTTGGGAAATATTTGATCCTAAGGTCTTTATTATTTGCTATATCTCCTGCTTCGGTTAGATACCTGGCTATGTGTTCGACTGTTGATTCATTGGTATCTCCAGCAAACTTTGTAAACTTAGGGACTTTATATCCCCTTGGTAAATCAGTATGCATTATGTAATCTAATATAGGAGAGGCATAATTTGGCCTTCTAATTCATGTATTAAGGCCATTTTGGGCCATGATCCTATCTATCATGGTGGTTAAATTATTTTCTGCCAAGATGTTATCGTTTCTAATTCTGTGAACGACTGCATCAGCATCTTGATTTCGACCCACCATGACAACTCCTCTAGGTTGTTCTTATCGAAACTCTGGGACTTCTAACCTTTCGATCCTTGCCCCTGGTTCTATAATTTCCCTTTGTGGGCCTTGAATCATTGGGGCTTCTAACCTTTGTGCCCTTGCCCCCAAATTAACCCCCTATCTGGCTGGTCTATAGGGTGGGTCATCAGCAATTTGTTCTACGATAGGTACGTTTGCTCGAACTCCCACCTGATTCTGCCTACGCCTTTCTGGGGGAGCGAAGAAATCTGCTATTCGACTCATGTTATCCGCGTTTTATCTGTTTGTCACAGTTACATTTTGTACTATTGGGGCAAAGATTTCTTGCATAGTTTGTGCTAACACTCCTATCATATTATGGTTACTATCATCCATTAATTGCCTAAAAGCCATCTAATTTTCTGTGGTTAAGATAGGCATTGCATTATAACCCACTGACCCTTGGTTATTTGTCATAAATTGATTAGCCCCATATCCAGACCCTAATTGTGGGGTACGTATTCGATGTCGAAGTGTGCAGACCCGCCATAAAAGATGTTGGCATCCCATAAGAGGAATTTTTGTGTCTGTTACCATCGAAACTGGGTGGTCTAGTTAGTGGGGTGGCGAAATGGGTTTCTGTCCCTGATGGTGGGACGAATCCCCCAGGATAACCAATGGTTCTTGTATTTCCTAGGATCGAACTGTTAGTCGACATGCCACTTGTTCCATTTGTGGCTACACTACTGGTAGAGGATGCAATAGACTGTGCGCTCGAAGGGATCGCATTAGACGTTCCCGTCGAAACAGACATATTAGTGCCTGTTCCATGTGAGGCACTTTGTTCCCCTTGTTGATTGTTTGGATTAGACATCTTGTTATTACGTTTTCTTCTGGGTAAGGGTTGATTGCTATTGGTTATTCTACCACTTCTAAGGTTCATATAACAACGAACTTATCACTCAGAAAGCACTTTTACAATGATTATATCCTAACAATCTTTACTTTGTTTTAAATTTCGTAACGACCAATGACGGTCCCACTGGGCGTGCCAATTTATTTACAGTGATTTCTGGTAAACAACCGCTAGTCCTCCAAACTATCAAATAATCTTAATGACTGTTATTTAATCTCTCTGGTAACTTGCAGGATCGACTAGATTGATCCTATGGGGTATTGGTCATTTGGATAACTCTAATTGTAAAACTGATATTCATAGTTAGGATTTGTATTTGAAATGTTTTATAGACGTTCAACTCACTTCGATTACCATATTAAAAGGATCTAATGACATGATCAAGTAAATACATACGAAACTGAATTGTATGAATAAAGATTCGATTGCAAAGAAATGTTTAAATGCAGAAATAAGTAAATGACTTTGAATGTAAAGATTTTAATGTAAGAAGCATGAATATAAAAGCATGAAATGTAAAAGAGTTTCTGAAATGTACAGGATTCGAATAGAAGAAAACGTTTAAATGCAAGAAATAGGTAAATAACTTTGAATGTAAAGGCATATGAATGACATCGACATGAAAATGGAAGGAAAACTGGAAATGATAAAGAGTTTTACTGAATCATAAATGTTTGGTGTTATCATACGTACATTGTTCGAGCATTCGTTTCCCTAGCCATGTGGTATTTTGAATGTTTACTGAATTTTGTACAATAGATATGACACACGGAATCCTAATACTAAGACTTCTATTTATACTACTTCGACCATAACGGTCTTGCCTATAAGATTCTGCCACATTCAGAACATGCAGAGCACTGCTCCTTTCTAGCTTCCACGTGTCTTTGAACGCTCCAGCGCATATATATTTGAATTTCCAACATCCCGCTTGCGTTTGAATTTCAAATGCTTTGGCACTCTTCGCTTCGAACTCATTTCTTAGACACAGTCTCGTTACCACTTCGAGGCTTCTTTTAAATATATCTTCACAACTGTCACTCGAAGCTCCGAGCTTTGACATGTTCATTTGAAGAACTACTTCTACCATTCTGAACCGTAACATCTTGCTTTATTCCAACGAAACATCCAAATTGCTTCATTTCGAACTGTATCATCAAAATCTTCAGCCAACAGGAATATAAAGTCTTACGCTATTACATGTCTTTGGGGCAGATACATAGATATAGAAGTTTGCAGGAAATTAAACCTACGATATACATCCTCGGAGCAGATACATAATAGGAAAAAATGCGGGAATGTAGATCTAAGCTATTACATTGATAGTGCGACCTATACATTTTGTCCAAGAAAATTAAATAGCAAAAGGAAACAAAAAAATGATAGAAAAATGTTTAAAGACCTAAAGTTATAAGTTAATGTTTTCGGTGTTTTTTATAGAAAATAATTTAAGTGATGATAAATAGTAATTAAACCTAAATTCTAATTTATTTTAATGTTAATAAAAGATAATTAACCTAATTAATTAATAAATAAAAATATGTAAAAAAAATTAATTACTAACTAGAAGAAAAAAACCTAATCCTAATTTGTTATGTTTTTAAAATAAAAGTTGTGTTAATTAATTATTAATTAGAAAAATAATTAGTAAGATGAAAAAGAAATTAAGAGTTAACAAAATAAAAAACACAAATGCATGGGGTGGAAGTTGAACTCACGCCATGGAAGTCACATATATGCCCTCTATCCACTGTGCCATGATGTTGATTGTGTTGTGAAATAGGAAGCGTTCAATTTGATATTACCCAAAGTTGAAATCGGAAAAACAAAATAAATTGACAAATCATAGGGATCAAACCCACACCCTTTACAATACTATCCAGCGCCCTTACCAATTGTGCCACAATGTTTTTATGTTATAGAATACAAACAAATCAATATATAATAAAATGATAGATCAGAGAAGCATCGGAGCCCTAGCTCCGGTCGTCTTCTCCGGTGAGTCAAACATATTAATCTGCAAAAACACGTGAGTTAAATCATAATAGGGACCATACCCCCCTAGTTTGACCCTTGTGAATCCAATGGTAGCATTGGTTTAACCTGAAAACGCTTGTAGAGTGTGTTTCAAAGCAAAAGTTTCAAACTGCCCTAACAATGGTGTTTTGTCATTCCTGCACTAAACCTCAAAGTTAATGATTCAAAAACATTCTAAACATGATTATGAACATTTGTGAATGCTTAAAAACAATTTGTATCGTGCGAATTAAGAGTTTGAAATCAAAGAAAATTACCAAACCGGTGCAATCGAGGGAGGGTGTTCTAGCATGCTTCAGGCTTTAAGGATGATTGGAATGAGTTCCTGGAGACTTCAGGAACACGATTTGAGGCTTGGAATTGATTGAGAACAATTGCACACTAGGGTTTTAGTTTTCACTAGTTTTGAGAAATTCTGGAATTTTAGAGCTTGTTCTTGAGGTAGCATGCGTGCTTCTTGATGTCTGAATATGTTGGGTATTTATAGAGAGAAGATTAGGTCAACAAAAGTGAGATAAATCTTTTGTAGTTCATGATAAAATATTTGATTGGAATTTTGCATGAAAAATTTCTTTTTTAGGTCAATATGATGCCAATCATCCTTACAAAATTTTTGCCAAGTTGCCATGAGCTTTTTGTGCTTCAAATCTGATCAAAACAAAAGTCCACACGCCTTATATCATTTATTTGGTATTTTATTTGATTTATTTTGTTTTTAATTGTATAAAATCAAAATAAAAAGAAATAAAAACCACAAAAATAAATGAATGGGTTTAAAGGTCTTTTATGAGGTCATGAACATGTTTGAACCTAAAAATTTAGGCCCATTAGTCAAAAAATCCAAGTTTGCTCAATTTGAACTTCATGCATTTTCTCAAATTTGCTCTACTTGCACCAATCATAACTCTCTCAATTTGTCATATAAATATGATCTTGGACTTTTTGGAAACCTCAATATGTCTTCTACAAATTTCATGTTGGTCATTTTTTTCATTTGAAGTCTTTAACTTGATGTAAATTGCATTGACAAAAGATGTCTTTTTGTTGACTTTTAAAATGACCTATAATGTTTTGGCTCATATCTCTCAAATGAAGCATTTTTGGTCTTGAGCTTAGAGAGACAAAGTTGTATAGAATTGAACTTTCTTCAAAATAAGCTTTGGTTGAGGAATTTATGGTGAAGTATGTGAAAGTAATGCTTGGTCAAAGTTCAGTTGACTTTTCCGAAAGAAAACCCTAATTTAGTAACTTTTGACTTTTGATGAATCTTGAGTTTTCTTGATGAATCTTGATTAAACCTTGATCAAATGATGAATATGACTTCAAAATCTTGATGTTTACCAAAAGTCTTGAAGTTTGACTGTAAGGTGGTCAAAGTTGACTTTTGATCCAATATAGTTGATTTTCAATCATCTGTCTAATTGATTGAGCAAATTTGTGATGTAAGGCTTGAAACTTGATATGAGGGTGCCTTGAGACATATGAGAATACATGAAGCCAATTTGAGGCTTTAGAAACTCAATTTCCTTTGAGAGAAGCAAAACCCTAATTGTAGGTCAATTGCTTAAGAGGAGAGTTTGTCTAGTCAATCCTTGAGTAGTCTTGAGTAATTGAGACCTTCATGAGCATGCGGAGGTATCTTGAATCAAATTGTCTCAAAGTTCGGAGGGCAAATTTTAGGGTACAACAATTACCCTAAATGAGTTAATGGATATGCAAGCAATAATGGAAATGTCATATAACCTATATATTATTGATTGCATGTGAAATATGTTATACCTTGGAAGAAAAATTCGTGTTCTTCTATTTTTTATGTTCAGACACTTTCGCTTAGCGAACTTATTTCTCTTAGTGAAATACCCATTCTAGAAACTGGGCTCACCTCTGTTTGAGTTCGCTGATACTCGCTAGACCTTTCCTAGCGAAGTACCATTTTGCTAAGAGAACATGCCTGGTTTACGAACAGGTTCAGTTTTGAGAGGTATCGTTGAGACTCTCTAGGTCTCGCTAAGCGAACCTGCGAAGACAAAATTTTATAACTTCTTCCCTTGAGTGCAGTTTCGTTCAGTAATACGAATCAGACGCCTTATTTGTCTATTATGACCAATATAATGTAATGTGAATTGATTAATGGCTTGACGTGATCACTTGTTATGCATCTCATATATGTGTTCTTAAGGTAATCACTACAACAAATAACGCTTTTCATGATGAAGGTTACACCTCGAACAATGAAAAAATGAGGGTATAGGTTCTGAGAGCGCTATGTTGTATTAATTTGTTTTTAATAAAAAAAAACATTAGATCTCATTTATTTATTATAAATGAGGTAAGATTTCATTAAGGTAGCTCACTTTGACACCCAATTGCTGCATTTTATGTTTTTTTTCTAGTTGATAGTAGGAATTTCTCACTTGGTGCCTTTCCAATTTCCATTTTTTATTTTTTTTTCAATTTGTTCCATTAGTATTTACCTCGGCTACAAGATCCAACTGAGACGTAATATATTTTGCAATAACAATTTCATAATACTAATTTCAAAATATTATTTTAATACTTTATTTGATAAATTTTAACCCCTCGATTTTCTTAAATATTCGACGTGATATAACTTTTAAATGAATTCCCAGAATATGACGCTATGAAGTTATTTCTATAATTTTATATTTTTAATAACACTACCACGTCGGTTTTTGTGTAAACCCAAAATGACACTTATTTTGCATAAGATACTTCATAGAACTATCTAGCTAGTTTCTAACTTTTCATTTACCCTATCAACACTCAAATGTCAGTTCGTCGCTCTCATTTTGCAAAAAACCCTAGGCGATATTCATCAAAACTCTTCCAAAAGATATTCATCAAACATTATTTTTGCAACAAGTTTGTTCTTCACTGAACCGTTAGTTTGTATATTCATCAACGTTAGCTTTCCACTTCGTCTATTGATCATTTTGTTTATCTTCGTTACTTTGTCTATTGATCATTTTGTTTCTATTATTTTCCATTTGTATATTTATCAATGTTAATTTTTCACTTTGTCTATTCATCTTGTTAGTCATGGTCGATTCGACAAGCACCTCTCATACAACATCTATTGCAAACTCTATTAATACACAAAGTCGTAAAAGAAAAACTAGTGGTCCCACAATGTATACAAAGGTGAAAAAAGCCAACAAATCTGGTATTCGATACCCGGTTAGAGTTGATACAGAAACCGACAAGGTTAAAGGTGAAAAAACTTATGATTTTTTAGGTTACATTGCGTTGCAAGGTAGAAGTAAAGTGAGTATTTTGATAAATAGTTTGCATGACATTTACGATGAATTAAAAACCGACATATGGTCTGATATTACAGTTTTGATATTGTATCCTATCATTTGTTTTATAAGTATATTTTTTGTGCAATACTAATAACATCTATATTATGTAAACATATGATCACTTCATTGTTACTCCAGATAATGACTACATGAAAAAGAAAATGCTTACTTGTTATGGTGAGCGTTGGAGGGGGTTTAAGACACAACTCACCCATGATTATATTAAACATGAAGAAGATAAAGAAAAACCTCTATACGAGGTATATTCATTTACTGATAAAGCTACTTGGGAGAAATTTGTATAGTCTTGCTAAACTCCTAAATTCTTGGCAAAGAACCAAAAAGGAAAGGAAAAACGGGCTAAAAATATATATCCATATAGGTTGTCTCATGGAGGATATTGAAGAATTGAAAAAAATTTAAGGGACAAAAAAAGAAAAAAAATGGAAGAAGAGCTGGGAGATTCTATAAGTCTTGATCTAAGTCCATCTCCACCATTACGCCATGATAAATGGAAGAGTGCACGCCGAAGAAAAGACAGAGAGTACACATCAGAAGCTATACGCTAAGTGGCTTAAAGGATTGTAAGTAGATACTTTTTTCAAGAATATTTATTTTAGTTAAATCAATTTGGTAAAGATAAAATTTAATGTGTTGTAGGATGATCTTGTTGAACAAACCTAAGTCGGCCTCTTCACTTCACAAGGTCATCATACCATCTTGGTAGAAGCAATTGGAATAGAGGAGCATCCGGGCCATGTCCATGGTCTTGGTAGAGGAATTGGCTTTAATACATATTTGGATTATGTCAATCATCTACAGTGAAAATGAGTAAGAGAGAGGTTGGAGAGATTATTGTTATTAAGTTGGGGATCAAAGGGATAAGATGTGGTAGACTGTGCAGGAGAAGTTCAATGAGGAGGAGAGGGAGAAGTTGTTGCAAAAGGTGAAGGAGAAGTTTTTGGCAGAGGAGAGGGAGAAGTTGTTACAAGAGGTGCAGGAGAGTGTCCAGAAGGAGCAAGAGGAGCGGTATATGCTGAATGAGAAGAAGAGGACTGAGAAGTATACCTGTGATGTTCTTGAGGTATAAGTTGTATTTTGTTGTTATTATTGTCTGCGTATTTCAGTTTTGGATTGTAATTATGTTGTTTTTATGATGCATACATTGAGTTCGTTGGGTATACTCAGCCTTACAAATTTAAATCAGATAGAAATTCGAGAGAATGTAGTTGAGAAAGTTACGGGTGGTACAAGCGTGACACATAGTTTTTCTGCCAACCAGGGCAGTGTTGAACCCTCACCACCAAATCAAGATAGCCTTTAGAGACTGGAGATGATGATGCCGAGTATTGAATCCATTACTATGGGTTTCAAATTAAGTCATGATCCATTTTGTTTGTTGTTTCTTAAAATGATTTCGTTAAATGAATTTTTGAAGGGAGATAAGGAACTAGACGAGTCCATAATGCAATTTTAGTGCTCGTAAGTAGTGTTATGTTGATTTCTATTTATATACATATGTTTTTGTACTTTAACATAAAGATTTTACCTTGCATGTACATCCATGACTTTTGTTTAGAAAGGAATCTTCTAAACAAGTATTGTATCTTAGATGCTGCAAAGATTGCTCTTACTCGCGATTCTCTAGGTCACGAAGTCAGAAATTACGTACAAGATAAGTTGGTGGAGAGAGGGAGCATCGAAGATTGTTATTTGGCCCTGTTTTACTGTGAGTAAGCATATATTAATTTTTGTTTTCATTTATAAATCACTTTTATTCATATAATTAATTATTCTGAATATTTATGCAGCCGACATTGGCAACTAGTTGTCATATGTCCCAAGAAAAATAGTATATTTGTGTTTTGCTTGATCCACTCGAAACTGCTCGAAGTTGTGATCACCGCTTTGAATGGGTAAGTTTTATTATTTATTATACTCAAATTTAAATTTAGAATTGAATAGTTTTTAGTCATGTTTAATTTTAACCTACACGTGTAAAGCGATGGAGGAATATAATGTGCAGAAAAAATCTTATCGGTAGAAATCCAAACTTTCATTACCAAAGAGTAAGTATAGTAATTGTTATATTTAACATTATATTAATTGTGTGTATTAGTGTGATATTAATAAATAAATTTTTTTTGTAGTGGCATAAACAAACTGATTCTCATTCTTATGGATATTATGTCATGAGATATATGATTTATATTATCTCTGATGTCATTACACAAGGATTTATGAAGCATAAGGTATTAGATTAATCCATGTTATGTATAATTCTTAAACTAATTTTGTTGTTTTTAGCTTAAATTTTTTTTCTAATTGTAGGAGCTTAGCAACCAAAAACCGCATTCAACAGAGGAAATTGATGACATCCGATCTCGTTGGGCCAGTGTCTTCATATCTCTTTATGAAGCTTGAGAACAACAACAATAGTTTATGTTGGTTGCTAACAATGTTATTTTGTATATGAACATAGGTTTTCTTATTTTTGTCTTGATGATAACAATGTTATTTTGTATATTAACAACGGTTTGAAATGATATATACTATTATTCTAATTCTGTTCATATTTTGTAGTTTCTCTGTAAAATAATATTGGCAGGCTAATAGATTTATTATAATAATATGATACATGCCAGTGGAAATGATACAGGAAAAAAATGATACAGGGGGCCAATGAAATTGATAAATATAGCCAAAAAAGATAAATAATAAACCCCTCGGTTATTCTCTAAAACCGAGGTAAAACGAATACCATTTTACCTCGGATTATAAATAAAATCGATAGATATATGAAGCGCATAATAAAATGAAAAAAACTAAAAATATGCAGTTCCTAGGGATTGAACCCATGGCCTTTTCAATAATAACCTCGACGTTAAAAACACTGAGGTGTTAAGTGCAAATTTCTCATGACGACCTTAGTAACCTCGACTTGGTTGCCGAGGTAAAATGCATTTCGCGTTCGACATTACAAGCGCTATTTATAGTAGTGAATGCATTATATTGATGAATGATATGATGTTATAATTTGCCTTGCTTGTTCCCGTTCGTCCCGATTGAACATTCTGATATGGTTGTAATGTATGCTTGAATCTAAGTAAGCCTAAGCTACTATTTGGTAAATCACTTGAGTTGTCGGACTTAGTTTCTGATGAATTGTCGATGAGATGTGCTTATGGGAGGTCTAACAGGGCGTATACCCACTTACGGTTAACACATCAATGTTGTCGGTATATTGTACACATCTGAGCTACCATTATGATATGCTTGTGAGAGTCTGACATGGCATATACCCGCTTGAGGTTAACATATCAGTGTGATCGGTATGGTGGGGTTGTGATGCCGTGTAGGAAATATCACTTTGGACTCACCTCTAGTGGGTTTGTGTAGCCAAGTAGGCGTAAATCACTTTGGAATCGCTAGTGCTTTTGCTCGGTGGGCTTGTGCGGTCATGTATATGTATTTTTCACTTGCAGTTAACACACCTGCGTATTGATGATTAACAGGGTGGTGACTCCATATAGGCAAGGTCACTTTGTTAACTCGTCACAGATGAGGTTGTGTATCCACTTAAGCAGAAATCACTTCTGACTCATCTGACTCATCGTGTGGTGTGCTTGTGCAAGTCTCTTAACGCTAAGCACTTGGGACTCATCGAGGGTGTTCTTGTATGGCCTAGGTAGACAGGAATATACTACTTATGGGTGTTTGATGATAATAACAATATCTAGAGGGGGTGAATAGATACCCCTTTTTTAAAATATCCAAATAAATTTTGGTTTTGAAAACGTTTTATCAAAGTACGATGTAGAAACTTTTTCAAATTGTCGTCTATACAAACGTTATCGGGAAGCTCGAATATGCAAACTTTAAATAAAAAATAATATGGAATGAGAACTATAATGTGAATTAATAACCTTGAATCACTTTGCAACTTATTTTCCATTTAATCAATTTTACTTAGCAAGGTTATTTTCCACGGTAATATTAAAAGAACTAGTTAAGTCAATTTATCAAACACTTGGTGTGCAAGTGAATTTTCAGAATTTTTCCTTTGATTGTGTTTATACAAAAAACCACTTATAATCAAAAGTGATTATAAGCTATATCAACACTTGAATTTGAAATCAAAATTGATTAGGAAAATTCTTACAATTCAAATAATAACTCAATGCTATTTGATAAATCGAACAATGAAAATCAAAGCAAGTATAAGCAAATATAAAAAGAGACACGAGGAATTTGTCTCCACAGTTCCCCACTGTCGTCCTCACGTGTGGGTACATCTGTGAATAATTCCAATGGAACTAGGATAATTCTTACTTTGCAAAAATGTTGATACAAGAGAAGTTTTCAAGAGCAACTCCATAAACCCTAAGCTTGTTGTTGATTTAATCCCTTCTCTTTCCTTGATCATGAGAGAGACCAAGACACAATAGATGAGGAATGACTATTTGGATCTTGCTACTCTTTTTCATTCTTCATCTCCAAAGCTTTCGTGAACTGTCAATTTCAAACTATTGCAACACAATACTTCGATTCTATCCGGTACTCCAAGTTACTTCCTTGCAAAGATTTCAAACACTCCAAGGTTCCTTGAAAAGATTTTAAGCACTCTAAGGTTGTTCACTTTACCACAATTACCTCTCGAACGTCTTGCAGGAAAACTCCCAAATCAACCAATGATATTTGAGGATAACCCAAGGTTTTTCCTAGAAGAAAACCCCTATAAAACTCCACCCAATACACAATTGGACACTAGCAATCCTCGTCTAGATGACACCCCAATGAAACATTGTTACAATGTAATGTCAGTGTGTATGTATATATTTGAGGTTGAAAATGAAGATATAAATAAGCTAATGTTATGGTTTTCAACAAGTTAGAATGATGTATGAAAGAGTATTTATAATTTTGGAATTTTTAGGGCAAAGAGGGATAAATTCAGAATAAAAGAATTTAAAAAACTGACCAGCTAAAATAGTATGTGTCGACCTAAGAGTTGTATATGTCGACACATACGTGATTTTTGGATAGTATGTGTTGACCTATAAAGGCACATGTGTCGATCGGAAAGTTATAGAAGCTGCAGGCTTTAAAACGATAGCAAATGTGTCGACCTGAAAGATGGATGTGTCGATACATAAAATAAGAATTTATGCATTTTCATAAATGCTTCAGTATGTGTCGACCTTAAATGATGCATGTGTCAACCTGAAACTTACAAAAACTACAGACTTTAAAAATGCATTACATGTGTCAACCAGAAATATGCATGTGTCGGCACATGCAGTAAAAAACATGCAGAAAACTGTTTTTAATGTTTTGGGTCAATTTTGAAATATTTTCTAATGATTCTTAAGACCTCTAATGCAGATGAGTGCCACAAGACATGAGGATTCCATCCAATACTCAGAGGTGCACACTTTTCTTAGTTTTGACATCATTCAAAACATTTTCCGACGGAGTTTGTACTCACATACTCCCCCTTTTTATGATGGAAAAACTTGTGACGATGCATTCTTGTATTTGTTAGGCTCCCCTTGACTTTGTGCTTCCCTACTTAAACTCGCATATGCTTATCTCCCTTTGACAACACCAAAAAGAAAGAGAGAAAATCGTGAGAAGTATCATAATTCTATAACAATACCAATACAACAATCTGGGGAAATTTTGCATATAAGAAAAATAAACACATATCTCCATATATATGTGATGATGCAAAATTTTAAATAATAAGCAAGCAACATTACAACAAATGTAATGAATTGCATATGATTAAATAACAATTTGTTTTGATAACATCACAAACAAGTAAGGCTTCATAATAGAACTCCCGACGCCACACACGTATGTGCCTAGAATAACAACACGAATATGTCGCTACTAAAACCAAAACGAAAACGAGATAAAGATCATGTAAGCAATACAACGAGTAACATATATTGCAAATATCGAGCAACAAATAATTCAAGCACAAATACAAAAAAAAAAACAAAAAAATAAACAACAAGCACATGTTCGCATGATGAGAATAAATATATACGAATGTGAAAGAATTAATACATGAAGTCATTACAAGCGTATGAATTAAGAACACACAATGGTTATTAATCAAAAAAATGGAAATGAACATTCATGATTTTCATCATTTGAAAAAATATCAAGCATTTTTGGACGGATCTAGTAACATATATCAAGGAAAATCTTACTTTTAAGGAGAAATTGAAATAATATTACCTCACTCTTGATTGAGATCAAAGTTGCACTCACATGATGTAAAGAACTCAAATACAAGATTAGAATGAAATTAAAGAGTGCAAGCAATAGTAGAGGATTAGGCAACATTTAAGATATCGATAATCCCTAATTCCCCACGTATGTTGACAAAAGGTTTCGTTGCTAGTGGTCTAGTGAAAATATCGGCAAGTTGATTTTTACTATCAACATGCTCAAACACAACATCCCCTTTTTTCAACTTGGTCACGAAGGAAGTGGTGGAATATCTCAATATGTTTAGTGCGTGAATATAGTACATGATTTTTGGTTAGATTAATGGCATTAGTATTGTCGCACATGATAGGAATATGTGAGAGTTTAATATCAAAGTCAAGTATTTGTTGTTTAAGCCATAAATTTTGGGCACTACAACTACCAGCTTCCACGTATTCTTCCTCGGCTGTTGATAAGGCAACAGAAACATGCTTTTTTCTATTCCAACTTATCAAGGATTTTGAAAACATGTGACAAGTTCCACTAGTTATTTTCCTATCTAATTTGCAATCGGAAAAATTGGAATAAGAACAACAAATCAAAGTACAATTGTTTCCCTTGGAATATCAAAGTCCAAACTTAGATGTACTAATTAGGTATCTAAGAATGCACTTAACAACTTTTAAGTGTGATTCCTTAGGAGCCGATTGATATCATGCACACATACAAACACTAAACAAAATATATGTCCTAGATGTGGTAAGATAAAGAAGAGATCCAATCATACCTCTATATCTTTTTACCTCAACATCCTTACCCTTTTCATCTTTATTCAAGTTTCCATTTGTTGCCATAGGTGTGTCAATTTCCTTACCGTTGTCCATCCCGAATTTTTGAGTAATTCGAGACAATACTTTATTTGACACACAAATATTCCTTCATTAAGTTGCTTAATTTATAGTCCAAGAAAGTAGTTTAATTCTCCCATTAGACTCATTTCAAACTCTACATGCATAAGTTTATAGAACTCCTTGACAAAATGCATATTAGTTGATCCAAAAATGATATCATTAATATAAATTTGAACAAGTAAAATATACTTTCCTTGACGTCTAATAAAGAATGTGGTGTCAACATTTCCCCTAGAGTAACCTTGTTCAAGAAAAAATTTACTAAGTCAGTCATACCATGCCCTAGGGGCTTCTTTAAGACCATATAATGCACGTTTTAACTTGAACACATGATTAGGAAACTCATAATTTTTAAAACCGGGAGGTTGAGCAACATATACTTCTTCACTTATGTATCTGTTAAGGAATTCACTTTTTACGTCTATTTGGTATAATTTGAAATTCTTAGAACATGAGAATGCTAATAAAGGAGTATAGCCTCAAGTCGGGCAATGGGAGCCTAAGTCTCCTCATAGTCAATTCCTCCCTCTTGATTATACCCTTGAGCCACAAGACATACCTTATTTCTTGTTATCGCACCATGTTCATCAAGCTTATTCCTAAATATCCATCGAGTGCCTATAATATGATGATTTGTGGATGAGGAACAAGTTCCCAAACGTCATTTCTTTCAAATTGATTTAATTCTTTTTGCATGGCCATAAGCCAATGCTCATCAAGTAAGGCGTCCTTAGCGTTTTTAGGTTTAACTTGTGATACATATGCATGATGATAACAAAAATTACTTATTTTAGAACGAGTCATTACCCCTTTGGTGATATCACCGATAATATTGTAGATTGGATGATTCTTGGAGGTTCTCCACTCCAATTAAAGACCATCATTTTCTTCATGACTTTCATCATTTTTCTTTTTTAGATTGTCATCTTATCCTTCTCAACATCTACCAGCTTAGGTTGATCAACTCCTTTATCGGTATCTTTGAGTATGTATTCTGTAGATGAACCTAACCAAATGTTTTCTTCTAGAGTGTTTACGCTCAGAATCTGATGACGTCACACGCCTTGTAACAGAGTTAGAACATTATAGTAGCAACTACACACTAGAACGAAACCATTAGAATATACAATTGTTCTCTATGATATCATGTAATGTTATCATCAAAATTCTAAGGCTATATATAGAAACACTTCTTGTTCATACACTAAGGAGCGATGCTAATATCAGATCCGCGAGGATCGAGAACGGAGATATGTGTTTCAAATTCAAGAAATATAAACTTCTAAGTTGAGAAAGCATTGGTTCAGTAAATCGAGAAATAAATGTTCAAATTAATGAAAACGCGAGAGTTAGATGTTGATTTCCATAGACAATGTCAATATTTTGCGAAGAAACTGGAATCAATCGGTGATTGAAAAACGTGGATTGAAGTGGTGGATTTGAATCTCCGATGCGGTGGAACAAGGTCTTAACTATAAGGTTATGGTGATTGTGAAGATTGTCTATTTTAACGTACTTTTATTTTATTTTCACCTTTAATAAGTCAATGTTTCCGAAATCAAAGTCACAGAGTGTGTTGCTTTATTTACTATTGTAATGAAATATATTACAATTAGTGAAACTTCTAAATAACTTTGTAGATGAAAATCTCTTCAAGAATTGAGCGTTGAACAAAACGAGCTTTGTGTTATATGTTGCTATAGTCCGAATGAAATGCATCTCATTATTAACTTCACTTGATAGTTCATTCCGGTCAAAGCACGTTGAGATTCAGAAACATTGGATATGAAACGCGTTAGAGATAAAGCTGTTTTCTCTTGAAAAGATTGATACTGATGAACACGTTTCATATATGATGACAAAGATAGATGATCAACACAAAAAAAAAAAAAAAACGAAATCATCATTAAACAACTTTCCACTTGAATCGTGAAAGATATATTTGTTGACCTAGTTCACACCCAAGTGGGACCCGTCGGTTATTAGAAGGAAAAAGTGTGTATGTGTGTGTAATGAGCTTGGACCATGTTGTGTCATTAAAGGGATGAGTAAAATAGATTTGAATCATACATGAACCTATCCGGAAGTATGGTACACATGAGTTTGCCCTCTAAAACATATCACCATGCAATGCATTGTTGACTAATTCAACTTAAATAAGAAACATGAATGTCTTTCAAAATTAGTTTTAATGTTCCCAATGAAAGAAACTGCCAACCAACTACAAGAAGAAACGTGAAATAAACTAAATCCAAGATGAAACAAATATGTCAATTTATTATGAGGAAAACAACTGCAAAATAAATTTGAGTGTCTTGCATTTTTAATCATAAATTATTCATAATACTATCTTTTTAAAGCTTTTAAAAATAATAAGAGTTTTTATAAAAAAAATAAGTAAGAGTGTTTTTTTTCTTGTGTTATCTAGATTCTCTCAGATCACCCCCTGCAATATTAACGCAATTCGGTTTTAGTCAATCGTAAAGTTTTTTTTTTAATTTCCCCCTTATGTTATGTAGATTCTCTCAGATCGTCCCCATTGGTCAGATGTCATAGAATCTTGAGTGACATGTTGAAATATTTTCCACGTCCTATTTCCAATTTAGTCACATGGCATTTTCATTGAATCATTCGGCAAACCAGTTTGTAATTTTTTTTCTATTCGTTATACCCTCTTGCCAAATTAGGGTTTATGTGAAGAAGACTGAGTTGTGAAGACGACGACTTCGTAGATGACGAAGCAAGACGAGACAATACAAGGCATCAGGTGATGTCGAAGACGAAGACGAAGATGAAGCTTGCAATGTCTAAGGTATGTTGATTTTGAAACTTCAATACAGTTAAAGGGTAATACGGTGGAAACTTTATGATAACTGAGTTTGATGCATTCACAGGATTTCCAATCTTTTACTGTTACTTTTCATCATGGGGTGAATTTATTAGGGTTAATACGACTGAAATTATTTACAGAGAGGGGTTGATTCAACTGTAAATGGGCTTGAAGTTACCAAATGGATGATGGATCATATTATGAAGTTTGTAAGTGGGTGGGGGTATAAGAATGGGACTTTCGTTTATGGACGAAAGTTTTAGAGATTTAAGAAAGATATATTTTGATAAAAAAAAGGATGATAATGCATACGATTTTGCATCATTCTTTAGTGCAATGAATATCATTGGACATTTATTTATGGAATATTCTCATGGAGGATTGGATGCTGATGATACAAAACCTAATTGTGTCAATGAGGTGAATGAAATTGATGAGTTGGAAGATGATATGGTTGAAGGTTTAGATGACAATGAAGATGAGAGAGCTACTGCTCTTCTTGATGGATTTGAAGGAATCGATGTTACATTGCCATTGAATGAAGATTTAAGTCTTAGTGGGCTTTTTGGTAGGCCCAAGAAGACCACGGATGAGGATGAATACCATAGTGATGAGTTGAATAGTGATGGCTCGGATGATTCTTGTGATGATGAAAGGCCCAAGTATGAAAGGTTTAGAAAAAATCACCTCAACAAGGACTATAAGTTTAAGATGGGTATGGAATTTAATTCACTTGTGGAATTTAGGGAGGCTATTAGTGAGTGGTCAATCCTCAATGGAAGGAAAGTTACCTTTGTTAAAAACGAAAACTATAGGGTTAGAGTACAATGTAAGGCTAAATGTGACTTTTTGGTCCTATGCTCCAAAGTGGCCCACAAACACACTTTTGCAAAAAAAAAAAACACTTGTGGATACCCACGCATGTTCTAGGGTTTTAGAAAAAAAATCTGCAAACTCTAGGTGGGTGGCCAAGCATGTGGTAAAGAGGCTACAAACTTCTGATAATGTTAGGATAAGAGACATAATGGAAGATATAAGGCAAAAAAAATTTGTAGGGCTTACTGTTGCAAAAGCATGGAAGGTTAAGTTAATTGCTAAGAAGATAATTGAAGGTGATACAGATAATTAATATGCATCCACATGGAGGTATGTTGTGGAATTAACAAGAGTGAATCCTGGTAACATTGTGAAGATCAATGTTGAAATACCTACACCTTCCATACAGCCTAGGTTTAGATCCTTTTATTTTTATTTTGATGGTTGCGAGAAAGGATTTATGAATGGTTGCAGACCATTCATGGGGGTTGATGGATGTCATTTGAAAATAAACTATGGTGGACAACAACTAATTGGTGTGGGAAGATATGCTAATGATCAATACTTTCCATTGGCATTTGGAGTGGTTGAGACAGAAACTAAGGAGAGCTGGAGGTGGTTCATACAATTATTGATGGAAGACATTGGTCAAGAGAGAAGTTATATATTCATCTCTGATCAACAAAAGGTATGTGTATTCTTAATTATTAATAGTGTATTGATTAACTGTTATTGACTTGTTGGTTATGTATTGATTGTGCAAATGTTTCTGCTTTAGGGACTAGTTGTTATCTTCGAGGAGATGTTTGATAGGATAGAACACAGACTGTGTCTCTGACATTTATATGCGAATTTCAAAAAAAAATTGGTGTGGATCCTTCATAAGGGGTTTGATGATGGGGGATGCTAAAGCTACATACCAGCAACCATGGTCCTAGAAGATGAATGAATTGAAGAAAATGGATCAAAATGCTTGGACTTGGTTGATGGCAGTCCCTACTAAGAGTTGGTGTAAGCATGCCTTCACTTTTTACCCTAAATGCGATGTTTTGATGAATAACATATCTGAATCCTTCAATGCTACAACACTAGCTGCTAGGGATAAACCCATACTGACTATGGGTGAGTGGATAAGGAAATATCTTATGAATAGGTTGTCTACATCTGCCACCAAACTAGAAAAATGGCAACTGTTGTACCCCAAAATTTGCCCTCTCATGTTCTCTAAAGTCTTCCCCCTGCATGGCTGGTCACAAACCCTTGCCTAAGGAAAAAGAAAATTTTTGGGTGGTGCTTTAAGTACCTTTCGATTGGCATTCTGAAAGGCCCTTCGATTGGAATTCTGAAGGAGCATTTCGATTGGCATGGACAAGCAAGCACTTCGATTGGCATTCTAAAAGACTCTTCGATTGGCATTCTGAAGGAGCATTTCGACTGGCATGGACAAGCACTTCGATTTGCATTCTGAAAGACCCTTCGATTGGGATTCTGAATGAGCCTTTCGATTGGCACCCTGGGCCAGGCCTTCGATTGGCATGCCAAGGGATCCTTCAATTTAGCATCGTGTCAAGGCAGCTTCGACAGGCATGTTAGCCATGTCCTTCGATTAGCATGAAACAGCACCTTTCGATTGACCTGTTAGCAAAGCCTTTCGATTGGAATTTTAATTAGCACCCTTCGATTGATCTTTGGACAACGGTCATTCGAAGGAGGTCATCAAGAGGGCACTCAAATCAAAAGTGTCCAGGTTCATTCAAGAGACAAGAATATTTCAAAAAAGGAAAACTTTTAATGTGTGTGTTTCTTGTCTCATGGCATTTAATGGCCTGTTTAATGGCTGTCTCTTGCCTTTACTGCACCCTCACACCCCTATAAATACAGAGGCCAGCATACATATCCAACACACACAAAAACTCTGCAGGAAAACAGGACACACGAAAAAATACACAACAGGAGAACAAAAAACATTGGAGAGGCGCTGCCCATATAATCTTTCAAAGGTTGTCGGAATTTTCCAAGCCAAAGTAGTCCTTCAGATCAAAGGTGCCCATGCCCAGAAGCCCTTAGATCAAAAGTGCCTACATCCAGGAAGTTCCCAGATCGAAGGTGCCTACATCCAGGAAACGCCCAAATTAAAAGTCCAATCTGCTGGTAAGAAAGGGTAAACTATCCAACCTCATATTTGCATAATACATCCATACTGGTTGTTACCTTCGATTTTCTATCCTAGACAGGATCAAGAGGCCTGGGTTGAGCACCCAGGTCATATTCTTCGTTTGCTAACATTTGCTGCAGATTTAGCCTGAAGAGACCCAGCAAGCACAGGATCGAAGGGCCTGGGGTTCAATACCCAGGCCCTGTGTTTTATTTTGCTAACATACTTTTGCAGGTATAACATCCCAGATCGAAGGAGACACCTTCTCTGGATCGAACCCATTAGCATGCTAGATCGAAGGACGCATCTCATCCCTGGATCGAAAGCCATGACCTCCATGACCAAAAGACAATCCTCTTCCCTGGATCGAAGGCTGTTCATGCCCACTTCCTGGCCTAATCGAAAGAGCCATGACCCTGTCTAGATCGAAGCTTCCATTCCCTCCCTGGGTCGAAACTCCTTTTTCCCTGGATCGAAGGATTCCCCTTGTATTTTATCTTTGTTTTCATTGACATCTTTTTATCTTTTTAATTAACATTAAAATAAGAAAACCACAAAAACATTAGGCTAGTTTTTTTCTATTAAATTAACTTTGTCAATTAACCTTTTAATTATCTTAACATTTTCTCAAAAAACTAAAATTAAATAGATTTAGAGCATTTTCCCAAAATAAAATAAAACAACAAAAAGATTTTTATTCTTAGGATTTTTAGAGGTTATTTTCATATCCGCGCGCGTTTATTTTATTGTAAATGCCTACTGGTTTGTAATAGCTTAAACTAAGACTTTTACACTTTACTGCTTTATTCCCCCAATTTTTGGACATGTAAATAATCCCTCTCCCCGAAGCCTTGTAATAGCGTAGGATTTACAATTCCCGCACTTTAAATTCCGGTACATATATTAACTGTTTAGATGTATGCTAACTAGGCTATGCATGACAAGATTAAATTCCTAACTTAAAATCAACAGTAGCTCACCATGACATGTAAAGGTAATATAACTGAAAATTGACACACTTGCACATGTCACTCTTAGGGTACGCCTCACTTGGTTGCCTCAAATGTGGTCATTAAGTATAGGATGTTTTAGAGGTCGTCCTTCTGTCCAAAGATCAAAGTTGCCTCGAAATGGTTGCCTCGGAAAAATGATCTAAGACATTAGGACTACCACTAAGGCATCCTAACATTGCTTTAGTGACCACACGTCCCTTAAATCAAATTGACCCGAAAACTCCAACGACGGTGCTACCTACTCCTCAATAGTGGGATAGCACTGTCTAAAGGACATTTGCACAGTTTAATTCCTTTTTGAGTAGGTAGAGGTTCTTAAGTATTTGCTCAGTTTAAAAACAAAACAAAACTTTTCACACTTACACTTTTCAAACAAAGTTTTCAAAACACTTCATTACACTCTTGAGGACAGAAGCAACAGTTAAATCGAAGTTTCAAAACAAAAACTTTTTTTCAAAACCCACAAGCACAAAGAAAAGCAAACTTTTGAAAACATAGTGAGCAAGGACCTAAGAGCCCGTGGATAACCACGGATAAAAAGGGTGCTAACACCTTCCCTTTCTATAATCTACCTCCCGAACCCGAGAAACATCTCGAAAAGGAATTTTTCTGTGCTTTTGTCCTTTCCTTGTTGGATAAAATAAAAGACGGTGGCGACTCTTGCTTACCGCGACACTTTGCAAAAACAAACGCAAACGCGAACCAGCATTAAAAAACAATCAGTTCTCATTCCCACCGATCACAGAACTGGCGACTCTGCTGGGGATTATTATAAGTGAGGTATACCTTAGGATTAGATCACTTGTGTTTTCAATTGTATGCTTTGTATGCTTTAAATTTTATGGGTTTGTATCGGAGTTCTATAGATCCTAACCCAGATCTGAGGATACCCTTTAGGTAAGTAGCAACAAACTGTGAGGGAAATGTGCGGGGTATACCGACATGGTTGAAACAGTAGCTACGTTGATGTGGAACTTTGGTGAGTACCGGTAACCCTTGAGTTAAGTCAATGAGAGTACTGGGCCGCCGCGTGGTGTCGTGAAGCATCAATTGACCTTAGAACCTTACTTGACCATCTTGGCCTTTTTTAGGGGTAGTGAGATGACCGACTTTGGTGCAGTCCGAAGTTGGTAGATACTCGATACTACACTCATTGAGGGTTGTTTTCTTGGAATATTTTGGTCGCCAGTTAAGTGGCTAAACCAAAACAATGAACATAGAAAACAATCCAATGATATTGAGCTCCTTAGAACCCGGTTACTATTTATAGGACATGTTTTTGAGCCAACTAAACTCAAGAGGGTACTTACCTATGAAACCTCACGCAAGCCTGAAATCTAAGGGCTCTTTTGTGTGACTTGTGTGCCTTCAAACTTGAACTACTTGCACATACTTGTTATCTGACAACATGAGTTCCTTGCAGGTTTTGTTTACAGTCCTTATCCAATAATTTGGACTTATTGCAGGGCTTACTTGCATCACCTCACACTTGTGCTTAAACGCATAGCATACACATCATAGCATCATGCCTTAGCATTTCTTTAACCATTTCAGGGATCTCAAGGGTCTGTGATGCAGGTTATGGTAAATCAAATGGCTAGCAAGGGGCAAAGGGGATTTATTTTCCTCTAGCCAAGGTTGTCTAGAAATCCAAGCATGATAACTTGAGTCAGGGGCTATGACCCACTCGATATGGTGAGCTTGACTCGTGAAGAAGGACTCTCAGCAACATGAAGTTCCTTCAATCAAGCTATGAGATTCAAATTCTAACTGTTTCTTGTTTACCCCGCGAGATCCTTGAAAACATTGCATACATATATCATACATATAATTGCATAACAGGTCTCCCAGTACAGGTCTCTTATCTTCTTCGCTATTTATTTCAGCAATCATCATGTCTACTGAACCTTCCACTGAGCAAGCTATCAAGGCCCTCCAGGCCCAGAATGCCCAATTTCAAGAGTTGGTCATGAGCCTAGCTAAGGGTCAGCAGGACCTGAAGACCCTGATTCTGAAAGAGAGGAAGAAGAAGAAAAAGAGGACCATCATGTTCAATACTGGACGCAGGTTTGGAAACGGGCTGCAGAATGAAATCGACCTGACCACCTCATCTGGAGGGAAAGACAGTCCACAAGAAAGGAGGGCTCCTAGCCCTGAAGTCTCCGACAACAAGACGGACTATGATGAAGAACAGTATCCTCCTGCTGAGGATAAGTACAAACAACTGGAGGACCGTTTGAACGCCATGGAAATACAGAAGGTGCTCGGTCTGGACTTCGGAGATCTAGGTCTATCCTCTGGGGTGGTGATTCCCCATAAATTCAAGGCACCTTCCTTTTCCAAGTACGACGGAGCTTCCTGTCCAAAGCTACACCTCCGGTCATATGTGAGGAAAATCCAACCTTACACTGCTGATAAGAACTTGTGGATCCATTTCTTTCAAGACAGTCTCTCAGGGACTCAGCTTGAATGGTTCTGTCAACTGGAAGGAGCTAACATCCGCAACTGGGAGGACCTTGCTGCTGCTTTTTACAAGCAATACCAGTATAATGTCGACCTTGCTCCCACGCGTACTCAGCTTCAGGGTATGTCTATGGGTACAGGCGAAGGCTTTAAGGACTACGCTCAGAAGTGGAGAGATCTTGCTGGAAGAGTCCAACCCCCTCTGTCTGGTAGGGAGTTGGTGGACATGTTTCTTGGGACTTTGTCTGGTCCCTATTTCAAACACTTCATCGGAAGCTCTTCAGCCAGATTCACCGAGCTAATACTGACCGGCGAAAGGGTCGAAGCTGGCATAAAAAATGGGAAGATTCAAGAAGAAACACCTTCTGATGCTTAGAAAAAGCCCTACAATGGGAAGAAAAAGTCCAATGCTGTGTATGGTCAGAAGGATCGCCATGACCAACACGTAGGGGCAGTCCTGATCTCTGGTTCTGCGTCACACCGACAACAGCAAAAGGGAAATCAACGAAAACAAGATGAGCCTAAAAGACAGTTCACCAACATCAACATGCCGTTGTCTTAAGCGTTGCAACAATTGTTGTGGATGAATCTAATTACATTGATAGGACCTCACCCAAACCCCAAGACTTCTTCTCCTAACTACAATCCTAATGCGACCTGCGCTTATCATTCTGACAATCCCGGGCATGATACTAACGATTGTTGGGCATTGAAGTACAAGATTCAGAATTTGATTGATGCCAAGGAGATTGAGTTTGGTCCTCCGGAGACTCTAGCATAATCACTGCTCCTACGCCAAATCATTGAGAATGTCTTTGTTTCATTTGAATTTCAAGTTGTAATTTCTTTGTTATTCAAACAATTATCTATTAATGCCAAACTTTGTTTCATTAATGCATTGCATATGTTTGTCTTGATTTGATCCAATCATTTTAATTACATTTAAACTGTGCTTTTTACTCACTTTATAACATTCAACTCTTGCTAAAAGTTACAAGCCTTTAGAGGGAGGATGACGAAACAATGCCATAATCTCATACAGTATGCTTTTGGACAGACCTTGCTGACGATGTACAGGCGTTTCTTTCAAATCCTAAACACTGGAGTTATAAGGAAGATAATCCCTAGTCAACCCCTTCGAGCCAAAGAAGTAGGAGTTTTCTGTTTTAAACACAAATTGAAACCTTTAATTTAACCTGGGGCAGGATAGTCTCTCAGTTAATTCAAAAGATGCGCACTGAAGTCGCAAAACTCTCAGTTCATAATACAACGAACGACATCAAAAGCATTCCTCTGGAATCAGAAGACAGTGGTGGTTCCTTATCTCATAGACAGTCAATCTCTCAAAAGAGAAAAGCCCACTGAGCCAAAACCTATAAAGGAGGCTTAAGAAAGTTGGGGCATCCCGCTGACTGTAATCTCGAAAACAGAAACAGACAGGCAAAAGTTAGGGATAACAAATCAAAAGAACGAGGTCGCTAAAAATCCTCAATAACATGAAAAATGTTGCAAAAATAATGACTGCCTTCAAAAATCCAACTTGTGTGAACCATCACCAAAAACGTCGTTCCAAATCCGAATAGAGTTCGACGCACAATTAACTGAGTTTAGGATTGAAGAACATCACGAAGAGCGGGTGGGTACAAATATACTTTGAGCCTTTATCCTTTATTTCTTAAACCGTGAACCAAGCCACGTTACAACCCTTCAAAAGTCCTAACTGAAGCATTGGTTAGTTCGAAAGCATACTGTTACAAAAGGTATCCTGACTCCTGTAAGGCTTTGCCCTAAATCTTGTGTTGAATTTGTCTTATAAAAAGTTTTCTGCTAAAAAACGCATTTTTCAAAACTTCGAGACAAGCATAAACTTTGCATTATTTGAATATCACTGTTTGCATTTGGTTATTTGTTTGACAGCGGAGAAATTCACACAACGAATATCCGATGAACGAAAGCCCTCTCAGTGAACGAAATCACTTCAAAAAGGATGACACTTCTCCTATCAACAAGGGGGTAGGACATGTCACTATCCAGCACACCTGGGGCAGTCCAGTCAAGATTCCAGGAAATCTCTGAAGAAGTGCAGAGTAACCAGGGGCAAGTCTCTATCTCTGTCACTTGGGGCATTGAACATCAATCTCAGTGAAGGGTTATGTACAGTCAAACATTTCCAGGCAGTGCCACAAACACTTGCTACTAGGGGAAATGACAAATCTCCCCAAAATCCTTCTCATAGGAGGACTCCCAGCAAGGGTTTGATCTCTGAAAACCTTTCCCCAGCTGGATCAACCTCAAGAATCCTCGAGGACTTCCCCCAATGAAGATGTCACCTCTCTAGCAGACTGACGACAGGGTTTATTTCCCCAATAACACCAGGATTCCCCAGCTTGGTTTACCTCTCCGGCTACTACAAATCAAAGGACCACAACTCCTCTTCCCCAGTAGACCCTGGAAGCTTGTCCCCTGCGAAGCACAAATAAGTCTCTTCAGCCAAATTCAGAGGTTATCCTCACAAGAGTCTAACTGGGTTATCCTCAGCAAGTTGCAACTGAAAGATCATCCCCAGCGAAGTTCTTTCTATCCCTAGCAGAGTTCATTCCTTTCATAGACGGAAATTCAATCCCCAACAAGGTTCACTGTCACCAGCAATAGTAATTCATCCCCAGCTGAGTTTTATTTCTCCAAATCAGTAGATCTTCTAGCAGAGTATAGACTCCCCACAGAGTCATTTCCTCGTCAGTCCATTCCCCAGCGGAGTTATTCTCTCCTGTAGGATTATTCTCCCAATCATCTTTGGTCGTTATCTCCAGCGAGTGAAAATCTTTATTCTCCAACAATAGTCATGGATTTATTTTCCCAAACTCGGATGTACCACAATAGCATTTCATGTTCATACATCATGACGTGCGCATACATATTGCATACAGCACAATCTCATTTATTTTGAGAACATCATCATACAATGCATGTCATGCATCATATACGATTAATCATGTACCTTTTTTAGGAAAGATGGTTATCATCAACAACTTCCAGCAAGTTCAAGATTAACTTCGGAAACTAAACGGAGTAATTATCTGCACGATCAAATTCAGCTTTACACGGGTTCTTCATGAAGAAATCTTACACGGGTTTCTCCTAAATGCATCTTCACACGGGTTTATCCTAAAAAAACCCTACACGGGTCCTTTATCACATATTTATGAATGAAGTTTTACACAAACTTATCTCACAGTAACCTTACCCAGGTTCCTCCAGAAGTTTCACACGAACTTATCCCGAGGTAACCCTACATCGGTTCCTTCTCAATTCCAGATGCAGTTTTACACGGACTCATCATGAAGCAACCCTACACCGGTTACTTCTCAATTCCAGATGTAGTTTTACACAGACTCATCATCAGGAAACCCTACACAGGTTCCTCCTTTCCAGATGCAGTTTTACACGAACTCGTCATCAGGAAACCCTACACAGGTTTCTCCTTTCCAAGATGCAGTTTTACACGGACTCATCATCAGGCAACCCTACACAGGTTCTCTCTTTCCAAAGATGCAGTTTTACACGGACTCATCATCAGGCAACCCTACACAGATTCCTTCTCAGGAAATTTCAGATGCAGTTTTACACGGACTCATCATCAGGCAACCCTACACCGGTTCCCTCTCTTTCCAAGATGCAGTTTTACATGGACTTATCATCAGACAACCCTACACAGGTTCCTCCTTTCCACATGAAGTTTTACATGGACTCATCATGAAGTAACCTTACCCAGGTTCCTTCTCAGTCCAGATATGTAGTTCACCTCCAGAGTTAATTCCCCAGTAGAGTAACGGACAACTGAAGCTCCTAAAATTCTATTTCTCTCAAGACAGCTACCAACAATCTCCAAATGGCATCTGTAAGCCCATTCCCGACATCACAATGCTGATACTACACCATGCGAGTTCAAATTTCTGGGCACTCTAATGTTCAATTATCTTCCACCTTCGGATCACGAAAGGCTCGAAAGCCAATCTATATCCTCAGGTTTAAGAAAATTGAACAGGGGCAACTATTGTACCCCAAAATTTGCCCTCTCATGTTCTCCAAAGTCTTCCCCCTGCATGGCTGGTCACAAACCCTTGCCTAAGGAAAAAGAAAATTTTTGGGTGGTGCTTTAAGTACCTTTCGATTGGCATTCTGAAAGGCCCTTCGATTGGCATTCTGAAGGAGCATTTCGATTGGCATGGACAAGCAATCACTTCGATTGGCATTATGTCAAGCACTTCGATTGGCATTCTAAAAGACTTTTCGATTGGCATTCTGAAGGAGCATTTCGTCTGGCATGGACAAGCACTTCGATTTGCATTCTGAAAGACCCTTCGATTGGGATTCTGAATGAGCCTTTCGATTGGCACCCTGGGCCAGGCCTTCGATTGGCATGCCAAGGGATCCTTCGATTTAGCATCGTGTCAAGGCAGCTTCGACAGGCATGTTAGCCATGTCCTTCGATTAGCATGAAACAACACCTTTCGATTGACCTGTTAGCAAAGCCTTTCGATTGGAATTTTAATTAGCACCCTTTGATTGATCTTTAGACAAGGGCCATTCGAAGGAGGTCATCAAGAGGGCACTCAAATCAAAAGTGTCCATGTTCATTCAAAAGACAGGAATATTTCAAAAAAGGAAAACTTTTAATGTGTTTGTTTCTTGTCTCATGGCATTTAATGGCCTGTTTAATGGTTGTCTCTTGCCATTACTGCACCCTCACACCCATATAAATACAGAGGCCAGCATACATATCCAACACACACAAAAACTCTGCAGGAAAACAGGACACACGAAAAAATACACAACAGGAGAACAAAAAACATTGGAGAGGCGCTGCCCATACAATCCTTCAAAGGTTGTCAGAATTTTCCAAGCCAAAGTAGTCCTTCAGATAAAAGGTGCCCACGCCCAGAAGCCCTTAGATCAAAAGTGCCTACATCCAAGAAGTGCCCAGATCGAAGGTGCCTACATCCAGGAAACGCCCAAATTAAAAGTCCAATCTGCTGGTAAGAAAGGGTAAACTATCCAACCTCATATTTGCATAATACATCCATACTGGTTGTTACCTTCTATTTTCTATCCTAGACAGGATCAAGAGGCCTGGGTTGAGCACCCAGGTCATATTCTTCGTTTGCTAACATTTGCTGCAGATTTAGCCTGAAGAGACCCAGCAAGCACATGATCGAAGGGCCTGGGGTTCAATACCCAGGCCCTGTGTTTTATTTCGCTAACATACTTTTGCAGGTATAACATCCCAGATCGAAGGAGACACCTTCTCTGGATCGAACCCATTAGCATGCTGGATCGAAGGAGGCATCTCATCCCTGGATCGAAAGTCATGACCTCCATGATCAAAAGACAATCCTCTTCCCTGGATCGAAGGTTGTTCATGCCCATTTCCTGGCCCAATCGAAAGAGCCATGACCCTGTCTAGATCGAAGCTTCCATTCCCTCCCTGGGTCGAAACTCCTTTTTCCCTGGATCGAAGGATTCCCCTTGTATTTTATCTTTGTTTTCATTGACATCTTTTTATCTTTTTAATTAACATTAAAATAAGAAAACCACAAAAACATTAGGCTAGTTTTTTCTATTAAATTAACTTTGTCAATTAACCTTTTAATTATCTTAACATTTTCTCAAAAAACTAAAATTAAATAGATTTAGAGCATTTTCCCAAAATAAAATAAAACAACAAAAAGATTTTTATTCTTAGGATTTTTAGAGGTTATTTTCAGATCCGCGCGCGTTTATTTTATTGTAAATGCCTACTGGTTTGTAATAGCTTAAACTAAGACTTTTACACTTTACTGCTTTATTCCCCCAATTTTTGGACATGTAAATAATCCCCCTCCCCGAAGCCTTGTAATAGCGTAGGATTTACAATTCCCGCACTTTAAATTCCTGTACATATATTAACTATTTAGATGTATGCTAACTAGGCTATGCATGACAAGATTAAATTCCTAACTTAAAATCAACCGTAGCTCACCATGACATGTAAAGGTAATATAACTGAAAATTGACACACTTGCACATGTCACTCTTAGGGTACGCCTCACTTGGTTGCCTCAAATGTGGTCATTAAGTATAGGATGTTTTTTTAGAGGTCGTCCTTCTGTCCAAAGATCAAAGTTGCCTCGAAATGGTTGCCTCGGAAAAATGATCTAAGACATTAGGACTACCACTAAGGCGTCCTAACATTGCTTTAGTGACCACACGTCCCTTAAATCGAATTAACCCGAAAAGTCCAACGACGGTGCTACCTACTCCTCGATAGTGGGATAGCACCGTCTAAAGGACATTTGCACAGTTTAATTCCTTTTTGAGTAGGTAGAGGTTCTTAAGTATTTGCTCAGTTTAAAAACAAAACAAAACTTTTCACACTTACACTTTTCAAACAAAGTTTTCAAAACACTTCATTACACTCTTGAGGACAGAAGCAAGAGTTAAATCGAAGTTTCAAAACAAAAACTTTTTTTCAAAACCCACAAGCACAAAGAAAAGCAAACTTTTGAAAACATAGTGAGCAAGTACCTAAGAGCCCGTGGATAACCACGGATAGAAAGTGTGCTAACACCTTCCCTTTCTATAATCTACCTCTCGAACCCGAGAAACATCTCGAAAAGGAATTTTTCTGTGCTTTTGTCCTTTCCTTGTTGGATAAAATAAAAGACGGTGGCGACTCTTGCTTACCGCGACACTTTGCGAAAACAAACGCAAACGCGAACCAGCATTAAAAAACAGTCAGTTCTCATTCCCACCGATCACAGTAACATAAAATGATTCATATACCCAGGAGAAGGTTAGATAATGAAGTATACAATAGTGGACATTGGCTGCCAACATGGTCCATAAGTGAGCAATTCCAAGTCACCCAACCACCAAGAGTTTATTATTGACACAGCTAAAAGGTCATGTAGTTGCAACTTCTGGGAGTTAGTAGGAATACCTTGTAGGCATGTTGTGGCAGCTTTGAGTTATAGGAAGAAAAACCCCAATGACTTTGTTGATGAGTGTTACACCAGAAAAAAATTTCACTTTTTTATTGTAACACGGTGGGAGAACTGACTTGGATATTTGCGTTTGATCGCATTTGTTGCGGATAGCAAGAGTCGTCACCGACTTTTATTTTATCCAACAAGGAAAGGTGGAAAAGAACAGGAAAGACCTTTCGAGATTATTTCTTTAGTTCGGGGGGTAGGTTATGAAAAGGTAAGGTGTTAGAACCCTTTTCATCCGTAGTTATCTACGGGCTCTTAGTTGCTTGCTAGATCACTTGCTTTTTGTTTGAAAATGTGCTTGTGGTGTGGGTTTTGAAAGTATTTTTAAAACGTGTTTTTGTAATGGTTCTCGTCTCTATAAGAACGTGTACAAAGTGTTATTTTTAAAAATAGTTCAAAGAAATGTTTGTGGAATGTGTTTTTGAAAGTTATTTTAAAAAGGTGTTTTTGTAATGGCTCTCGTTTCTATAAGAATGCGTACAAAGTGTTTGTCTTTTGAAAATGTTTCCAAAATGAGAGTGTTGGTGTATAAAATGTTTTTTCATTGTGAGCAAGCTAGAAACTAGGAGCAACCTACCTACTCAAAAGGTCTTAAATGTTCTTCTCCTCCTCCTTTAGATGTTGCTATCTTACCATTGATTTGGTAAGAAGCCCCATCGTTGGATGTGAAGGGATGGGTGCGGGACATTTTGTATAGTCATAGAAGGCAACCTATGGGACATTTTAGCAATGTCATTTAGGGACTAGATCGTTTACTGAAGGCAACATTGAGGGTCATTGAGGGACTACGATTTTTTATCGAGGGTCTCTGCTAAAACGCCCATATTCGAGGGACATGACTATTTTTTCGAAAGGCAGTAAAGCGGGATTACCCTAGAGGTGCTAGTGTGCAAGTGTGTTTGATTGCGTGCATTTAGTCTTGATTAGGGTTATCTATTTATTGATTTTATCTTTCCATACATCCTAATTACTAACAATATATGAAAGCAAATAAAATGCAGAAAATAAATTCTAGGCTATTACATCATTTCAGGGATGGGGGTACATATTTATAAATGGGGATTGCAAGAATTTAAATCCTAATTATCTATTACAACCATATTGAATTATACAATACAAGGAAAGGAAAGGATTTGTTTTGAAAATGATTTTTTGTCTTAATGAATTAAAAGGAAAATAATTAGTTAATAAAAGAAAATATTTTTTATGTCTTTTTTTTATATTAATGAAAATAATATTATTGCTGAAAAGAAGAAATAATCGAGAACAGAATCAGCATGTTGCTGAAAATAAAGATAAGAGGAATCAGAAGTTCTGATGCCAGGCACGCTGTAGTCCAGAAAGAAACATTAGAGGGAACCAAAAGTTCTAATGATGCGCACTGAAGTTCTGAAAGAAGCGTTAGAGGAAACCAGAAGTTTCGTGTTGCTGTGTTACAACAGTGAGAAAAATCATCTAGAAGTTCTGATGCTGTGTCATAATAGTGTGAAAAAAACCTAGAAGTTATGTGCACAACGCTACAACAGTGAGGAAAAACATCTAGAAGTTATGGTTTTGTATCATAACAGTGTGAAAAACCTAGAAGTTATGTGCACTACGCTACAACAGTGAGAAAAATCCTAGAAGTTCTGTGTGTGTTAAAACAGTGAGAAAAATCCTAGAAGTTCTGTGTATGTTAAAATAATAAGAAAGCCTAGAAGTTTTGTGCGTGTTAAAACAATGAGAAAAATCCTAGAAGTTCTGTGTATGTTAAAACAATAAGAAAGCCTAGAAGTTCTGTGTTGTGCTAAAACAGTGGGAAAGAAAACCCAAAAGTTCTGTGTTATACTTCACCTCCTCCCTTACGTTAATCAGAACATCTGCAACTTATTCAGTTCTTAACAACAAAAAATCAGAAAGATAAAAATATGACAATTTATAGAAGTTCTAATCCTAATTCTGAGCCTAGCTTTATCCAAGAAGTTCTGATCCATAGTTTTTCTACTTATGCAATGATATGGACAACATCAACACTATGATATTTACGTATTTAATGATGTTCTGAATGGACAATTCAAATTCAGAAGGACTTACCTTGAATCTGAAGCGTGCGTTTGGGACTTGAGTTGCTGCCTTCAGATGTTCTGGGATTAGCAAGGAAGGGAACATAATGTTGTGTTCTTTGATTCAAAAGGAAGAACAAAGGTTTGGTTTTGTTTGGGAATTCTGGTTTTACGAATGATTAACTATTTTCTTTTCTCTCTTTGATAATTGTCTCTTTCCAAAAGCCAACCCCTTGAACGTGTGATGGAGCAACTTATTTATAGATGAGCATGTTGTGGTCTTATGGGGAAAAACAAATGGTTTTCAACCTTTTTGGCATACTGTTCCATTTCTTTTTAAACACGGCTTTTGTATGCTAATTTGGTGCAATTATGGGGTTTTAGAAAGTGCAGGCGTGGACTGGATCAACAGCAATTTGGAGTGTTGTGGTAGCTGGATGCAGGACGGTGTTATAGCAGTGTAGCAGGCTGCTCAAACGAGGTTTTGAGATTTGGTGATGTTCTGATCACAGAAGACCAAAGTGAGATTCGAAGGGTAAGGCTCTGATTGAAGCATAGAACATAGTCTCTGTAACACCCGTAATTTAATTAATTATTTAATTAAATTATTTTTGGAATATTTGTGAAGAAGTGTTATTAAATTGGATTTATTTTATTAAATGGAGAAATAATAATATATTTGAGGTATTATATTATTATGTGAAATAATGTTAGAAGCTAATATTATTAATGTGGGCCTATATGGTGTGAGTGGAAGTAATAAGGGGTGTAAGTTTTGAGCCCAATAAGGAATAATATAATAATATTAGGTTATTTTATTATTGTTGTTAGAATAGAAGGAAGAAACAGTAAGAAGAGAAATAAGGATTTGAGGAGAACGTGAAGCTGCTGGATTTTGAAGGAAACAGCAAGAACAAAGATTCAACCCGGAGATTGTAGAGCGACCTTCGATCCAAGGTAAGGGTGAGGTTCTGGATTTATAATTGGGTTAAGGATATTTGATATGTGAGGTTAGATGTAATTGTTGTTTGTTCTTAAATTAGATGTGTTATGAATTATGTATGATGAATTCTGGATGAATAATGATGTTATTACATTGTGTAATCGATGGTGTAATAGAGGTTAATGATAGGTGATGAATTATCATGAAGATAATGAAGTTTGTAGGACTATAATTATGATTCCCGTTGTGAATTACAGTAGAACACGCAGAAAATTATGCAGAAAATTGCAGGATGCGTCGATCTTAAACTGGATGAGTCGATGCAAGGAGGCTATTGGACTCAGGATGAGTCGATGCATGCAGGGCTTGCGTCGATGCATGATGAGTACAAGACTCAGGATGAGTCGACACGAAGAGTGCATGTGTCGATACATGCTATGATTTGAAGCAGAATGAGTCGATCCATAAGGAGGATGCGTCGACTCATAGCATGCAGATGGAGCAGGATGAGTCGATCTAAGGAGTTTTGTGTCGACCCATACTGATTAATTTTTGACTGAATTGACCTTTAATTGCTGTAACTTGAGTTTTAGGATGCTGTTTGAGATGTCGTTCGAAGCGTTGATTAGCTAACGCGATGAATATTATTCTAGATGATCTAAATGATGATTAAGAAGTGTAATCCCAATAACTAATTTAGGATTTAGAATTAATTCCTGTAGATGACCGTTATGCTAGATTTTGGACAGAATGATGAATTTTGAGATGTTAGAGGCTACTGTTAGAAATATGACAGTAGGATTAATGACAGAAACAAAGTAGAACTGCAAAATAACAGTATTGATTACTATAGTAATAATATACAGCTGAGTTATTAGTAAGATGTGGTTATTAAAGTTGTGTTTGATATTTATGATGAACAAATGATGTTTGATAAATAAGTAATGTTTACTAAATAATTTTGAGATGTTTACGAGATGCTATAATTGAGATGTTTATGAGATGTTGTTGTTCTGAGATGTTTATGAGATGATGTTGTTTGAGATGACTGAAATGTTATCGTTTTGATGATTGAGATGTTGTTGTTTTGAGATGTGTTTTGAGATGTTGTTAACTGAGTGTGTTATTACACTCATGGCATACATTGCATTTTTTAGATGGCCTGGATTGGAAAATTTTGAGATGAAGGCTATGCCTTGTTGATGCCTCTATTAATTGGTAGATTAGATTTTTGAGATGGGAGTTCTGCTCCAATGGTACCACATGCATTTGCATAGTTTTGAGTCGCATCACATGAATGAATAATGAGATGTATTTGATGTTGATGAATGAGTATATTTGCTGTAATTGTTGTTGATTATGAGATGAGAAGTGGTGATATTATTGATCTAATTTAATATATTAATATCATGTGCTTTATTATATTGTTAGATATCTCACCCCTTCTTTTTGAATGTTGCCCCTATGTTGGTAACGTGCAGGTAATCGAGAGTGAAGGCCGTATACCTTCAATAGATCGAGTCGGTGTCATTGCTCTGATATGTAACACTCGGGGGGATAAACGCTTGCTGATTTTTTATTTCTGATTTTTAGTTGCTGAACTTTAAATTGTTTATTTACTAAATATGAGATGTTTCGAGGTTGCTATTTTATTTAAAGATGTTATTGAAGAATTCCGCTGCGTATTTGTTGAATTATTTTATTAAAGATGCTATATTGATGGTTTATCCGATGTTTTATTAAAAGTGTTATATATCCATGATGAATGCAATGAATTTATTAGGAGAATTTGTGACGTCCCGATTCGTTTGTATGAATGAAATTTTATAACTCTGATTTATTTTGCATAATTTGCTTGGGGTAGAATTGGGGTGTTACAAAGTTGGTATCAGAGCAAAAGGTTGGTCTGACCTTGTCGTCGAGTCTTAGTTATCTAATAATCGAGTATTGTTATTTTGAGTTCTAACAGATGTTTGTGTTGTAGTGATAAGTTGAGATGGCTAGAAGGAATGATGCTGCTCTTGCTGCTGCTCTAGAAGCAATGGCTCATGCGATGGAAAATCAGCCGAATACCGACAGGAATGCTGGATCTCGTAGCTTGGCGACTTTCCAGAGAGATAATCCACCTACGTTCAAGGGAAAATATGATCCTAACGGAGCATTGGAATGGTTGAAAGAGATTGATAGGATCTTTCGCGTGATGGACTGCACTCCAGCGCAGAAGGTTCGTTATGGGACTCATATGCTAGCAGTCGAGGCTGATGATTGGTGGCTAGAGACTTGCCAGAAGTTAGAAGTTGCAGGTGAGAATGTCACTTGGGCTATGTTCCGTAGGGAATTTTTGAGAAAGTATTTTCCTGAAGATGTCCATGGTAAGAAGGAAATCGAGTTCCTTGAGCTGGAGCAAGGGAATCTGTCAGTTGTTGAGTATGCTGCCAAGTTTGGTGAGTTGGCTAAGTTTTATCCGCATTATGCTGAGGAAAATGTTGAGTTTTTGAAGTGTATTAAGTTTGAGAATGGGTTGCGCTCAGAAATTAAGAAGGCAGTTGGATACCAGAAGATTCGTGTCTTTGCTGATCTGGTTGATAGCTGCAGGATTTTGAGGAAGAGAATAATGCACATTACAAGATTATCAGTGAGAAGAGGGGTAAGAACCCACAGAGTCGTGGTAAACCTTATGATGCCCCAGCTGGTAAGGGTAAGCAGAGGGTTGCTCATGGTCAGCGACTAGTGGAGGAGATGCTCATGCTGGTGTGATTTGTTTTAAGTGTGGGAAACCTGAACAAAAGAGTAATGTATGCACTGCTGAAGTGAAGAGATGTCACCGTTGTGGAAAGAACAGACATGTCGTATCTGAGTGCAAGCACAAGAATGTGGTTTGTTTCAATTGTAAAGAAGAAGGGCACATTGGTAGTCAGTGTCCGAAACTGAAGAAGGCTCAGTCTAGTGGTAAAGTGTTTGCTTTGGTGGAGGATCAGACAGCTCCCAAGGACAGACTTATTAGAGGTACATGTTTCATTAATAGTACTCCTTTAATTACTATTATTAATACTGGTGCTACGCATTGTTTTATTGCTGCTGATTGTGTTGAAAGATTTGGTCTTGTGTTGTCTTCTTTGAATGGAGATATGGTCGTCGATACTCCAGCCAAGGGATCGGTGACTACTTCTTTTGTGTGTGCTAAGTGTCCCTTGTCGATCTTCGACATAGACTTTGTTGTTGATTTGGTGTGTTTACCGTTAAGAGGTTTGGATGTGATTCTTGGTATGAACTGGTTAGAGCATAACTGTGTTCATATTAATTGTTATGACAAGTCCGTGAAGTTTTCTACTCCTGAATAAGAGGAAGAGGGTATGTTGTCTGCTAGACAGTTGAGAAAGTTGATGCAAGAAGAAGCACAGATGTTTTCGTTGATGGCGTCGCTATCTGTAGAGACTCAAGCTATAATTGAGGAATTGTCGATGGTATGAGAATTTCCTGAAGTTTTCCCTGATGAGATTCCTGATGTACCGCCAGAGAGGGAAGTTGAATTTGCAATTGATCTTGTACCTGGTATCAGACCTGTGTCTATGGTACCATACAGGATGTCTGCATATGAGTTGTATGAGTTGAAGAAGCAATTGGAAGAGTTACTTGAGAAGAGGTTTGTAAGACCAAGTGTATTACCGTGGGGAGCTCCAGTGTTGTTAGTGAAGAAGAAAGATGGAAGTATGAGGCTTTGTGTTGATTATAGACAGTTGAACAAGGTGACGATTAAGAACAAGTATCTGCTTCCAAGAATAGATGACTTGATGGACCATTTGGTGGATGCCCATGTGTTTAGCAAGATTGATTTGAGGTCGGGTTACCATCAGATTAAAGTGAAGAATGAAGATATTCAGAAGACGACTTTCAGAATGCGTTATGGACATTACGAGTATTCCGTGATGCCTTTCGGTGTTACTAATGCACCGGGAGTATTCATGGAATATATGAATCATATCTTCCATACTTATTTGAATCGGTTTGTAGTGGTGTTCATTGATGATATTTTGATTTACTCTAAGTCAGAAGAAGAGCATGCTGAACATTTAAGAGTAGTATTGCAGATTCTGAAAGAGAAGAAGTTGTATGCAAAGTTGTCCAAGTGTGAATTTTGGTTAAAAGAGGTTAGTTTTCTTGGTCATGTGATTTCAGGTAGTGGCATTGTTGTAGATCCATCGAAGGTTAATGTTGTGTTGCAATGGGAAACTCTAAAGTCAGCTACTGAGATTAGAAGCTTCTTGGGATTAGCTGGTTATTATAGAAGGTTTATTGAAGTGTTTTCTAAGTTGTCACTTCTGTTGACTAAGTTGACTTGTAAAGGTAGAGCTTTTGTTTGGGATGTTCAGTGCGAAGAAAGTTTTACGGAATTAAAGAAGAGGTTGATGTTGGCTCCGATTTTGACGTTGCCTAATCTAGGAGAGCCTTTTGTGGTGTATTGTGATGCTTCCAAGATGGGTTTAGGAGGTGTGCTTATGCAGAGTGGTAAGGTAGTTGCTTATGCGTCGAGGCAGTTACAGACTCATGAGAAGAACTATCCTACGCATGATTTAGAGCTTGTTGCAGTTGTTTTTGTATTGAAGATTTGGAGGCATCATCTTTATGGTTCTAGATTTGAAGTGTTTAGTGACCATAAGAGCTTAAAGTATTTGTTTGATCAAAAAGAGTTGAATATGAGGCAACGAAGATGGTTGGAATTGTTAAAGGATTATGATTTCAGTTTGAATTATCATCCAGGAAAGGCGAATATGGTAGCTGATGCATTGAGTCGAAAGACTTTACATATGTCAGCAATGATGATTAAAGAGTTGGAATTGATTGATCAGTTCAGAGATATGAGCTTAGTTTGCGAGGTTACTCCGCAGAGTGTTATGTTGGGTATGTTGAAGATTAATAATGAATTTCTAGACAGTATCAGAGAAGCTCAGAAGTTGGATGTGAAACTGGTAGATTTGATGGTTGGGACTGATCAATCTGAGAATAATGATTTCAAGTTAGATGAGCAAGGTGTGTTGAGATTTCGTGACCGGATTTGTATTCTTGATGATGCTGAGATGAAGAAAGTGATACTTGAAGAGAGTCATAGAAGTAAGTTGAGTATTCATCCAGGAGCTACGAAGATGTATCAAGATTTTAAAGGTTTGTTTTGGTGGCCTAGGATGAAGAGTGATGTGGCTCGGTTTGTGTATGCATGTTTGACTTGTCAGAAAACGAAAGTTTAACATCAGAAGCCTGCATGATTGATGCAACCGTTGGAAGTTCCTGAATGGAAATGGGATAGCATTTCAATGGACTTTGTGACGGGGTTGCCTAATACTTCAAGAGGACATCATTCAATTTGGGTGATTGTTGATAGGCTTACGAAGTCAGCTCATTTTATTCCTATTAACATCAGTTTTCCAGTGTCGAAGTTGGTTGAGATTTATGTTAGTGTGATTGTGAAACTGCATGGTGTTCCTTTGTGCATTGTGTCAGATAGAGATCCAAGATTTACGTCTAATTTTTGGAAGAGTTTCCAATAAGCGTTGGGTTCTAAGTTGAGGTTGAGTTCAGCGTATCATCCTCAGACAGATGGTCAGACTGAACGGACGATTCAATCGTTGGAAGACTTGTTGAGAGCATGTGTTCTCGAGCAGGGAGGTTCGTGGGATACTTATCTTCCGTTGATAGAGTTCACATATAACAACAGTTACCATTCTAGTGTTGGGATGGCACCTTTTGAAGCGTTGTATGTCGAAGATGTAGAACTCCGTTATGTTGGCATGAATCTGGTGAAAGTGTAGTACTTGGACCTGAACTTGTTCGTGAGACTACTGAGAAGGTGAAGTTGATTCGAGAAAAGATGAAAGCTTCACAAAGTAGACAGAAGAGTTATCATGACAATTAAGGAAGGATTTAGAATTTCAAGCTGGTGATCATGTGTTTTTGAGAGTTACACCTGTGACTGGTGTTGGGCGAGCGTTGAAGTCTAAGAAGCTCACTTCTTGTTTTATTGGACCGTATCAGATTTCGAAGAGAGTGGAGAATGTTGCTTATAGAGTGGCTTTACCACCTAATCTTTCGAATTTGCACGATGTGTTTCATGTGTCGCAACTTCAGAAGTATATTTCAGATCCATCTCATGTGATTCATATGGACGATGTGCAAGTACGGGATAATCTTACGGTGGAGACGATGCCTGTACGAATCGCAGATCGTGAAATGAAGACTCTGAGGGGTAAAGAGATTGCATTGGTTAAAGTGGTTTGGCTAGGAGCTGCAGGAGAAAGCATGACTTGGGAATTGGAGAGCAAGATGCGAGACTCCTATCCTGAATTGTTTGATTGAGGTAAATTTTCGAGGATTAAAATATTCTAAGTGGGGGAGAGTTGTAACTCCTGTAATTTAATTAATTATTTAATTAAATTATTTTTGGAATATTTGTGAAGAAGTGTTATTAAATTGGATTTATTTTATTAAATGGAGAAATAATAATATATTTGAGGTATTATATTATTATGTGAAATAATATTAGAAGCTAATATTATTAATGTGGGCCTATATGGTGTGAGTGGAAGTAATAAGGGGGTGTAAGTTTTGAGCCCAATAAGGAATAATATAATAATATTAGGTTATTTTATTATTGTTGTTAGAATAGAAGGAAGAAACAGTAAGAAGAGAAATAAGGATTTGAGGAGAACGTGAAGCTGCTGGATTTTGAAGGAAACGGCAAGAACAAAGATTCAACCCGGAGATTGTAGAGCGACCTTTGATCCAAGGTAAGGGTGGGGTTCTGGCTTTATAATTGGGTTAAGGATATCTGGTATGTGAGGTTAGATGTAATTGTTGTTTGTTCTTGAATTAGATGTGTTATGAATTATGTATGATGAATATTGATGAATTCTGGATGAATAATGATGTTATTACGTTGTATAATCGATGGTGTAATAGAGGTTAATGATAGGTGATGAATTATCATGATGATAATGAAGTTTGTAGGACTGTAATTATGATTCTCGTAGTTAATTACAGTAGAAAACGCAGAAAATTATGCAGAAAATCGCAGGATGCGTTGACCTCAAACTGGATGAGTCGATGCAAGGAGGTTGTTGGACTCAGGATGAGTCGATGCATGCAGGGCTTGCGTCAATGCATGATGAGTACAAGACTCAGGATGAGTCGACACGAAGAGTGCATGTGTCGATACATGCTGTGATTTGAAGCAGAATGAGTCGATCCATAAGGAGGATGCGTCGACTCATAGCATGCAGATGGAGCAGGATGAGTCGATCTAAGGAGTTTTGTGTCGACCCTTACTGATTAATTTTTTACTGAATTGACCTCTAATTATTGTAACTTGAGTTTTAGCATGCTGTTTGAGATGCCGTTCGAAGCGTTGATTAGCTAACACGATGAATATTATTCTAGATGATCTAAATGATGATTAAGAAGTGTAATCCCAGTAACTAATTTAAGATTTAGAATTAATTCTCGTAGATGACCGTTATGCTGGATTTTGGACAGAATGATGAATTTTGAGATGTTAGAGGCTACTGTTAGAAATATGACAGTAGGATTAATGACAGAAATGAAGTAGAACTGCAGAATAACAGTATTGATTACTGTAGTAATAATATACAACTGAGTTATTAGTAAGATGTGGTTATTAAAGTTGTGTTTGATATTTATGATGAACAAATGATGTTTGATAAATAAGTAATGTTTACTAAATAATTTTGAGATGTTTACGAGATGCTATAATTGAGATGTTTATGAGATGTTGTTGTTCTGAGATGTTTATGAGATGCTATTGATTGAGATGACTGAAATGTTGTCATTTTGATGATTGAGATGTTATAGTTTTGAGATGTGTTTTGAGATGTTGTTAACTGAGTGTGTTATTACATTCATGGCATACATTGCATTTTTGAGATGGCCTGGATTGGAAAATTTTGAGATGAAGGCTATGCCTTGTTGATGCCTATATTAATTGGCAGATTAGATTTTTGAGATGGGAGTTCTGCTCCAATGGTACCACATGCATTTGCATAGTTTTTAGTCGCATCACATGAATGAATAATGAGATGTATTTGATATTGATGAATGAGTATATCTGCTGTAATTGTTGTTGATTATGAGATGAGAAGTGGTGATATTATTGATCTAATTTAATATATTAATTATCATGCGCTTTATTATATTGTTAGATATCTCACCCCTTCTGTTTGAATGTTGCCCCTATGTTGGTAACGTGCAGGTAATCAAGAGTGAAGGCCGTATACCTTCAATAGATCGAGTCAGTTTCATTGCTCTAATATGTAACACTCGGGGGGATGAACGTTTGCTTATTTTTGATTTCTGATTTTTAGTTGTTGAACTTTAAATTGTTTATTTACTAAATATGAGATGTTTCGAGGTTGCTATTTTATTTAAAGATGTTATTGAAGAATTCCGCTGCGTAGTTGTTGAATTATTTTATTAAAGATGCTATATTGATAGTTCATCTGATGTTTTATTAAAAGTGGTATATATCCATGATGAATGCAATGAATTTATTAGGAGAATTTGTGACGTCCCGATTCGTTTGTATGAATGAAATTTTATAACTCTGATTTATTTTGCATAATTTGCTTGGGGTAGAATTGGGGTGTTACAGTCTCCACATGCTGAAGAGTCATGTTCTGATTGAAGAATCAAGTTTTGAACCATATTTGCAAATTCTGACTATACTCGCGTGGAGGCTAGCCCAGAAGTTCTGAAGCACCATATTTTCTTAACACTTAGAAAATTTTCTAAGTGTTTAGAAATTTGATTTTTCAAAGTAATTTCTGACTTCTGATTTTTGATGAACCAATTTCATGTCCTGATGAAATATGATTGTTGAAACTTGATTTTTGATCTAAAAGTCAAAGTTTGACTTTTCAATATGGTTTTGACCATTTTGCCCTTGTGAATGACTTTCTTAGAAAATTATAATCTAAGACTTGAAACTCGACATAAACAAACCTGAGGGTCCAGGACAATCTTTTGAGAAATGAGAGGGAAAATTTTGGGGTACAACAGTTATGGATTTGCAATAAGCCCTATCAAAGATCAGGATATGTGGCCAGAAGTAGAAATGGAACAAGTTTTACCACCATCATACAAGAGAGATCCAGGAAGGCCTAGGAAGGTAAGGATAAGAGAAGTTGGAGAGGAAGGTGCAAGAATAAGAAGACATGGGGTTGCATATAAGTGCATAAAATGTGACAAGTTTGGTCACAATGCATTGACTTGCAAGTCATTGACACAAGATTGCAATTCCCTGAAAAGAAAGGTATAACTGTTTCTCAAAATTCATTATGTTGTACAAACTTTTTTGTGACTAATCTAACATGTTATTAATTGTGCATAGGAAAGTTAAAAATTCTGGTAAAGCTGAGAGGACAATTCCAACTGATGTACAAAGTACAGATCAGAATGTTGGGGAGAAATATGTTCTAACTAATATACAGAATGTATATCTAAGTGTTGGGGAGAAGTCTGTTCCAACTGATGTATAGAGTACAAATCAGAGTGTTGGGGAGAAATTTTTTCCAACTGATGTACATATTGCAGATCCTATTGATGGACATAGTACAATGGTTAATGATTCTCAGACTGTATTTGTTGTGGCTAACTCAAAGAAACAGAAAGGAAAGAAGCTAGTTACCAAAAGAAGGCAAAGTGAAAGGATCAAGTTGAGTTGGTTTAAGAAACCAATTATAGGCCCAGAATCTAGTGAGCCAATTACCATAACAGAAGTTGGAGAGAAGTCAGGTTCAAAAGACTCCGAACTAGGAGTGAAAACAGGGTTTACGAAGACATGGGGGACCAAAAAAATTAGAGACTAAGTTTTATGTTATCTTTCATAGACCTAAGGGTTAACAACCCTAATTACTTTATGTGACTTTTATTTGCTTGTATTATTATTGTGTTTGACATATGCATCAAGTGTGTCTTTTGGTAATATTGTAATAGACATATGCATCAAGTGTACCTTTTGGTAATATTGTAATAGACATATGCATCGGTGTGCTTTTGTTATCTACTTATTTCAACTATGCTGTCAAAATTTTATTCAACAAAACTTAAACTTTCAATGAATGTAACTTTGGTGCCATAAACATATTCATTGTCAACGAATGTAACTTTAACTAAATTACACATAACTTCAATTTTCATTCAACAAAACCTAGTTTGTCTTACAATGGACAACAAAAATTAGAGTTTAATTCAACACAAACTTGTCTGTCTTGCAAACCATGACAGACCAAGATCCAATTACAAAACCATAACAACTACTTAAAATCATACACAACTGCAAAAAATATCCATGACAGAACAATTGCAATCATCATCCATAAATTCTTTGTCTTCTTCAATGCAACCTTTCTCTTCAGTTTTCCCACCTTGTTTGATCTCTCCTCAACGATCTCCTTCGCAAATTGTCGCAAATAACCCTTGCTCATGTCACATTCACAACATCTAGATGAATTCACTTCAGCCTTACTAACCATGTCATCCGAGAGAAACAAACTGCAACCATTCTTCATTTTGTCCCAATATTAAAACATAAACAAATGAGAAGGTTCATATAAGAGGAATTGCAACCTTATAAACAACTCACCATGGAATTTCTGCATTTCCAGAATTTTCTGTTTAGATTTTTGACGGTGTTAGACACCCATAACTTCATGGTTTCATTGCAGCCACATCTTGGCAAACCCTTACTTGTTGAAGAACACTTGCTACCACCCATGACGACCGGACGACTGTAGGCGACAGAAGCTTTAAAGGAATTGCTATCAAGAGCAGACAGAACCTTAATTGCTTCAAAGGAAAATGAACCCTAACGACTAATCGTCTTCGCAACACAGACTTCTCACATAAATCCTAACATTACAGGGGGTATAACGAATATAAAACGTAATTAACAATTAGGCAAGGTGATGATTGAATGAAAATGCCACGTAACTAAATTAGAAATAGGACGTGGCAAATACTTCAACATGTCACTCAAGATTTCATGAAATATGGCCAGTGGAAGTGATCTGAGGGAATCTACCTAACACAAGGAGAGAATTAAAAAAAAAAAATTACAAGGAGATAAAACCTGATTTCGCTTATATTGCCGGAAGTGTTTTTATATTTAACCCTTATTTTTATTTATGTAAATTAAATGTTTTCTAAATTACTTATAAGAGCACTCAGAATCGCTTTTATTATAGTAATAAAAACACAACACTACAACAGCCACAACTACGGTTTAAATTATACGTTTGTTTTTTGAACGGATGTTTAAATTATAGTAGTATTTTTTTTTTATCAAAAGAAAATTGTAATTATAATTGTAATCGTAATCGTAAAAACTAATTGTATGAATTCGTTAAATTACCATTTTTATCATAAATCTTTTATATTTAACAAATGAGAATTAAATAATTAAGTAACATTTGTCTTTTTCATTTTTATCTTCTATTACATTATTTCTATTACATTATGATATATGATATTTATTTTTCAACCTTCATTAATTAAATCACAATTAAATATTATATATACTCATTCACTCTTTTGATTAAAATTTTAAATTTTTTTCACATTTATTTTTCTTACATTTTTTATTTTAATTTTTTTTCTCTATTTATATTATAACTAAAAATATTAATAATTTATTTTTTATTTTAATAAAATTTAAAATTTTATTTATCTCACAGGTAATTATCATCACAATTTTTATTTTATTTTAATAAATTATTGTCTTAATTTGAGAGAAAAAATATTTAGTTTTAAATATTAATTTTTTTCTCTATCTCACGATTTTTTTTGTATGTTAATTTAATTCAATTAAATTTATATGATTATTGTTCATTTTACAATTAAATAAATTATTTCAAATTTTACATTTGTATTTAAATATATTTTACATCACATCAAATGATTTTTTTATCTCATAAATCATTATAAACACAATGTCTATTTTTTTTAATCAACAATAACCTTCATTTAAGAGATAAATTTTATTTTTAAATGTTAAAATTTCTGTTTTTCTTCATCTCACGTTTCCTTTTTTTTAATATAATTATTTAATATAATTAAATTTTTATGAACATTAACCATCTATAATTAAATCACTCAATTTAAATTTAGATATGTCTAAATACATTTTTCATTCTTAAAATTAAATATTTGGAGCATGATTCAAGTGATCCAATAATCAAAATTTCATAGTTAACAGTCTAGCGGATATTAGAGAAACTTTAATACAATTTTAGAATTTTAGGTTTGAGTTAGAAAATTAATTTTTAAATTAAAAAATACCACTCTATAAACTCTCATCATATCTTATCATTAAGATATACACAACTTGGTTTTTTTCAATAATTTAAAGTTACCTTAACAAATTTATTAGAGGTGTTGGAAGCATTTAGGGTTTATAAGTTATTTAAGTTTAAAAAGAAGTGAGGTGTAGTAGTGAGATTAATATGTTATGTGTAAGTGTGATTCTTAAGTTTTATATCGGAAAAAATGAGTATTGTCAACTGGCTTATATATATATAGTTTATATAAAAAAAAGTTTCACAACAGTCGATGAATCCGAATTTATCTCTATGTCCCAAAAGCCATAATATCAAGCCAACTTCAAATTTTTTTTATCACTCCTCACAATTCTGTCTCAAACACATTACACAATCCCGTAGATCTAGCGAAACTTCCTAGCTATTCTCCTTGATAATCACGAATAACACCGCCAAATCCCACAACCTTATTTTTCTTTGCACGCACCATCCGTGTTTACTTTAACATGATTCAAAAGCGGCGGAATTCATCAAATCATCTTTATCACACGCTTATGTATTATAACTTTTTTGTTTGCTATCATAGCTTTGTCGTAATCTTTTTTAAACCAAATGATATACTGCACGGAATTAGTTGGTCGAACAAAATTATCCATATGTCACTATTAAGAAAAACACATTTAACAACAGTTAGAAAAAATATATAATCACGCAGGTCTAAACGTTGTTATGTAGAGTGTTGTTGTAAATGTGTTACTTACAATCACAATCCTTGGACCATTGTAGTATACCGGAAAGCACGTGATACCACAACGGTTAGTTAAATCAACCGTTAAGATAGACCTAAAGGTCCCTTTGGAATTTATATTATTACAGGGTCAACATTTAATATACAACCACGGCGTGTCATCATAACCATTGTCAAAATATCTACTATTTTAAAAAAAGCAATTCTCTTCTTAAGATTTTCTCCATTTTTTAACCTATATCTATTTTAACTATATTCTCTCAAAATATATTATTTCTCAATCGTATCATACCAGAATCAATAATACACCAATTTGATAATTTGAATATCAAAACTTATATGTATTAATGACACAATTCCATTATGTACACATTATTACATCAAACTATGCGTAAGAAGGAATATCAAAGAAGGAAAAAAGAAATTTGAAAAGACAAAGAGATGTAATTATTTAAGAGCTCGAGGTAGGCAACATGAAGGTATTTCCAACTTCCAAGTGAATAAAATGAAGGAGTGAAAAACACAAGAAGGGGGGGGGGGGGGGGGGTTGAATTGTAAAACTGAAATCTTAAAGCAATTGACAAGATATTTTTATCCTGGTTCGTTTGATCTCAAACTACTCCAGTCCACCCGTCAAGGTGATTTCGCCTCTCTCCAACGAGGTCTTAATTCACTATATTCAACTGAATATTACAGACTGCTTTAACAACTGCTAAAGCCTTCTTGATTCAAACCACAATCCGGTTTGTCAAGGCAACACTTTCTTACAAAGGTATAAAACAATGTGTGTGAATGTTTTCTACAAAACTTTATCACAACTGTGATGTATACACAAATTAAGCTTAGAAACTAGATTGCTAAACAGAAATAGAATATCAGAGTATGGTTTAGCAAAACTGGTAGAATGAAGATTATTGTTCAGCTTTGTGCGTGTAGAGATTTGGAGAGCATTAGCCATAATAATCTTCGAAGCCTTGTTTATATAGCACTTGAGAAGATGAACGTTGAATGCAATATTCTTGATTCAATGCTAATAACAAGCTTTCCTTTTTGAGCAGATCTTGTCTAGAATGAGGCCGTTGGAATTAATTAGCTTTCAATGCACAGTACCGTTGCTTCTTCAATGCACGTTCTGGCTTGGCTCATTCTGATTCTGCTTCGCTGCTGATGAACTATTGTGTTTCTGTATCAGAGTGTTTACGCGCAGTTCTGTTCATCAAGCTTCAGCATGTACGTGAGATGATCATCTGATCTTGACGTTCTGATTCAGCAACTTCTGATGCTGGTGTATGAAATCAAATTCTGATGCTGAATGAGTGATCTTGCTTATTTTAATCAGCGTATCTGCAAGTCAGAGCATAGTAATTTTAGGCAGCATATAGTTCAAACATGAAACATATAAATACTATATCTTTTCACTTTGTTATCATCAAAACTCAACTATAGGGTAGTAGATTCAAACATTGTTCTAACAATCTCCCCCTTTTTGATGATGACAAAAACTAGATATTTTAAATAAAAAATAACGTGAAAAGGTATCTGGGAAATGTTTCAGAGTTAAGAAGTAAGGAGAAATCAGAGTTTAAGAGATACTCCCCCTGAGTTGATTACTTCCCTTTGATGATACGTGTACTTCAGGATCAGATCTTTTTCTTTCTTTGAACATCAGATTATCAGAGTCTTGACTTATCAGAGAGCAGAGCTTCAGAGTTTTTCTTGTCAGAGCTTTGCTTTGGATCAGAGTGTTAGGTAGATCAGAACTTCAGATTGATCAGAGCAATGTTGATCAGAGCTTCTACATTTTGATCAGAGCTTCTAGTCTTCATAGTGTTCAGGAGCTTCCTTGTGCCTGTAGACTTAAAACAAAACAGAAAAACATTTCAAGTAATAGAGTTAGAATGTTTGAGAATTTCTGTCTAGTTAGCCGTTATTGATTTTAAATATCATTCTTGTTCTCCCCCTTTTTGTCAGCAATCAAAAAGTGTTGGTGATGTGCTAAAACAATTTGATCAGAAAAACTAATCATATTAAGATAGTTCAGAATCAGAGCAAGAGAATATTAGAAAAACTTAATCAAAACAGTACATCAGAAAATGAAGAAAACATAAAAAAGTTATGCATGAAAAAGATTTAAGGTTGAGGGGGCATGCGTGAGAACAGGCTCTCCAGCATTGCTTGAATCTTTTCAGAAGTTTCATTCTGCTTCTGAACCATGTTGACCACAGTGTCAATTTTGCTGTCCTGCACATCCATTCGTGCTTTCATCTTCTGATCATTCTCTTCCATCCGCTGCTGTAGACGCAAGTCATTCAGCCTTAATTCTTCCAGAGTCTGCCTGTCCAAGGCAGCTTGAGAAGCATCAGAAGGAGGAAGCTTCTCAGAACTTTCAGCGACATCTTCTGCTGGATTTTCTTCAGCCTGAATGGTCTTGTCTTCTTCTGATGGTTGCACCTTTGCAGCTTGCTCTTTCTCAGACCAAGATTCACTGTCCAGAGGGAGCACAACTTCTTGAGGCAGCTGACTTTCAACTTCCTTCAGCAGCTTGCTGAAGTTCTGTTGAGCCTGCTCATAGTTGACATCCTGCAACTTGAGGGCTTCAGCACGTACCCATAGTCTGAACTGTGACCAGAGCTGATCAGAAGCAGCTGGGTCAATCATCCCAGGACAGACTTGCTTCAAAGAAGCAATCCATTGCAGCACACCTGTTTCAAAATTCAAAATACCAGAGCCAACATCTGGTTGCTTTGGTTTGGGGATGGCAATTTTGTGTCTTAGATCAGCAAGACGTTCAAGACTTGTTAAGTCAATGAAAGTTCTGCTGGGGTTTTCAGAGGTTTGCTGAGAGGCTGTTTGTTTTGGAGGAAGGGTATCAGAATCAGAGTCAGATATTTCGATTGGAGTGGATGGTGGTTTGGGAGTATTTGGAGGTGTTGATTCCTCTGAAGATGGTAACTGGGGCATGACAATAGTGGTTCCACATGGCAACTGGATTGCCAGCGGTGAAGGTTGAGGTGAGTGAGGGTCAGATTTATGAGGAGAAGGGGTTTTGGAATGGTGAAACTCTGTTTGTGGTGAAGGTGGATTATTTTCTGGTTGAGGAGGTGGAATCTCTGATTGCTCAGGGATCAGAGGTTCTTCTGTGAGTGGTTGTTGTGGTTGTGGTTCTGGTTCTGGTTGATGTTGTATTTCTGGTTCAGGTTGTGGAGGAGGAATATTTTGTGGTTCAGAGTGTGGTTGAGCAGAAGCATGTTCACGCTCAATATCAGCTAGCACTCGATCAAGTGCTGGTGTTGTTGAAACTGTTGGTTGTTTGGGGATTTTGGTTCTGGGTCTTCTGAGTAGTAAGGCCTCAGAAGGGTCTTCTGGTATGGTTTCATCAATGGTAGGGATTGGAATGGATATTCTGTGAGAGGTTTGAGAAGGGGCAGCAGATGTTGGAATAGTAGATGAAATTAAAACAGGGGCAGCAGATGAAATACCTCTTTTCTTTGGAGTCTGATGAGATGATCCTTCTGCTGGCGCTTTCCTCTTCTTTGTCTTCTTCTGAGTCACTTCTGGTTGGGTTTGACTCAGATCTTTGATCTTCAGCTTTGAACCTGTATCTTCTGCCTTGTACGCATCTGGGTACCTGAGAAACATCTCTGGTTTGGATTCCATTTCAGAAAATATTGGAAAATCACTCAGAGGCACTCTTCTGCTGGAGATATCAGCAGTTGAAGTAGCTCTGGGTTCCTTCTGAATATTTTCTATCAGCTTCATCTTTTTCAGATTCTTAGCGTTCAGCGGTTTCCCAATTGTTGGTTCAATAGTGCTCAGCTCCTGAGCTTCAATCAGATGTTCAATCAGTCTATTCTCTGTCAGAATATCTGATATGAGCCTTCCAAACGGTATCCAGTCCCTTTTGGTCCTTTCTTCTTCTCTTGTCTCTTTGACACTGGTCTTGAGATGGTTGAACAGGAAGTGTGCCAGATTGATCTTTACCCTCTGATCAATAAAGTAGATCAGAAACTGCTGATCCACGTTTATATAATCAGGAGAACTTGTTGGTTTCCTGTGGTTGAAGCAGCCAAGAACAATCTTAGCCCATACTCTGCAGTGATCCTTCAGATCCTTAATTTTGCTGCTGGGCATTCCAAGAGTAAAAATCCTGTTAGCTACCACACCTATATCAGGGCATCTTTCAGCCATGTCCACACAACGGACTCCACCACCACTTTGACCGATTAGCCTTGCAATTAGATCTTCAGAAATCACAATCTTCTTTCCCATGACAGAAGAGATGACTAGATGTTTAGAAATCTTGGCGTGAATCCAAAATTCCTTGACAAGCGCTGGGAATGTTGGTCCAACCAACCTATCGAAATACCTCTCCCACTTTTGAGCCCTAATTTCTTCAGTTAGGTCAAATCCATTTTCCTTCAAACTTTCAAAGTCGATGATTAACTCAGAGAGAACTTCAAGGTTCTTTACCGGTGTGAGAAGAGTTCTGAGGGGCACCTGATATTGCTCAGAAGTTGCTTTCTTCTGATTGCCTGCAGAAATGCTGGAGGATGCCATTGTTCACACTAAAAAAGCTTTGAGAATGAATTGAGAGAAAAAGGTTTGTAGGAGATAAACTCAGAAATATGCAGAGAATGCTTGAGTGATTATGAGAAAGCGTAAAGAATAAGAATGAAGGATTAATGTGCTTAAATAGAGTTTTTCAAAATGATTTTGAAAAATTAAACGTTTTTAAGAGAGAGAAAAAAAATCATGATTACCATTTAAAGAATGATTACTTTTCATTAAATGCTTGCTGATTTTGGGGGATTTGAGAAAGATACTTAAAAACGGTTACCAGACATGTGTCTCAATGCACCCAATCAGCGCTTTGCCTTCTCAGAAGCGTGCACGCGTTCTGCTTCAGAGATTTGCTGATGATTGGATGACACTTGTTTGATGTAGTGATCAGCACGTCTGTCTTTGAGATTAGACTCTCAGATCTTTAGACTTGCATCTGATACAATCTGCATGTTCTATCTTTCTGAAAGGAGATTGATCAGAAGTTCACAGTAAAATAATTACATTCTGAAGGTAAAAATATGGAATTAAAACATTTTCATTCTGGGCATACTTTCATGCTGAGATGTTTCAGAATGAAATTGAACCTATCTTCTGAAAGGGGTTTAGTAAAGATATCAGCCCATTGATGGTCTGTATCTATAAATTTTAAGTTTAAAATACCTTTCTGAATATAGTCCCTAATGAAATGATGTTTTATTTCTATATGCTTAGCTCTAGAATGTAAAATAGGATTCTTACTTAAGCAAATAGCAGAAGTATTGTCACAAAGAATAGGAATGTTACTCTCAAAGATCTGGAAGTCTTCAAGCTGACTTTTCATCCAGAGCATTTGTGTGCTACATCCTGCTGCTGCTATGTACTCAGCTTCTGCTGTTGACAGAGCAATTGTTGACTGCCTTTTGCTGGACCACGAGATCAGATTTTCTCCCAGAAACTGGCAGCTTCCAGAAGTACTTTTACGTTCCACTCTGTCTCCAGCAAAATCAGCATCACAGTAGCCTACTAAGCTGTAATCACTAGATTTTCTATAAAACAAACCAGATTAGTAGTACCTTTCAGATACTTGAAAATTCACTTAACAGCTGTTAAGTGAGATTCTCTAGGATCTGATTGGAATCTAGCACAGATACAAACACTGAATAAGATATCAGGTCTTGAAGCTGTCAGATAAAGGAGAGAACCAATCATACCCCTGTAGACTTTCTGTTCTACACTTTTGCTTACCTCTTCTCTTTCCAGAATGCACGTGGGATGCATTGGAATCTTTGATGGCTTACATTCTGAGAGATCAAATTTCTTCAGAAGATCTCTGATGTATTTGCTCTGATGAATGTAAGTTCCTTCTGGAGTTTGATTGATCTGAATTCCTAGAAAGAATTTCAGTTCCCCCATGAGGCTCATCTCAAATTCTGCCTGCATACACTTAGCAAATTTTCTTCCAAGAGAAGGATTAGTAGAACCAAAAATGATATCATCAACATAAATTTGACAGACTAAAATGTCACTCTTAACTGTTTTACAGAATAGAGTAGTGTCCACTTTCCCTCTGGTGAATTCATTTTCAAGCAGAAAGTTACTTAGCCTTTCATACCAAGCTCTGGGAGCTTGTTTCAGACCATACAGTGACTTCTTTAGTTTGAAAACATGTTCTGGATGTTTTGTATTTTCAAAACCTGGGGGTTGGTGAACATACACTTCTTCTTCTATATAACCATTTAAGAATGCACTTTTGACATCCATCTGATACAGAGTGATGCCTCTATTAACAGCAAATGAGATTAAAAGTCTGATAGATTCTAACCTGGCGACTGGGGCAAAGGTTTCTGTATAGTCCATCCCCTCTTGCTGACTATAACCTTGTGCAACCAGTCGTGCCTTGTTTCTGATGACTTCACCTTGTTCATTTAGCTTGTTTCTGAACACCCATCTTGTTCCAATGACGTTGAATCCTTTTGGTCTGGGAACGAGATCCCATACGTCGTTTCTGGTGAATTGATTCAGCTCTTCTTGCATTGCCAGAATCCAGTCATTATCCAGAAGTGCTTCATCAATAGAAGAAGGTTCAATCAGAGACACAAGTCCCATAAGAGTTTCTTCAGAGTTTCTGAAGCTTGCTCTTGTTCTGATTGGATCTTCCTTTCTTCCTAGGATAGTCTCTTCTGGGTGATCCAAACTGCTTCTGGGTAATCTCTTCTGAGGTTGATCAGCAGCAGTTGTAGGATTTCTAGCATTGCTTCTTTCAGACGTTGAAGGAATGTCTGTGTTGAGAGCTTCTGATGACTTGTCTTCAGAACCTGCAAATTCAATTTCTATACCTGCAAAAATTTCATTCTGCTTTGACTTTTCAGAGTCAAGCTTATCATCAAAACGAACACTGATTGATTCTTCCACAATCTGTGTTTCTGTATTGTATACTCTGTACCCTCTTGAGCGTTCAGAGTATCCTAACATAATACACTTCTGTGCCTTAGAATCAAACTTGTTCAAATAATTCTTCGTATTCAATATAAAGCAAGTACATCCAAATGGATGAAAATACGAAATGTTGGGCTTTCTGTTCTTCCACAATTCATATGGAGTCTTTTCCAGAATAGGTCTTATTGAGATTCTATTCTGAATGTAGCACACTGTGTTTATTGCCTCTGCCCAGAAAGTCTTAGCAACGTTTGTCTCATTGATCATGGTTCTGGCCATTTCTTGCAATGTTCTGTTCTTTCGTTCTACAACTCCATTTTGTTGGGGAGTTCTAGGACAAGAGAAATCATGCAAAATGCCTTTGTCATTAAAGAATGACTCAAAATCTTTATTTTCAAATTCTCCACCATGATCACTTCTGACTTTAACGATTCTAAGATCTTTTTCATTCTGAACTTGGTTACAGAAGGTAACAAACACAGAGTGTGACTCGTCCTTGTGTCTTAAGAACTTTACCCATGTCCATCTGCTATAGTCATCTACGATTACTAACCCATACTTCTTACCACTGACTGAAGCAGTTTTAACTGGTCCAAATAAGTCAATGTGCAGAAGTTCTAATGGCTTAGAGGTAGAAACAACATTTTTGGATTTAAAAGAAGGTTTTGCAAATTTGCCTTTCTGACATGCTTCACACAGAGCATCTGAATTGAACTTCAAATTAGGAAGTCCTCTGACCAGATTGAGTTTGTTAATCTGAGATATTCTTCTCATACTAACATGCCCCAATCTTCTGTGCCAGATCCACTGCTCGTTGTTAACAGACAGAAGACATTTTACATTCTGACTCTTTAGTTCAGAAAGTTTGATTTTGTAAATGTTGTTTTTCCTCTTACCATTAAACAGGATAGTCCCATCTTTCTGACTAACAGCTTTACATGATTTTTGATTAAAGATTATATCATAACCGTTATCACTTAATTGACTTATGGATAACAGATTATGCATCAATCCATCTACTAGCAGAACATTATTAATAGAGGGAAGATTTCCATTACCTACAGTTCCAGAGCCAATTATCTTTCCCCTCTGATTGCCTCCAAAGCCAACGTGGCCTCCAGGCTTAAGTTCCAGGCTTTGGAACATATGCCTTCTTCCCGTCATGTGTCGTGAGCAGCCAGAGTCCAGGTACCATGACTGGTGTTTCTGACTTGCTGCTAAAGATATCTGCAACATGTATTATTTTATCCTTAGGTACCCAGATCTTCTTGGGTCCTGATTTGTTAGTTTTACCAAAACTCTGGTTGAATTTTGGTTTCACAGAGTGCTTACTGCTAGTATATTTGATGTCATGTGTGTGACCATACACAAAGTGTGAATTTAAAGGAGTGTGTTTAATGGTTAAATCCATAACATTCTTTGGTGTAGGAACCTTACCTAGGTATCCTATTCCTTTCCTGCCGTTTCTGCTAACTCCATAGATCATTGAAGCCATTCTGCTTCTATCTATGCTTTTAGCAAGGAACTTCTGGAAACTGTGATCATACTCCTTGATGATCTCATCAGCGTTGCTGGGAGTTTCAGAAATTGGTTCCTTCTGAGAGTTTTGTAAAGAGTTTTCTAATTTTGAAATTTTATCTCTCAGCTCAGAGTTTTCCAATTTGAGACTCTCAGACTTATTAGAGTCAGATTCAAGATTCCTTTTCAGGTCTCTGAATTTAGCTCTAATCTGCTGATAACGTTCCAGAATTTCATTAAGGCTTTCAGCAAGTTCAGCCTTTGTAAAATTAACAGCGAAGTTAGGAAATACCTCTTCTGTGTCTGATTCTGAGTCTGATTCAGAAGCTTCACTATCATCTGGAATGTTAGCCATGAGCGCTATGTTTGCCCTTTCATCATCTGATTCTGAGTCAGCTTCAGACGAGTCAGAGTCATCCCATGTGGCCATGAGACTTTTCTTCTTCTCTCTTCCAAACTTCTTTTTGGGCTTTTCCCTCTGAAGCTTTGGGCAGTCACTCTTGTAGTGTCCTTGCTCATTGCACTCGTAGCAGATGATGTCTTTTGTGTTTGGCTTCTTGCTACTGGAGGAGCCTTCAGATCTTCTGTATCCAGAGGAAGAATCTGTCCTTCTGTATCTGGAAGAAGACTCGTTCTGATCAGATCTTCTGGGATTCCTGAACTTCCTTTGTCTTTGCTTCCACAGTTGATTTACTCTTCTGGAGAGAAGGGAAAGTTCGTCTTTGTTATACCCCAAAATTTGCCCTCCCATATTCCTCAAGAAATTGCCAGGCCAAGCTAGAAAATTCCCCAAGGGTTGTGCAGTGCAACAGTCTCCCACACAGTCAAAATTAGGGTTTGAGTTCTGGTCAGGCAAATGAACTTTTCAAAGGCCCAATCAAGTCTCATATGCTTACAAACATGGTCAAGCATCCTCATATCAAGTTTCAAGGCATTCAGCTCAAGATTGCACAGTCAAAACCCTAAATTGCACTACAGTCAACTGTAGGGGCAAAATGGTCATTTGGCAGTCAAAAGTTCAAATTTTTGGTCAACCTATCCTTTTGAAGCCACAAACATCATTTGATCAATGCTTGATCATGATTCTCAAAATTTGGCTCAGGAATCATCAAAGATGCACAAGTTGCTATATTTGGACAGCTGAAAAAGTCAACTGAAATTGACCAGGGCATAACTTTCACATGGATTATCAGAAAAATTCCATCCAAAGCTCATTTTGAAGAGAAAGACATTTCCTACAACTCATCTTCATACTTCAAGTCCAAGAAATGCTCTCACAAAAAGTTATCAATTTCAACATTATAGGTCATTTTCAAAAGTCAACAAAAAGGGACTTTAAGTCAAAGGCCATAACTTGAGATTGGTAAATCAAAATGACATGGGACCAAAGGCATTGGTTAAAGGACTCAAAGACCTTTCCAAAATGTCCAAGAACATGAGAAAATCTTAAAAATTGAGCAAGTTATGCCTTGTAGAAGTTGGGAAATTTTTGTGAAATGGCAAAAGTCAACTATCCTTGAAAGTCCAATTTTGACAAAAGGGCCCCATTTTTCTCACTTTGTTCATCCTTGTCATGCCACACACGTGGCCCATGGTTGATTTCAAGACCAAATGTTGACTTTTTTATTTTATTTAATTTTTGATGATTTAATTCATTTTAATCCATTGAAAATTCAAATAAAATTTAAAAATCAATGTAATGGTGTCATATGAATTTGGACAAGTTCTATGTATCATGAACCAATTCAAAAATCAGGCCAAGGTTCATTTACACACTAGGTCTAGGTTTTGGCTAGAAAATAGGAAAAATGGTTAATGGATGAAACCCTAATGCCAATTCTTTCTCAAGCATGGATTAAGGTCAAATAGCAAGCCAAGTCTATTCCATAATGATCATTGAGTCAAACCCTAACCCTAGTGCAGCAAGAAACTCGTTCAAAGGCCATTTGACAATTTGAAAAATGAACCATAAAATGCAAATCTGATTTCAAAGCTAGGGATCTTTTCAAGCCAAAATTTTTGTATCAATAGCTTCCTGAGATAATTCTGAACGATTTTCAATTCATAACCTCAATCAAAGCTCTTTGAACTGGTAGTTACAAGTGGAACTGTACAGCAAAGTTTTTGAATTCGTGTTCTTGATTCTAAGCATCCTTTTGCATTTTTAATTACATATTCATACTCACAATGATGTTTCCAAGCTGACCAATGCATTTGATTTCATTTTTGTGCCATAAATATGAAATTGCCATTTTCGAATTCTAGGGTTCCAGTGTTCTTAAATTGGGGATTTTGGGTAGAGGTAAAATTGGAGCTTCAGAGCAACACCATCACACTCAGCATCTTGAGACGAAGAAAAAGACATACTCGCGCCTAATTTATATTAGGAAACGAGCTATTCGCTATTTTTTTGTAGCTTCCCTAACACTACGTTTCAAAACCGTTGCTTTATGTGTTTGTGTTACAGGACACGCGAAGAAGAAGAAGATGTGTCAGCTGGTGATTGATTCGTTCAAAATTCGCGCGCGTTTGACCACTATGCATTGATTATTCTTTTTATTATTTATTAACTATTATATGTTAATTGTAATACAACTGGCTCAGTGGCAAGGGATAAGCGTGTTAACCACAATGACCTGGGTTCAAACCCCAGGTCTCACACATTTCCAATATTATTTTTCATTTCTAATTCACATGCAGCGCTCACATTGATGCTCACCATACTCCATCAAAATGCACCATCCACGTGTCCTAGAGCACTCACATCAAAGGCAAGGATTGGGAAACATGCTACACTTCAGTCAAATGCATCTCACTGGATCAAAAAAGTCAACAAGTTCTCACCAATAATTGGGCCAGGCTTTCAAATCTATACCTCCAATTCTGGGGTCTACCCCCCCTGGTTTGCCCATTTGATTTTTTTTTATATCTTTTAATCATTTATTTTAATTGTTGTATTATTTTAATTACCTGTTTTATTTAATTTTTAATCAAAAAAAATATAAAAACATTAAAAATACAGAAAGGACAAAAAAAAATATAATTAATTTTGATTCTTTTTTTTAATAAATTAAAATGTAACTCATTTAGTTTAATTAGGTTTTAATGTTAATTTTAATTCTTTTTTTTATAATAAAAATCCAAAAAATGTAGAATTAGGTTAATTATTAATTTTTATATCCTTTTTAATTTTTTCCCTTTTTCTCACAATATTATTATTTATTATTTATTTTCTATAAATCAAAAAATTGTACATAAATTAGTTTAGAATTTAATTAGGTTAGAAATTAAATCTTTTTTTCATAATAAACTTAGAAAATGATAGAACTAGGATTTTAATTTTAATTAACTTTTCTCTTTTTTCTTTTAAACCTAAAAAACACAAAAACATTATTCTTCATTTAATTTTTAATTTCCTTGATTGATTTTAATTATTTGTGAAAGGGTCCAACGCCCTAATTTTGTTTAGTCTTTATTTCGCGCATTTATCTTATATTGTTTAAATACCTCTGTATATGCCCCAAAGCCATGTAATTGAAAACTCTCGGACTTTTATTTATTCGCTTTATCTATTTTCAATCAAATCGGGTTCGGTTTTTTTGGCGATGTGGACCCGCGCCGGTTGTAATAGTTTAGATTTATTTTCTCGCAGGTATAACTGTTAATAAATATGCATGAAAGAATGAATGCCCAAAAATAAAATCAAATCGTTAGATCACCATTGCATGACAAGACAAACAATAAACTGAAAATGACACACAATTCGCACACACACCACCCCTAGGGTACGCCTCACTGTTGCCTTTCGAAAGGTGGTCGTCGAGTAGAAAACGTCTTAGTAAGTCCTCATGGTCCGGGAACCTGGCATGAGGGTAGCTTCTGAGGTGTCTTCCTATTGCTCCGGTGACCACCACGTCCCTAAAACTCGAATTGACCCGAACACCTCCAATGGTGGTGCTACCTACCTCTCAATGGTGGGATGGCATTACTTTTAAGGATATCTACACAGACGAATTCCTTAGGGTAGGTAGGTTCTCGTAGGTACTTGCTCTCTTCAAAAACAAATCAAAATACTTTTTACACCCAAACACTTTCAAAAAACTTTCAAAAACAAACTTTTCAAACACTCTGACGTACGAGTTGAATTGAAACTTTTCAAAGAATATTTTTGAAACCCACATTGAAAAGCAAGCAAACAATTTTGAAAACACATTGAGCAAGTACCTAAGAGCCCATGGTTATCCATGGATAGAAAGGGTGCTAACACCTTCCCTTTCTATAACCTACCTCCCGAACCGAGAGCAATCTCTTTAAAGGAATTTTTCTGTGCTTTTGTCCTTTCCTATTGGAGAAAATAAAAGACGGTGGCGACTCTTGCTTCCGCGACATTTCGCGAACCAGCGTTAAACAGTCAGTTCCAGATCCACCGATCACAGAACTGGCGACTCTGCTGGGGAATAAACTTAAAGTGAGGTGTACCTTAGGACTAAGATCACTGTGTTTTCAATTGCTTTCCTTGTTTGCTTTATTATTGTGGGTTGCTTGGGAGTTCTATAGATCCTAACCCGGATCTGGGGGATACCCTTTTAGAAAGTAGCAACAAGGCTGTGAGGGAACTGTGCGGGGTATACCGACATGGTTGAAACAGTCTGCTACGTTGATGTGGCACTTTGGTGTGTACCGGTAACCCTTGAGTCAGTCAAGGAGAGTACGGGGCCTCCATGTGGTGTCATGAAGCATCAACAGACCTTAGGAACCTTAATTGAACCATCTTGGCCTCTTTAGGGTAGTGAGATAACTGACTTTGGTGCAGTCCGAGGTTGGTTGATACTCGATACTACACTCAATTGAGGGTTGCTTTCCTGGAATATTTCGGTCGCCAGTTCAGTGGCTAATTCGAAACGATGAACAATGAAAGCAATCCCGTGATATTGGGAACCTTAGAACCCGGTTACTTTGATTAGGACAGGTTGAACCCACCAACTTCAAGAGGGTACTACCCAGACCCCATGCTGGCCTAAACCCTAAGGGTTTCTCTTGTGTGACTTGTGTGCCTTTATACTTGCCTACTTGCATGCTTGTTAGCTGACACATGAACTACTTACAGGTTTTGTTTATAGTCCTTAACTAGGACTCATGACAAGGTTTACCAAATTTCTTGCAGGTTTTGTTTATAGTCCTTAATTGGGACTCATAACAAAGTATACTGAATTTCTTGCAGGGTCTGTTTATAGTCCTTAATTGGGACTCATAACAGGGTTACTCACATTACCCCATGCATATCATGACATCATACCATTGCATACCTCCTAACCCATTTCAAGGATCTCAAGGGCTTGTGATACAGGTCATATAAATCAAACATCTAGCAAGGGGCAAAGAGGATTTATTTTCCTCTAGCCAATGTTGTCAGGGGCTATGACCCACTTGATATGGTGAGCTCTGACTCCTGAAGAAGGTTCCCTAACCAAGGTTGTTTGGAAATCAAAACCCGACATGATGACTAAAGTCAGGGGCTATGACCCACTTGATATGGTGAGCCTTTGACTCTTGAAGAAGAGTTCTCAATAACATGGGTGTCCTTCAATCAAGCTCTAAATTCCAATGCTAACAAATTTTCTTGTTTACCCCGCGAGATCCTTGAAAACATTGCATGCATATCATACTCATCATTACATAACAGGTATTCTTGTTGCAGGTCACTCACCTTTCCCGCTGTTTATTTCAGCAATGGTTTCACAACAAGACAACCAGGACCTTCTTGCTCAAGAGACTCGGTTCGGGGAAATCCTCCTGAATCTATCCAAGGGGCAGGAGGAGCTAAGAACACTTCTCGTAGAGACTTTTGCCAGGAACAGTGCTGAGGATGAGAGGCTGAAACACCTACAAGCTGAGATGGATGCTATGAAAGCCCAAATGCTGGAGCAGAGGAACGCCATTCAGGGTTTAACTCAAAGACAAGATGAGCTCGGGGTTCTCGTCAACAAACTGCTTCAGGGTAACCAACTGGGGCAAACATCTAAGGGTAAAAAGCCAATCATCGTTCAACCACCTTTGAGACAAAGAGGCAAGGAGAAAGCTCCTCATATGGCTCCAGTATCACCAATTCAGTAGCAACTTCACCAACTTCAGACAGACAAGCCCAGGAGGCAGTTCACCCCGCTCAATATGTCGCCGTTTCAAGCTTTACAACGCCTGTTGAGATTGAACCTGATCACATTAAGGGATCATCCCCAGAACCCCAACACAGCACATCCTGCTTATGATCCCAATAAAAGGTGTGCCTACCACTCTGCCTGTCCAGGACATAATGCAAACGAGTGTTGGGCTTTGAAAAACAAGATCCAGGACCTGATTGATGAAGGAGCACTGGAATTCACACAAGATGGTCAGGCTGAATTTTTCTACCATCCCTCCAAGGCTCACCATTTGAAGTGACAAGCCCTGAGACTAGAAATTTTTGTTCATTCGAATTTTCAAATTGTAATTTTCTTTTGATTGTTCAAACATTTACTCATTGTTAAAACATTGTTATTTCATTAATGCATCGCTTATGTCTATTTTGAATCAATATATTCGTATTCACTATACGCAAATTATTTTCATATTTTTTCTGATAATCAACTCTCAATCAATAATTCTAAGCCTCTTGAGGGAGGATGACGAAAACGATACCGCTATCTTTACAGTATGCTTTTGAACAGACCCCGCTGGTGAGGTACAGGCATTGTTTCAATCCCTAAACACTGGAGTTATAAGGATGATAATCCCTCGTCAACCCCTCTGAGCCAAAGAAGTAGGAGTTTTTATTTTCGAAAATCAAAACCCTCAATCATAACCTGGGGGCAGGGTAGTCTCTCAGTTGATCCGAGTGCATAACGAATGGCACCAAAAAGAGATCCTTACAAAACGAAGAAAGACAGTGATGGTTCCGAATAATCATAAGGACAGGCAGTCATTATCTTTCAAAATAAAATAAAAAACCCATTAAGTCAAAACCCATGAAGGGGACTTACAAAATTGGGGCATCCCGCTGACTGTAATTCCAAAAAAGGAGACAGTTCAGGCAAAAAAGAAAAGAAAGGGATAACAAAAAAAGGGGAAAGAGGTCACACAAACCCTCAATAACAAAAAGGAATGACTGCCTATTCAAAATAAATTGCCAACATCCGAATCATCACCGGAAAATCAGAGCAAAGACTCAAACAAGGTCTAACGTATGATCAGCTAAGGTTAGGTTTGGAGAACATCACGAAGAGCGGGTGGGTACAAATAATTTGAGCCTTTACCCTTTGTTTCTTAAACCATGAACTAGGCCACGATATAACCCTTAAAAGTCCTAGCTGAAGCATGGGTTAGTTCGAAAGCATACTGTTACGAAAAGTATCCTGACTCCTTAAGGTCTACGGTAAATACGGAGTTGACATCACGTTTTACAAACATTCACTTGTTTTATGAAAAGAATGCATTTTCAAAAACTTCAAGACAGACATAAGCTTTGTATTTTTGATATAACTTTGTTTGCATATGACTTTTTGTTTGAACAGCATAGAAATTCGCATGACGAAAGTCTAATGAACAAGAGTATCTCCAATCAAGGGGCACGGCATGATTATGGTCTACCATCTGGGGCAGTTAAGTCAAGATCCAGAGAATCTCTCAAAAGGCCAAATAGCCTGGGGCAAACCTACGCTTGAGTCACTTGGGGCATTTCAAACACGAATCTGGCCTGATTAAACACCTTCTGGTGGCATGACAAAACAATTTCTAACAGGGGCAATTCCCTACATGCTGAAAGCACGGACATAGTCGAAAAATACTACGCACAATCAAAGACCCGCTAGGTTGACGCACCTAGGCAAAAATAAGGGCTTCCCGGCGAACCAAAAGGGTTCGGGCAAAAACAAGGGATGAATATAAAAAACTGTACGCCCGGCAAGTCGAAAACCTGAAAAGGCGGCTTGGGCAAAAATGGGTATCCCGGTGGACTGAAAACCCGAACGGGCGGTCCAGGCGAAAGTTAGGGATCAAAGCGTACGACTATGTCCTGTCATCTCGTCACCTGCCTACCAGAAGAAGGTTTAACCCTCAACAATTATCAGCATCCCACATGTGCCTCCCCCATAGAAACAGGGGCAATAACGGATGGTTTAAGCAATCTGATTGTTTCCGTCCTCCAAGGTACCAAGGTAGGTCCAGCTAAAGAGCATGATCAGTACATCTTAAATTCCCCAAAGAGTGAGACAGCAAGTCAGTGCATTATTCCTCAAACAAAGTTAACAAGTCTCAAGGAAATTGGGTATCCTCCAGTAGATCCCAATATTCCCCCAGCAGCATATATTCTTAACAAGCATCCCCGGCAGTCTTGGTCTAAAGAATGTTCCCCGGCGGCATACAAAGAAATCACTTCCCCAGCATATCAAAACTTCCCCAGGAGAGTCCCATCCAAGTTCCCCAGGAAAGATGGAATTCATCTCCCCAAGCAGTAAGCTTATCCCCAGTATATTCTGGAAGCTTATCCTTCACGGAACACGAACGCGTCGTCTGGCTTGATTTAAAGAGTTATTTCCTCAACAGGATATAACTGGGTTATCCTCAGCCAAAAGCCAAGGGAAAGTCGTCGTCAACGTAGTTCTTTCCTATCCCCAGCGAAGTCAATTCACACTTCCAATACAACAACGGTATCCCCAACAGAGTTGCTATCAACATTCAGCAAGGCATCACTCTTCCCACAGAGTATTGCTTTCCAGCATGATCGTTAGAGTATCTTTTCTCCCCGCAGAATCTTCCATTCGCCAAGTTTATTCCGCAACGGAGTCATCTTCTCCTACCGGTATCCTTGCCACTATCATCCCCAGCGGAAGGGAAATCTATTCTTCAAACATCAGCCCGGGATAGGACTTCCTGGCACCCGTCAAAGAGTTTACGTTCCTAGACGAAAACATACATAAAACATCACGTACATCATTATAGCATGCATAACGCACTGCATCATACAAATCTCATCTATGTTGAGAACATCATTGCTTGATCCATATCATGCATTGCATATGACTGACTTTTACCTTTCAGGGAAGATCCAGTTAAGTTCTCAAGCTACATTTCAAGACCTAGACTGGTTCAGTCAAAGGCCTTCTCTGGTTCAGTTAAATCATCCCAAGATTTTCCTGATGCTTATCCCTTTGAAGACATTTCAAGACCTAGACTGGTTCAGTCAAAGGCCTTCTCTGGTTCAGTTAAATCATCCCAAGATTTTCCTGATGCTTATCCCTCTCAAGACATTTCAAGACCTAGACTGGTTCAGTCAAAGGCCTCCTCTGGTTCAGTTAAATCGTCCCAAGATTTTCCTGATTGCTTATCCAGTGGAAGACATTTCAAGACCTAGACTGATTCAGTCAAAGGCCTCCTCTGGTTCAGTTAAATCGTCCCAAGATTTTCCTGATTGCTTATCCAGTGGAAGACATTTCAAGACCTAGACTGGTTCAGTCAAAGGCCTCCTCTGGTTCAGTTAAATCGTCCCAAGATTTTCCTGATTGCTTATCCAGTGGAAGACATTTCAAGACCTAGACTGGTTCAGTCAAAGGCCTCCTCTGGTTCAGTTAAATCGTCCCAAGATTTTCCTGATTGCTTATCCAGTGGAAGACATTTCAAGACCTAGACTGGTTCAGTCAAGGGCCTCCTCTGGTTCAGTTAAATCGTCCCAAGATTTTCCTGATTGCTTATCCAGTGGAAGACATTTCAAGACCTAGACCGGTTCAGTTAAATCGTCCCAAGATTTTCCTGATTGCTTATCCAGTCAAAGGCCTCCTCTGGTTCAGTTAAATCGTCCCAAGATTTTCCTGATTGCTTATCCAGTGGAAGACATTTCAAGACCTAGACTTATCCAGTCAAAGGCCTTCTCTGGTTCAGTCAGATCAACCCTAAGATCTCCCTGATTCTTATCCCAGTAGAAGACACCCCAGATTTTTCTCAACGAGCGTTGTTGAAGTTAAAGTCGCCCAAGGCTCTCTTACCATTCATGCTAAGGAAGTAATCATCCCTGGTTCTTTCATTGCTGTTTGAAGCTCCAGACTCAGCTCCTGTAACCAGTCAGGACACATCTAAACATCAGTTCCTGCAACGTGTCAGGTACTCATTTTTCTGTTTTGCAGGTATGCAGGTTCTCGTTAAGAAATCTCTTACGCAATCAAAACACCCAGATGGCATCTATAAGCCCATCATCCAATCCAGCAATCTCCAAATGGCATCTATAAGCCCATTCCCCCACCACACTGCTACCATGTGAGCGCAAATTTCTGGGCACTCTAGTGTCCAATCATCTTTTACCCTCGGATTACGAAAGGCACGTCAGCCAATCTACATCCTCAGGTCTAAGAAGATTGAACAGGGGCAACTGTTATACCCCAAAATTTGCCCTCCCATATTCCTCAAGAAATTGCCAGGCCAAGCTAGAAAATTCCCCAAGGGTTGTGCAGTGCAACAGTCTCCCACACAGTCAAAATTAGGGTTTGAGTTCTGGTCAGGCAAATGAACTTTTCAAAGGCCCAATCAAGTCTCATATGCTTACAAACATGGTCAAGCATCCTCATATCAAGTTTCAAGGCATTCAGCTCAAGATTGCACAGTCAAAACCCTAAATTGCACTACAGTCAACTGTAGGGGCAAAATGGTCATTTGGCAGTCAAAAGTTCAAATTTTTGGTCAACCTATCCTTTTGAAGCCACAAACATCATTTGATCAATGCTTGATCATGATTCTCAAAATTTGGCTCAGGAATCATCAAAGATGCACAAGTTGCTATATTTGGACAGCTGAAAAAGTCAACTGAAATTGACCAGGGCATAACTTTCACATGGATTATCAGAAAAATTCCATCCAAAGCTCATTTTGAAGAGAAAGACATTTCCTACAACTCATCTTCATACTTCAAGTCCAAGAAATGCTCTCACAAAAAGTTATCAATTTCAACATTATAGGTCATTTTCAAAAGTCAACAAAAAGGGACTTTAAGTCAAAGGCCATAACTTGAGATTGGTAAATCAAAATGACATGGGACCAAAGGCATTGGTTAAAGGACTCAAAGACCTTTCCAAAATGTCCAAGAACATGAGAAAATCTTAAAAATTGAGCAAGTTATGCCTTGTAGAAGTTGGGAAATTTTTGTGAAATGGCAAAAGTCAACTATCCTTGAAAGTCCAATTTTGACAAAAGGGCCCCATTTTTCTCACTTTGTTCATCCTTGTCATGCCACACACGTGGCCCATGGTTGATTTCAAGACCAAATGTTGACTTTTTTATTTTATTTAATTTTTGATGATTTAATTCATTTTAATTCATTGAAAATTCAAATAAAATTTAAAAATCAATGTAATGGTGTCATATGAATTTGGACAAGTTCTATGTATCATGAACCAATTCAAAAATCAGGCCAAGGTTCATTTACACACTAGGTCTAGGTTTTGGCTAGAAAATAGGAAAAATGGTTAATGGATGAAACCCTAATGCCAATTCTTTCTCAAGCATGGATTAAGGTCAAATAGCAAGCCAAGTCTATTCCATAATGATCATTGAGTCAAACCCTAACCCTAGTGCAGCAAGAAACTCGTTCAAAGGCCATTTGACAATTTGAAAAATGAACCATAAAATGCAAATCTGATTTCAAAGCTAGGGATCTTTTCAAGCCAAAATTTTTGTATCAATAGCTTCCTGAGATAATTCTGAACGATTTTCAATTCATAACCTCAATCAAAGCTCTTTGAACTGGTAGTTACAAGTGGAACTGTACAGCAAAGTTTTTGAATTCGTGTTCTTGATTCTAAGCATCCTTTTGCATTTTTAATTACATATTCATACTCACAATGATGTTTCCAAGCTGACCAATGCATTTGATTTCATTTTTGTGCCATAAATATGAAATTGCCATTTTCGAATTCTAGGGTTCCAGTGTTCTTAAATTGGGGATTTTGGGTAGAGGTAAAATTGGAGCTTCAGAGCAACACCATCACACTCAGCATCTTGAGACGAAGAAAAAGACATACTCGCGCCTAATTTATATTAGGAAACGAGCTATTCGCTATTTTTTTGTAGCTTCCCTAACACTACGTTTCAAAACCGTTGCTTTATGTGTTTGTGTTACAGGACACGCGAAGAAGAAGAAGATGTGTCAGCTGGTGATTGATTCGTTCAAAATTCGCGCGCGTTTGACCACTATGCATTGATTATTCTTTTTATTATTTATTAACTATTATATGTTAATTGTAATACAACTGGCTCAGTGGCAAGGGATAAGCGTGTTAACCACAATGACCTGGGTTCAAACCCCAGGTCTCACACATTTCCAATATTATTTTTCATTTCTAATTCACATGCAGCGCTCACATTGATGCTCACCATACTCCATCAAAATGCACCATCCACGTGTCCTAGAGCACTCACATCAAAGGCAAGGATTGGGAAACATGCTACACTTCAGTCAAATGCATCTCACTGGATCAAAAAAGTCAACAAGTTCTCACCAATAATTGGGCCAGGCTTTCAAATCTATACCTCCAATTCTGGGGTCTACCCCCCCTGGTTTGCCCATTTGATTTTTTTTTATATCTTTTAATCATTTATTTTAATTGTTGTATTATTTTAATTACCTGTTTTATTTAATTTTTAATCAAAAAAAATATAAAAACATTAAAAATACAGAAAGGACAAAAAAAAATATAATTAATTTTGATTCTTTTTTTTAATAAATTAAAATGTAACTCATTTAGTTTAATTAGGTTTTAATGTTAATTTTAATTCTTTTTTTTATAATAAAAATCCAAAAAATGTAGAATTAGGTTAATTATTAATTTTTATATCCTTTTTAATTTTTTCCCTTTTTCTCACAATATTATTATTTATTATTTATTTTCTATAAATCAAAAAATTGTACATAAATTAGTTTAGAATTTAATTAGGTTAGAAATTAAATCTTTTTTTCATAATAAACTTAGAAAATGATAGAACTAGGATTTTAATTTTAATTAACTTTTCTCTTTTTTCTTTTAAACCTAAAAAACACAAAAACATTATTCTTCATTTAATTTTTAATTTCCTTGATTGATTTTAATTATTTGTGAAAGGGTCCAACGCCCTAATTTTGTTTAGTCTTTATTTCGCGCATTTATCTTATATTGTTTAAATACCTCTGTATATGCCCCAAAGCCATGTAATTGAAAACTCTCGGACTTTTATTTATTCGCTTTATCTATTTTCAGTCAAATCGGGTTCGGTTTTTTTGGCGATGTGGACCCGCGCCGGTTGTAATAGTTTAGATTTATTTTCTCGCAGGTATAACTGTTAATAAATATGCATGAAAGAATGAATGCCCAAAAATAAAATCAAATCGTTAGATCACCATTGCATGACAAGACAAACAATAAACTGAAAATGACACACAATTCGCACACACACCACCCCTAGGGTACGCCTCACTGTTGCCTTTCGAAAGGTGGTCGTCGAGTAGAAAACGTCTTAGTAAGTCCTCATGGTCCGGGAACCTGGCATGAGGGTAGCTTCTGAGGTGTCTTCCTATTGCTCCGGTGACCACCACGTCCCTAAAACTCGAATTGACCCGAACACCTCCAATGGTGGTGCTACCTACCTCTCAATGGTGGGATGGCATTACTTTTAAGGATATCTACACAGACGAATTCCTTAGGGTAGGTAGGTTCTCGTAGGTACTTGCTCTCTTCAAAAACAAATCAAAATACTTTTTACACCCAAACACTTTCAAAAAACTTTCAAAAACAAACTTTTCAAACACTCTGACGTACGAGTTGAATTGAAACTTTTCAAAGAATATTTTTGAAACCCACATTGAAAAGCAAGCAAACAATTTTGAAAACACATTGAGCAAGTACCTAAGAGCCCATGGTTATCCATGGATAGAAAGGGTGCTAACACCTTCCCTTTCTATAACCTACCTCCCGAACCGAGAGCAATCTCTTTAAAGGAATTTTTCTGTGCTTTTGTCCTTTCCTATTGGAGAAAATAAAAGACGGTGGCGACTCTTGCTTCCGCGACATTTCGCGAACCAGCGTTAAACAGTCAGTTCCAGATCCACCGATCACAGTCTTCTTCTGATGAGGATCCATTAGATGTTTCTTCAACTGCCTGCAAAACTTTAGACTCAAATTTTTTGTTAGATTTTAATGCTAAAGGCTTACCTTGCTTCTGAGGCTCATCAGCTTCTAGCTCTATCTCATGACTTCTGAGGGAGCTTATAAGTTCCTCCAGAGTGATTTTGTTGAGATCTTTCGCTAGCTTCAGAGCAGTAACCATAGGCCTCCACTGCTTGGGTAAACTTCTGATTATCTTCTTGACATGGTCAGCAGTAGAGTATCCTTTGTCCAGAACTTTGAGACCAGCTACCAGAATCTGGAATCTAGAGAACATAGTTTCAATGGATTCAGATTCTTCCATTTTGAACGCCTCATACTTCTGAATGAGCGCCAGAGCTTTTGTTTCTTTGACTTGAACGTTGCCTTCATGCGTCATTCTGAGAGAATCAAAGATGTTCTTAGCTGTGTCTCTGTTGGAGATCTTTTCATACTCAGTATAGGAGATGGCACTGAGGAGGATGGTTCTGGCCTTATGGTGATTCTTGAAATCACGCTTTTGTTGATCAGTCATTGATTTTCTATCAATCTTCTGACCACTTGCATTCACAGGGTGCGTGTATCCATCTGTCACCATATCCCACAGATCAGCATCATGTGCTAGAAAGAAGCTTTCAATTCTGTCTTTCCAGTAATCAAAGTTTTCTCCATCAAAGACTGGAGGTTTGCCGCTGAATCTGTCTCTGTCCTCATTGTTGTCATTACTGAAGTGAGAGTTGTTTCCTGCCATTGTGTTTTTCTGACGCTGGATCTTGTACTGACACGGTTAAGTGTTTTAGCTCAGAACCAGGCGCTCTGATGCCAATTGAAGGGGTGAAAAACACAAGAAGGGGGGGGGGGTTGAATTGTAAAACTGAAATCTTAAAGCAATTGACAAGATATTTTTATCCTGGTTCGTTTGATCTCAAACTACTCCAGTCCACCCGTCAAGGTGATTTCGCCTCTCTCCAACGAGGTCTTAATTCACTATATTCAACTAAATATTACAGACTGCTTTAACAACTGCTAAAGCCTTCTTGATTCAAACCACAATCCGGTTTGTCAAGGCAACACTTTCTTACAAAGGTATAAAACAATGTGTGTGAATGTTTTCTACAAAACTTTATCACAACTGTGATGTATACACAAATTAAGCTTAGAAACTAGATTGCTAAACAGAAATAGAATATCAGAGTATGGTTTAGCAAAACTGGTAGAATGAAGATTATTGTTCAGCTTTGTGCGTGTAGAGATTTGGAGAGCATTAGCCATAATAATCTTCGAAGCCTTGTTTATATAGCACTTGAGAAGATGAACGTTGAATGCAATATTCTTGATTCAATGCTAATAACAAGCTTTCCTTTTTGAGCAGATCTTGTCTAGAATGAGGCCGTTGGAATTAATTAGCTTTCAATGCACAGTACCGTTGCTTCTTCAATGCACGTTCTGGCTTGGCTCATTCTGATTCTGCTTCGCTGCTGATGAACTATTGTGTTTCTGTATCAGAGTGTTTACGCGCAGTTCTGTTCATCAAGCTTCAGCATGTACGTGAGATGATCATCTGATCTTGACGTTCTGATTCAGCAACTTCTGATGCTGGTGTATGAAATCAAATTCTGATGCTGAATGAGTGATCTTGCTTATTTTAATCAGCGTATCTGCAAGTCAGAGCATAGTAATTTTAGGCAGCATATAGTTCAAACATGAAACATATAAATACTATATCTTTTCACTTTGTTATCATCAAAACTCAACTATAGGGTAGTAGATTCAAACATTGTTCTAACATAAAACATATAGAACTAAAGAATCAATAATAAGCAAACTTGACATGCTTGAAATCTTTTGGCTTTTAGACTTTCAAGGATCAGAAAAGAGGAAGAATCAGAAGAAACAATATAAAAGCATAATTCCTCTTTGAACCAAAACACAAAAAGAACTTCATCCAAAGAAATCAGAGAAGAAGATAAATCAAAACCAAGAAGTTGTTGTGGTTGTAGAAGCTGCTCTTGTGTAAAATCCTCCTCGGAATCAAGAAGTGGAAAGAGGCCACGCTTGTGTAACATAACTTTTGAGACCCAAGAGAGCTCTCAGGAAGAGGAGATCAAGAAAAATAAGGGTGAAAGGCCACTCAATATTGATTATGATGATGAGGATGAAGCATATTATACTTGGTCAAATTTTCTCTCAGGCAGAGGATTTAAATATGATTATTAAGGCCTTTTTGTTTATTTAATGAAAAATTATATAAGCGTTTCTTAAGTTTTTTCAATTTATGCCAGCTTAACTCTTAGTGTGACGTACACTCTAGAGTTTTCTCGTATACAAAATCTAAAGAAAAAAAACCAAAACGATTCATAAGAACAAAAATTAGGGCTTTCTAATTTACACTAGTATACACTAATGATTCATAAAACCACGTTATTTATTCACACAAAACGATTGACAAAACCACATTAATGATTCAAAAAATCTAGGACTTTCTAATATACTAGCTTTCATTCTATGGTTATGAACGAGGTAACTTTAAACATGGAAAAATACACATTCATAAGAACATTAACAAATGTGATAACCCTAAACATTCATAAGCGTCAGAGAAAGAGAATGATGACTTACCAGAAATAATATTAGAAGAGGATGGTGAAAATTTCCCTTCTAGAAATGATATTCGAAGAGGATGGTGAAGATTTCTCTATCTATGTCCTCTCGTTCTCTAGGGCACCCCTGTGAGTTATGAACGAAATAAAGTATATACTATCTTTTTGTTTTGTGAGAAACAATTTTACAACGGTTGTACAAAACAACCGTATTGATATCCCATTTATTTTTTTATTTAAAAATAAATAAAAAAGAAAAGGTATGTCTTAACGTTAAAGGAATAAAATATTTGAGGGCGATGAGGTTCGAACACGTGAAAATTTGGTTGTATCACCATGATAAGGTCATGAACCATTATTATATCTTAACAATTTTTAATTAATAAAAAAATGTTAGCACCCGAGTTTAGAGATGTCACCACGATGTTTGGAAGAACCGTAGTGAATTAGACGTTGTTGTATGTGTAAGAGAATTTCCAAAATAATATTAAATTAAATGATTGTATTATTTGAATTAATAATATATATATATATATATATATATATATATATATATATATATATATATATATATATATATATATATATATATATATATATATATATATATATATATATATATATATATATATATATATATATATATATATATATATATATATATATATATATATATATATATATATTATTTAAATTAAATAATTGTTGGTATAATGTGCCGTGTCAATTGGTTACCTATTAATTAGGAACAGTTGTAATTTATAAGCAAACCATTTCTATTTCTATGCAAAACATTGTTACTGATACGTTGTTATCAAAAGGTGCAATTCTCTTTCATGAAGAAGCATCTGTTCCCAAACAGATTGTAGTCTCACTATAAATTGAATGTTTATTGGCACAATGAAGAAGATCAAGAATAATCAGTCTCAAATCATTTTCTCATACTAAATCATCTTTCCCTTCTCTAATGCATGAGAGCAAGAAAAAGAATTATTCTTCTGTAAAATACTATTAAAGATACGCTTAGAGAGATTGTGCAATTCTCTTTAAAGATTCCAAAGTATCCTACAGGAAATTTGCCGGTAAACCATTTTGCATCCAACATAGAAAGATTGGTGGGAGCGAATTGTTCCTTAAGCTTAGTGTGGAAACATACGCTTTGGAATTTTCTCAAGCAAATTTATTTCTCTATTTTTCATCTTCATTCATTCTCACTTTTGCAGCAGCCCCATAAAGATATTTTCATAACAATCTTAAGGAACAATTTTTTATTCAATGGCTGCCTCACTCAAAGAGACGACTTCTGACTTTATAAAATTAGAGAAATTCGATGGAGGCAATTTTATTCGTTGGCAGCAAAAAAATGAAATTCCTTCTCACAACATTGAAAGTGGTGTATGTCCTTAACATTCCAAAACTGGAAGAAAAAGAAAATGAAACTGTTGCTGAAACTAGAGAGAGACAAAAGTGGGACAATGATGATTATATATGCATGGGACACATCCTCAACGGCATGTGTGATTCGTTGTTCAACATTTATCAGAGCAGTAACTCCGCAAAAGAATTATGGGAGAAATTGGAATCAAGATACATGCAAGAAGACGCTACAAGTAAGAAGTTTCTTGTCTCTCAATTTAATAATTATAAAATGATAGATGGTAGGTCTGTTATGGAACAAATGCACGAAATTGAACGTATTCTCAATAATTACAAACAACACAATATGCACATGGATGAAACTATAATTGTGTCCTCCATAATAGATAAGCTTCCTCCTTCTTGGAAAGATTTTAAAAGAACCATGAAGCATAAGAATGAGGACATTTCTCTTGAACAATTGGGTAATCACCTTCGTTTAGAAGAAGAGTATCGAAAACAAGATGATACTAAAAGCCAATTTACTCAAGAAAAGGTCCATGTGATGGAGGAAGGGAATTCAAGTAAAACTTCCATGAAAAGGAAACGAGATTTTGGAAAATCTCATGAAAATCATAATGGTAAAGGCAATAACAACTATAGAAAGAAAAATAAAGGAAGTTGTTATCATTGTGGAAAACCAGGACACTTTAAAAGTGAGTGTAGATTCTTGAAAAGAGAAAACAAAGAAAAGAACTCAAAAGCAACAAAAGACAATCTTGTTATTGTCATTTCTGAAATCAACATGATAGAAGATGTTAATTCTTGGTGGATAGACTCTGGTGCTACCCGTCATGTATGCAAAAATAAAGAACTATTAAAGACCATTAATGAAGAAGATGGTAGTGTTTTGTACATGGGAAATGCTTCTACTGTCCAAGTCAAAGGAAAAGGATCGGTAGAGATTGAATTCACATCTGAAAAAATACTCACTCTTAAAGATGTATTTTATGTCCCTGAAGTTAGGAAAAACTTGATTTATGTACCTTTACTTAATAAGTATGGTTTCAAATATGTATTTGAGGGAGATAAATTTATTCTCTCCAAAGGGGGAATGTTTGTGGGGAAAGGTTATCTTTGTGAGAATATTTTCATGTGTAATATTGTTAATAATAATAATAATAATGTGATTTCTGCTTATACTGTTGAATCTTGTGATTTATGGCATATGCGACTAGGACATGTTAATTTTAGAAAATTAAATGATATGATAAAATTAAATTTAATTCCAACATTTGACAAAAATTCAAATTCATGTACTACTTGCATGTTAACTAAAATCACAAGACAACCTTTTAAATCAATTGAAAAAAGTTCTAAAGTATTAGATTTAATTCATTCTGATGTATGTGATTTACATGGTTGGCCCACAATTGGTGGTAAGAAATACTTTGTCACTTTCATTGATGATTGCACTAGATTTTGTTATGTTTATTTATTGCACTCTAAGGATGAATTCTTAGACAAATTCAAAAATTTTAAAGCACAACTAGAACTTCAACATGAAACTTTTATTAAATGTTTTAGGAGTGATAGAGGAGGAGAGTTCTATCATCCTAATTATTTTGAGTCCACTGGTATTATACATCAAATAACTACACCCTATTCCCCACAACAAAATGGGATAGCAGAAAGGAAAAATAGGGTGTTAGAAGAAATGGTAAATGCCATGTTATCCTATTCTGGTTTATCTAAAGGTTATTGGGGTGAAGCCATGCTAACTGCATGTTATATATCGATTAGAGTTCCTAATAAAAGGAACAAGATAACCCCATATGAACTCTGGAAGAAAAGAAAACCGAATCTCAAATATTTAAAAGTTTGGGGTTGTAGAGCAATTGTAAAGGTGCCTGAACCAAAAAGAAATAAATTGGGAGAAAGAGGAATTGAATGTGTATTTCTGGGCTATGCTGAAAATAGAAAAGCATATAGATTCATGGTTATTGAATCTAATGACTCATATCCTATTATTATCGTGATTGAATCACGAGATGCAATTTTTCAAGAAAGTAGATTTACCTCAATTCAAAATCGCAAAGACAATGTTCATTATGATGTTCAAAGTCTAGAAAGTAATGTATCAAATAATGATATCTTGGGACATTCAGAACCTAGAAGAAGTAAAAGAATACGAAAAGTAAAAAACTATGGATCAGACTTCTTCATGTTTCTTGTAGAAGGAAATAATAATTCCATAAATCGTTATGGACCAATTTTCTATAACCTAGAGAATGATCCAGAAACATTTGAAGAGGCAATAAAATCTCAAGATTCGGCCTTTTGGAAAGAAGCCATCCAAGAGGAAATGGACTCAATTATGGGTAATAAAACCTGGAAACTAGTAGATCTTCCATCGGGATCTAAACCAATAGGTTGTAAATGGATCTTTAAAAAGAAAATGAAAGTTGATGGTACCATTGAAAAATTCAAAGCTAGACTTGTCGCTAAAGGATTTACATAAAAAGAAGGAATTAATTATTTTGATACTTATGCACCTGTTGCAAGAATTGCATCAATTAGAGTGCTTTTAGCACTCGCCTCCATCTATAAATTTGTCATTCATCAAATGGATGTCAAAACTGCTTTCCTAAATGGAGAATTAGATGAAGAGGTGTATATGAAACAACCCGAAGGGTTTGTTATCAAAGGCCAAGAACATAAAGTGTGTAAATTAACTAAGTCTTTATATGAATTAAAACAAGCGCCCAAACAATGGCATCAAAAATTTGATCAAGTTATGTTGGCCAATGGATACAAAATAAATGAATCTGACAAATGTATTTATAATAAATTTAACAATGAAAAAGGGGTTATGATTTGTTTATATGTGGATGATATGTTAATCTTTGGTACTGAATTAAAAGAGGTAGAAAAGACTAAAGCTTTCTTATCCAAAATTTTTGATATGAAAGACTTAGGTGAAGCAGATGTGATTTTAGGAATTTAAATTATAAGAGATGATGAACATATTGGTTTATCCCAGTCTCACTATATCGAAAAGGTGCTTAATAAATTTGATCAGTTCGATTGCAAATCCGTTTCTACTCCATTTGATCAAAATGTTAATTTGCAACCACATAAAGGGTGTCCAGTGGCACAACTTGAATATTCAAAGGTTATCGGATCCTTGATGTATGCTATGACATGTACTAGACCTGATATAGCTTATGTTGTTGGTAGATTAAGTCGGTATACAAGTAATCCAAGTATAGACCATTGTCATGCTATTAATAGAGTATTAAAATACTTGAAAGGGACGATTAACTATACTCTAACTTATAGTGGATATCCTTCGGTTTTAGAAGGATATACAGATGCCAGTTGGGTAACGTATGTGAAAGATCACGCCTCCACTAGTGGGTGGATCTTCAATCTTGGTGGAGGTGCAATTTCTTGGGGTTCAAAGAAACAGACTTGCATTGCCGACTCCACCATGGCTGCAGAATTCATTGCTTTGGCTGCAGGTAGTAAAGAGGCAGAATGGCTAAGAAACTTGTTGTATGAGATACCTATTTGGCCAAAGCCAATAGCACCTGTGTCCATACATTGTGATAGTCATCCACACTATCCAAAGCATATAGCCAAGTATATAATGGAAAATCTAGACATATTGGTATAAGACATAACTATGTGAAAGATTTAATTTTAAATGGAGTAATCTCCATAGTGTACGTAAGAACTAAAAATAATCTTGCAGATCCTTTGACGAAAGGTCTGACAAAAGACATGGTGTTGAAGACATCATTGGGGATGGGTCTCAAGCCCATATCTAATTGATCACCAATAGTGGAAACTCAACTCACACTTGATAAAAATCAAGTCTTGAGTTCAATGATGAAAGTACATTATTAGAGTGATTGAAGTACTTAACAATAGAGACACCTCAAGGGGCAAAAAGTACTTAGACCATAAAAGGTGAAGTGATAGGATGAGATTATTCTCTTAATAGATATATAGCACATATTTGCTGAAATGTTTGTTATGGGAGCATTTCCGATATAGTCTACCTATATGAGAATGAAGTGGGCCGCTTCATAGAGTTCAAGGGCTTGACTCTTAAATTCTCATGAAAAGGATACATGACATAGGGCCTTATCAAATGTGTCATTTTTACAATTCTTTTGATAGTATCGAGATTTCATGTGTAAGTGTTGCACACTTGTTCTAATGACTAGTTGGTTCAAAGCTTGTCTACCAATGTCTGTTCGGGATGAGTGAAACCCATAGCTTACTAAGTATTGGTTCAAATCGTAAGATACCAATATCTGAAACCATGATATTTCCAGAATTATGAGATTTAGTTATTTTGAAAATGGTGGGGGATTGTAAGAGAATTTCCAAAATAATATTAAATTAAATGATTGTATTATTTGAATTAATAATATAAATATTATATATATATATATATATATATATATATATATATATATATATATATATATATATATATATATATATATATATATATATATATATATATATATATATATATATATATATATATATATATTATTTAAATTAAATGATTGTTGGTATAATGTGTCGTGTCAATTGATTACCTATTACTTAGGAAGAGTTGCAATTTATAAGCAAACCATTGTTATTTCTATGCAAAACGTTGTTACTGATACATTGTTATCAAAATGTGCAATTCCCTTTCATGGAGAAGCATCTGTACCCAAACAGATTGTAGTCTCACTATAAATTGAATGTTTATTGGCACAATGAAGAAGATCAAGAATAATCAGTCTCAAATCATTTTCTCATACTAAATCATCTTTCTCTTATCTAATGCATGAGAGCAAGAAAAAGAATTATTCTTCTGTAAAATACTATTAAAGATACGCTTAGAGAGATTGTGCAATTCTCTTTAAGGATTCCAAAGTATCCTACAGGAAATTTGCCGGTAAACCCTTTTGCATCCAACATAGAAAGATTGGTGGGGGCGAATTGTTCATTAAGCTTAGTGTGGAAACATACGCTTTGAAATTTTCTCAAGCAAATTTATTTCCCTATTTTTCATCTTCATTCATTCTCACTTTTGCAGCAGCCCCATAAAGATATTTTCATAACAGTATGTACATTTTGTAATAGTGTGTATCTCTTTATTCCTCCAATTCCACACACAATGGCATACAATTACCCAAATAAATTTCCACCTGTTATCTCTTCCCCAAACTTCCACATCAATCATATTGTTATGGAACCAAAGATCAACTTCACTCGTAAAGAACATGTTTCTCTTACTCATCAAAACTACCTGAAGCCAAATATTTGTGACAAGAGGACAATCCCTTAATGCATGAATGAGAGTTTCCTCCATATATCCACAAAAATTGCACATTCTATGCCCTAATCCCATCTTCTTTTTCTTCATATTTGTGAGTAATCTACCATGCATCACTAACCATATGAAGTTCCGAATATGTTCGGGAACCTTAAGATTCCAAATTTTACTCCAAATATTATTCCCAATTGTCTTTTCAAAACCATAAATGCTACTGTACATGCATGCTACTGTGCAATCAGAGTTATTCCCTCCAACAACTACTTGAAGATCAGGCCCGTTGTCCACGTGCGGCTAAAGCAGCCCTGCTATTTTCAGCTTGACATCATCTGGAAACCACCCCTCCACCAATTTCCAATTCCATGTGCCATCCTCCTTACCAAGATCTTTAACAATTTCCCCTACTAGCTGCTCCAGAATACTAACTTGTTGATCCACAAGCAACCCTTCTTTTATCCAAGCAAGAGTCCAAGCATCAATATTATATCCTCTCCCTATAACCCAATAGCTAAAGGAATCCAATAAAGGCTTTAACTCAACCAAATATTTCCACAAGTTAGAATATGTCAGTCTTTTTGTTATTCCCATGTTCTCTATATTGCTACCATACTTTTCTCTGAGAACTATACACCAAAAATCTGAACCATTATTTAAGAATTTACATCCAAGCTTTAAAAAGAAAGCTTGATTCATAAACTTTTGGTTTCGTAATTCAAGGCCTCCCAACCTCTTAGGAAGCATAATAACATCCCAACTAACGACTTTCCATCTCCTTTTCTGCTCCGAATCTGCCCATATAAAAATCCTTTGGATCCTTTGAATGTCATCCAAACAAGTTTGAGAAATCTTAGACGACATCATATTGTAAATGGGAATTGCTTCAATCACATTCTTTGCTAAAGTCATTCTAGCTATGAAAGATAAATGATTAGCTTTTCACATTGCAAGTTTAGCATTTACTTAATCAATGATAAACTAGAAATCCGCCCTTTTAGGAGCTTTTCCTAACAAAGGTGCTCTTAAGTATTTGCCAAGGTCACGAGTTTCTTTATTGGACAAATATATAATATGTGGTCTTTATGGTTTTCTTCTGGTGTATACCTTCTAAAATGCCAAAATTAAGTAATGGGCCAAATATGCACACCCACTTGTCCAGTATGGTGTCTACTACATTGCTAAAGTTTTATCCTATACTCAAACAAACTTTCCTCCCCACCTATAATGCATATGAGTTGACCATTATGCTCATATATAATAGTTAAAATATAAAAAAAAAATGTTTTTTTCTCCCATTTTCCTATCAAATAATTCGGTTTTGTAGTGAGAGTTTAGAGAGTTTGATGATATTATTCGTACTGAAAGTTTTAGAAGTAGGTTATATGATCTACAAAAATTCTCGGACGTTATCAAAGTAAGCCTTCTGGTCCATGTAAATATTTTTGCAGTACCGAATTTCCTGATTTTAAGTCATGTTGTCCACATTTTTCACAAACGCATATATCAAGGTTGAGTAATTCAGTCCACATTTTTCTTCTTTAGATGTCTTGATGTTGAGTCATCGCGTTCACATGTTTTTTCACTGGATGTCTTGATGTTGAGTCATTTGGTCCACAAGCTTCTTCATCAGATGTCTTTATGTGGAATCATCCAGTCCACTTTTTTCTTCATTAAATGCCTTGTTATTGAGTCATTCGATCTATTTTTTCTTCAAAAATTGTCTATAATTATGTTACTTTTGAAAAATGTTGCATAGAAAAGGATGTGAAGGTAGGATCATTGAGCATGGACGTATCAGATGAGAAGATTTCCAATCTTAGCAAGCGACAAATGCACCTCAATATGAGAAAAAGGTGCACCTAGGTAACAACATCATTTTTCAGGAGAGTTGTGCGACATGTTTCTTCTAGTATAGTACGAGCATCAAGTTGTTCGCCGAATATGGTAAGTAGCGGTAACTAATTCTTTTTTATTGGTTTAAATAATTTTTAATTTAAATTATTATTAATATTTTATAATGTATAATTTAAATTGTTTTCGAGTTCCGAAGAAGGAATTAAAGGTTGTAGCACATGGGAGTAAACTGTTAAAATGAGTTCCAGTGTATTTCTCACCTATGATTCATGGTTGGTTTGATTGCTTTGGTATATCTTCACTCTAAGGACCCAATTTGAAGAAGTTTGGTCCCAATGTTATATCATCATTTATGGAGTGGTGACATTCGGAGAAATTATCATTTCATATGCCATTTGGTGAAATGAAGATTACTCTATACGGTGTTTCACGACTACTTCAACTTATGATTAGGAGTGATTTTTATGATCCTATATTAAGTATCAATAAATAAAGTGAGACTTCTCTTGTTGTTGAGTTATTGAGAGTACATGTAGAGGAGGCCAAACTAGAACCCCATATTTGTAAGGATCCATATTACATACCTAATTTGCCGCATACTCAATTTGAGGCATCAAGGTATTAGTCAATTTGACTATGCTACCATAGCTTATATGTTGTTGTTGGTCGGGTGCACTATTTTTGAAGACAAGAGTTTTACTCTTATATATGCAAATATCTAACACTATTTAGGAACCTGTCAACATGTGGTAGATATAGTTAGGCATAACTAGGTTTACTTGTAAATAGCTCAACAAATATATCACTCTGATACAAGTATTTACTTAAATATTTTTTATATGTTTATTATTTATTTTTAATATTGACAATGTTAGTGTTGAACAATATTGGATTCACGAGTATTTTCTGATTGTTGGTAAGAGAGGAGAAAGTCTAATTTCAAGTTGCGGTGTTGGACTTTCTTGAGATATGATGTGGATATATAAGCAAGGGACGTTGAAGTTTTATGATATCAGTAGTGTGTTGGATGAGTTGACACCTCAAGATGTCATATGGCGCTCATTTGAGACTTATAGACAAGTTAATCTATTTAATGATATATGTAAGTTCCTTAGTTTTAAGGTTGACGTTAATTTTTGTAAAACAAATATAGCAGCAATATGTTAAATAGAATGTGCTATCTTTCTATGAAAAACAGGTTGAGTAAGAAGTCCTATTTTATGTTGGGACATGTTGAGTTGAAGTGTTTCAACATCTGGAGCAACATGTCAGATAAGATGTCCTTGAAGGAGCATACATCATCGCGCATGAGATGAGCTGAATTAGTGGATTCATTTATGATTTAACAGATGCAGAATATTCTGGGAACATTATGCAATATCATGTGGCAGTGATTTAAACATCAAGAAGAATCAAGTCAGAATATTGAAAAATATGTAGTTTCTAAATATGAAGATATTTTAGGAAACAAATTATTAAAGACCTTGTTTGTAGCAGAAGTTACTGCTATTATATAACAACCAAATAGCTGTGTTTTGAAGGCCCAAATCCAGTTGGGTATAGGTTATAAATAGAAGCTTTATAACCAACTATATGTATCATCCGAAAATTGTAAAGATGTAATCATTAAGGCTGAGTCCGTAGCCACTCTCTAGGAGAGTTGGTGTAAGTGAACCACTCAGGTGTTGACTGAAGATTTTGATAATATTATTTAGAAGCCAAATGAGTTAAACGTTTTGATCGAAATGGAATTAAACGTCATATTTCGAAATAGCAAAAGCAGTGTTTCGAATAAGTGTGTCAAAGCTTGGAGCTTCGAACGGAAATTATGGGAACATATCTAAAGGAGTTTCGAAACAACAGCGAGGTTGTGTCTGGGAAGAGCGTTCGAAACGGAGAAACACCAAAGCATTTAAAATTCAAATGGAAGCGGGACTTTCAAAGTTTGAAAGTTATGTGTTGGAGCATTTGGGGACACGTGGAAAGATGAAAGAAGCATTGTCCTGCATGCTCGAAACGTGGCATAATCCTATAGCAAGACCGTTATGGTCGAATTAGTATAAATAGAAGTCTTAGTATTAGGATTTTGTGTGTCATATCTATTATACAAAATACTCAATAACATTCAAACTACCACATGGCAAGGGAAACGAATGCAAGAGAAATGTATGTATGATAGCACCATGTATTTCTGATTTAATGAAAACCTTTTACCATTTCCAGTACTTTCCTTTATTCCTTCTGTCAAACAACATTTACAAGTTTTCTTATTTACAGTCTTTTCACTTCGAAATCTCTTCTTCAAAGTTTTACATTTTAATGTTTTCTTTATATTTCGAGCACTTTATATTTCAGAAAACTGTCATATTTTCCATGCCTTTACCTTCAAATCTTATCCTTCGAACGCATATGTTTACTTAAAATCATTTACAGATTTCTTGCATTAAACGCTTTCTTCACATTTCAAACTTTTACGTTCCAGAAATCCTTTATGTTAACCGTTTTGTAAGTCGAAGCCATTTACTTCACTTTTATGCAGTTTTACATGTCTTTACAATTAGCATTACAATTAGCATTTATTCGTGTAACTTAGTTTTCACACACATTTTGACTACATCTTTAGACTCTTAGAGAGAGAGATCGAAACAAGCCAAACACCTATACAATATCAACCATGAATATCTGTTCGATTGTGAGAGTAACCTTAATATCCAAGGAGTCCTAGGATCAATCTAGTCGATCCTGTGAGTTACCAGAGGAATTGAATAACGGTAAGAAAGATTATTTGATAGTTTGGAAAACTAGCGGTTGTTTACCAGAAATCACTGGAAACAAATTGGCACACCCGGTGGGACCAATAATTGGATATTGAATTAAGGATTGTTGAGACATAACCATTACAAAAACGTTGGAACCTAAGAAGTTTGCTGTTTTATGAACCTGAGAAGTGGTAAGATAACCAACAGCAACCAACATTTATCCAGAAGAAAACGTTTGGACAAAATGTCTAATTCAGACAATCAACAAGGGGACCAAAGTGGCCCACATGCAACAGGCACTAACGCGTCCACTTCGATCGGAACATCTAATGTAACCCCTTCGAATGCACAGTCTGTTGCATCTTCGACCAGTAACATAGCCACCAATGGAGTAAGTGGCGTATCAACTAATAGTTCGATCTTAGGAAATACTGGAACTATTGGCTACCCTAGGGGATTCGTTCCACCATCAGGGACACAATCCCATTTCGCCACCCCATTAACTAGACCACCCGGTTTCGATGGGAATAGAACCAGAAATTCCTCTTATGGAATGCCAACATCTTTTATGGCAGGTTTACACAATTCCACATCGAATTCATCTCCACAACTAGGGTCTGGGTCTGGGGCGAATCAGTTTATGACAAATAACCAAGGGTCGGTGGGTTATAGCATAATGCCTATCCTAACCACAGACAACCAGTTGGCTTTTAGGCAATTGATGGATGACAGTAACCATAATATGATAGGGGTGTTAGCGCAAACCATGCAGGAGATATTTGCCCCAATAGTGCAGAATGTGACTGTGACGAACAGGGAAAACGCTGACAATATGAGTCGAATAGCAGATTTCTTTGCTCCTCCAGAAAGGCGTAGGCAGAATCAGGCGGGATTTCGAACAAATACGCCTGTTATAGAACAAATTGCTAACGACCCAATTTATAGACCACCCAGAGAAGAAGTTAACTTAGGGGCCAGGGCACCAAGGTTAGAAGCCCCAATAATCCCGGGTCCACAAAGGGAAATCATGGAACCAGGGGCAAGGGTCGAAAGGCCAGAAGCCCCAGAATTTCGAGAAGAACAACCTAGGGGAGTTATTTTGGTTGGTCGAAATCAAGATGCCGATGCCGTCGTTCATAGAATTCGAAACGATAACATCTTGGCAGAAAACAACCTAACCACCATGATAGAGAGGGTCATGGCCCAGAATGGCCTCAACACAGGAATGAGGAGGCCAAATTACGCTTCTCCTATATTGGATTGCATAATGCATACTGATTTACCAAGGGGATATAAAGTCCCTAAATTTACAAAGTTCGCTGGGGATACCAATGAGTCAACAGTCGAACACATAGCGAGATATCTAACCGAAGCGGGAGATATAGCCAATAATGAAGATCTCAGGATCAAATACTTCCCAAGTTCCTTGACAAAAAACGCCTTCACATGGTTTACCACTTTGCCTCCTGGGTCTATTGACACTTGGGCTCTCTTAGAGAGATTATTCCATGAACAATTCTACATGGGACAGTCGAAAATAAGTTTGAAGGAACTGGCCAGTGTTAAGAGAAAGTTCACCGAACCCATAGATGATTATTTGAATAGATTTAGGCTTTTGAAATCCAGATGTTACACAGTAGTGCCTGAACATGAGTTAGTCGAAATGGCCGCTGGTGGCTTGGATTATTCTATCCGAAAGAAACTAGACACTCAGTATTTGAGGGATATGGCTCAGTTAGCCGATATGGTTCGACAGGTCGAAAGACTAAAGGCCGAAAAAGCCAGAGTCTTTAAGAATAGCAAGAAAGAAAGGATTTCCTATGTTGGGACTGAGGAAGCAGAAGAATATCCTGAATTCGAATTCGAAGAGGTCGAAATCGACCTCGCTGAATTAAAACAGGCCCCGCCTTATTCCTGCAAAATGTTAGTTCCCACAAAAGGGAAAGATATTGTTGAAAATGAAAAAAGTGACAAATTTCCAAAGAAGGTTTATACCTTCGACGTCACTAAATGTGACGAGATTTTTGACTTACTTGTCAAAGATGGCCAACTAATTGTGCCATCAAATATCAAAATACCTCCTTTGGATCAGAGAAAGAAGAGGGGATTTTGCAAATATCATAGTTTCCTAGGCCACAAGACCTCACAATGTTTTCTTTTCAGGGACCTGATTCAAAACGCGATCAAAGATGGCAGACTAAAGTTTGCTGATAAGGCGAAGATGAAAGTGGACGAAGATCCCTTGGACGTCGCAGACACCAACTACTCCGAGCCTGCATGCATTGGAGAGGTCAACATGGTGGAAACTGATCAAAGCGACGCCCTAACAGGAGAAAAGGGTACTGGAGTCGAAAACTGGGTGATGGTCGAAGTCAGCGAGGAGGTCACTGAAGACATCCAGAATACGCCAGAGACTTCGATTGCTGCACCTGTAGCTGTTGCAGGAGAAACCCAGGCTACTGAAGGCCAGGGAAATCAAAACCAAGAATTAACACAAGTCACTGAAGGCTTGAGGCTGGAATTGGAGAAAGTCCAAATCACGCAGCCAATTCCCCCTCAAAAGGAAATATGGGACACTCTAGGGGAACCCAGTGGAAAATTTGACTATTTGGTCAAATATTCTGCCCCAGAGAGTTCGAAGGTTCAGATTGAGGATATAAAGCCCACAGGATGGGGTGATGGTGAAGCTAAAGAGGGGGATGTGGAAATAAATATGGTGGATATGGAAAGACCTCGCTCTGAGATGGAGGAAGTGGAAAAATACTTAGAAAAAGAAAAGTATAGAATGGGGGATAATCACACTGGAGATGCTAGTCTCAAAGATTATCTCATGACATGCCACAAAGGAGATTCAGGCATGATATTGTGCCCTAGGTGCAGCATCCTCTGCAATCAAAGAATTGCTGCGAATTTCGAAAGGGTACAGAGGGCTCGAACTGGCAACAATTGGCGCCAGGATAACCAGCTTTTTAGGTGTTATCCCAAGGCTGGGGAAAGTTTGCTGGAGTTTGTGTTTTGCTGCTACAAAGGGATAACCAAGTGCTTGATTTGCCCAAGGTATTCTGCTGTGTATGACCAAAGCATGGCCAGGGCCTTCGAAACGATTCCCTTCGCCCCTTGCTGGAACCATCAAGAAACTGCCCAGATGGGCCCACGTTTCGACAGCAGACACAAACAGCGAAGGCCTGATAGCCTTCACCCCAAGGCTGCTCGAAGAGTGACTTTCAAACTCCCTGCTGAAGTGCCAACCGATAGATGGTTACAAGTCAGAAATGACAAAGGCAAAGATAGATGGAGAAATGCTGAACGAAATGCACGCCATGCTGTGACATACAGGAGGCAATTCAACACACAAAAAAGGGAGGAAGTGAGATTAGAGAATTACAAAGGAAGGAACCCCATGTCAAGATCCCAGTGGCGCAGACAGCAAAGGATTTGAAAGGCTGAGAGAGAAGCTGTGGCAAACAAAGGGGATACTTCAATGAAAAACCAAGGTGAATCTAGCACCAACAAACCAAAAAATCAAACTGAAGATAAACCTCCAGTCAATAGGAGGCTCTTCTCTGAAGAACAACGCGATGAACCAAAGGAATACACTCCAGGCCCAGAAGAGGACGAAGATATGATAACAGATAACTTCGAATCGGAGGGGGAGTCTTCATTTAACTTGAACTGTAACGTGGTGTCTGTGCTTCCCTGCGAATTTGGGCAGGAAACCGAAATCAACGAATATGAGGAGGAAGACACCACGGATTTGATGAAACATAGGCCCGTGTGCTACTATGTGATGGACAATGGCGCTGTTGAGGAACAAAATGCGTTCTTCGAACATCCAGAACCTGCAATGAAGAACCATCTCAAGCCACTTTTCATTCGGGCGAAAGTTGGTATCCATGGTGTGAACAAAGTTCTAGTGGATGGGGGTGCTGCAGTCAATTTGATACCCCATTTCATGCTAAAAAGATTAGAGATCCGCGAAGGAGATATCAAGCCCCATAATATGGTTCTGTCCAATTATGAGGGAAAAGTGGGCAAAACACTGGGGGTGGTCCAGTTGGAATTGACAATAGGCTCAAGCTGTAGGCCCACCATGTTTATGGTGATCGAAGCCAAGGCCAACTATAACCTGCTGCTGGGAAGAGAGTGGATCCATGGCGTGGGGGCAGTTCCTTCGTCAATGCATCAGCGACTAGTTCTATGGAGAGATGATGGAATCGTGGAAAACATCGAAGCAGACCAGAGTTACTTTATGTCAACTGTCAATTTAGTTGACAAAAGGGATTATGATAAAAATCTGGCAAAGATTGCTCCATGTGTTCCAAATGATGAGATTAATGAAACTAGAAACGCCCACTACTACATGACCCTTTGTCATGATGGCCTTTACTGGGACAGAACAATAATCAGTGAAGAAGAGGAAGTCGAAAGCACTATACAAAAACGGCCAGCAGGCTGGGACTTCGACAACCTTAGCCATGACTGAGTCTACCTTTTTCGAAAGGATTTCGGCCTATATGGCTGAGAACGAATCAAAAGCGGCCTTAGAGGCCGAAATAAATAAATCAACTATAAAGACGAACGAAGTCAGTGGGGAGGGTTCGAAATGCTCACCCTGCAAAGAGTTTGAGATGGATCAAAGGTTGGATGCCATCTATGATAAAGAACCCTTAGGCTTCGAAAGGGACCCCATAAACTCAGGTGCCAAAATGTTGGCACAGGATCCACTCGAAGAAGTCAACTTAGGGGATGAAAAAACGAAAAGAGTAACCTACATAAGTGCTAAACTTAGCCCAGGCCTCAAGAAGGAAGTGATCGAAGTCCTTAAGGAAAACAAAGACTGCTTCGCGTGGGATTATGACGAGATGCCTGGTTTAAAGAGGGAGTTGGTCGAACACAGACTGCCAATCAAAGATGGCAAGAGGCCCATCAAACAAACCCCCAGAAGATTCGCACCAGCGGTTCTCACAAAAATTAAAGCTGAGATCGAAAGGTTGTTGCGCTGCAAATTCATCAGAACAACAAGGTACGTCGAATGGTTAGCAAACATAGTACCCGTTATTAAGAAAAATGGTTCTTTAAGAATTTGCATAGATTTTAGGGATTTAAACACTGCAACCCCTAAAGATGAATATTCCATGCCCGTGGCAGAAATGCTAGTAGATTCTACTGCAGGGTTCGAATACTTGAGTATGTTAGATGGATACTCTGGGTATAACCAGATTTTCATTGCTGAAGAAGATGTTGCAAAGACAGCATTTCGTTGCCCAGGAGCCTTAGGCACCTACGAATGGGTGGTGATGCCTTTTGGTTTAAAGAATGCTGGGGAAACTTATCAAAGGGCAATGAATTCAATTTTTCATGATTTCATTGAAACCTTCATGCAGGTGTATATTGACGATATAGTCATCAAATCTATATCTGCAGAAACACATTTGCATCATTTAAGCCAATCATTCGAGCGAATGAGAAAACATGGCTTAAAGATGAATCCTCTTAAATGTGCATTTTTTGTGCAGGCTGGAGATTTTCTTGGTTTTGTGGTTCACAAGAAAGGAATCGAAATCAACCAGAACAAAACCAAAGCCATAATGGAGACGAAAGCACCTGCGTCAAAAAGGGAGTTGCAATCTCTGCTAGGGAAAATTAACTTCCTCAGAAGATTCATCTCGAACCTGAGTGGAAGAACCCAAGCTTTCTCTCCGTTACTTCGTCTAAAGCAAGGTCAAGCCTTCGAATGGAACGAAGCTCACCAGGAGGCGTTTGACAGAATAAAAGAATATCTTTCTCAGCCTCCTATTTTGTCTCCACCTTCATGGGGGAAGCCCATGAGATTGTACATATCTGCCTCTGAAGTTAGTATAGGTAGTATGCTAGCACAAGAGGATAGCAATGGCGTCGAAAGAGCCATATACTATTTAAGTAGAGTGCTAAATGATGCAGAGACCAGATATAGCAATTTAGAAAAGCTATGTCTCTGTTTGTATTTCTCTTGTATGAAACTCAAGTATTATATAAAACCTGTTGATGTTTATGTTTCATCTCATTTCGATGTCATTAAACATATGCTTTCAAAACCAATAATGCATAGCAGAGTTGGCAAGTGGGCTTTAGCCTTAACAGAATATTCGTTGACTTTCATGCCTTTAAAAGCTATGAAAGGTCAAGTAATTTCTGACTTCATTATGGACCATTCATTGGTTGAGCAGACGATCATGAGTTACGTCGAAATGCAACCATGGAAATTGTACTTTGATGGTTCAACCCACAGGAATTGAAGTGGTGTTGGAGTCCTTCTAATTTCTCCTGAAGGAATTCCAACAAAATTCAAATATAAATTAGATGGTCCTCGTTGTTCGAACAACGAAGCTGAGTATGAAGCGCTCATTGTTGGACTTGAAGCTTTGTTGGAATTGGGGGCAACCAGAGTCGAAATTAAAGGAGACTCTGAATTAGTGGTCAAACAAATCACAAAGGAATACAAATGCATAAAGGAAAATTTAATGGTATACTTCATCATAGTCAATAGGCTATTAAGGAAATTTGAATACATGGATATTCAACACATACCAAGAATAGAAAACCAAGAAGCAAATGACTTAGCACAGTTGGCTTCAGGTTATAAAGTGTATACCAAGAACTTTAAGGATTTGGTCGAATTAAGGGGAAGAGTTATGGCTACTAGATTCACACCATCGGATCTGGAAAGTATGAGATTGGGATATACTGAGAAACAGGAATTCGAAATACTAGCCATAAATACTTTGTCAGATGCAGATTGGCGAAGTCCATTGAAGAGTTATTTAGCAGACCCAACTCTAAAGGTGGATAGAAAAACAAAATATAGAGCATTGTCATATCTCCTCATGGGGAACGAATTGTTCAAAAAGACCCAAGAGGGTGTATTATTGAAATGCCTAGGAGAGAGTGAGGCATACTTAGCATTGTCTGAAGTCCATAATGGGGCATGTGGGGCACACCAAGCAGGCCATAAAATGAAATGGTTGCTATTTCGATACGGCTTGTATTGGCCTAGCATGCTCAAAGATTGCATAGACTTTGCTAAAGGATGTGAAGAATGTCAGAAACATGCAGGAATTCAACATGCCCCTGCAAGTGAGTTGCATTCGATCATCAAACCATGGCCATTTAGAGGATGGGCATTGGATTTGATAGGAGAAATAAATCCTGCTTTGTCCAAAGGACAGAAATACATCTTGGTGGGAATAGATTATTTTACCAAATGGACCGAAGCTATACCTCTGGTGGTTGCTGATCAAGAGGCAATTATTGAATTTATACAAAAGCACATTATCTATAGGTTCGGATTGCCAGAAAGCATAACTACAGACCAAGGCTCTGTATTTACTGGTAGAAAGATGCAAGGATTTGCCCAAGAAATGGGGTTTAGATTGCTAACATCAACACCATATTATGCTCAAGCAAACGGACAAGTCGAAGCAGCAAATAAAGTAATAATAGGATTAATCAAGAAGCATATTGGTAAGAAGCCAAGAAACTGGCACAAAACTCTGGACCAAGTATTATGGGCTTGTAGAACATCTCCTAAGGAAGCTACTAACACTACGCCTTTCCAACTTACATTTGGTCATGATGCAGTATTACCAGTAGAAATTCATCTGCAATCAGTTCGAATTCAGAGACAAAACGAAATCCCAACTGCATTATATTGGGAAATGATGATGAATGAATTAGTTGAGTTGGACGAAATTAGATTACATGCATTGGAAATTTTGATGAGGCAAAAAGAAAGAGTGGCCAGAACATACAATAAAAGGGTGAAGGAAAAAGTATTCATTATTAATGACTTGGTTTGGAGAGTTATATTGCCTATGGATAAGAAGAATAAAGCATTAGGTAAATGGTCACCTTATTGGGAAGGACCTTTTCGAATATTAAAAGTATTCTCAAACAATGCATACGAAATCGAAGAACTCTTGGATGATAAACGTGTCCTAAAGGTTAATGGGAAATATTTAAAGAAATATAAGCCAAGCCTGTGGGAGATTCGAATAGTAACAACATAGACAATATATTATAAAAAGCCAAGATGGCAAGATAAAATGCCAAAATGGCGTTGTTCGAATATTACATGTAAGAAACCAAAATTATAGTCAAATAAACATCAAAATCTAGAAATAAGCATTATTTTTCAATCGATTAAAGGTGCTTCGAAATGTTTCAAGTTTCTGCTGAGCGAACCGCCTGGCTCCTTCCAAGGTTGCCACTTCTCCTTTAAGTTGTTCTGCAGTCTCCATTTCCGCAAGCCCCTGGTTGAGAAGCTCTTCGAATTGGTTACCAGCAGGATTGGTTTCGAAGGCTAGTTGTTGTTCTTTAGCCTCCTTAACTTTCTGTTGAAGTTCCAGGATCTGCCTTTCCCAAAGAAGGATGGACTCAGCTCGAGCCTCATAATCAGTTTTCGCCTGCTTCAGATGCATAGCTTGATCCTCAGCTTCTTGAGAGAGTTTCGAAGCTTGTTCATAAGCGGCATCCATGGCAATGCGTTTCTCTTGAACCTTCTTGGCAGCAGATTCGTCTTGGAGAAGGTAGCCAGTTACGTTGTCCAGCAAATTCTGAAGGTCGAATAAGAGAGTACTAACTGGCAAGGAGCAGGTGGAAAGATTGACCTTTGTGAGCAGCTCCTTCATAGTATAGCAAGCAGTACTATCTTGCTTAAGCACTTCGAATATATCCACATTGAGAATGGTTTTCCTAATTTTGTTTAGAAGAACAATTCTTTCATCTGTGGGAAGAGGATGGCTGGTCGAACTTGTGCCAGCCCTAGCAAGTGGGACGTCCCTCTGAGCCAACTTCGCCTTCATGTACCCAATAGGGTCATTTCGTCTCAGAAGTGCCAGCTCCTCGTCAGTCATTCGAGACAGAGAGGATTGAGGGAATTCCACGCGTAAGGGAACCACGTTTGTTTCAACCTCTAGGGGTTCGTTGGTTTCATTACCATCCCCTTCATTCGTTTCGTGCTCTTGGTCTTCTTCATCCTCGTCCAAGTCTACCACTTCGATACCATCCCTTTCGCTGCTATTTGCGTTAGACTCCGTCCCAGCAGTCGAACCATCATTGGCATTTTCCTCCTCAGATTCTTCGTCTGCAGATTCTTCGGCTCTTTGCCTAGAATCAGCTTTCTCTTCTTCAGTGTGAGTGTCCTTTGGGTCCTCTTGAAGAGTTTCAAGAGGGGACTTTTGAAGAGAAGCCCTTTGCAAATCCTCTGCAGACGTTTGAAGTATTGTTTCGTTTACCTCTTTCAGAGGAACGGAGGTGCCTTGATCATCCTGCTGTTCAGAAGTTCCAGCCAGAACCGCCATATTGGAGGAACCTTTATTTTGGACCAAGTTGCTGGAATCTCCTTGAGGAGAGGAGTTGAGCGGAGCAGCAACTCTGGATGGTGAGGTCGAAATGGTGGAAGTTGGATTCAAGATGTTCTGCAAGGAACAACAGAATGTTAAAAAAACATTCACCAAGGTAATAAGAAGTTAGTATTAGAAACAATTTTTAGAGGTTCAATTTACCTGTGGACCCTCAGAGGAGAGGTTACTAGCGATACGTTCCAACATTGGGTTGGAGGTCGAAGGTGGATTTTTGGATTTGGGTAAGGGAGCAGCATCCCTGGAATCGAGTCCAGAGACACTAATCGGAACAGTGCTTTTAGAAGTATCTTTCTTTGGCTTCTTCTTCGAAGCAGTATTTAAGTTTCCTCCAGCCTTGGGGTCTTCCCCAGTGGCGCTTGATTTCCGCTTCTTGGGAGTAGTAGGAGGAAGCTTGTTGGTCTGAAAGAATTTTAAACGAAAAGTTAGATGTAAACCATAAAGCTTGAGTGAATTCGAAACATCAAGGCTAAGTGATTACCGTTGGAATTGGAACACTTGTTGTTGTTGGTGTTATTGTTGTTGTTGTGGTTGTAGCAGTAGTAGTTGTTTCGGGTGGAGTCACCTTGTCAGTAGTTTCGATGGAGGCTTGAGAGGCACTCCCTTCCTTCGACTTCGAGGCAGCTGTCTTTATCCTGATAGCTGAAAATCGAAACAATTAAAGCAAAGGTTAAAGATATGGAAAATAAAAGACATTTGGGATTTTCCCAAGCATTCGCACCTGTGCCTTGATCAGATTTAATTGACATGGCAGAAAGGTCGTATCGAAGGTGCCCTGGGAAATCATGAAGCCAGTATCGAGCCCATGTCACAGTCTCAGATGGCTTTGGTTTCCTTTGAAGATATTTGAACATCCCTTTGCAAGTAAACCACCATGGATATGGGGGAAACCAAGCCAGAGCCAGTTCTGAGGTAGGTAATCTGGGAAATTTAGGTGGATGCATTTCGAATGCCAACCTATACCTATCCTCAGGTGACAGCCCTGAAGGAAGTTTTAACTTAGAAACTTTTTGTTTAAATTTTTCCTTCAAGGTCTCAGCTGCTTGATGCACAGTGGAGTCCAAGCGCGTGGGGTCGTAAGTAGTTTCAAAATAATTTTGGAAAGCTTTAATCTCTTTGGCATGAGTAAACATACCTTTCTTTGCTGGTACCTGCACATCGAAGGCATCAATTAGTTTCTGTCGAATTGTAAGTGTATCGAACATACAAGTTTGATAAAACTTAATCCACCACTCCAGAAATCCTTTAGCCGCGAGATGGGTAGGTTCGAAGGTTATCAGCTCAAATTGGGCAAAGCCTTGATATTGTTCTTGCTGTATTTTGGCTTCCCTTGCCTTGAAAGTTTGTCCAGAAGTGATGGCACTCTCAGTTTGGAACAAAGGTTCAGGAATCAGTTGGCATAAGCCAAACTGCCTCGAAACGAAGTTTGGTTGGTAGGCAAAGAGAAAAATTTGGTTCTTGGCTGGGGTTATCCTTGAAGAAATGAGTCTAGGCAGCAAGAAAGCTCTCCATACATCCTGAATCTCCTTACTCTTGATAGCTTCCGAGAGAGACATGGTGAACCAAGAAGGTCCATGAGCCCTCGAAGCAAAAGGCGCCATGCTCTCTTCGAACTTGTGCCTTTTGGAGAATATCATGATGTACTTCGAGAATTGAACTTTGAAGTCATCTTTGTCATCATTAGGAGTTAATCTTCGAAGCCTAGTGCCTTCGACTATCCTATCACTTATCTCAGAATCTTGCTCATTAATGGTATTGGCGGTTGATAAGGAAGGTTCGAACATGGCATTTAGCCATAGTTGGAGTAACCAAAATGGGCCAGCCAATAGAATGTTTTTGGAGGTGTGGGATTTGAGGCTCGAAACAGCTGACCTCAGGCTTTCATAGAGGTCAACTAAGAGTAGTTCACTTAGGCACACTTTTCGATTTTCATGTAAATCCCTAGCTAGAGGAATGAACCTACTAGCTACCTGTAGGGATCTACTGCAAAAAACGTATCTTGACAGCCACAGGGTTAAGAAAGCAATGTGCTCTACATCAGACACATTGTCCCCTTCAGCATGATAATGACTGATAAATTTGGAAAAGCTGGCTAGCTTGACTTCAAAGTCAATTATGCTTGAGTGCTCTTCGTTGTCGGGTACATAAGTTTCTCCCACTGGCGACAGCCCAGTAATGGCCGCTATGTCGAAGAAGGTTGGGGTGATCATTCCACCTGGGAGATGGAAAGTGTTGTAGGTACTGTCCCAGAAATAAAGGGACGCGAATAGCAGAGGGTGGCTGTAGGTGAAACCAGGTTTCGATAACTTAATCAGGTTGTAAATGCCTAATTCTTCCCATTGCTGGGATTTCTTGGCTTCTACTTTCGTGAACCAATTTTGATAAGCAATATCAGAAGTAGGGCAAGATCGAAATGGCTTAAAATTACTTTTTACATAATCCAAAACAAAGGGGTCCTTGGGAGGAATAGTTGGAGTTTCTATGGTATTTGAACTAGGAGATTCTACTACCCTAGGGGCGTCCATTTTGTTGAATAAGGGTTTGAAGCTATAACAGACGGGAAAAATTGTCCTGATGTCCTTTAATATTTCAAAAACCGTAAGAGGGCCATTTAAAGCTAACCTCTTACCAGCAACGTGGGTAGGAATGAGTACCTGTGACGCATACAGCATTTCTTTTTCTTTGGAAATCATCTGAGGGGCAAGAGCAGATTGGCCTTGGATGGTGATGATTTTACTTTCCATGGTAGCTCCTGTAGTTTTTCCTTTCTTCTTGGAGACTTTCTTGAGTTGGGATGAAGTAGAAGAAGACATTTTGAAAGATGTTGAAAGCTTAGATTGTTTTATGAGAGAAGGAGGATAAAAGATTCAGAGTATGAAAGATTTTAGAGTGTGAAAAGAAAAGAAGAAGATTAAGTTGATGTTTTATAATGGGGAAGTTTAAGCATCCACCGAATAGAGGTGTGATACGTGGAGATCATGGATTGGTGTGATGAAGAGGTGGCGTGAAGTTAACATAGGTAATAGGCGTGATTTAGAGATGATCATTACTTATAACTGCACCATGCTGTGAAGTGGCTCCGGGCGGTTAAGGAATCCAAAAGGTGCTATGATTGATGTGACTGAAGTCAAATGCATTAAATGTTACGGTGATTTGAAAGTCCTATCAAAATCTTGTGTAGGTGTTTAAAATAGGTATTTCTCAGAGGAATCGAAATACATATTTTAAAGGGGCAATTTGTTGGCTGAAGATTTTGATAATATTATTTAGAAGCCAAATGAGTTAAACGTTTTGATCGAAATGGAATTAAACGTCATATTTCGAAATAGCAAAAGCAGTGTTTCGAATAAGTGTGTCAAAGCTTGGAGCTTCGAACGGAAATTATGGGAACATATCTAAAGGAGTTTCGAAACAACAACGAGGTTGTGTCTGGGAAGAGCGTTCGAAACGGAGAAACACCAAAGCATTTAAAATTCAAATGGAAGCGGGACTTTCAAAGTTTGAAAGTTATGTGTTGGAGCATTTGGGGACACGTGGAAAGATGAAAGAAGCATTGTCCTGCATGCTCGAAACGTGGCATAATCCTATAGCAAGACCGTTATGGTCGAATTAGTATAAATAGAAGTCTTAGTATTAGGATTTCGTGTGTCATATCTATTATACAAAATACTCAATAACATTCAAACTACCACATGGAAAGGGAAAAGAATGCAAGAGAAATGTATGTATGATAGCACCATGTATTTCTGATTTAATGAAAACCTTTTACCATTTCCAGTACTTTCCTTTATTCCTTCTGTCAAACAACATTTACAAGTTTTCTTATTTACAGTCTTTTCACTTCGAAATCTCTTCTTCAAAGTTTTACATTTTAATGTTTTCTTTATATTTCGAGCACTTTATATTTCAGAAAACTGTCATATTTTCCATGCCTTTACCTTCAAATCTTATCCTTCGAACGCATATGTTTACTTAAAATCATTTACAGATTTCTTGCATTAAACGCTTTCTTCACATTTCAAACTTTTACGTTCCAGAAATCCTTTATGTTAACCGTTTTGTAAGTCGAAGCCATTTACTTCACTTTTATGCAGTTTTACATGTCTTTACAATTAGCATTACAATTAGCATTTATTCGTGTAACTTAGTTTTCACACACATTTTGACTACATCTTTAGACTCTTAGAGAGAGAGAGAGATCGAAACAAGCCAAACACCTATACAATATCAACCATGAATATCTGTTCGATTGTGAGAGTAACCTTAATATCCAAGGAGTCCTAGGATCAATCTAGTCGATCCTGTGAGTTACCAGAGGAATTGAATAACGGTAAGAAAGATTATTTGATAGTTTGGAAGACTAGCGGTTGTTTACCAGAAATCACTGGAAACATCAGGTTGTGAGATGATCACTTTATTCTCACTCAGAAGCTGTGAAGTAATGAGTATTTTACTTGGAATAATCTTGTAAGAAACTCCAAATTGTGTTCTTAGCAAGAGCATTGGCTAGGTATGGTCATGGAAATGTGTCTTCTGTTTTGATGTCATGGAAGTGTGTCTTCCTGTTTTGATCCAATCGCTATTTGTGATTGATGAGAGATTAAGGAGGGCCTCATATCTAGGTGAGTCTTAGATAGAAGTCTAGCAAGGATAGTGATTACGTGATTAGGCCATAAACTGGAGGTTTGCTGTAGGGTCTATGAATTTATACTATTTCAGTGTACTTATCCCTGGCTTGGTATGCCCTAAGAGTAGGAAGGTTGTTCCAAACTGGGTTAATAATCCATGTGTGTTGTTTATGCTTTTCAATATTGGTTTTAATTGTTTATACCTTACTGTAATATTTAAGTCAGGTCAGATGTCTCGACATGTCATAGGACATCTGAGTTCTGTCATGCCAGAATTTTAATTGGTATTAGAGAAAACATCCTGTCTGTTTGTGGACGAGGTTTATGGGGGATACTTTCTAGTTTATGAGTAAGGTAGAAGGTTTCTACTGAAAAGTTGTTTGAACTTGGATAGTTCATATTGTCTTTTGAATGGTCCCTTGAAGTGGAGGATGGACTATTTGTGACAGGATGTGTATTGGACCTGTCTGTTATGGAGAGCTTCTGTTTTTATGGTTTGTTTTATTTTCAAACCTAGGTTAACCTGTTGCACCTGGAGTATGGTGTGTTTGTGCAAAGTTTTGTGTTGTGATTGAAGGTTGTTGAGGAGTTTTCTGGTTTATGTTCCGCTGCATATATATCTGATGGAAAACTCATGGTGGTTTTGTGTGTTGTGGTTGCAACACTCTATTTCTCTTTAAAGGTGTATCCCATGGTATGGTGATACTTAAGGAGAGGTCCAGCTAGCTTATTAATGTTGCCAAAGATACTTGAGGTTTATCCCAAGTCCACTCATAATGGCACATTTAGATGAGTTTGTTGAAGATAGATCTGAAGAAAGTTAGAAGAAATTTATTTTCGCTTCCAACCCTAAAAGACCAATCTCCAGGCTTTGGAAGAGGATCTCTTGGTGTGTTACTTTAGAAGGGAACTGATATCCTACCAGATGTTGAAACATCAAAGTAGCAGATTGTGCAGAATCTTGTTGGATAAAGGTAGGCCATAGCAGATGCTTGGGTGCTAAATAAATGTGCATTGATCACATATGTTTGGAACCTACTCCTGATCTAGAAGATGAGGCAACTGTGTCTAAGAATTTTATAATTGAGAAACATATTTTAGATAAGTGTGTTGGTCAGGACACGATCGACATATGGTTACTTGTTGGGTCAATTTATTTCTGATTCAAGAAAGTAGGAGTGCATAGGTTGTGCTTTGTTTTCTTGTGAAGGCTTGATAAAGGTATATCATTCAGATCCTTTATAGGTGGAGATCAAGCTCAAATGTCAAGGAATTTCTCTCTGACAACTAGAAGTTCCTTCTGATCAAAGGAGCCAGATTTATGGAATCTTGTTTATGGCCATAAAACAAATTTTGTTTGAGGAAAGTAATCTTCATGTACCAACCACCGGATGTGAAGCTATTGAAGGGGAGAATGTATGACTCGCAAGGAATTCTTAGCAGTTAATAAGGGGGAGTCCTTAATCTAATGCTAGAAGAACTTGAAGAAATGTCAGATATAATGTCTTGACACCTTGTATATCTGGCGGTGGTTCTCTTTAACTGGTTAAAGGTTGTTTACTCAAACTTGATATCTCTTATCAAGTCAATGAGAGCATGGAACTCTTGTTCTGTAGTGGAATATGCATCCAAGGGATTGTCTGCATTGGAGTTGTGTCAACCTGAGTTAAGTGGTTGATTGATGTCTGCATTGTTAAAGTGTCATCTAATTCACCTAAGATGAGCATTTTAGTTATTTGAAGCAAGGAGGAGTTGTTATTTTTGGGATCAAAGGATTATGGTTCCCTGGTGTCTATATGGGAAGTTCCTCTTTAAGTTAGGGTTCAGTTATATGGTGTCCTCACATGATGGAACATTTGTTTTGCAATGATTGAAGGGGATCCTTTTGTGTTGGGAGAAGCAAACTTGGTCTGAACAGTCTTCTTGTGGTGTATAGTGATTATAAATTACCATGTTTGTTGAAGTTTGCTCCAGATACCTGTTAGAGGGAATATCCTCTTAAGGCGCAAAAGAATGACGTCTGTCACCTCACAGTCAGACAGGAGATCTTTTTGCTTGTAAGAAGAAGATTCTTGAGGTATGCATGCTCTGCATGATTTTATGGTCTGGTTTTGAAGGATGATCGGATACTGATGGTTGATCCTCTGATGTTCCTTCAAGAGAGATGTATGGACTACTGTGGTGTTGTCTCCAGAACCATAGTTAAGTGTAAAATCCATATGTCTAAGAGTGATGTTGAGACATCATCTATGGTGTTTGCAGCTTCATGGAAGGAATCTGTATTGAAGATCATGGGGGTGAGAATTGTTTATCACCATTGGATTCCAAAGTTTGAATGTATGACCGTGATAGAGTATGAGGTCCATTCTTAGACCAAGTCTGGAATTTTGTAAAGAATCTTCTTGTGCTAAGAATGTGAAGAAGAAGGGTGTCAGATAAATTATTCTGAAATTTGTAAAGGGGAAGCATCATTTGTAATTTGTGTGTGAGGAATATTTCCTCTGATGACAAATACCTTGATGGGAGTTAGGTATTGGTTCGATGAAGATGTGTATTTGACTAATTACAAAAACCTTGTCGGGAGCTAGGTAATTATCGGATCTTGGTGCTAATCTGTTTTCTGAATTGTTGGTTTAGAAATTGTTTAAGAGTTTATTTCTCTTTATGACATTCGGGTATGTATGATAACCTAAATGAGCTGCAGAAGGTGTGATCTTTTGAGATTTCTTGTGTTTTTTAGGGGCTTCTTGAAGGAATTCTCTGGATAATAAATCCTTTGATTGGTGTTTTGAAGAACAATGGTGGTTGGGTTCTGTGCTATGAAGCTGATGTCCTAAGTGATGTTGTAATATCATGTTGGGCGGTAAAGATGCTTGGGTGTGGGCATATGGAGTTGAAGCCCAACACTATGTCAGAAGAGGCATTTCTAACTGAGTGGGTTAGGATGTGAAGATTATGTTCTTGTGTATAGTAGTATGTTATGGCAATGCATGACTACTAATAGGTTGTAGACTCCACTAGTATCAACAACTGCTAGTGGACATAAGGGAAGAGGAATTGGGACAAATGATATGATCTGACCAGAAGGTTTTGGAGAGGTGTTTTCTTCTGCCGCAAGAAACGCTAGGAGTCATTGGGTTAGTTTGGATCTCAGCAAAGCTTTTAGGAAAACTGAGATTCCTTTTGGATTAAAGTGAAGAAGTCAAAAATGCATGCATATACTCTAAAGGAGCTAGAGTATCTAGTTCAGGATTGAAGTTCCAGTATGTGAATGTGTTTAGCAGGCGTGTGGTGTTGTTCTTCACTACTTTTCTTCAGCAGGAGCATTGTTTATCCTTGACAGGGGGAGTCAAGTGATTTTCTATGGTGTATGTCTGCAATGGTGCATATATTTTTGAAGCTTACGTGCTGATCAAGCTTGAGGAGAAGTTAAACCTTTTGTGAGGTAATAATTTCAAATAACATGTTGTGCATTAGATTTCTGATTGCTGTTATGATTGCCTTGAAAGGATTAGGCTCAAAAGTTGTGTTTGCCACAAGTGTGTGTTTATAAGAAGAAGACAATGTCTGACCAGATGGATTATAAAACATGATTTTTGACTATGCATGAGTTATCATGGGAAATATGTTCTTCTAGAAGAATCAGTCAAGAAGGCTGTCAAAAGTTGTTTTTGGAAGTTGCATTTGCTTTTGGTTTTGTTTCTCAAATTTCGCTTTTGATTAAGACCATTGACTAAGTATGAAATTGTTAATTCATATGTCATTTCTTGGGTATTTATAGAGGTCATTCTTCTCTTCTTCATCTTGTGGTTGTTTGTGTTCAAACAATGCCCTCATTACCTTTGTCCGAGTATGGGTGAGTTCTGTTTGGGTCTGGTTTTTTTTGTTTCTCAAATTTCGCTTTTAACTAAGACCATTGACTAAGTCTGAAATTGTTAATTTGTATGTCATTGCTTGGGTATTTATAGAGGTCATTAAATGAAATCTATGCATATGTACAGCTTAAGGGCAATGAGTACTACATTTTTTATTCACAAACCTAAGCCTAATGATTCCTAAATAGAGAGATAGAAAGTTGGAAAATACCTACTTCAGTTGAACTCGAGTATGGCAATGTGGAGGTTTTCAATGAGGCCTGGGATGCTTGGGAGCTTGCTTGAACTTCCTTTGACCTTCCCCAATGCTTAGTTTGCTTTGAGTTTGCTTGAATAAGCCTGTAGAAGTCAACCTGCACAAGCTGAGTTCAAAAATGGTGAAGCTTGAAAACAAGGTTACAGTCACTGGCCAATGGTTGGGATGGCTTAGGTGGGTTGTATGGAATGTATTGAAAGAGGTTTGGGGGAAAACGCACGAGTAGTTTGTGATTTGGAAACAAAAATGCAGAAACTGCCCTGTTTTGCAAGTTCTTGGTGTTTTGATGTTCAAGAGTGTTTGAGGACTGGATAGCTCGTGTTTCTGGCTCAATGTGATATGCAAAAGGGGTTTGGAATGGTTACAAGAGTTGGTTTTTATCAGATTGCCAAGTTCTCTCACTTTTGCAAGCTTTCTTGTTTTTGAAGCAAAAGGTGAGAAGTGACCAAGGGCAGGCCTGTACAGGCTAGCTCTAATCCTGCACACATTTGGTGAGCTTGGCCCTAAGTTTATGGATTTTGTTTGCTGTCCAAGATTGGGTTCAAGGCTCAAGGGATGCAATTTGACATAAAGCAAGTTTTGACAAAAATGGCAATATCAACTTTTTGCCAAAAATGGATTAAACCCTTGTGTAATCTTCCATTGATCAGAACAATGCATTAATCCATTGAGTTTGCATTCAATTCTTGAGTGTGGAAGGTTTTAGATACCTGTAAGCAAGTACAAACAATGCTGGATGGAAATTGCAACTTGTAGCAACATGAGAAATGCCATGGATCAAAGTGACATTTTGCCAAATTCAAACCTTCGATTCTCCCTAACCAAAAATGATTTTGGAGAGTTCTTGGACATTTTGAAAAGCTTGTAACATACTCTACAATCCATATTTCAAATGAATTTTGAGATTCCATTTGGAACTAGGTGAAAAATTTCCATGAAGATAGGTCAAAATCCTGCCTAAATTAGGGCAAAATTTCACTAAGTTAGAAAGTTTTTGGACACTTATTCCAAAAATCATAACTTGAGATACAAGCATTTTATGGGAAAACTTTGTGAATAAAAGTTGTAGATTTTGTGGAGGATTACAACTTTCATGTTGGAAGTTTTGTTTGAATCCAATTTCATCATGGAGAAAATGTTGGGCAAAGTTGGGAAAAATTAAGAAAATTTCTAAGTTATGAAAATTTTCAATCTTAAACCCTAATTTACAAATTAGGTTTATTTATGAACAAGTTTCATGTTTTGACACATCTTGATGAAAAATGACCCTTGGCACTTGATTTTGACCAAAAAAGTCAAAGTTTGACTTTTCAGTGTACAGTTGATTTTTGATCAGTTGACTGGAAAATTCATCTGTCAATCCAATGCAATTGAGATCTTTTGAACCTTGTGAATAGGTCAAGATGATGACTTTGAGTCCTTGAATCCATGCTTGAACCCAATTTTCCATTGGATAGGTGAAAAAATCAGAAATTGCCCTTGTGCAGTCAAAACCCTAAAAATAACCATTTTTCCCTTTTGGTGATCTGATCAAATTTCTTGAGGAGTTGTGGTCCAAACTTGATCAAATGGTTCATATGAGTCTATAATGTTGATGTGGATCAAAGTTTATGAGGTTTGACTGTAAATTGGCCACAATTAACTTTTTCCCCAATACAGCTGATTTTTAGGTCAACTGTCCAATTGACTGGGCAAAAATCTGATTCAAGGCTTGAAACTTGGTATGAGCAATCTTAGGAGTCCAACATGAAGTATGAAAGTCACATGGGGCATTATAAGTCCAAAATTCCTTGTGCAAACTTAAACCCCAATTTAGGTCAATAGTGTAAGGAGATGTCTTGAGCTGAGCAAACCTTAACTTGGTCTTGAGTTCAAAGAGTCTTGTGAGGGAAAATATTGATAAAATGAGAGGGAAAATTTTGGGGTACAACAGCTGCCCCTGTTCAATCTTCTTGAACCTGAAAAGTTAGATTGGTGAGTTTGCCTTTCGTGACTCGAAGGTAAAAGAGGATTGGACACTAGAGTGCCCGTAAATTTGCACTCGTCAAAATATAGTTGAGGGAATGGGCTTAAAGATGCCATTTGGAGACGTGATAGAATCTTGTTGGATATGGGCTTAAAGATGCCATCCAAGAATGTTTGTTGAGAATTAGGAGAATGAGCATCAGAATGGTATCCGTGTCTGGGGTATCTCTGAGTTGTTTTCTGAACTTCGAATCTGAATAAGCAATAGAATTGCATCCGTGTCTGGAGCGTCTCTAAGTTGTTTTCATGATTGTATATTGGTAGCTTGTTAATCTTATCCTGAAACAGGTAAAATGTTAGCTGAAACACAAAGTTATGTTGCATGAAATGTATGATACAATATATGTGTTTTATCAATGTTCATGGCATATGAATGTAGTGCATGCACATGTAAGCTGATTAGCTGTCTTGCCGAGGAAAATGAATTCCTTGATAGCTGGAGATAATAAAATCTTTGACTGCTGTTAGGGAAAGTAAATCCTTGACCATTGCTGGAGATTCAAAATCTTTGACTGTTGAAGATGAGAAATCCTTGTTGACTGCTTGGGGATAGAGAATCCTTGGAAACTCGCAGGGATTATACGATGAGAATCCTTACTCGACTGGGGAATAAGGGAAACTCCGGAGATCTCTATCAGGGATCCATTAAAGGAAAACCTTGATCTGCTGGAGAATAAGGAAGACTCTGATGGCTTATGTGGGGAATTAAGAATAAGAATCTTCAATCTGCTAGGGGACTAAAAAATTCTGACAAATTCATGCCGAGAATAAAGAAGGCTCTGGAAACTTCACTGGGGAATCAAGAATAAGAATATTCAATCTGTGGGGGAGTGAAAAACTCTGTGGGGAGATCAAGAGTTTGGATTGTATGCCACTCTACTGGGGAAGCAAGAATGAGAATCTTCATTCAGGCGTTTGGGTCAGGAGGTTGGGTGTATGCCAATCTATTGGGGAAGCAAGAATGAGAATCTTCATTCAGGCGTTTAGGTCAGGAGGTTGGGTGTATTCCAATCTACCGGGGAAGCAAGAATGAGAATCTTCATTCACGCGTTTGGGTCAGGAGGTTGGGTGTATGCCAATCTACTGGGGAAGCAAGAATGAGAATCTTCATTCAGGCGTTTGAGTCAGGAGGTTGGGTGTATGCCAATCTACTGGGGAAGCAAGAATGGGAATCTTCATTCAGGCGTTTGGGTCAGGAGGTTAGGTGTATGCCAATCTACTGGGGAAGCAAGAATGAGAATATTCATTCAGGCGTTTGGGTCAGGAGGTTGGGCGTATGCCAATCTACTGGGGAAGCAAGAATGGGAATCTTCATTCATGCGTTTGGGTCAGGAGGTTGGGTGTATGCCAATCTACTGGGGAAGCAAGAATGAGAATCTTCATTCAGGCGTTTGGGTCAGGAGGTTGGGTGTATGCCAATCTTCTGGGGTTTCAAGAATGAGAATCTTCATTCTGTTAAGGGTATCAGGAGCTTGGGTGTATTCCAATCTTCTGAGGTTTCAAGAATGAGAATCTTCATTCTGTTAAGGGTAACAGGAGCTTGGGTGTATTCCAATCTTCTGAGGTTTCAAGAATGAGAATCTTCATTCTGTTAAGGGTAACAGGAGCTTGGGTGTATGCCAATCTTCTGGGGTTTCAAGAATGAGAATCTTCATTTTGTTAACGGTATCAAGAGCTTGGGTGTATGTCAATCTTCTGAGGTTTCAAGAATGAGAATCTTCATTTTGTTAAGGGTAACAGGAGCTTGAGTGTATGCCAATCTTCTGGGGTTTCAAGAATGAGAATCTTCATTCTGTTAAGGGCATCAGGAGCTTGGGTGTATGCCAATCTTCTGGGATTTCAAGAATGAGAATCTTCATTCTGTTAAGGGTATCAGGAGCTTGGGTGTATGCCAATCTTCTGAGGAATTATCCTTGGTTGGGGATAAAACAAAAGTTAATTGTTATCTGGTTGATTTCAAGTTTTTAAGATAACTTGCTGGGGAATTGGAGAAACCAGATGATTTCTGTTGTGGGTTGATAGTTTCAGCTCCGCTGGGGATTGGTAGCTGGTAGTCTCATCTCCGCTGAGGATCTTAATGACGTGCGGTAGAGATTGTATATCAAAATGGGCTTAAAGATGCCATCCAAAGGTGATCGTTGACGGAAAGTTTGAACTGGATCTGAAACAGCAAAATTCGGAAGTGAATCAGAATAAACCGTTGAGAGATTTATCTGAAACAGCAAAATCTGGAATATCTTCAACTGGAATAAGGATCAGGGAGATCTTAGTGTCGATCTGACTGAGCCAGAGAAGGTCTTGGATTACTTTGACTGGATAAGAATCAGAAAAAGCTTTGAATCGATTTTAACTTAGCCAGACGAAAGTCTTGGAATATCTTCGACAGATGCCGAGCAAAATAAATCCTGGACTACTATTAAAGGGGAAATTTGAATGAACTACTATCTGGTCATGGTCTAGGCTTCAAAGCTTGAATTTTGTGAGAATCTGATTGCATCTTTCCTGAAAGGTAAAGGTTAGTTGCCTGACATATATCAAACAATAATGTTCTCAAAATGAATGAGATTGTGTTGTATGATGTCCTGATGTCCGGATATGTAATGTTTTCAAGACGACCTCTCGCTGGGGAAAATAAATCCCGAACTGGTGATGAGAAAAGAGTTGATTTTTTTTGTTTCTGAAAGTGAAAAATCTGGCGACTTCAATGGGAAAAAAACTCAGGAATTCTTGAGGTCGACTTAGCTGGGAAGAGGTTATCAAAGATTGAAACTCTGGCTAGGAGCTATCTTATGAGGAGGATTTTGGAGAGATTTGTCACTGCCCCAAGTAGCGAGTGTTTATGGCTTTGCCAGAAAATGTTTGACTGTATGCAACCCTTTATTGGGATTGACGTTCAATGCCCCAAGTGATGGTGACAGAGACTTGCCCCCGGTTACTCTGCACTTTGAGAGATTTCTTGAAATCTTGACTGGACTTCCCCAAGTTAACTGGACTTTGAGAGATTTCTTGAAATCTTGACTGGACTGCCCCAGGTTTATTGGACAATGCCATGCCATGTCCCTTTTGTTGATAGGAGATTTTTGCAACGGAAGTGTCATCTTACTTGAAGTGATTTTGTTCACTGAGAGAGCTTTCGTTCATCGGATATTCATTGTGTGAATTTCTTCGCTGTCAAACAAATAGCCATATGCAAACAACGATATTCAAATAATGCAAAATTCATGCTTGTCTTGAGATTTTGAAAATGCATTTTTTAGCAGAAAACTTTTGTAAGAAAAAATCAACTCAGGAATTAGAGCAAAGCCTTACAGGGGTCAGGATACCTTTTGTAACAGTATGCTTTCGAACTAACCCATGCTTCAATTAGGACTTTTAAAGGGTTGTAACGTGGCATGGTTCACAGTTTAAGAAACAAAGGATAAAGTCTCAAAGTAATATTTGTACCCACCCGCTCTTCGTGATGTTCTTCAATCCTAAACTCAGTTAATTGTGCGTTTGAACTCCAAATGAGTCTGGAACGACGTTTTGGTGATGGTTTACACAAGTTGAATTTGTTGGAAGGCAGTCAATTTTGCAACATTCTTTTTTTTGTTGAGGATTTGTAGTGACCTTTTTCTTTCGATTTATTGTCCCTAATTTTTGCCTGACTGTTCCTGTTTTGGAGATTACAGTCAGCGGGATGCCCGAGCTTTCTTAAGCCTCCTTTGTAGGTTTTGGCTTAGTGGACTTTTCTTTTAAGAGCTAATGACTGCCTACGTGATTGGGAACCATCATTGTCTTTTGATTTGAGAGGAATGTTTTTGATGTCATTCGTCGTATTACGAGATGAGAGTTTACGGCTAAACGCGCATTTGAATTAACTGAGAGACTACCCTGCCTCAGGTTCGATTAAAGGTTTCAATTTGTGTTAAAACAGAAAACTTATACTTCTTTGGCTCGAAGGGGTTGACTAGGGATTATCTTCCTTATAACTCCAGTGTTTAGGATTTGAAAGAAACGCTTGTACATCGTCAGCAAGGTCTGTCGAAAAGCATACTGTATGAGATTATGGCATTGTTTTCGTCATCCTCCCTCTAAAGGTTTGTAACTTTTAGCAAGAGTTAAATGTCACAAAGAAAGTAGAAAGCATAGTTTGAGTATAGTGAAAACGAGTGGATGAATTCAAGACAAACATATGCAATGCATTAATGAAACAAAGTTTGACATTAATAGATAATTGTTTGAATAACAAAAGAAATTACAACTTGAAAATTCAAATGATACAAAAGCCTCTTTGTCTGAACTTGTCACTTTAGGTGGAGAGCCTTCAGCGGAAGATTTGCATCTGGCCATCTTGTGTGAACTCCAGCACTCCCCCGTCGATTAAGTCTTGGGTCTTATTTTTCAAAGCCCAATAGTCATTTGTATCATGCCCAGGACTATTGGAGTGGTATGCACATAATTCATTGGGATGATAACTAGGAGGAGAGGTATTGGGATTCCGAAGAGGATCCCTTAATACAGTCATCTTGACCTCCAACAAGTGTTGCAATACTTGAGATAATGGCATGTTAATCTCAGTGAAGCACCTTCCAGATGTATTTTGCTTACGCTGATTACCTTGTTGATGCTGGTGAGGTTGTTGTTGGGCTTGTGACCCTGAAGCAAACTGGGGAGACTTTCCCTTGACTTCTTGTCTCAGGGGAGGCTGAATGATGACTTGATCCTCAACCCTAGTTGTTTGCCCCATTTGGTTACGTTCGCCTAGATGAAGCTTGCTGATGAGGACCTTTAGCTCCTCTTGTCCTTGAGCTAGGTTTTGAATAAGAGCCATCTGGCCCACCAGTTGTCCCATCATCTGGATTTTCATTGTTTCCATCTCAATCTGTAGCCCTTCCAACTGATCATTCCAGATGCCCCCTGGATTCCCTAGGACCATGCCCCTTGCGAGGAGAGCTTTCACATCTTCTTGCCCTTGGATAGGTTCAAGAACATCTCTTGAAGTTGAGCGTTTTGAGCCTGGATATATTTGATAGTCTTCTCTAGAGCCAACTCTACTGAAATAAACAGTAGGAAGGTAAGGAGACCTGAAAGGGGGAAACCTTTCATGATACGATGCATGATATGTGGATGCATGTTTTAAAGGATCTCGCGGGGTAAACACGAGAAAAATGTTAGAAATTGAACATCCTTGATTGGAGAACTTTGTATCGGTGGATGTCTTTCCAAGAGAATCAAGCTCACCATGTCAAGTGGGTCATAGCCCTTGACTCAAATTGTTGTACTTGATCTTTGACGGCGTTTGTTTAGAGGAAAATGAATCCTCTTGCCCTTTGGTAGACGTCTAGTTCAACGTGACCCTGCATCAAAGACCCTCGAGATCCTTGAAATGATTAGTGAAAATGCTATGGTATGAGGTTATGATGTTATGTACAAATATGCGAAGTAAGCAAGTTTATATACAAATAATCACATTCACACAAAGCAGACAAGTCCTTAGGTTTAGGCTTGCATGGAGTTCATAGGTAAGTACCCTCTTGAAGTCTAGTTGGCTCAACCTGTCCTAGAAGTAGTAACCGGGTTCTAAAGGAGCTCAATATCACTGGATTGTTTCCTTGTTCATTGTTTCAATTTAGCCTCTTACAGGCGACCGAAATATTCCAAGGAAACAAACCTCAATGAGTGTAGTATCGAGTATCAACCAACTTCGGACTGCACCAAAGCCGATCATCTCACTACATCCTAAAAGGCCAAGTTGGTCAAGTAAGGTTCTAAAGTCAGATGATGCTTTACGACACCACACAGAGGCCCTGTACTCTCCTTGATTTAACTCAAGGGTTACCGGTACCAACCAAAGTGCCACATCAATGTAGCCACTGCTTCAACCATGTCGGTATACCCTGCACAGTTCCCTCGCAGTTTATTGCTACTTACCTAAAAGGTACCCCCCCAATCCGGGTGTAGGATTTAAAACAAACCCAAACAAGGAACCAAAAATGTAAAGCATACAAATCAAACAAGATAAGCACGTAAAGGTGATCTAAAACCCTAAGGTAACCCCACTTTTCTATTAATTCCCTAGAAGAGTCTCCAGTTCTGTGATACGGTGGGAGAACTGACTTGAGGTTTTGCGTTTGTGTTTGCAAATGTTTCGGTTTAGCAAGAGTCGCTACCGACTTTTTATTTTATCCAAAGGAAAGGTCAAAAAGCACAGGAAAGACCTTTGAGATGTTTTCTTGGGTTCGGGGGGTAGATTATGAAAAGGGAAGGTGCAAGCACCCTTTTCATCCATGGTTTTCCATGGGCTCTTAGTTACTTGTTTAGATCACTTGCTTTTGCTTTTCAATTGTTTGAAATGGTGCTTTGTGTGTGGTTTTGAAATTCTTTTGAAAAGAGGCCTTGTCTAGGAAACCTTTGTAATGATTCTTGTTTGAATATATACAAAGGTGTTTGTCTTTTGAAAAGATGTTTCAATGTTTTTGAAAGTTTGTTTTGGGAAATGTTTTGAAATTGTGTTGTGATGTGTTTTTGAAAATAGAAAGGATGTTTTGCAAGTTTGATCAAGTAACTAAGAGCATCTACCCTATCTACTCAAAGATCTTTCCTACACATTTTTAACCCTTTTGACAGTGTTGTTTTACCATTGCATTTGGTAAACAACCTTGTGTTTGGATGTTAAACGGGACAGGCGCGGGTCATCGTATTGACCATGATAGCAATTGTGCTAAGTACCTTAGCAAGTTTTTGTTTGAGGGACTAGATCATTTTTGTTAGGCAACCAAGATAGCGTCATCGAGGGACTATGATCTTTTTGTTTTGATTTTGTTTTGCCAAGATACTCAACATGCATACCATGGCCATTTTGGAGGCAACAAGTGGATGAAACCCTAAGGGTGCATGTGTGTATTGTGTTGTCAATTTACATGCTTTTATGTCTTGTATTAGGTCTAGCTATTTGTTTTGATTTTGGATATTGCGTTCAAACCCTAATCTCTATCATGGCATATTTGAAAGCTATAAATGCGTAAAAATAATCTAAGCTATTACAACATTGATATGGGGAGGGGGATACAATTTTGAATAGGGGATTATTTGCAAGAAATTAAAACCCTAAGATTATTACAACCAAATTGAATTCTTTGTTCAAATAATAAATAAGCAAATATTTAAATGGACAATTACATAAATATGCAATATATTATAAATATGCAAAAAAATGTTTTTGTGTATTATTTTTATGTATGTGGAAATAAAATATTTAATTTATCAAAAATAAGAAAAAAATATTATTTTTATTAAGGGTGAAAACCCTAATTTGTTTTAAGAAAGTATATATATATATATATATATATATATATATATATATATATATATATATATATATATATATATATATATATATATATATATATATATATATATATATATATATATATATATATATATATATATATATATATATATATATATATATATATATATATATATATATATATATATATATATATATATATTATGTATTATTTATTTATGTACAATAAAATAAAAATATATACAAATGTTAAAAAAATAAAAATAGTGTGAGAAAATATTATTTAAGTATATAAATAATAAAAATAAAGTATATAATATTTTTTGTAGTATTTACAAGTTTATTTAGAAAAATAAAAGTATATTATTTAAGAAAACTATTTTTTATGTTAGAAAAAATAATAAAAAATACAAAATAAAATATGAAAATTTATGAAAATGTTTTTGGTAATTTTTTATGTTTAGAAAAATAAAATAAAATCAGAAATGTAAATAAAATAGAAAAAATATTAAAAAAAACAAATGAAATGGGCCAGAGGGGTGCAATCAGCAAGCTGGGGGCGCCAAAAGTGAGAAATAGCCAGGCCCAGCCCAACTACTTCGTCTTCAACCTCAGATTCAAACAAAAACGCGCGTTCTTTGTACAAACTCGTATCTCCTGCATTTATGCTTAAAAGCGAAAACTTGCAATATGAAAGTTATAGAGCATGATCATACGATTCTAACCATATAAAAAACTTAATCTAACTCTCAAAGACCAGAGAGAATTTATCTGGCCCTAAATTTTAACCTAACTTTTTCAGAAAGTTCATCAATCAAATTCTCTTAACACAGTTAACTTAAATGAAATCTATGCATATGTACAGCTTAAGGGCAATGAGTACTACATTTTTTATTCACAAACCTAAGCCTAATGATTCCTAAATAGAGAGATAGAAAGTTGGAAAATACCTACTTCAGTTGAACTCGAGTATGGCAATGTGGAGGTTTTCAATGAGGCCTGAGGTGCTTGGGAGCTTGCTTGAACTTCCTTTGACCTTCCCCAATGCTTAGTTTGCTTTGAGTTTGCTTGAATAAGCCTGTAGAAGTCAACCTGCACAAGCTGAGTTCAAAAATGGTGAAGCTTGAAAACAAGGTTACAGTCACTGGCCAATGGTTAGGATGGCTTAGGTGGGTTATATGGAATGTATTGGAAGAGGTTTGGGGAAAAAAACACGAGTAGTTTGTGATTTGGAAACAAAAATGCAGAAACTGCCCTATTTTGAAAGTTCTTGGTGTTTTGATGTTCAAGAGTGTTTGAGGACTGGATAGCTCGTGTTTCTGGCTCAATGTGATATGCAAAAGTTGTTTGGAATGGTTACAAGAGTTGGTTTTTATCAGATTGCCAAGTTCTCTCACTTTTGCAAGCTTTCTTGTTTTTGAAGCAAAAGGTGAGAAGTGACCAAGCGTAGGCCTGTACAGGTTAGCTCTAATCCTGCACACATTTGGTGAGTTTGGCCCAAAGTTTATGGATTTTGTTTGCTGTCCAAGATTGGGTTCAAGGCTCAAGGGATGCAATTTGACATAAAGCAAGTTTTGACAAAAATGGCAATATTAACTTTTTGCCAAAAATGGATTAAACCCTTGTGTAATCTTCCATTGATCAGAACAATGCATTAATCCATTGAGTTTGAATTCAATTATTTAGTGTGGAAGGGTTTAGATACCTGTAAGCAAGTACAAACAATGCTGGATGGAAATTGCAACTTGTAGCAACATGAGAAATGCCATGGATCAAAGTGACATTTTGCCAAATTCAAACCTTCGATTCTCCCTAACCACAAATGATTTTGGAGAGTTCTTGGACATTTTGGAAAGCTTGTAACATGATATACAATCCATCTTTGAAATGAATTTTGATATTCCAATTGGAACTAGGTGAAAAATTTCCATGAAGATAGGTCAAAATCCTGCCTAAATTAGGGCAAAATTTCACTAAGTTAGAAAGTTTTTGGACCCTTATTCCAAAATTCATAACTTAAGATCCAAGCATTTTCTTGGAAAACTTTGTGAATCAAAGTTGTAGATTTTATGGAGGACTACAACTTTCATGTTGGAAGTTTTGTTTTAATCCAATTGCATCATGGTGAAAATGTTGGGCAAAGTTAGGAAAAATTAAGAAAATTTCATAACTTAGAAAAATTTCTAAGTTATGAAATTTTTCAATCTTAAATCCTAATTTGCAAAATTAGGTTTCTTGATGAAAAAGTTTCATGTTTTGACACATCTTGATGAAAAATGACCCTTGGCACTTGATTTTGACCAAAAAGTCAAAGTTTGACTTTTCAGTGTACAGTTGATTGGAAAATTCATCTGTCAATCCAATGCAATTGAGATCTTTTGAACCTTGTGAATAGGTAAAGATGATTCCATTGACTCCTTGAATCCATGCTTGAACCCAATTTGCCATTGGCTAGGTAAAAAAATCAGAAATTGCCCTTGTGCAGTCAAAACCCTAAAAATGACCATTTTGCCCTTTTGGTGATATGATCAAATGTCTTGAGGAGTTGTGGTCCAAACTTGATCAAATGGTTCATATGAGTCTATAATGTTGATTTGGATCAAAATTTATGAGGTTTGACTGTAAATTGGCCACAATGGACTTTCCCCAAATACAACTGATTTTTGGGTCAACTGTCCAATTAACTGGGCAAAAATCTAATTCAAGGCTTGAAACTTGGTATGAGCAATCTTAGAAGTCCAACATGAAGTATGAAAGTCACATGGGGAATTAGAAGTCCAAAATTCCTTGTGCAAACTCAAACCCTAATTTAGGTCAACAATGTATGGAGATGTCTTGAGCAGAGTAAACCCTAGCTTGGTCTTGAGTTCAAAGAGTCTTGTGAGGGGAAATCTTGATAAAATGAGAGGGAAAATTTTGGGATACAACAAAGATATTTTAGGAAACTAATGATTGAAGACCTTGTTTGTAGCAGAATTTACTGCTCATATGTAACCTCCAAAGAGTTGTGTTTTGAAGGCCCAAATCCAGTTGGGTAGGTTATAAATAGAAGCTTTGTAACATAGGATTTGTACCAGCCGAGAATGGTAAAGATGTAATCATTAGGGATAACCCCGTAGCCATTCTCTAGGAGAGTTGGTGTAAGTGAACCACTCAGGTTGTGAGATGGTCACTGTGTTCTCACTCAGAAGCTGTGAAGTAATGAGTTGAGTATTGTTCTAGGAGGAAGCTTGTAAGCAACTCCAAGTTGTGTTATTAGTCAAGAGTCTTGGCTAGGTATGGTCATGGAAGTGTGTCTTCTGTTTTGATATCATGGAAGTGCGTCTTTCTGTTTTGAGCCAACCGTTGTCTGTGATTGATGAGGGATTGAGGATGGCCTCATATCTAGGCGAGTCTTAGGTAAAAGTCAAGAAAGGGTAGTGATTAAGTGATTGGGCCGTAAACTTGAGGTTTATTGTAGGGTCTATGAATTGATACTATTTTAGTGGACTTATCCCTGGCTTGGTATGCCCCATTGTATGAAGGTTGTTCCAAATTGGATTAACAATCCTTGTGTGTTGTTTATGTTTTTCAGTATTGTTTTTAATTATTTAAACCTTGTTGTAATATTTAAGTCAGATCAGATGTCTCGACGTGTCATAGGACATCTGAGTTCTGTCATACCAGAATTTCAATACATGTATGTATAGGGATTGTCTTTGATGGTATGTCACGGTTATTCCCTACTTACTTATCATGTGTTTATGTATGTTTGGTTTTTAGAGTATATACCACCTTCACCTCCCAATTATAACACACATGATGTTAATGTTCAGTGGATTGGTTACCGTTAAAGCATTTACGAGGTGGTTGGTTAGGCAGTTATGGTTAGCACTCCATCTGAGGTTGATTATAGATACATGGAAGAGTATTATAGAGTATCAAATCCTTGTTTCGTACCACCCCTCTTGATGCACAAATTGTAATTCTTATTCCTGACTATGATAAATGACCGTCAGATCCAAGATTATCAGTAATTACAAGCTCACTTCAATGTCATATCCAGTAAGTAGATGTTGATAAGGACAACCCCGTGTTTATATACTTATTTAGATCATTACACTTATCTCAAGATGGTCCATTAACTTAGTTGACTTATGTATTATTATTTTTTAGGCTTATGTATTGTTATTTGATGCTTACTTGAGACGTTATTTTTTAGACTTATGCATTTAGTAAATAACATATAATTTAATATAATGCCAATAATATCTAGAGAAATATATCATACATAAATAACATAAATAAAACTATTATATTCTAACAATGTTTGGAACTAGATGCGTAAGTTGTTGTGAATGTTGTAATCATCCAGAAAGTCCTAACATCTAAGTCGTTGCTCCCAGGAAACGAAATTTTTTCCAACCAAATGTGATTTCTCACAAAGGAAACTATTGCTTTATTCTTTTCCAGATTAAAAAATAACGTAAAAATAAGTAATTAATCTATAACAAAAGTAATTAATTAATTTAACAAAAGTAACTATATAAATACCTGAACCCAATAATTTTGTTTGACAAAACCAATGTAATAAATGTATAACATGTGTAAAAGTGAAGTCATCATAGGAAAGACAACAATACTAGGACACCCTAAACTCACAAGAATGACTTTATACTGATTTTATATCACATAACCCACATGTAATATTGCCATCTATTTCTCTTGTTGTTGGGGACCCAAACAAAATATCTTCAAATATACTTTCACTTCTTGTAAACATTCTCCAAATAACTTCTCAAAGAGACTTTGTCTAACACTTGTTTTATTATCTAAGTTTAAATGTGTGGAACCTTGTTTTATAGGTATTAGGTAAATTTGTTTTGATGATGACAACTCTGAAGTATAGAACATGCACTCAACATATTAAAGATGCATTAGAGTTTTTCCCCAACTATAAAAGAATAAAATAGAACAAATCAGTATGATAGATGCAACAAGTCCTTTACTATAAAGTGTAGAATAAATACTCAGCATAATAGAGATGCATTGTAATAACAAACTCTAAAGGATCATAAAGACAACATTCATCATAGTGAAGATGCAAATATAAAGAAAGTCAACCAATATACTTAAAGAAGTCAAAGATGCAAACCATGGGTTTGATAAAGATTGTCAGAGTTCTCAAATAAAGCTTCAGACATCAACAAAGATTCTTCAGACAAAGGCAAAAAAGCATGCTATATCAAAATCCTTCGAAGATATCAAGCAAAGGTCAAATACAATGAAAACATCAGACATAGATTTAGGGAAGTTACCCAAATTTAGTAAGTGAGTGAAACTTTTGTAAATGCAAAAGTTCTTTCTTTATAAGTAGATGGCTATAAGCATGCACACACTTAAAACCTTTTAAAAATTCTTTTGAAAATAAAATAACTTGAAAATATATATAAGAGTTTCTTATAAAGTGTTGGGAACATTCAAAGAGCCAGTAAAATAATGTTTTAACTAGATCTAAGCGATTAGCACAAAGTGTCAATTAATTAGATTGGCGCGTTCTTGAGAAACAAGGAAATTTGAATGTACCCAAACGATTAGAAATGGTTATATATCTATTCTTACATATTTTGTAAAATAGATCCATTACATTTAAATGATCTAAATGTTTGGTCCAATCATTTGGTAACAATAAAAAATCATTAAATGTTATTTCCTCTTTTGAATGATTTGAACACTATAAATAGAGGTCTCATTCTTCAGTTCAAAGCATCCAGAACTCAAAATATGTATTGACACACACTCTCTAAGTTTTTCTTTGTCACTTTCTCTCACTAGTTCTTATAGCCAAGTTCTTTTTTGAGGAAAGTTAATTTGTGAGGTGAGGTTTATGTATTTCTGGTCTGGTAGAAATGTATGAAGTTCTTCAAAGTTGTTATTATTTCACCTTGATGGACATCATCCATGGTTAGGGAAAAATTATATGGTTCAAAGCTAAACCCGTTAAAAGCTTTGGTTGGGGATTTGAGTAATAAGTCCCATGTTATTGAGGTTGAATATTGTTAATGTTGATGAGCTTCCCTTAAGGCTATTATAAAGCCCTTTTCATTTAAAGGTTGAAGATCATCAATATTAATGAAATTATATATAGGTTCATGGTTAACTTATTATAAAACCATAGGTTAGTTGATCAACCTGTTAAAATCATGAGAGGTCAATGGTTATCCCGTCAAACCATATTGAGTTCAAATATTTTTTAGTAGAGAGAAGTGATGGTACTTCGATCTACAATTGGGATAGGAGCATGACCACTTAAATCTCAATAATAGAAAAGACATGAATGCTTATATATTTCATTTTGTATTATCATGGTTGTAGGACATCCAACATTTTCTTATATAAGGGGGTTCGTGAGCTTCACCTACTAAAATCTCTCAAGTACTTAATGGAAACTCTCAAGTCCAGTTCTTGGGGAGAGGAGTAGGTCATTCAATTTTGACCGAACCTTTATATATCGCGGTGTTCTTCTTTTCCCTTAACCTTTTACTTTCGGCATTTTATTTCAAATTTTTTTTCCGCTGCTAATTTATAAAAAAGTTTTTGAAACTCTGATAGATCTTAGGTTTTGCAAAAAATATTTCAAACTATGTTTTTAGTTTTTGAAAAAGTTTTCAAAATCATGTTTTTCCAAACCACACAATTCACCTCCCTCTTGTGTGGGAAGTCTCAATTCCAACAAGTGGCATCATAGAATAACTCCTATTTAAGGGACTAATCGTCTCAAGAAGAAGATAACTTCTAACACAAGATTCCTTTTTTTAATTCACCACCATATTTTGAAAACTTTTTTATTCACAATTATCTTTTAAAATAAGCTCTTACTTCTTCTTTGAAAATTACTCAATAGTTGTTTTACCCTTCTAATTAAATAAATAATGGATTAGTGGAAAACCTTTTTGACCTAATATAAATTTATCTTGTTTTATCGCCAAGGAAATGTAGGATAATTTAGAAAAAGATATATGGGATTTCTCCAAGTATCAAGTCAAAGGATATGAACACATGAGGCAAAGAAAATTTTCTTCTTACAAATTGTTAGATTATTGTTACTAATATTTATATAAAGAATTAAGATTTGGAAAGAAATTTCCAACCCATAGTTCCATAGATGAAAACCTTTATGAATTTCAGGAAAATCAAAGAGATAAGAAAGATGAAATCAAAAACTCGAAGATTATCATAAATATCATATTTCAGTCTTACACTAATCAAGGAGTCCCCATGTTCAAATAACAACAAAAGGATGAAGAAGTTCTTAAGTCAGGTGAATAAAGGATAAAAGCTTGCAATCTTGAGATAATCATCTCCCAAACAAAGAAGACAATATATGACACCTACAAGGAAGATAGAGGATAAAACGAAAAATAAAATTAACATCTTTTTGTTTTGCAGGCAATGTTGTGCAACTCACGACTTTAAAGATTACATGATGAAGCTATGAAAAAGCAGAAGTACTATAGGAGTATACACTTGATAAGTCTTTGATCCCGAGAAAGAATTATGATGACAGATGTCAACAGTTATGTTCAAAGAAATATCATTTGAAAAATTCTTAATTCATGATTTATGATGATCAGTAAAGTAGATAAGCATGTGATGGACTTATCTATTTATTTGGCTTTGCCAACTCTCACATCCATTGATGTATGGAGAAGAAAACACTTTTGAAGTGTCCTCTCTTAAGAGAACATTTTTCAAGAATTCTTTCTTGGCCCAGGTAAAATTATTTTAAGGTTGAAAATTATCAGTTAATCTGATTAATCCCTTAAAATAATATTTCTAAACTCATGTTATATTTTAAAAATAAATACTATTTATTTATTATTTATTTATTTATTTATTAAATCTCTTATAACCCGTAAAATAAGTGTGCTCAAGTGTTTTTAGATTAGGGGTGTCAAAATATAAATTGGAGGTGTTAAGAAAGCAATAAAATCCAACAATCAAACTAAAGCACCAAAAAGGTCTGTCAAAATTTTTTTAATCGATTAACAAAAGGAGTCAATCGATTAAAAGATGACAAAAGTGTGAAGTTTCAAATTCAATCCAAACCAGTGTGATGCACAATAAATATAAAATCTGAGCATTAGTGGATTTGCATCAGAAGATGAATTTTTAGGAGATTTAATTGAAGTGGTGAAAAACACAAGAAGGGGGGGTTGAATTGTAAAACTGAAAATCAATGCAATGAACAAGATATTTTTATCCTGGTTCGTTTGATCTCAAACTACTCCAGTCCACCCGTCAAGGTGATTTCGCCTCTCTCCAACGAGGTCTTAATCCACTATATTCAACTGAATATTACAGACTGCTTTAACAACTGCTAAAGCCTTCTTGATGCAAACCACAACCCGGTTTGTCAAGGAAACACTTTCTTACAAAGAAGATAAATCTAAGTGTGTGAATGTTTTCTACAAAACTGTATCACAACTGTGATGTATACACAACTTAAAGCTTAGAAACAAGATTGCTAAAACAAAGATTGAATAAGAGAATGTGTAGTGTTTAGCAAACTGAGAGAAGGAAGATTATGATCAGCTTTTAGGCGTGTAAAGATTTGGAGAGCATTAGCCAATTCAATCTTCAAAGTCTTGTTTATATAGCACTGAGATGTTGAACGTTGGAGCAATATTCTTGATTCAATGCTAATAACAAACTTTCCTTATCGAGCAGATCTTGTCTGGAATGAGGCCGTTGGTATTAATTTGCTTTCAATGCACAATACTGTTGCTTACTTAATGCAAGTTCTGGCTTGGCTCATTCTGATTCTGCTTGGCTGCTGATGAACTGTTGTGTTTCTTTATCAGAGTGTTGAGCGCAGTTCTGTTCATCAGGCTTCAGCATATACATGAGTTAATCTTCTGATTCTGACATTCTGATATGGCAACTTCTGATGCTGATGTCAAGAACCAATTTCTGATGCTGATTAGGTGTGATCTTGCTTATACCAATCAGAGTATCTGCAAATCAGAACGTAATAATTTAGGCAGCAGATAGTTCATACATGAATCATATAAATAATATATCTTTTCACTTTGTTATCATCAAAACTTAAACATAGGGTAGTAGATTCAAACTTTGTTCTAACAATCTCCCCCTTTTTGATGATGACAAAAACTAGATATTTTTTAAATGAAAATAACGTGAAAAGGTATCAGAGAGATGCATCAGAGTAAGAGGTTATCAAAGATAAGGGATAAAGAGATATCAGAGTTGAGAGATACTCCCCCTGAGTTTATTACTTCCCTTTTTGATTACAAGTGTTCTTCAGGATCAGATCTTTTTGCCTTTCTTTGAACATCAGAGTATCAGAGTCTTTGACTATCGGAAGCTTTAGATCAGCATATCAGAGCAGAGCTTCAGATCAGCGTATCAGAGCTTTTCTTATCAGAGCTTTGCTTTGGATCAGAGTATCAGAGCGGATCAGAGCTTCATAGCTTTTAGTCTTCAGAGTGTCCAGGAGCTTCCTTGTACCTGTAGACTTTAAGCAAAACAGAAAACATTTTCAAGTATAATAGAGTTAGAATGTTCGAGAATTTCTGTCTTAGTAAACCGTTATTGTTTAAAATATCATTCTTGTTCTCCCCCTTTTTGTCAGCAATCAAAAAGTTTAGGTGATGTGCTAAAACAATTAAGATCAGAAAAACTTGTCATATTAAAAGGTTTAGAATCAAACAAAACATATTCAAACAGTACATCAGAAAATTAAAGAAAACATGAAAGTGACATGAATGAAAAAACTAAGGTTGGGGAGGAAAACGTGTGAACAGGTTCTCCAGCATGGCTTTGATCTGATCAGCAGTCTCATTCTGCTTGTGCACCATGCTGACAACAGTGTCAATCTTACTATCCTGCACATCCATTCTTTCTTTCATCTTCTGGTCGTTTTCATCCATCCTCTGCTGCAGACGCATGTCATTCAGCTTCAGCTCTTCCAGAGTCTGCCTGTCCAAGGCAACTTGAGAAACATCAGAAGCAGGAAGCTTATGAGAGCTTTCTGCAACATCTTCTGCTTGACTTGCTTCAGCTTGAATGGTCTTGTCTTCTTCTGGTTGCACCTTTGAAGCTAGCTGTTTCTCAGACCAAGGTTCACTATCCAGAGGGAGCACAGCTTCCTGAGGCAGCTGACTTTCAACTTCCTTCAGCAGCTTGCTAAAGTTCTGTTGTTCCTGCTCATAGTTGATATCCTGCAACTTGAGGGCTTCAGCACGTACCCAAAGTCTGAATTGTGACCAGAGATGGTCAGAGGCAGCTGGGTCAATCATTCCAGGACAGACTTGCTTCAGAGAAGCAATCCATTGCTGCAAACCTGTTTCAAAATTCATAATACCAGAGCCAACATCTCGTTGTTTTGGTTTTGGGATGGCTATTTTGTGTTTCAGATCAGCAAGACGGTCAAGGCTGGTTAAGTCTATGAAGGTCCTACTGGGGTTTTCGGTGGTTTGCTTGGCAGCTATTTGTTTTGGAGATGGAGTGGGAGAATCAGAAATTATGATTGGACTGTTTGGTGTTTTGGGAGTATTGGGTGGTGTAGATTCTGGTGAGGATGGCAACTGGGCCATGGTGACTGTTGTTCCACATGGCAGCTGGATTGCCAGAGGTTGTGGTTCAGATGATTGAGGTGAATGAGGTTCAGAAGGTGGAGGAGTTTGAGTTTCAGAGTGATGAAACTCAGGTTGAGGTGATGGTGGATGAATTTCTGGTTGTTCAGGGATAAGGGGTTCTTCTGGAATTGATGAGAGAGGTTGTTGTTGTTCTGGTTCTTCAGCAGATTGCTGTTGTTCTGGTTGTGGAGGAGGGACAATTTGTGGTTCAGAGTTTGGATTGGCGGAGTGATCAGAAGTGTGTTGATCAATGTCAGACAACACTTTGTCAATTGCTGATGTTGTTGAGATTGTTGGTTTGGGATGTTTGGTTCTGGGTCTTCTGAGTTTTAATGCCTCAGAAGGGTCATCTTCTGGTTCAGTTTCATTTATTGTTGGGATGGGGATTGAGATTCTATGAGAGGTTGGAGGTGGAATAGATGCTGGAATAGTAGAAGAATTTAAAACAGAAGCAGCAGATAAATTACCTCTTTTCTTGGGTGTCTGCTGGGATGATCCTTCTGAAGGTGCCTTCCTCTTCTTCGTCTTCTTCAGAGTCACTTCTGGTTGACGTTGATGCAGATCTTTGATAATCAGATTTGGATCTGTACCATCTGCCTTGCACGCGTCTAAGTATCTGAGAACCACCTCTGGTTTAGATTCTATCTCAAAATAAAGGAAAGTCACTCAGTGGAACTCTTCTGCTGGTGATATCAGCAATAGGAGTAGCTCTGGGTTCCTTTTTGATATTCTCTATCAACTTCATTTTCTTCAAGTTCTTCGTGTTCAGAGGCTTCCCAACTGTTGGTTCAATGGTGCTTAACTCTTGAGCTTCTATCAGATGCTCTATCAGCCTATTCTCTGTCAGAATATCTGATATCAACCTTCCAAAGGGTATCCAATCCCTCTTTGTTCTTTCTTCCTCCCTGGTTTCCTTCACACTTGTTTTGAGGTGGTTGAACAAAAGATGAGCCAAGTTGATTTTTACCTTCTGATCAATAAAGTAGATCAGAAACTGCTGATCCACATTTATGTAATCAGGTGAACTAGTTGGCTTCCTATGGTTGAAGCACCCCAGAATTATCTTTGCCCAAACTCTGTGATGATCCTTCAGATCTTTGATCTTGCTGCTGGGCACCCCATGGGTGAAAATCCTTTCACCTATCACGCCCACGTCAGCACATCTCTCAGCCATATCAATACAGCGGACGCCACCGCCACTGTAACCGATTAACCTTGCTATGTGATCCTCAGTGATCACAATCTTCTTCCCCATAACGAAGGAGGTGACTAGATGCGTTGAAGCCTTCGCATGAATCCAGAACTCCTTGACTAACATAGGGAATGTTGGTCCAACCAACCTGTCAAAATACCTTTCCCATTTTTGTGCCCTAACTTCTTCTGTTAGGTCAAAACCGTTCTCCTTCAAGCTTCCAAAATCAATGATCAATTTAGATAACACTTCAAGATTCTTCACAGGAGTGAGGAGTGTTCTGAATGGCACTTGATACTGTTCAGATGATGCTTTCTTCTGAGGACCTGCAGAAGCACTGCTGGAGGTTTCCATGTTCACACTAAGAGATTTTGAGAAGAAACTGAGAAAAAGGGTTTTGCAAGAGATGAACACAGAAAAATGCAGAGAATGCTTGAGAATTAGTGAGAAACTGTAAAGAATTAGAATGAGAGGTTAATGTGTTTAAATAGAGTTCATAATATTTGAAAAAAATAAACGTTTTTAAGAAAGAGAAAAATCATGATTGCGTTTTAAAAGCATGATTACTTTTATTAAATGCTTGCTGATTTTGGGGGATTTTAGAAAGATACTTAAAAACGGTTACCAGACATGTGTCTCAATGCACCCAATCAGCATTTTGCCTTCTCAGAAGCGTGCACGCGTTCTGCTTCAGAGATTTGCTGATGATTGGATGACACTTGTTTGATGTAGTGATCAGCACGTCTGTCTTTGAGCTTAGACTCTCAGATCTTTAGACTTGCATCTGATACAATCTGCATGTTCTATCTTTCTGAAAGAAGATTGATCAGAAGTTCACAGTAAAACAATTACATTCTGAAGGTAAATATATGAAATTAAAACATTTTCACTCTGGGCAGACTTTCATGCTGAGATGTTTCAGAATGAAATTAAACCTATCTTCTGAAAGGGGTTTAGTAAACATATCAGCCCATTGATGGTCTGTATCTATAAATTTTAAGTTCAAAATTCCTTTCTGAATATAGTCCCTAATGAAGTGATGTTTTATTTCTATATGCTTAGCTCTAGAGTGTAAAATGGGATTCTTACTTAAGCAAATAGCAGAAGTATTATCATAGAGTATAGGAATGTTACTCTCAAAAATCTGGAAGTCTTCAAGCTGACTTTTCATCCAGAGCATTTGTGTGCTACACCCTGCTGCTGCTATGTACTCAGCTTCTGCTGTTGATAGCGCAATTGTTGATTGCCTTTTGCTGGACCAAGAGATCAGATTTTCTCCCAGAAACTGGCAGCTTCCAGAAGTACTTTTACGCTCCACTCTGTCTCCAGCAAAATCAGCATCGCAGTAGCCTACTAAGCTGTAATCACTAGATTTTCTATAAAACAAACCCAGATTAGTAGTACCTTTCAGATACTTGAAAATTCGCTTAACAGCTGTTAAGTGAGATTCTCTAGGATCTGATTGGAATCTAGCACAGATACAAACACTGAATAATATGTCAGGTCTTGAAGCAGTCAGATAGAGGAGAGAACCAATCATACCTCTGTAGACTTTTTGTTCTACATTTTTGCTTACCTCTTCTCTTTCCAGAATGCACGTGGGATGCATTGGAATCTTTGATGGCTTACATTCTGAGAGGTCAAATTTCTTCAGAAGATCTCTGATGTATTTGCTCTGATGAATGTAAGTTCCCTCTGGAGTTTGATTGATCTGAATTCCTAGAAAGAATTCCAGTTCCCCCATGAGGCTCATCTCAAATTCTGCCTGCATACACTTAGCAAATTTTATTCCAAGAGAAGGATTAGTAGAACCAAAAATAATATCATCAACATAAATTTGACAGACTAAGATGTCATTCTTAACTTATTTACAGAATAGAGTAGTGTCCACTTTCCCTCTGGTGAATTCATTTTCTAATAGAAAGTTACTTAGCCTTTCATACCAAGCTCTGGGAGCTTGTTTCAGACCATATAATGACTTCTTTAGTTTGAAAACATGTTCTGGATGTTTTGTATTTTCAAAACCAGGGGGTTGGTGTGCATAAACTTCTTCTTCTATATAACCATTTAAGAATGCACTTTTGACATCCATCTGATACAGAGTGATGCCTCTATTAACAACAAATGAAATTAAAAGTCTGATAGATTCTAACCTGGCGACTGGAGCAAAGGTTTCTGTATAGTCTATCCCCTCTTGCTGACTATAACCTTGTGCAACCAGTCGTGCCTTGTTTCTGATGACTTCACCTTGTTCATTTAGCTTGTTTCTGAACACCCATCTTGTTCCAATGACGTGGAATCCTTTTGGTCTGGGAACGAGATCCCATACGTCGTTTCTGGTGAATTGATTTAGCTCTTCTTGCATTTCCAGAATCCAGTCATTATCCAGAAGTGCTTCATCAATAGAAGAAGGTTCAATCAGAGACACAAGTCCCATGAGAGTTTCTTCAGAGTTTCTGAAGCTTGCTCTTGTTCTGATTGGATCTTCCTTTCTTCCTAAGATAGTCTCTTCTGGGTGATCCAAGCTGCTTCTGGGTAATCTCTTCTGAGGTTGATCAGCAGCTGTTGTAGGATTTCTAGCAGTGCTCCTTTCAGACGTTGAAGGAGTGTTTGTGTTGAGAGCTTCTGATGACTTGTCTTCAGAACCTGTAAATTCAATTTCCATACCTGCAAAAACTTCATTCTGCTTTGACTTTTCAGAGTCAAGCTTATCATCAAAACGAACACTGATTGATTCTTCCACAATCTATGTTTCTGTATTGTATACTCTATACCCTCTTGAGCGTTCAGAGTATCCTAACATAATACACTTCTGTGCTTTAGAGTCAAACTTGTTCAAATAATTCTTTGTATTTAATATAAAGCAAGTACATCCAAATGGATGAAAATATGAAATGTTGGGCTTTCTGTTCTTCCACAATTCATATGGAGTCTTTTCCAGAATAGGTCTTATTGAGATTCTATTCTGAATGTAGCACGCTGTGTTTATTGCCTCTGCCCAGAAGGTCTTAGCAACGTTTGTCTCATTGATCATGGTTCTGGCCATTTCTTGCAATGTTCTGTTCTTTCGTTCTACAACTCCATTTTGTTGGGGAGTTCTAGGACAAGAGAAATCATGCAGAATGCCTCTGTCATTAAAGAATGACTCAAAATCTTTGTTTTCAAATTCTCCACCATGATCACTTCTGACTTTAACGATTCTAAGATCCTTTTCATTCTGACCTTGGTTACAGAAGGTAACAAACACAGAGTGTGACTCGTCCTTGTGTCTTAAGAACATTACCCATGTCCATCTGCTATAGTCATCTACGATTACTAACCCATACTTCTTGCCACTGACTGAAGCAGTTTTAACTGGTCCAAATAAGTCAATGTACAGAAGTTCTAATGGCTTAGAGGTAGAAACAACATTTTTGGATTTAAAAGAAGGTTTTGCAAGCTTGCCTTTCTGACATGCTTCACACAGAGCATCTGAATTGAACTTCAAATTAGGAAGTCCTCTGACCAGATTGAGTTTGTTAATCTGAGATATTCTTCTCATACTAACATGCCCCAATCTTCTGTGCCAGATCCACTGCTCGTTGTTAACAGACAGAAGGCATTTTACATATGACTCTTTAGTTCAGAAAGTTTGATTTTGTAAATGTTGTTTTTCCTCTTACCATTAAACATGATAGTCCCATCTCTCTGACTAACAGCTTTACATGATTTTTGATTAAAGATTATATCATAACCGTTATCACTTAATTGACTTATGGATAACAGATTATGCATCAATCCATCTACTAGCAGAACATTATTAATAGAGGGAAGATTTCCATTACCTACAGTTCCAGAGCCAATTATCTTTCCCCTCTGATTGCCTCCAAAACCAACATGGCCTCCAGGCTTAAGTTACAGGCTTTGGAACATATGCCTTCTTCCCGTCATGTGTCGCGAGCAGCCAGAGTCCAGGTACCATGACTGGTGTTTCTGACTTGCTTCTAAAGATATCTGCAACATGTATTATTTTATCCTTAGGTACCCAGATTTTCTTGGGTCCTGATTTGTTAGTTTTACCAAAACTCTGGTTGAATTTTGGTTTCACAGAGTGCTTACTGCTAGTGTATTTAATATCATGTGTGTGACCATACACAAAATGTGAATTCAGAGGAGTGTGTTTAATGGTTAAGTCCATGACATTCTTTGGTGTAGGAACCTTACCTTGGTATCCTATTCCTTTCCTGTCGTTTCTGCTAACTCCATAGATCATTGAAGCCATTTTGCTTCTATCTATGCTTTTAGCGAGGAACTTCTGGAAACTGTGATCATACTCCTTGATGATCTCATCAGCGTTGCTGGGAGTTTCAGAAATTGGTTCCTTCTGAGAGTTTTGTAAAGTGTTTTCTAATTTTTGAAATCTTATTTCTCAGCTCAGAATTCTCCAATTTGAGACTCTCAGTCTTATTAGAGTCAGATTCAAGATTCCTTTTCAGGTCTCTGAATTTAACTATAATTTGCTGATACCGTTCCAGAATCTCATTAAGGCTTTCAGCAAGTTCAGCCTTGGTAAAGTTAACAGCAAAGTTAGGAAATACCTCTTCAGTATCTGATTCTGAGTCTGATTCAGAAGCTTCACTATCTTCTGAGATGTTAGCCATGAGAGCTATGTTTGCCCTCTCATCATCTGATTCTGAGTCAGCTTCAGACGAGTCAGAGTCATCCCATGTAGCCATGAGACTTTTCTTCTTCTCTCTTCCAAACTTCTTTTTGGGCTTTTCCCTCTGAAGCTTTGGGTAGTCACTCTTATAGTGTCCTTGCTCATTGCACTCATAGCAGATGATGTCCTTGGTGTTTGGCTTTTTGCTACTAGAGGAGCCTTCAGATCTTTTGTATCCAGAGGAAGAATCTGTCCTTCTGTATCTGGAAGAAGACTCATTCTGATCAGATCTTCTGGGATTCCTGAACTTCCTTTGTCTTTGCTTCCACAGTTGATTTACTCTTCTGGAGAGGAGGGAGAGTTCGTCTTCTTCTGATGAGGATCCATCAAATGTTTCTTCAACTGCCTACAAAACTTTAGACTCAAATTTTTTGTTAGATTTTAATGCTAAAGGCTTACCTTGCTTCTGAGGCTCGTCAGCTTCTAGCTCTATCTCATGGCTTCTGAGGGAGCTGATAAGTTCCTCCAGAGTGATTTTGTTGAGATCTTTAGCTAGCTTCAGAGCTGTAACCATTGGTCTCCACTGCTTGGGTAAACTTCTAATGATTTTCTTGACATGGTCAGCAGTAGAGTATCCTTTGTCCAGAACCTTGAGACCAGCTACCAGAATCTGGAATCTTGAGAACATTGTTTCAATGGATTCAGATTCTTCCATTTTGAACGCCTCATACTTCTGAATGAGCGCCAGAGCTTTAGTTTCTTTGACCTGAACGTTGCCCTCATGCGTCATTCTGAGTGAGTCAAAAATGTTCTTTACTGTGTCTCTGTTGGAGATCTTTTCATATTCAGTATAGGAGATGGCGCTGAGGAGGATGGTTCTGGCCTTGTGGTGATTCTTGAAGTCACGCTTTTGTTGGTCAGACATTGTTTTTCTATCAATCTTCTGACCGCTTGCATTCACAGGGTGCGTGTATCCATCTGTCACCATATCCCACAGATCAGCATCATGTGCCAGAAAGAAGCTTTCAATTATGTCTTTCCAGTAATCAAAGTTTTCTCCATCAAAGACTGGAGGTTTGCCGCTGAATCTGTCTCTGTCCTCATTGTTGTCATTGCTGGTGTGAGAATAGTTTCCTGCCATTATGTTTTTCTGACGCTGGATCTTGTACTGACACGGTTAAGTGTTTTAGCTCAGAACCAGGCGCTCTGATGCCAATTGAAGTGGTGAAAAACACAAGAAGGGGGGGTGGAATTGTAAAACTGAAAATCAATGCAATGAACAAGATATTTTTATCCTGGTTCGTTTGATCTCAAACTACTCCAGTCCACCCGTCAAGGTGATTTCGCCTCTCTCCAACGAGGTCTTAATCCACTATATTCAACTGAATATTACAGACTGCTTTAACAATTGCTAAAGCCTTCTTGATGCAAACCACAACCCGGTTTTTCAAGGAAACACTTTCTTACAAAGAAGATAAATCTAAGTGTGTGAATGTTTTCTACAAAACTGTATCACAACTGTGATGTATACACAACTTAAAGCTTAAAAACAAGATTGCTAAAACAAAGATTGAATAAGAGAATGTGTAGTGTTTAGCAAACTGAGAGAAGGAAGATTATGATCAGCTTTTAGGCGTGTAAAGATTTGGATAGCATTATCCAATTCAATCTTCAAAGTCTTGTTTATATAGCACTGAGATGTTGAACGTTGGAGCAATATTCTTGATTCAATGCTAATAACAAACTTTCCTTATCGAGCAGATCTTGTCTGGAATGAGGTTGTTGGTATTAATTTGCTTTCAATGCACAGTACCGTTGCTTACTTAATGCAAGTTCTGGCTTGGCTCATTCTGATTCTGCTTGGCTGCTGATGAACTGTTGTGTTTCTTTATCAGAGTGTTGAGCGCAGTTCTGTTCATCAGGTTTCAGCATATACGTGAGTTAATCTTCTGATTCTGACATTCTGATATGGCAACTTCTGATGCTGATGTCAAGAACCAATTTCTGATGCTGATTAGGTGTGATCTTGCTTATACCAATCAGAGTATCTGCAAATCAGAATGTAATAATTTAGGCAGCAGATAGTTCATACATGAATCATATAAATAATATATCTTTTCACTTTGTTATCATCAAAACTTAAACATAGGGTAGTAGATTCAAACTTTGTTCTAACATTAATCAGTTAAATCAATCGATTAAAACACTAAAAAACGACAAGGATTGATTTGATTTTTGGATAGCATGATTTGATCATCAAAATATCTCATCCCACACACTCAAAATCCCAGAAGGTATCACTATACATAGGTAATGTATTCTAACCTTCTCTTGCATCTCATTCCATTCTTCTTCTTTGTTTTAATAGATTTTTGTCAAAAGGTCAAACATGTCTTCAAACCAAAAACCAAAAATTCCACAAGAAAAAATAGATAGTATCTTTGCTTTCATTAGAGATAAACATGAGGAAGATAAAAAGATAATCCTAGAAAATAAAATTATAGGACCATAATCTATGGAAGATACCTTCATGAGAGGTTACAAACCTTATACCCATATCTGTCAAGCATCTCTAAGGGAATTCTTCATAAAAATCCATGATGAAGTATACCCAAAACTAGTGAGAGAATTCTACATCAATCTAAAAATTGTAGGAGACACCCTAATTACCTCTATTAAAGGAGTGAGCATAAAAATCCAAAAAGAAATATTTGGAAGAATCTTTTATATACCCTTCAAAGGGTCGTCCTGCTTTTAAAACAAACCTTCAGGCCTCAAAAACTTTAAACATGGAGTAGCCGTAGACTCCATAGTAACAAACCCCATGAAGGAAAGAACAATCCCTTTTAGAAAAAAACATCTTAAAACCTAAAGTCAGAATACTTCATTATCTTTTAATCAAAATTTTGTTCCCAAGAAACACTGATAACTTCTATGTCACCCAAGATGACACAACTCCATTATGACTCTTATCACAAAATATACCAATAAGGAGTGTTTTCTTACATGAGTAAAATTAGATGGGAACCATCAACCATTTTATCCTATGGATAAATAACCACAAACCTTCTAAATATCTTCAAAGTTGACTTTCTAGGATATAAATCCACTTTCTTCAAGAATGTGATCAATTACGTCTTCCTTCGACAATTAAAAGTTGAGATTAAATTAACCAAACTTAGAGATGATTAGATAAATGATGATGAACAAGAAGAAATAGAATATAAAAGTGAATACATAAGTCTAGGACAAATTTGGAATCTTTTCCAGAACATGGCTATGTACATAGAGAAAATTAAGTAAAAACAGGATGAATAGAACTTAGCAATTATTTGCTTTATGTAATTTATTTTTTATTGTATTTTTAGATTTATGAAATGATTTCCTCTTTGTAGTTTTTTATTTTTTATTTTTTAAATAAAATTATGTTTTTCGCTTTCAATTAATTATGATACTTATCTTGTTGAGTAATATTCTCTTTTAATTTAATAGATAGGCTGTAACAAAATAAAATATGCCTACATAGTTGATTTTCCTAGGATAACCTTAAAAGAGAAATTTAAAGGAATCTCACTTAGAAAGATAAAATAATTTTTGTTCCAATATCTAGAGTAATATCCCGCTAGGAAATATTAGGTCGCATACCTTAGATACATAGAAAACATGATCGTCTTCTCCAGTGAGTATGTTTTTATCCCTGCAAAAATAAAAAATATTAGAGATCCAGAGGGACCCTACCCCCCTAAATCAAGGCATGCGAATTCAATGGGACCGTTATCTTGGACTGAATCGCGCTAGTTTTTAAGCTATAACAAAAATAGCACAGTTCAATATGGTTATGGTGATGCGCAATTCTGGTGGTATTGAGGCCTTGCGATTGACTTTTCTTGCATATTGATACCTTATGAACACATTAATATGGTTAGTATGCGCTAAAACTCAAAGGAAACAAAAAATACAAAATTCATGCAATAAGGTAAATCGGTGATGCATGTTCATGCATTTCAGGCCCTTTGGATCATTGCAAATGGTTCAATCTTACCCTACAACACTTTAGAGGTTGTCTGGAATGATTGGTTTATTGTAAAAGGGGCTGCAAACTAGGGTTTCGAGTTGCCCTAGTTCTTGATATTTTTGAGTTTTGGAAAAGTGTTTCTTGCACTAGGGTTTCGTGTGGCTCTTGTCTGAGTGCATGAAATATATAGCATTGAATTAGGTCAAACCAAGAGTGGGCTTGGACCTTGTCTAAAAGCTTTTGTTTTATTTCACTTATTTTGAGTTTTAAATAAAAAAAAAAAAAATATAATAAACCAAATGGGGGTGTATGAACAAGTCTTGAGGTTCACTATGGAGTGTATAACACGTTTCGACCTTGAAACATCATCCCAATAGTCCAAAAATCCAAGTTTGATCACTTTTGGTTTCATGCATTTGCTCAAAATTTCCCAACTTGCACTAATCATAACTCTCTCAATTTTTATCATTTGAAGGTGATCGTGGACTTTTTGGAAAGCTCAAGATACCCTCTATAATCCCTATGTTTGATCATTTTTGCATTTGAATACTTTATATTGATGTAAGTTGCCTTGACAAAAAATATCTTTTTGTTGACTTTTGAAATGACCTTAATGTTTTGGCCCATATCTCTCAAATGAAGCATTTTTTGGACTTGATCTTAGAGATACAAAGTTGTAGAGAATTGAATTTTCTTCAAAACGAGCTTTGGTAAGAAAAATCTGATGAAGCATGTGAAAGTTATGCTTGGTCAAAGTTTAGTTGACTTCTCCTTAAGAAAACCCTAATTTGGCAACTTTTGACTTTTCATGATTTGGGAGTTTTCTTGATGAATCATGATCAAGTCTTGATATAATGATGAATTCTAATTCAAAACCTTTATGTTGAAGAAAAATCTTGAGGTTTGACTGTATGTTGACCATAGTTGACTTTTTGTCCAATATAATTGATTTTCAATCATCTGAGCAACTGACTGAGCAAACTTGTGATGCAAGGCATGAAACTTGGTATGAGCATTCTTTGAGGCAAATAAGAAACTAGGAAATCCATTTGATGCATTATAAACCCAAACTTTCTTGAGAAAAGTGAAACCCTAGTTAGAGGTCAATTGCTTAGGAGAAGAATTTGTCTGATAAATTCTTGAGCAACCTTAAGCACTTGAAAACCCCTAGGATAATGTCTTAAGATAAATGGGAGGGAAAATTTTGGGGTACAACAGCTTCCCCTGTTCAATATTCTTAAACCTGAGGAGTTAGATTTGCATGTCCGCCATTCATGATCTGAAGGTAGAAGAGGATTTAACACTTAAGTGCCCAGAAATTTGCACTCGCATGTGCATGAAGTAACGTTGTTGGTCGATAATATTGCTTGAATGGGCTTAAAGATGCCATTCATAGAGGTGACATAATGTCATTAGAGATAGTCTTATAGATTCCATCCAAAGTAATTGCTGATACGAGTATCAGAACGCGTCTAGCTTGACTATATCTGAAGAATGATTTCCATAATGAACCTCTGGGGAAGGTGCTTAAGTAGCTGCTTGTCAGATTTAGTCTCTTAGGGAAATGCTTGTCTGATTTAGTCTCTGATGGAAATGCTTGTCATGTAGATAGTCACTCCGTCTTGTTTCGGGAATTGATCTACCGTCTATTTTTGTTGGTAAACTCGTCCTGTTTCGAGAATTCATACCTCCTGGTCATGTCAATAGTTTCCCCGTCCTATTTCAGGAGTTAATATTTTCCTGGTTATATAGATAGTTTCCCCATCCTATTTCTGGAGTTAATCTTTGCCTGGTCATATATATAGTTTCCCCGTCCTGTTTCGGGAGTTAATCTTGGACATGCTTTTTGTTGGCGAACCCGTCTTGTTTCGGGAGTTAATCTTGGACCTGCTTTTTATTGGCGAACCTGTCTTGTTTCGGGAATTCATACCACATGGTCGTACAAATAGTTTCCTCGTCCTGTTTCGGGAATTAATCTTGGACCTGGTCATATAGATAGTTGCCCCGTCTTGTTTCGGGAATTAATCTCTGACATGTTTTAGAATTGCTGATGATGTTCATCTGTTTGTAGACTTTACCTGAAAAGATAAAGTTTGTCTTTATGCAATGTCATGATGTATGCAATGCATTGTGTAATGATGCTCTCAAAGTAAATGAGAGTGTGCTATATGTGTTTCGTATGCATATGCTATGATACTTATAGATGGTGTATGGATGTAAGATGTTGGTAATGGTTGCTTCGTATAACATCTTTGACTGGGGAAAATAAATCCCTGACTGTTGATTAAGATGAAGAATATGAGTCTTCAATCTCGTTTAGAATGTCTACACTGGGGATTTCGGTTTTCTGCTTTGAGGATACTCCATTGGGGATGTCTGACCTCTGCTTAGGGATAGCAGAGTTCAGGAACATTGATTGTTCATTGCTCTACTGGGAATTTAGTTCTTATATACCCTGACTGGGGATAAAAGAGATGGATAATCATTATAGGTGATGTTTGATCGAGTTTCTAATATGGATACCAACTCTTCTAGGGAGGACAAAGTTAAATGGTATCTGGCCCGGTTTCAGGTTCCATAGCAATCTTTGGGGATAACAACTTGGACTACACTTTATTGGAGAGGAGGAATCTATCGGGGATTTACAGTAATTAGAGGAATGAACTCTGCTGGGGAAATAAACCTTGTTAGGGAAATAAAACCTACTGAGGAAATGAGCTCTGCTGGAGAAGAGAATTATGCAGGGGATAATGTTGGAGAAATAAACTCCGCTGGAGGATTGAATTCCTGTTAACTGTATTGAGGAATCATAATCTCTGATGAGGATTTGAATTCCGTAGGCCGTGCGGGGGAAGTTTCCACTATACGCTGGAGAAATGATCAAACTCCTTTATCCACTAGGGGGATATGCTTGGGAGTATAGTTATGTTAATAGCTGGAAGATGCCCCAATTTCTGTTTGAAGACATATTAGACTTGCTAAGGAATGTATCTCCGTCGGGGATGAGCTTGTGCAGGTAGCTCTACGGGGATTTCTCTATGGGGATTCGTGGACGACTTGAATGTTGTCCCAACTCCTAGAGTCTTTAGTAAATGTTTATTCCTGTTTTTATGCATATATTTGTTAACAACAATCATATTCATATGCATATGTTTATTCAATTTAATCATTGGAAGTTTTTGCAAACAAACCAAAAAAATAAAATAAATTTTAATTTTGAAATTGTATTTGTATTGAAAGTTTGCCTATAAACAGGTGGTTTTGTACAAAGGAGATAGAAATCCTAGTAAGAGGAAATCGTCATAAAATGAAAAGAGTACAAAGAAAAACAAAGAAAGGCAGATATGTGGAAACAATCCCATCAGGTTTCAACTCTGTTATTTCCCTTATGTCTTCAAGCATCTCATCCCTTGCTGTCAGAAGAAGTTGATTGAATTGATCTGTACCGTTTGAACTTGACATTGATAATACAACTTGTTGTATGTAGGTGATCCAACGGGACACAGTGTCGTACCCCAAATTTGTCCTACCTCAATGATTTAATTTTTCAAGATTTAAGTAGAAGAAATATTTAATTAAAGGTGGTACAACAGTATCTGATGGCCCAACTTTATCCGGGACTAGGGGGTGTACTTAAATTCAGGAAAGCGGAGCTTTCTAAATCAGAAAGACTCGTGTATCTGTGAATCCATTCGCAAGGCATGTTGGACCATGACCCATGCAATTCGAAAATGGAAAACTATTCAAATAATTATTAAGTTCTTAAATCATAAACACATTTTAGTATTAATGTTATTAGTAAAAAGGGAGGTTGAAATTGCAATTAGTCAGCCCATTAGATTGGCCCATCTAGTATTTTCAAAAAGAAGTACTAATATTATAAAAATATTATTTATCATTATTTTGAGTAAATAAATAATATTATTATTAAAAGGAAGCTATCATTATAAATAAATAAAAAATAATTACCCTTTAAAAAGAAGAGAAATAAGAGTGTAACGTTTTGCTGATAAAACATTTACAGTAATGTTTAGTCTTTAAATTAAAGCTTGTTTATTTATTAAAAAAACTTTTTTTAGTAAAACAGCATTGGGCCTGGGTTGAGGAAAAATGTTTTTTGTTAATAAGGAAAAAACTATTTTTGTTATACGAAATGATTAAGCAGCCCAAGGCAAGTTGTTTTTAAAAAAATTTGTTTGTTTGCTGTAAACAAGAAAAAATGCAGGCCCATTTTTCCAAATAATCAGCTAGGGCCCAATTCAATAAAATCAGCGCTAGCCCAATTCCTAATAACACGCACTGTTTAAATGTAACCTAAACCAACACACATTTTTGTACTAACTAATACTGTAGAAATCACAATCCAATATATTACAACAAAATCCAAATTAAATACTGAATCAATTCTTTTGAGTACAATCAAATCAATCTACAGTATACAAAAAATCCCTAATTAATGCTAAATCCCTAAATATATTCTAATCTCTCTAATTCGTGAGAACCAATTCCGCAAAACCCTAAAACAAAGCCTTATAAATACTAAGGGAAATTAACAGAAGAAGGGAGGAGGGACTAAAGAAAGAAAACGATAATACAAAGACGAAGATGGAGGGATTTCTGGGAAAAAGAAGAAGGGGAGAACAAGAATCACAAAGCTTATAGAGAGACCCAATTTTCAGTTGAAGAATAACGGAGCACCGATTGGGGTTTCGATTTCTGAAACCCTAATCGGCATCGCTAGCCTAATTGCACCGCTAGCCACCACTGACCACCGAGCTCCACCATTGCTCCAATACCACCATCCTCAAGCTTTGCAACCTTCCAAATCAAGAAGAATAGGTGATTAGACCGAACCGGACAAAAGTTAGAAATCCATCACGAAAGGGGGTAACATCTTTAGTCTTTTTTTGTTTATTTGTGTGGATGGTTGGGTTTTGGTTGATGAAGAACCGATAGGGTTTGTTGGCCATGGCGTCGCCGAAGAGTGTTGGGTTAGGGTTGAAAAGAGGGGGAAGGGTTAGGTTAAGCGAGAGAGAAAGAGAATGATTGTTGTAACCAAAACAGAGAAAAATGAAAATTGTAATGTAAAAATAACATATATTTCATTTAGATCCAGTGCGTGCGCGTTCACAATAATTAGTATGCATCCTTAAATCTCATCCGTTAGATCACGATTGAACGATCGTGAGGCTGAGTTCACCGTAAGCCTCATACTCCCTCACACACGGGAACGATCAGACCCGTCCCAATTTGCTTACTGGGCCGAGCCCATTAATTCCTACACTCCCTTTTTTTCCTAATTTCTAAACTCCTGAACAAATTACACCCCCTGTCTGAACAATAATTGGGCCCGACCTAAGCTTGACTTTAGACACCCCAGCTTTTTACTGCACAACTGATAATGCACCCCCTTTGATTTTAATGATTTTAAATCATTTTTTTTTAATTCTTATTTTTAATTCTATTTTTCTCTCATGTTATTTATTTCTTTTTCTTTATAATTATTATTATTAGTAATATTAATTATCATATTTTTTGTTAATATTGTTATTATCATATTATAATTATTATCTATTAATTTTATTTTCTTATTACTATTATTATATTTTATTTGCTATGTAAATATTATTTATTTCTTATTTTGTATAAATAATTATATTATTATTTATTATAACATTTAAATTGTTTTATATAAAAAATGCATGTATTATTTTATTATCTTATTTGCATCAAATATTATTTAATCATGCATTAACAAGAGTTTTTTTGCAGTTAATACGATTAAAAAACACTCAACAAACAACAAACTATTTTTTTTTGCAATCAACTGTTTTTGCAAAAGGGTTTCAAACAGATTTTGACTAATCGCGCATTTAGCCAAAATCTCTGCAATCACTACTCCCGGTCAAATGCGAGGAAATTCAAAATACATTTGCAACCCCTAAAAAACACTAATCCCATACGAACTACGAATTGAGACTTTGATTCCTCATAAGAGGATACGTAGGCATACGATCAAAAATCGTAGCGAGTTCCCATATTAAAGAATTAAGACACTTTTCCTCTAATAAAATTTAAATCCTGTTTTACCCGAGCCTAAACCTAAAACTTAATATCCTTGTGAACAAGGTAGATGAAAGGTTCCTAACACCTTCCTTTCGTCTAATGAAGTCCGAAACCTAGAATCTTTGTCTGCGAATTAGGGTTTTCTATTAGATTCCCTTCCCTAAGATAAAAACTAATAGTGGCTACTCTAATTAAAAAAACCAGTTGCTACAGCTGGCGACTCTGCTGGGGATTCAACTTTAGGTTTTAGGGTTTTTTTGCTTGGGGTTTTTATGGCTTTATTTATTTATTGCTTTCATTTATTCATTGCATTTTTTAATTATTGTCTATTGTTTATCATCATATATAGTGTGTTACGGGATTTTTTATTTTCTCAAATTATTTTCAATAACCCTTAGAAAGAAGGTTCCTCTATTAGCTTAGGGGGTACATCATCCCTGCGAGTTTATGTGACAACTTCACCTAGAGTCGATGGACTTCCGAAAAAGGAATACTTATCGAGAGATACCCTCTTAACGAGTAGGACTTTGGAAGGTCACCCGTGACTCTTTGTAACGACCTTAATCGAAAATCTCATGATGAGACCTTTCACGACTTTGAGACGGAAGTCTCGGTCCATAAAGAGGCTCCACCTAAGGGAGGCCCTTGTTCCTTTTCCCTCTGGTGTCATTCATGACACCCTTAAGGAAGCCACCTTTTGGGAGGGTAAACTAACCGTAGGTCAAAATTAAGTAGCCTACCTTCTAAGGGTACCTATCACAAAAAAACCATCACTGAACCATACATCCCTACCTTATAAGAGTACTTATCACAAAACCCCACCACTAAACCATACATTCATGCATTCATATCTGTCACATATTCATCATTTGTTTCTTTTATCTGTCTTATTCATAGGATATAAAACAAAAGATAATAAAATCAAGATTTTTGGTGACTGTCTTTAAAAAATGGATACCAGAGGGAAATAACTTGTCCGCGTCAATGCCTTCCAGCCTGACATTTCTGAAATCAAAACTATAAAGGGGAAATTACCTGAGAGAGCTTTGAAGATGTACACTCACCACTCTGGGGATACCCTTGACTTGACCAGAGTAGAGGTTCAAATGGATGATGTGTCTACCAACATTCAGTTTTACGGTCCTCCACTGAGATGTTTTACCTTCCAAGACTTCCAGCTAGCACCGACTCTGGAAGAATTTGACAGAATTCTGAACTTTTCCAAAGAGAAGGCCTATGTAGGTATCGGAAAAACTGTTGAAGTCAAAGTTTTAGCAAAAGGCTTAGGGATCCATTACCCAGAATTAATGCAAAATTACTGAAGATAAGGTCCGATATAAGGAGTCAAAAGGATATACTTGGAAGCTAAGGCACTCAAATTTCTAATTATAAAGAATGGGAATCTTATGTCGATTGTTTAGGGCTACTGGTATTTGGTGTAATTTTATTTCCTTGGACTGTGGACTATATTGACCCTGCGGCCATTAGCATATTCTGGGGTGCGAAAGTCTTTAATACGGATCCAACTCCCACTTTGCTTGCTAACATTTATTACACCTTGCATACAATGTACGAAAAGAGAAAGGCCTCGCTAAATTATTGCATCCCACTTCTATATACTTGGGTCATGAATCATATGTACAAAGAAGACTATATGATTCCAAACTTGATCAGGCGTTAGTGGCCACATGAATTAATGTCTCTCACTGCAAACTCAGTATTATGGTATGCTAAGAAGCTGGATATTAGGGACATCACTATTAGCTGTGGGGACTTTCCTAATGTCCCGTTGGTCAGATCTCGAGGCTGTATTAATTACAACCCTACTTTGGCCCTACGATAGTTAGGTTATCCTTTGTAAGACAAACCTTTAGAAGAACAACTCCATCCATTGTCATCCATGACATGGGTATAGAAGACCAAGGGTTGCTCAACAAGGTTATTCGGGCTTGGAACAAGGTTAACAAAAGGAAAGCCGAAAGAAAGAATGTCATAGCAAGAGAACCCTACACCAAATGGGCCCGAGATATGGTACAAATTATCAAGCTGCCATTCGATATAGATCCAGAGTATAAGTCAGAGGTCCCAGAGGTTACACCTATATCCTTGGAAGAAGTCGACAATCTGAAAAGTGCCCAAGAGCAAGCTCAAAGGATAAAAGAAGAGCTAGAACTCAACCTTCTCAATCTGACCAAAGAGAAGAAGCAGATGCAGCTCATTCTAGAGTCGGAGGACTAACAAATTGAGAGAGATCAAAAGGCATTGGAGAAAGAGAGTCTCAAATGGAAGCATACAACTGAAGGGTTGTTGAGTGCGACATTTAACCTAGATTCCCACAACCAAAAGTTAGAGGAGGCTGCTACTGAAATCGGAAGGTTAACCAGATGGTATGAAAAGGCAACACGTGACAAAAAGGTGCTAGAGGAAAATCTAAGAGCCCAGATCCAAAGTTTGGCCCAATCTTCCTTAGATCAAGAAGAGAAAGTAAACTACCTCACCACTAAACTTCAAGACAACAAAGAATCTAAGGTCAAAGCACACCTTGAAAGGGTTGAGGCAAAAATATTCTTGACTCAGAGAACTCAAGAATATGAGCATGTGTTCCTAGACCTATAGGGTCTTCAAAAAGATTTCCTTATTCAACGGAGACTTTATACGGAAATGAGGGGTGAAAAGATGTATTGGGAAGAGCAGTATACCAAGATCGCCCAAGCAGGGAGAGATAACCATAAGATAATCCCACATCTTTATCAAGAGTACCGGTATTATAAAGACAAACATGAAAATATTTCCTTCTTAGCCAACAATCTCATTGAGGATATCCCTCGAAGTTTGAGAGACGCAGAAAGTGTAATGGTCCCTCTCCCAAAGGACATTGAAGACTTTCTCCATCATACATAAATGAATAAGACATTTAAAACAAGTAACCATTTCATATTCATATATATTCATTCGCATGCATACATTCATAAACACCCACATATCATATTGAAACTCATCTCAATTTTTCAAAAAAAATCTCTCCAGTTAAGCCATGGGTAGAAGAAGATCACCACCTCCTTGGCCTCCATACCAAACAAGGGCCTATCAATAAAAAACCCTAGAACGGATCGAGGAAAACCAGACGGCATTCAAGGAAGATCTAGACCAAGTCAAAGGTGATGTGAGTTTGATTAAAGGAGATTTGAGTCAAGTTCTCATAGCCCTAAAGAAATTTATTGACAAACAAGACAAGATTCCCATGGTAGCTTTCGAAGAAGTAGCTCAAATGATTGGTGCATCAAGCGGTCACCAAATAAGAAAAGATCCAGAAGCAGGACCCCTCAATCCAAAAAGGCCTGTTTCAGACCCCCCAAAAAGACCAGGGGGAGAAATTAATGTCGTAGCCTCACAAGCAAGGATACCACTACCATTAGTAATCCCACAAGGACAGCAGCAAGGCAGAAGGCCACCCAGAATATTTGACCCTCTCCCTATGCCACCTAGCAAGTTATTGAAACAGCTGGTTAAGGCATCCTTGGTGGAAATCAAGCCTCTAGCTCCTCTAGTCGGGCCACTCCCACGAAGATTTAATGCCAACTCCAGATGCGAATACCATGCTAACTCTCTGGGGCACACCATAGAATAATGTTGGGAATTTAAACATAAGGTCCAAGACTTGTTAGAATCTCAAGACATCACTTTTGAGGAACCTAACATCAAATCAAACCCTACGCTTCCACACGGTGGACCAACAATAAAGGCAATTGAAGTAGTCGCCGACTGCGGGGCAACAAGACAAGAAAAAGCCCCGATAATGGAGCATAATGAAGCCTTCGAGAAAACTCCGCTAAAGCTAGTGTACCAGGGGATAGTCCAGTTCAGACAATACCCTGAAGAAAAATATGTAGCTACTCTAAGGGATAAAGCATGGGTCTCTCTAATCCAATAAACCTTTGTCAACAAGGGAATAGAGCATGGAGGACATGTGGAAAAGATATCCAACGAAGTCAATACTAAAAGGGGTCAATGACTTCATTCGAGAATGCGCCCCAGGAGAAGAACTTAAAAGATGGACTGCCGTAGAGATTCCCGAGATCTTTTTCTTTCCTAAGTAATTTTTCTTGTTTTTGAAAGAACCTATGTAAAGCCCGAGACATAGGGGTCGCTTGTAAGGGTTCCCCGTTTTGTTTCAGACAATATTCATGATCAATAAAAGTTATATTTTATTTTCAATTAAGATCCTTGTCTTTATCTTGCATTTATATCTCTTAAATTTAAAAATGGCAATACTTTCTCTGGAAATGCATTTTCAAAAGCTTATATATTAAAATTTGTATCAAAACATGATAACGGTGCAAATCCATGCCAAAACTACCAATAATGCTACTGCTGCGACCCGATATAATTTTGATGCTCCCATCAACCAAGCTAAAGAGGAAGATGATAAAGATCTTGAACTCTCTGAGGAAATGGAGAGGGAAATAAAACGAAAGGTTGACAATGTACAACCGTATCAAGAGGCTATTAAGACCATTAATTTAGGTATAAAGGAAGAAAACAAGCTAGGGGCAATGTTAGAGCAGAGCGTCAAAGAAAGGCTGATCAAGCTAGTATCTAGCTCACCAACCATTTCCAAAATTTCAACCTATGAAGATTCGACTTTCCAGGCGAAGATGTCATGGTTATATGCGACTATGAGATACCAGGACTTGACAAAGGACCCGGGCCAGGGGAACGTCGGACACTCACGTTCGACGGGGCTTCAAATGCACTGGGGCACGATATAAGGGCAGTTTTGACTTCTCCAAAGAACTCTCACAAGCCATATACCAAGTCAATGGCGAAGGGGATACAAAACAACCAAAACTAATTCCATATCGGGATCATGTTTTGAAAACTGATTGCGGAATTCACAAATATCAGTTTCAGTCACATCCCACGAAAAGAAAATCAAATGGCAGACACCCTGGAAACTCTCTCTGTTATGTTCAAAGTAAATTGGTCAAACCACAAACCATGCATCACAATCCAGAGCCCACACACTGCCTTGTTGTCAAAGAAAGACCGAATGACAAGCCTTGATTTTACGACATCAAGAAGTACCTCGAAAAACAAAAACATCCAGAAAATGCCTCCACCATCGACAAACAAACTCTACGAAAATTAGCCTCGAAATTCTTCCAGAGTAACGGTGTACTACACAAGATGAACCACAACATGGTCTAGTACTCAAGAAGATTCTGCTACCTTGCCTCAACTCACATGGTAAATGGACACCCAACTATTAAGGTCCATACATACTCTCTGGTGGTAGTCTCATCCTCATAATAATGGATGGGGAAGAACTACCGCATTCGGCAAACTCAAACGCAGTCAAAAAATACTATGTATAAGAAGCTCGCTAAGCTCGAACCCTAAAAGGGCGACTTAGGCAAAAAGGAGCGTCCCGGTGGATCGAAAACCCTAAAGGGCGATCCAGGCAGAAATTAGGGGCATATAACAAAAAATTTATCCCGGTGGATTGAAAACCCAAAAGGGAAATCCAAGCAAAAGTTAGGGATCACTCAAAAAGAAATAAAGAATAAAAAGACTGCGATCTAAGAACTACGACTACGAACCACAAAGGGAGAAATAGATCTAAATCATACAACCCAGAAGCAAAGGAGATAAGGGCTATTAAAAGGATATTAGGGAACAACAACAACAATTATCATTTTTCATTGCCATTTACAGTTTTGAAATTTTGTGTAATTACCTCTTTCTAGGAATTGCATCTTGTATTTTCGCTTATTCAGAGGCATATGAATAAAACATTTGCTTTCTTTGCATCTTTCAAATTGCGTTTTTTATTTTCTCTGACTTGTTTACAAAATACTACGATTATTACTTGTGAATATTGTCTTGAAATCATTTCAGGGAAATTAACAAATAAAAGCTTTTGATAAAACATCGGAAAAAAACATTTTGGTTAGAAAAATATCGGAAAAAAATACACGTCTACATCCACGCACGTGTCTACTCCTACACTCACAATAAAAATTATATACACGTGTCCATGCCTACGCCTACGCTTACAACATATAAATCTATGAATATGCCAATACCTACGTCTACGTCTACGCCTGCACTTATAATACAAAAAAATCAATGCTCAAAATTTTATTAACGCTTTTCACCATATTCAAATCAAATTCAACAATGATACGATGACACAACATACAACGCCAGTGAATTGGTAACTCTAAGCCAATGGTTTAAAGGAGAGAATGCCAAAAATAGTCTTCATAACATTTCAAGGCATATGCGCTTTGTACCCCAAAATTTTCCCTCTCATTTTACTCAATACATACTCCTACAGATCCTCATTTTGCTCAAGTTTACCCAAGAGTTGACCAGACAAGCTCTCTCCTAAGGCAGTGGGTCTCAAATTAGGGTTTCCATTTTCATCAAGATAGGTGGACTCCAAAGAACTCATATGCTATCCATGGTACTAATATGTTCTCAAGACCCTCCATGTCAAATTTCAAGCCTTGCACAAGAGGTTTGCTTAGTCAATTGCTCAGATGCTTGAGAATCGACTGTATTAGGTCAACAGTCAACTGTGGCCCACATACAGTCAAACATCAAAATTTTTTGTCAACATAAACATTTTGAAGTGATCTCCATCATTTGATCAAGGGTTGATCATGATTCTTCAAGGAATGCCCTAAATTCATCAAAACCCAAAAGTTGCTAAATTAGGGTTTCTCAGGAAAAGTCAACCAAACTTTGACCAAGCATAACTTACACATTCTTTATTATAAATTTTCCATCCAAGGCTCATTTTGAATAGGATGCAATTCCCTACAACTCATCTTCATCCCACAACTTAAAAATATGCACTCATAAAAAGATATGAATTTCCATATTATAGGTCCTTTTGAAAAGTGAACAAAAACACCTTTTGGGTCAAAGCTTCTTACATGAACATGGAAGAATCAATTGAGATGAGACCAAAAGGGTTGCTTAGGGGACATCCTAAGATTTCTAAAAATTCCAAGAACACCTCTCTAGGGTTAAAATTGGAAGAGATATGCCTTGTCAAAGTTGACCTTTTCTACAAAATTGCCAAAAGTTAAATATGCTCATAAATGCATTTTTTTACTAAATAGGCCTAGCATTTCATGATTGCACCTCACTTGTAGCATGATCCATGACCCAAATATCCATCCACATGTTATTTGCTTCATTTTCCATTTTATTGGGATTTTTTAATAATTAAAAATTGAATTAAATCAAATAATTGGTAAATAATATCAAAGATCTGTTTTGATATGATTTTTTTGACAGGTTTGCAATCAAAATATGCTGAAATATCAAGGCCAAATCGAATCAAGCATGATTGGTACAATAAAGGGATGATTTGGCTCAATATAACAAGTTTGCATATGGCATGGAAATCAAATCAAATCTTCCATAATTGCAAAAATACAAGCCAACTTCATAACCCTAATCCGTTCTAGGATATATAATGAACAAGTACAAGGCATAAGACAAGGGTGAGCAATCGTGAAAGAGGCAGAGCAAATTCAAAAAATTCAAAGAAGAGTGTGACTCGGTTTTCATTCCACGGGCCATCTCAAGCCATCCTAGCATTGCCAATCGTTTGCTGGACATCTCAGGAGGCTATCTCAATCAATAGCCAGCCCTCTCACGCCCAGAATTCACCTCCAGGCCTCACACGGTTTGCCATATTTTTTAGATTTGATTACTATGATTCACGCATTATGAGCATGTTTTAATGGCATATATATGTTTGTTATCATGATTGCAAGCAAACTGAATAGATTAATTGCATTTTTGAAGCCTATGCGCGTATCTGCCATTGCTAGGGTTCACCTTGCATTTTTAAGGTTTTTGTCCACAAGTGAAATTAGCCTAAATAAAGGGTGCCATCGTGTTCATGAGGTCAAAACGAATTGATCATTGTATTCATAAGTGATTTATCATGCTTGTATCATGTTTTGAGATATTACAGGTTTCTAGCCATGGCAGATGTCCGCGGGTATATGGTCGTTATCTAATGCGACTGAGGAAGGTAGAAGAAGCTTATGTGGCAGCCAACCATTGGGCCATTTGAAATTATGTGCGTGTCTTTCCACTAACCATTTTGTTTTCTATATTATATCTTGTTTTTAGTATTTATTCAACAAAGCAAGTTGGACCAGTGGTGAGGCGCGTTGGTGGTGAGTATAAGGACCTGGGTTCGATCCCAGCTCCCAGAAAAATCTTATTTTCTTATTTTCCATTTACAGATCATATGCGTCAGTTGCCCAGATGACTACCATGCGCCATCAATATCTAAGCCAACAGATTCATAGTCAATCAGATCAAACGCATAGCAATGAAGGACCCATGGTACACCCTCAGATCAATGCCACATGGAACCAAGTGCTGACTGGGCTTGGATGGCTAATGGGCCTGGGAAATTCAACATTGCACCCCCCCATTCAGCACAACACAAGCCCAATTCCTCTCTTTCTCTATTTTTTTAATTTTATTTATTTATTTTCTTAATTACTTTTCTTTTCACAAATAATATCTAAAACCATTTTTTTATTTAATCAAAAAAATCACAAAAAACACCAAAATCATTTCTTTTTCATAAAAGAATTTTTTTTATTTCTTAATTAATTTAGTTTAATTAACTTAGGGCAATTTAATCCTTTTTTTATATAATGAAAAATAATTAGAATTAGGGTTTTAATTGTACATAATTTAATTAATTTTTTTCCTCAAAAAATAACTTAAATATTTTTTTCATTTAGATTTTTAGGGTTTCAATTTTTCTCGCATTTAATTTGCCGCGCGCATTTTAATTCTTTTATTATTATTATTGTAACTGCTCCGGGATTGTAATAGTAATTAGGGTTTTAAACTTCCGCACTTTTATTTTCAGTCAAGATGATTATGTAACTGCCAAAGCCTTGTAATAGCTAGGTTTATTTTCTCGCACCTTTAAGTTCCTGCAAATATTTAACTGTTAGATGCATGGTTAATAGGATTGTATGGGAAGAATGCTTGAAAATTAAAAAGAGTAGATCACCTAATGTGCAAAGACTAATTAACTGAAAAAATTCACGTGCACATATTCACTCTTAGGGTTTGCCTCACTTCGGTTGCCTTCAGTAAAACAATCATTAAAGCATAGGAGATTTTAGTGGTTGCTCTCCTATCTAAAAGATCAAATGTCCCATTCGAATATTGCCTCGGAAATGTTGCCTCGGAAAGATCTTAAGACTCTAGGGTTACCACTAAAGTTTCCAACCCATTGCTTTAGTGACTGTACTCGTCCCTTTCGAACGTCCCTTAAAAACTCCAACGATGGGGCTACCTACTCCTCAATAGTAGGATAGTATTGTCTAAAGGAAATGAGAACGAATAATCTTTTTTCGAGTAGGTAGAATCTTAAGTACTTTCTCAACAAATTTTTTCACACAAACACCTTTTAAAACAAGTTTTCAAAAACAACTTCGTAACACTCTTGAGGACAAATACAGGGGTTAAAATGAAGTAAAACTTTTTCAAAACAAGCACACACACAAGCAATTTTAAAAATATGAGCAAGTACCTAAGAGCCCATGGAAAACCATGGATAGAAAGGGTGCTAACACCTTCCCTTTCTATAATCTACCCCCCGTACTCAGAAATCTCGAAAAAAGGTTTTTTCTATTCTTTTTCCTTTTCCATGATTGGATGAAATAAAAGTCAATGGCGACTCTTGCTTACCGCGACATTTTGCAAACAAAAAACGCAAAATGCAAACCAGTAAAAATAGTCGGTTCTGCCACCGTATCACAGAACTGGCGACTCTGCTGGGGATAAATAAAGTGGGGTTTACCTTAGGATCTAGGTCATTTAAAATTGTTTTCTTGTTTGTTTTCTTTATTCTTAAAGGGTTATTGCTTGGGTTACTATAGATCCTACACCCGGATCTGAGGGAACTTTTTAGGTAAACAGCAATAGATCATGGAGACTGTACTACATAGACCAATATGGTTTAAGCGATGGCTGTGTTGGTGTGGCACTTTGGTTGGTACCAGTATCCTTCATGGTGAAACAAGGAGAATACGGGTCCGCCGCGTGATGTCGTGAAGCACTAACGGACCTTAGAACCTTAGTTGAACAAACTTGGCCATTAGAAAGTAGTGAGATAGCTGGCCTTGATATACAACTGAGAATTGGTTGATACTCGATACTACACTCATTAAGATCAGACTTTCGGGATATTTCGGCCGCAAGAAAAGATTGCTTGAGCTGAGACAATGCCCGATAAAGGATGGTCAGTGATATTGAGATCCCTTAGAACCTGATTACTTTTTAAGACAGGTTTGAAACCAACTAAACTTCAAGAGGGTATGACCTTTAACCTCATGCAAGCCTTAAACCCGAGGAATTGGTGTGATTTGTCTGTGTTTGCTATACCTGTGGTTTATCATGACATCATGCATTATAACCTAGCATCCATTGTTATTGCACTAACCATTTCAAAGACCAAGGGAATTTATCTTTGTTCTGTTTTGCAGATCATGGCTTCCGTTCGTAGGAACACTATCTGAATCAGCTTTGTGAAGATACCTTCCCAAGTCAAAGAGCTAGTATCAAGGGTTTCTGAAACTTCAATGTTCATTAAGAGACATGGTCAACTTCTCAACCTGGTTACTTCAAACTTTAATGAAAAGATGATGAGTGTACTCTTTCAGTTCTTCGATCCCAAGCACCACTGCTTCACCTTTCCAGACTATCAGTTGGTGCCTACCTTGGAAGAATTCTCTCAACTGTTGGATATACCCATTCTTGAACAGTTGCCCTTCACAGGTCTAGAAGAAGTTCCTAAGCCAAAAGTCATTGCCTCAACTTTGCATCTGAAACGGGCCGACATGGTATCCAATTGGGAAATAAGAAGCAGAGTCAAAGGTTTTCTAGCTAAATTTCTGATAGACGAGGCCTAGATGTTTTGGGACGATATGGATTTTCAGGCTTTTGAGGAGGTTTTGGCTCTTCTAATCTATGGGTTAGTTCTATTCCCTAATCCAGACTCATTCATAGATGTGAATGCTATCAAGATCTTCCTCTCCTGCAACCCTGTGCCTACCTTGCTCGGAGATATTTTGCATGTTCTCCATACTCGTACCATGAAGAGAAGAGGGGTTCTTATATGTTGTATGCCATTGCTGTCGAGGTGGTTTATTTATCACCTCCCTAAGTCCGTACTGAAGAATGAAGAAGGTTTGGGTTGGTCGCAAAGGATAATGTCACTCGCTCACATGGATATTCTCTGGTGTTCCCAAGCTATGGAAAACACTGCTATTATTGACCGCTGCTGGGAGTACCCTAATGTCCCATTACTTGGTATCAGAGGGGGGTATAACCTACAATCCTTGTTTAGCTCTGCGACAATTTGGTTATGCTCGAAGAGATGGTCCCTACGAGTTACTTATTGAGGGCATTGTATTCAACTATGAGGATGATGTTCACGAGTATCACCGGAGGTTCGTACGAGCTTAGGGCATGGTAAACAGATCTGGCGCCAAGGCTTTGGGGTCAAAGGCTTCCATTCCTATGGAACCTTACCTCCAATGGGTACGAGCTCGCGCCCATAAGCTTATGATGCCCTATGTGGCCATTTTACCAGTGACTGTGGAACCCACTACTGAAGGGGGTATTCCTTATACAATTCTCTATCCTTATATGCCCACTGATCTTGGGGAATTATAGAGGTCTTGGATTCAGTTGATGAAGGAGCGGGATACTTACAGGGATCAGTTCCAGGCTCAGGAGAGGAAGGTTTTAGAGCTCACAAAGCAACTCCATGAAGAAAGAGGACTCAATGCTTATCTCAGCATAAAGAGGAAGCATCCATGGGAATTTTGATTTCTTTTCTAGTTTTAGATTTATTTTTAATTGTAACTCCTAAAAGGCATTTGAACTTCAAATTCAGCTAATAAAATCTTTGTTTATTTTGGTTTGCAAATTAAAATTTCTCAAAGTCTTTGAAATCATTGCATGCGCATCCCATTCATAACATTGCATGTACAGGTTTCTCATCTTCTTCGCTGTTTATTTCAGCATAAATGTCTTCTGAACAAAGCATCAAGGACCTTCAGGCACATAACACCCAATTCCAACAAATGTTCATAAGTCTGGCAAAAGGGGAGGAGGATCTGAAAGCCCTCATCCTGAAAGAGAAAAAGAAAAAGAAGAAGGTTGTTGGTATTCTGAATATGGGCAGAAGGTTTGGAGAGTGGTTGAAGTGACAAGTCGATCTGACCTCTTCATTCAAGGAAGGGGAGAATCAAGAAGAAGAAAAGAATCCCAGTCCTGCAGTTTCTGATAATGATACCGACTATAATGATGAGCAACATCCTCCTGCTGGGGATAGATACAGGCAGTTGGAATATCGTCTGAGTGCCATGGAAGTTCAGAGGATACCTGGGCTAGATTTCGAAGAATTGGGATTGGTGTCGGGAGTGGCCATCCCGCATAAGTTTAAAGCTTCCGTTTTTTCTAAGTATGATGGAGTGTCCTGCCCAAAACTCCATCTCCGATCTTATGTCAGAAAGATCCAGCCCCACGCTGCTGATAGAAATCTGTGGGTTCATTTCTTTCAAGATAGTCTGTCAGGGACTCAGCTTGAATGGTTCTACCAGCTGGAGGGAGCCAATGTCTGAAATTGGGAAGATCTAGCTGTTGCATTCTATAAGCAGTATCAATATAATGCCGGCCTTGCTCCTACTCGTACTCAACTCCAGAGTATGTCCATGGGTGCAAGTGAAGGATTTAAGGACTATGCACAGAAATAGAGAGACTTGGCTGAAAGAGTTCAACCCCCATTGTCTGATAGGGAGCTGGTTGATATGTTTCTGGGGATGCTATCTGGTCCATTTTTCAATCATTTGATCAGTAGCTCGTCAGCTGGTTTCACCGAGCTGATTCTAACAGGAGAAAGAGTAGAAGCTGGTATTCAGAGCGGCAAGATACCAAAGGATGCTTCTTTGAGCTCAGTAAAGAAGCCTTTTGCTGGTAAAAAGGAAGCCAGTGCAATCTATAGCACGAAGGGCCAAAATAGGGCTGAACATCGTCAGACAGTCAGTGCCGTAATGATACCTAGGCATGCAGTTGCTCCACAACTCAACAATCAACAAAGAGTGGAAAGACCGCAACGGCATTTTACCCGAATCAACATGACATTGGCTGAAGTTCTACCTCATCTGCTGAGATCCAACTTGGCAACCTTGAAAGAGGCTCCCAAGAATCCAAATACTACATCTCCCCGATATAATCCAAATGCTCGGTGTGCCTATCATTCTAAGAGTCCTGGCCACGATACAAATGACTGCTGGGCTCTGAGGAACAAGGTACAAGACTTGATTGAAGCCAAGGAAATAGAGTTTGATGCTCCGGAGAAGCCAAATGTCATAACTGCTCCCATGCCTAAGCACGACCATGGAATTAATGTTGTTGATACTGACTTGTTTGTGACCTTGGTGGATAAAGTTTATACTCCTCTCATGACTGTGAAGAAGAATTTGTTGTTGGCCGGTTTATTTCGGGTTGTGGTGAAGGTTGCCACATGTGTTCATTTCTACCTTCTGGTTGCCATTTTCTGAAATCAGGTGTTTAACACTTGATGGACAGCAAGGAAATTTTGTTCGAGAAAACTTTGGTTCCCGTAGTCCCATCTGAAGACATTTCCATTATAACCATTTCCGCCAATCCTTCCAAGTTTTCCTCGAGAAGACCTATTAGGATTACATCTGCTCCAAGAATTGCTCCGCTGATAATTACTGTTCCTGGTCTTGTCCCGTATGTCTAGGACAAAGCTGTCCCCTAGTGTTATGGTGCCGATGTGTACTATCATGGCATCAAACAAGACTTGAAAGATGAAGAGGCTGATCCTGATATTGGTAACATTGTCGGAACCAGCAAAATCACTCAAAGTGGAAGGGTCTTCTCTCCCGATATTTCCTCTAAGAATGTCAACAAGCCTATTGTCATTCCATCTGCTGTTCCTTCTAGTACATCAACTACTGCTCCTGTTCTTACTCCAGTTATTACCCCTGTCGGTGAATCGTTGATACCCGCGGCAAAGAAATTTTAGGTGAGCCTGCCCGGACGGAGGTGCCTAGGAGAATGTTTGTGGAAGCCTCTAAGCAAGAGATAGAGGAAATAATGAAAGTAATTAAGAAGAGCGACTATAATATGGTCGAGAAGCTGGGGCAGACCCCATCAAAGATATCCATGTTGTCATTATTGTTGTATTTCGAAGCTCATGCGAAGGCTTTGATTGCATTCCTCAAGACTGCACATGTGCCGCAGGAAACTTCAGCTGATCATTTCAAAGATTGTGTGGCCAACCTAATTGCTGATAATGGCTTGGGTTTTTCAGATGCAGACTTGACACCAAAGGGAAGGAAGCATAATGATGCTCTGCATGTCTCGATTGAATGCAGGGGCACCACTATGGCTCATGTGCTGGTAGATACTGGGTCTTCGCTGAATGTCTTGCCTAAGAAGGCATTGGATCGGCTGGATTGCGAGGGTTTAACGTTAAAGCCTAGTAACATTGTGGTAAGGGATTTTGACGGATCGAAGAGAATGGTGCACGGCGAGGTGGACATCCCTGTCAAAGTGGGTTCTCATACTTTTGGGTCCACCTTCTATGTGATGGATATCAGGCTGTCGTATTCTTGTTTGTTGGGTCGTCCTTAGATCCACGAGGCTAGGGCAGTTACTTCCACACTCTACCAAATGCTGAAGTATCTGGTAAAAGGGAAGATTGTCACAGTGTAGGGTGAAGAGGAGTATATGGTGAGCCATCTCAATTCCTTCCGCTACGTAGAGATGGACGGGGAATTTATAAAAACTCCTTGTCAGAATTTCAAAGAGGTCCCTCAGATCTTGGCATCAACTGAAACTACTACCAACAGCAAACTTCCTCTGAAGATGGCTTCCCTCAAGGACGCCAGGGCCGTGGTTGAAGAAGGTGGGTGTGCCAATTGAGGTCAGCTCCCTGATTTCACTCACAAAACTGACAAATTTGGTTTGGGCTTTACTACAGGGGCTCAAAGATTTGTTCGAAACGCTCGGGCTGGAAGACCTCCCCTGCACATCAGTAATCGTGGGATTAATGCCATTGAAGACAACAATGAGGACTCAGACATCGATAGTTGGATCTACCCAACTACCAATGGTGGACCGAGTAACTGGATGGCTAGGGACTTTATACCAGTTTATTTTATTCCGCAGTAATTGACTCATTTGTTTTAAGATTTGCAATAAACAATTTAAAACTCTACGGCCTTCTGACTTGCCCGAGGCACATCGGTTTTTTGTGAGGGTTGTTATTTGTCATTTCATATATCATTAATAAAGCATTGGATGTTTCTTGCATACAAATTTTGCGCTCTCTGTTTTTCTTTTCTGTTTTCACTTTATCAAAACAGCTATTCTCTTACACACACTCACGTATCATACTGCAGATCCATATCCACTATGGATCCGATTGATAACAACTCTGCTATTGCCAGTTATGACTTTGAAAATCCGATCAACCAAGTCGAGGACAAAGGTGAGGATGATTGTGAGGTGCCTGGAGAACTTGCTAGACTATTACAGGAGGAAGAAAGGGCCATACAACCTCATGAAGAGCCGGTTGAGACAGTGAATTTGGGTACTGGGGAAGACAAAAAAGAGGTTAAAATAGGTGCAAATCTGGAGCTTAGCGTCAAATAGAGGTTGATATAGATGTTGCACAACTATGTTGAGATCTTCGCCTGGTCCTATGAAGACATGCCTGGTTTGGACACTGATATTGTGGTACATCGCCTGCCGACTAAAGAAGAATGTCCTCCGGTTAAAAAGAAGGTCTGCCGTATGCATCCCGAAATGTCAGAGAAGATCAAGGAAGAGGTCATGAAACAATTCGACGCAGGATTCTTAGCTGTCACTTCGTATCCACAGTGGGTTGCTAACGTTGTTCCGGTACCTAAGAAGGACGGTAAGGTACGGATGTGTGTGGATTACAGAGATCTGAACAGGGAAAGCCCCAAGGATGACTTACCACTTCCTCACATTGATGTTCTGGTCGACAACACCGCGCAACATAAAATCTTATCCTTCATGGATGGTTTCTCTGGCTACAACCAGATCAAGATGGATCCTGAAGACATGGAGAGGACAACCTTCGTTACACAGTGGGGCACCTTCTGCTACAGGGTGATGCCTTTTGGGTTGAAGAATGCTGGGGCAACTTATTAGCGCGCCATGGTCGCTTTGTTCCATGATATGATTCACCTTGAGATCGAAGTTTATGTTGATGATATGATAGCCAGGTCTCAGACTGAGGAAGAGCACCTTGATCATCTCCAAAAGTTGTTCGACAAGTTGAAGACATACAAGTTGAGGTTGAATCCGAACAAGTGCACCTTCGGGGTAAGGTCTGGTAAACTTCTAGGTTTTATTGTCAGCGACAAAGGCATTCAGGTAGACCCTACAAAGGTAAAGGCCATACAAGAGATGCCAGCTCCCCGTACAGAGAAGGAAGTTAGAGGTTTCTTGGGATGCCTGAATTATATCTCCAGGTTCATTTCACATCTGACTTCTACTTGTGAGCCAATCTTCAAGCTTCTGAAGAAAGATCAAGTGGTAAAGTGGAATGATAAATGCCAGATGATAACACCGAATCGCACTATGTTTCTGACTCGAAAATCACATGTTTTCCTTAGTTTTATTATTGTTTTTCTAGTATTATGCCCTTGTTTCCTTTGTTTTCAGGTCACATGTCCTTTCAGAGCCTTCAGAGAAGAAACGAGCGAAAACGCCAGAAAAATAGGGTTTTTCCAAGAAAATACACACATGGCGCCCAGCTCCGTGCCGGCTACAGGGAACGCGCTGACATGGCGCACTTTCACCCAGGGGCCAACTGCCACGTTCCCACGATCTCTCCATTTTCACTCACCGCGCCCGTGGGGAGGATGGCCGCGCCCGCGGCCTTCACAAACCATTTCCCGCTTAGAAGGAGTTGAGGGGCATGCTCGTCTTTACAAAGTTTTAGGATCTTCTATAAATAGCAAGTTCATTTCATTTTCGTTTTCATCCAAATTTAGATGCAAACTTAGATCCAGTCAAGTTACTGCTTAGGCATATATTACTACTTTGTAAAGTGATAATCTTCTCACATCGGGAAGTTATCACACTTGAGTGTGCGAGTTTGTATTCAAGTTTGGGGCACTTTGGTTGAAGTTTATCATACTATCTTTTACATTTCCACTACTTGTATCAGATTCAACCCTCCAATTGGAGCAAGGTTCTAATTTAATTGCTTTCATTTATTTTATGCTCTTACCATAGTCTACATGTTTTATAGACTCTAAATGCTCTTACCATAGTCTACACATTTTATAGACTCTAAATGCTCTTACCATAGTCTACACGTTTTATAGACTCTAAATTCTCTTACCATAGTCTACACGTTTTATAGACTCTAAATGCTCTTACCATAGTCTACACGTTTTATAGACTTTAAACACTCTTATCATAGTCTACATGTTTTATAAACTTTAAATGCTTACCATGTCTAGCTAAATTTATTAGGGTTAGAATGTAAGGATCGAATCATAACTATGTTCTGCATGCCATGCTAATAGAAATACCTTTGGGATGTTTTAGTTTTTAATACTGGTTTAAATGTGTTTAAAAGTTTATGGGTAAGATCGAAAGTCGTCCATACTTGAGATTAAGCCAGATTAGTTCTTGACCAAACGAAAAGAGCGAAAGCAGTTCGTTTGGTTAAGTAGGATTACTTGATATAATTTTAGAAAACAATTTTGAAACTATTTGCGGACGCGTTTGTGGGATTAAAATCTGATTCATGGTCAAAAGCCAAGGATCTCTTTAAGTTAAGTTTTCCAAATTAAAACACTTTTTCACTAAGTCAAAATAACTTGTTTCTTAAAAATAGGTTTACTTCTTTAACGCGTTAGGCACCCTTTATAAGTGACAATAAAGGAATTTAATTTAAAGAGTAAACTCGGTTCTTAGTATGCGAAAGCTACAAGTTCCTGTTAAACAGTTCTTTGCTATAAATGGAAAATATTGCTCAAAAGTAAATACTATACATGCATGCTAGGACACTGTCTGATCTCGTGATTTACATTCGATCCCGTTTGTTTTATCTCTTTAATTTTATTCGCTTTTATTTCCCTGTACTGAACTCAATCCCTTACTGATCTGCCTTAGATAAACACCTTAACAATAGAGTCGATAGATTGACAATTGGTCTCTGTGGTTCGATAATCTTATATATTACTTCGATAGGCTGTGCACTTGCAGTTATAATTTAGACTATACAGTAAAAGCCCATCAAGTTTTTGGCGCCGTTGTCGGGGATCAACTTTGCCAAATTTCGTACCCTTTTTGTTATCCCGTTTAGACTAAGGCTACTTATTTAGCCGGTAGATGCGTAGAAATCGTAGCACCGGTAACCTAATAGATCCTTTAGTAGAACCTGAATGTTTCGCTCGAGCCCGTCTCTTTATACGAAAGTTGATGAAAGCTATGGCCAAGGACCGTAATCAAAGACCGCTTAAGGAATTTTCCCAACCATCTAACGAGGAACCTAGTTCTAGTATAGTAAATCCAGCTATAACAACTAACAACTTCGAACTAAAACCGTCGCTATTACAATTAGTTCAATAAAACCAATTCGCTGGTCTCGCTACCGAGAACCCGAATCAACACTTGAAGGCATTTATCCAATTAGCCGACACCCTCAAAGCAAATGGTGCCACATCTGAAGAAATACGCCTAAGATTGTTTCCATTCTCTCTAAGAGGGAAAGCTCACGATTGGTTAGATTCCCTCCCTGCCAATTCGATAACAACTTAGGAGGACCTTAGAAGAGTGTTCCTTGCCAGGTATTTTCCCCCTAGAAAAACCGTTATTCTTAGAAACCTGATCACTAGATTCACCCAAAACCAGGGAGAATCTCTATTTGAAGCTTGGGAAATATATAAAGACCTTTTAAGAGCTTGTCTACACCATGGCCTAGAGCAATTGTTGATCATTCACACCTTCTATAATGGACTCCATTATAATACCAAAATGTCTATCGACGCCGCCGTAGGTGGTGCGCTGATGAACAAACCTTACCCTGAAGCTTGTGCCCTGATCGAAGATATGGCCCAAAACCATTACCAATGGGGGGCAGAACGAGCGACAGTGGAGAAGAAGGAGACCCAAGGAGGGGTGCATGAGATAAGTAGCATGAACATGATGCAAGCTAAAATGGACGACCTAGCCTTAAGAGTAGATAACATATCCCTAAACCCTGCCACAGTAGCCGCACTCCACTCGGAATGCGAACTCTGTGGAACCCAAGGACATCCAACTTCAGATTGTTACCTGTTGAATGAGTCTGGCTCAGAACAAGTCAATTACACCCAAGGAAACCCGTTCTCGAACACCTATAACCCTGGATGGAGGAATCACCCAAATTTTTCCTATAAAAACAACAATCCAATCCAACATCCTGGAACACCCAGACCGCAAGGTTTTCAACCTCAAAAATCAAACCAACCTATGTAAGCTGTGCCACAAAGACCAAATCTTAGGGAAACCCTAGATACTTTTATCACAACCCAGACTCAGCAAAACAAAGAATTTATGAACCAAAACGCCCATACAAATGAACTAGTAACACAACTAGCAACTAAGTTTGACCAAATGATGACCCATCATAAGATGCTCGAGACTCAGATCTCGCAAGTAGCTCAAACACAAGCCATGCAAACCACACCTGGAGGACAATTTCCTGGACAAACTAAACCTAATCCTAAAGGACAAGCAAATGCTATCACTCTAAGAAGTGGAACCGCCTACGATGGATCGAAACTTCCAACGATGTGTGTACCCGAAAAACCAAAAAAAGATAGCATACCTGAGGACCAAGTAGAGAAACCAGAGGAACCAAGAACCCAACAGAACCAGGTGGAAGAATCGGAAGATAAAACTTATACACCACCTCCACCCTATAAACCTCCAATACAATACCCACAAAGACTTAAACAAACCAAGATAGAAAGCGAATACCAAAAATTCATCAAAGTAATAGAGAAACTCCATGTAGAGATTCCCTTTACCGAAGCGATTACCCAAATACCATCATATGCTAAATTCTTAAAAGACATCCTATCAAACAAACGAAGACTCGACGATCCTAAACCCCTAGAATGTCATTCCATCTCTGAAAATAAACTTGCAAAAAAGGACAAAGATCCTGGAAGTTTTTCTATTCCTTGCATCCTAGGAAATCATATGATCGACAAAGCTTTCTTAGACCTAGGAGTGAGCGTAAGCTTAATTCCTTTGGCAGTCTGCAAGAGGTTAAACTTAGGAGAGCTACAACCAACCAAAATGTCTTTACAACTAGTTGATAGATCTGTCAAGTACCCCACGGGGATTTTAGAGGATATACCAGTTAGAATATGTCAGTTGTATATCCCAACCGATTTCGTGGTAATGGATATTAAAGAAGATGACAAAATCCCGATTCTCTTAGGAAGACCATTCATGTCAACCGCCGGAGCTATAATCAATGTTAAGAAAGGAAAACTTACCTTCGAAGTAGGAGATGAAAAGATAGAATTTATCCTCTCTAAATTCCTTATGGCACCTGTGATAGGAGATGCATGTTATGCAATCGACATCATTGATGAATGCATAAACGAACTTGAGCAAGATGAATCCTTAATTAAATTACCACCAACACCCATTCTAGAGGATGATGGATATAAATAACCTTACATTGATGACAACCTCTTTGAATGTTTAGCTCTTACACCCGATCCTATGCCGTGTTTTAAAAAGCCATCTCTAGAACTCAAAGAACTACCCAAGAATCTAAGATATGAGTTTTTGGATGAAGAGATGAATCGCCCAGTTATAATTAACGCCACTCTAGGCCAAATCGAAACAAATCAACTCTTAGATACCTTGTGAAGATACCCTTAAGCATTAGGATATAAAATCTATGACTTGAAAGGGATAAGCCCGTCCGTATGCATGCATCGGATCATGCTAGAAGAAAATTCGAAACCCTCTAGAGAGCATCAGAGAAGAATAAATCCTATTATGAGTGATGTAGTTAAGAAAGAAGTTCTTAAGTTACTGGAAGCTGGTATAATATATCAGATATCAGATAGTGAGTGGGTAAGTCCTGTACATGTGGTGCCGAAGAAAGGAGGCATCACGGTTGTTGAAAATGATAAGGGAGACAAAGTAGCAAAACGAACAGAAGGAGGATGGCGTATGTGCATCGATTACAGAAAGCTAAATAAGGCGACTAGGAAAGATCATTTCCCACTTCCATTTATAGATCAGATGCTCGAACGTCTAGCTAGGCATTCGTATTTCTGTTATCTAGATGGATATTCCGGATTTTTCCAAATCCCTATTCACCCAGAGGACCAAGAAAAAACTACATTCACCTGTCCTTATGGAACGTTTGCCTATATGTGGATGCCAATTGGACTCTGTAATGCACCTGCCACTTTCCAACGTTGTATGATGTCCATTTTCGCGAACTATCTCGACGAAATTATGGAAGTATTCATGGATGATTTTTCTAAATGTGGATTCGATTTCAAAAATTGTCTCTCGAACCTTGAGAAAATCTTAGAAAGATGTGTGGAAGTGAACCTTGTGTTGAATTGGGAGAAGTGTCACTTTATGGTCAACGAAGGAATATTTTTAGGGCATATCATCTATGAGAGAGGGATAGAAGTTGACAAAGCCAAAATAGAAGTTATAGAGAACCTCAACCCACCTAAAACAGTTAGGGAAGTACGAAGTTTTCTAGGACATGCTGGATTCTACCGACGCTTTATAAAAGACTTCTCCAAAATAACAAAACCCTTAACTAACCTTCTTATGAAAGATGCTGAATTTGACTTTAATGAGAAGTGTCTTGAAGCCTTCAACATTCTAAAACAAGCGCTGATTTCAGCTCCTGTTATTCAACCCCTTGACTGGGAGCAACCATTTGAAATCATGTGCGACGCTAGTGACTATGCAGTTGGGGTTGTCTTAGGGAAAAGAAAAGACAAGAAATTACATGTCATTTACTATGCCAGTAGAACCCTAGATACCGCCCAACTTAACTACATAACTACAAAGAAGGAATTGCTAGTTGTAGTATTCACAATCGATAAGTTCCGATCTTATTTAGTAGGAGCTAAGATTGTAGTTTATACTGATCACACAACAATCCGATATTTGTTAAATAAAAAAGACGCTAAGCCGAGATTGCTCAGGTGGATTCTCTTACTCCAAGAATTTGACTTAGACATTAAGGATAAGAGAGGCACTGAGAATTTAGTAGCCGGTCATCTATCTAGGCTAGAACATTTGAAACCAGATCTAATACCAATAGACGACCACTTCACTTACGACAGACTGATAGCTAGGATAAACACAATGAGCGAGGATGACTCTGAAACCTATAAAGAATTTAAACCGGAAAAAGTCTCAATGATAAGAAATGTACCTTGGTACGTAGACATAATGAACTATCTAGCTGCTGACATCATACCCCCAGACTTAAATTTTCAACAAAAGAAAAAGTTCTTCAATGACATCAAAAGCTTTTATTGGGACGAACAACTCTTGTTCAAAAGAGGAATATACAACATATTTAGACGATGTGTTCCAGAGGAGGAAGTGGAAAGCGTCATCAAACATTGTCATGCCGCGCCTTATGGTGGACACGCAAGCACATCAAAGACATGTGCCAAAATCTTTCAAGCAGGCCTTTACTGGCCAACTTTATGGCGAGATGTCCACACTTACATCACCAAGTGTGACTGGTGTCAACGCACTGGGAACATTTCAAGGCGTGACGAAATGCCATTAAGAAATATTCAAGAGGTAGAACTCTTTGACGTATGGGGTATAGATTTCATGGGGCCTTTTCCATCATCAATGGGAAATAAATATATTCTTGTGGCAGTTGACTATGTGTCCAAGTGGATAGAAGCAATAGCGGCCCCCACAAACGACACGAGAGTAGTGATCAAATTGTTCAAGAACATCATATTCCCTAGATTTGGAACACCCCGTCTAGTCATAAGTGATGGAGGATCGCACTTTATATCTAAGATATTCAATAAACCTTTAAACAAATACGGAGTCAAACATAGAGTAGCAACACCATATCACCCTCAAACCAGTGGCCAAGTGGAGGTATCGAATAGGGAAATCAAGCAAATCCTAGAAAAAACCGTGTCAATATCCAGAAAGGATTGGTCCGAAAAGATGAAAGATGCACTTTGGGCCTATAGAACAGCTTACAAAACCCCTATTGGAACTACCCCATATCAATTGGTTTATGGAAAATCCTGCCACTTACCTTTCGAGTTAGAACACAAAGCCTATTGGGCTATAAAATCCTTGAATTTAGACTACCTAAGAGCTGGAGAGAAATGAATTCTGGACATACATAAGTTGGAAGAACTCCGCCTAAATGCTTATGAGAATGCCATCATCTATAAAGAAAGAACAAAGATATGGCACGGTAAGAAAATTACTAAGAAATAATTCAATGTAGGCGATCTTGTTCTTCTGTTTAATTCCAGATTACGACTTTTTCCTGTCAAGCTACATTCAAGATGGACAGGTCCATTCGAGGTATCAAAAGTGTTAGTATCAGGAGCTGTAGAATTCAAGAATAACTCAAGCGCTCCTTTCGTGGTAAATGGACAACGACTGAAGTTGTACAGAGGAGGTGACCTGCCTATTGACTACTCAAGTCAGACTCTGATAGACCCGCCAATCCCAACGTGAAAAGTGAGATCTTATCGTCAAGCTAACGACGTTAAACAAAGCGCTGCGTGGGAGGCAACCCACAATCTTTTTTCTTAATTTTTAAATTTTAAATTTTAATTAAATTTGTAATTTTGGACTGACTCATCTATCTTTTTTAGGACCAAGTGCTCTTATATCACCTTTTTCAGATGGATTTCGTTGATGGACTCGATGTCATCTTCAGAGATGACGCTCAGAGGGAGCGATTTGCTACACTGTCTGCTCGACCAATGCTTCCGACTAGATACCCTGATTCTGCTAGCATGGATGCACTAGGCATTGAGGCCAGTATCCGTTATCTGTGCCATCAGGTCAGTTGAGATGCATATGCTGACGAGATCCACGTGACCTACAGGAACCTCACCTTGGAGTTCCTCAGCTCACTGGAGTATGAGCCCTATGTTGGCACCAGAGAGGACCGTGGGCGGATTAGTTTTCGCATGTTCGGAGCAGAGTATGCTTTTACTTTGAGACAGTTTGGAGATCTGCTTGGATTCGAGACTGCACTTACTGCCATCTCTGAGCTTCCTCTAGGGTATTTCATGAGCAGTGATATAGACAGATTCTGGAGAGCTATTACCAACGGGGGCATCCTCGACCCATCTGAGCAACTGTCTAAGAGGATTCATAACCCAACTTTCAGGTACTTTGAGATGATTCTTTTTCATACCATCTTTGGGAGGAGCTATTGCGATCATTTAGTGACTGCAGAGGAGATACTATTTTTATATATACTGCGCTAGTCAGTCGCGTCCCATTGCGAGTGGAGATTTCTTGATAGAAAGTCTAGATATGGCTACATTATCCTCTGAGGGATACTTGCACGCTGGTGGGAATGTGACGCTGATTGCATTTGCTCTGGGCTTGGATAGCCAGTTACTCCGCCTGGCACTATACTGTGATAGTACACGCACCGACATTGACTTCTACTTAGACCGTGGCCTTATACGCCGAGCTTCTTTACATCCATATCAGTACAGGCTCCTTATTGACGATCAGACTGTCTACTATTTCACCCTGCCTGATCCACAAATGACCTGCGTCTCCAACCAGGCAAATTGGAACTACACTTTAGAGGGTTGGGGCGAGACAGTTATAAACATCACTGACCTGCCAGAGCCAGAGTCAGACTACCCGATCACTGAGGATCCGGTTACAGAGAATCCTACTCCATAGTACACGCCTGCACCTGAGGTTGAGCATACTGTTATTTATACTAATAACTTGACCTTACAGGAGCCCGACATGAGAGCGCAGATGGCAGCCATGAGAACTGAGATGGCTACACTTCGCCAGGAGGTGGCTGATCTCATCCTACAGGTAGCACTAGATGGTGCCACATATGCTGGCGAGATTGATGATTTGACACACGAGATTGCTGAGCTCAGACGCCAGGTGGCTGAGCTGCGAGGACGTGACTTTGCTGATATGTGATCATGAGACGTCCACCATTGTTATTATTATTATACTATTTTTATTTTATTTCTTAGACTTACTTTTTCTGTTTTTCAGTTCAGTTGCACTTCGTACTCACTTACATTTACGTATATATTGTGTGTTTATTTTATTTTCTCTTAACTTGTTTTATTTTATTTTGCAAAAATTAGAAAATAAAATGTATGTGTATGAAATACACACACATATATATATATATATATATATATATATATATATATATATATATATATATATATATATATATATATATATATATATATATATATATATATATTTTCACCTTAAAACGCTAGGTACACCCCAAGTGACAAGAGCAAGCCACCATTTTTGAAGCCCAATTGTCCAAAGAACAAAATCCGGCCAACTAGAAATTCAACAGGCCGCGCCCGCGGAAGGAGGGACCGCGCCCGCGGACCTCCAACGGTAATAAACGACTACTTTTCGGAAAACTCACCATTTACTCCATTTTTTCCTATTTAAACCCCATTTTCTTCCTCATTTTACCCACATTTTCATACCTTACCTTCCATAATTTCTCCACTTCAACTAATTCTCTATTGTATTTCTTTTCCTACTACAAACCTTCCAAATCTATAAAAATCACTATTTTCTTCCTCCACCATACTATATTTCTTTCTCCAAATCGTTCAAAACAATCAAAATGGACTTCAATGGGTATGTTCTTCGAAGCGGAAAACTGGAATCCACACAGAGGAAGCTGCTCGAAAAGCTACAATCTACGGAAATTTACTTAACCAGGTATATTGACAAAGACTGTCTCTACACTTTAGGTATTTATCATAGTGTTTTTCATTTATTAGATAAAATAGGCATGCATAATATTTTTCTGCAAAAGAACCTACCTACCCAAGGTTAACATATGAGTTTTTAAGTTCACTTATTTATAATGTTACACCTAACACTGCTAGTACCGTAGGTGGGGTACAATTTAGAATCTTTAACCGTGAATATAGTTACTCCACCGACGGTTTAGCTGAGTTATTAGGGATGCCTTTTGGGGAAGGTGCTATTTGTGAAGCACCCTTGGATACGGAATGGACAACCGCTGGATATGCTTTCTGGAAAAAACTTACAAACCAAGAAGCAAATTCTTTTGATGGCCTGCTAGCCTCGAGTGTCCATAATCTGGCCATCCGTGTCTTCCGATACCTTTTAGCATCCACCATCTTTGCTCGGGAAAACCCGAACAAGGTGAATGCTAAAGAGTTAATTATTATGCAAGCATGCCTCAACGACACCAAAATTAACCCGGTGCCCTTTATGATTGCTCACATGAGCTATGTCCAAAAAAAAGGGGCACCGATTTCTTTTGGTGGCCTGGTTACTACTATCGCTCGTGCCCTTGGCTTGGCCACCGAGCTTGCTACTTTAGAGCCACTTCCTCCTCATACTGCAGGCCTGAAATTTTTGAAAGATATGCGCCTCTGCAAAGCGAGAAGGGAAGGTGGCTATTACCTTATGATTGGTAATGCTGTTGTACCAAGTGTTGTCCTTCCCTGTACCCGTCGCACTGGCGTTAGATTGGAACGTAACTGGACCTATGATTTAAGCGCTCCCGCTTTCACTGGTCCGTTACCTCCGAATGTTCCTTTAGAGGAGGGGAACAACACTGATGACGAGTATGACTTTCAAACAGAGTCACCTCCTCGATTTACACCATCACATACTGCACCATCTTCTTCTAACCCTCCTGCAGGTACCGTCCCGAGCTTCCATGTCACTGAGGACATGTGGAGAGAGCATATGGCTAGAGAGGAGAGGCGTTATGCCCTCCTTTCTACGATCCAGCAACAGGTTGCCAACAACATGGCTTTCATGCAGGCGTCTCAAATTCAAAATGCCCGCTCTTTGACTACCATCATGGAAAGTCAATTGGCTTTCCAGAACCAGCAGCACCGTCAGCAGACTAGATTCGCTACTCACTTCTAATTAATGGAGGCCACACAAGGCACATTGATTGGTCGGACTAGGGAGCTACAAGCTGCAAATGCTGCTCTCACTGAGCGCATGGCACAGTTTAGCCTCGATAGAGATCGCCGCCGCCGTGGTCGTAGCCGCTGTTCTGGACGTTCACCTCAGGACGGTGAGGGTACTAGTGGACCTCACTAGTTTTACCAGGTATCTCCTACCTAGACTTGTTTTGGAACATTAGGGACAATGTCCAATTCAAGTGTGGGAGGAGCATTTTATCGCTTTTATTTCCTTTCCGTTATTTCTTTTTCTATTATTTCCCTTTTCAGTACTTTATTTTTCAGTATCTTTTAGTTATTTCCCTTTTAGTAGTTTAGCCGTTAAATAAAATACATTTGATTGACGAGTCATTTTGCGCAGTGTATCCTTAAGTTCTCCACCACTTCCTAGCCTTGAGAAAATTTTTTAGTTAGTTTTTTGAGCCATAAGTAAAGTTTTTAGGTTTAGGATAGAGTGTGATTAGTCTTAGGTACCCTTTTTTTTGAAAAATAAACATCGTCTTTTACACCATAGACCTTGTAAATATTAGAGTTAATTTCGTCTTCTCCCCATGCTATGATTTTAATTTTACAAAACGGGTCCTAAGTAGTTTATTCTCGTAGTCGGCTCCGGCCTAAGCATGTGCTACGTGTAGGATCGATGAAAATCAGTGAATGATCTTTTTGCCTTGAATATATATATATATATATATATATATATATATATATATATATATATATATATATATGTATATATATATAAGCAAAAATGTATGGTTACGACCATGAATTGGGTGATCCTCACACGATCATTTAATTCCACTGGTCGCGAACATCCACAAAAAAATAAAAAGTGAAAAATGATAATAAAAGGCATTACATATTATGGCTGGTTCAGAGGTATCTGGTGCTGAAATCGGTAGGGAAGATTACGATCTGATCCCCCATAACTATAATTGGGTAATAACGGGATTACACCAATTCTTGTACCAGAATCCCATTGCAAAGATCAGAATCACTAACCAGTCACTACACTATGAGTATGTATGGATAACGGGCTTAATGTGATTACACCTGAATGAAAAGGACCTTACCTAGAAGAGAAGTCTTAGCATAGTGGGAGTAATAGGAGTTGACTTGTGTAGGAATAAGGTTTATGTCCGCATTCTGCGGTAAAGTGTCACTTCGATGTTCTTAGTTCGAATAGTTGGTACCTGTCGAACACACTCTCACTTGAACCTTACTTCTTTAGCTCGATAACTAGAAAAAACACTTATATCCATTTGACTACTTCTGAGAGTTTTGCTTGAGGACAAGCAAAGGTTTAAGTGTGGGAGAATTTGATAACACCGAATCGCACTATGTTTCTGACTCGAATATCACATGTTTTCCTTAGTTTTATTATTGTTTTTCTAGTATTATGCCCTTGTTTCCTTTGTTTTCAGGTCACATGTCCTTTCAGAGCCTTCAGAGAAGAAACGAGCGAAAACGCCAGAAAATAGGGTTTTTCCAAGAAAATACACACATGGCGCCCAGCTCTGCGCCGACTACAGGGAACGCGCTGACATGGCACAATTTCACCCAGGGGCCAACTGCCACGTTCCCACGATCTCTCCATTTTCACTCACTGCGCCCGCGGGGAGGGTGGCCGCGCCCGCGGCCTTCACAAACCATTTCCCACTCAGAAGGAGTTGAGGGGCATGCTCATCTTTACAAAGTTTCAGGATCTTCTATAAATAGCAAGTTCATTTCATTTTCGTTTTCATCCAAATTAAGATGCAAACTTAGATCTAGTCAAGTTACTGCTTAGGCATATATATTACTACTTTGTAAAGTGATAATCTTCTCACATCGGGAAGTTATCACACTTGAGTGTGCGAGTTTGTATTCAAGTTTGGGGCACTTTGGTTGAAGTTTATCATACTATCTTTTACATTTCCAAGACTAGTATCAGATTCAACCCTTCGATTGGAGCAAGGTTCTAATTTAATTCCTTTCATTTATTTTATGCTCTTACCATAGTCTACATGTTTTATAGACTCTAAATGCTCTTACCATAGTCTACACGTTTTATAGACTCTAAATGCTCTTACCATAGTCTACACGTTTTATAGACTCTAAATGCTCTTACCATAGTCTACACGTTTTATAGACTCTAAATGCTCTTACCATAGTCTACACGTTTTATAGACTCTAAATGCTCTTACCATAGTCTACACGTTTTATAGACTTTAAACGCTCTTATCATAGTCTACATGTTTTATAGACTTTAAATTCTTACCATGTCTAGCTAAATTTATTAGGGTTAGAATGTAAGGATCGAATCATAACTATGTTCTGCATGCCATGCTAATAGAAATACCTTTGGAATACTTTAGTTTTTAATACTAGTTTAAATGTGTTTAAAAGTTTATGCGTAAGATCGAAAACCGTCCATACTTGAGATTAAGCCAGATTAGTTCTTGACCAAACGAAAAGAGCGAAAGCAGTTCGTTTGGTTAAGTAGGATTACTTGATATAATTTTAGAAAACGATTTTGAAACTATTTGCGGACGCGTTTGTGGGATTAAAATCTGATTCTTGGTCAAAAGCCAAGGATCTCTTGAAGTTAAGTTTTCCAAATTAAAACACTTTTTCACTAAGTCAAAATAACTTGTTTCTTAAAAATAGGTTTACTTCTTTAACGCGTTAGGCACCCTTTATAAGTGACAATAAAGGAATTTAATTTAAAGAGTAAACTCGGTTCTTAGTATGCGAAATCTACAAGTTCCTGTTAAACAGTTCTTTGCTATAAATGGAAAATATTGCCCAAAAGTAAATACTATACATGCATGCTAGGACACTGTCTGATCTCGCGATTTACATTCGATCCCGTTTGTTTTATCTCTTTAATTTTATTCGCTTTTATTTCCCTGTACTGAACTCAATCCCTTACTGATCTGCCTTAGATAAACACCTTAACAATAGAGTCGATAGATTGACAATTGATCTCTGTGGTTCGATAATCTTATATATTACTTCGATAGGCTGTGCACTTGCAGTTATAATTTAGACTATACAGTAAAAGCCTATCACCAGACAGCTTTCGAAAGAATCAAGGAGTACCTTCAAGAACCACCAATTATGATGCCTCCAGTTGAAGGAAGACATTTGATATTGTACTTGACAGTGCTAGACAATTCAATGGGGTGTGTGCTGGGGCAGCATGACGAGTCTGGTCGAAAAGAGCATGCAATATACTACCTTAGCAAAAAGTTTACCGACTGTGAGACATGATACTCATTGCTCGAGAAAACTTGCTATGCTTTGGCATGGGCTGCTCGTTGATTGAGACAGTATATGTTGACTCATACTACCTTGTTGATATCGAAGATGGATCCGATCAAGTATATTTTCGAAAAGCCCGCTCTCTCCGGAAGGATAGCAAGATGGAAAATAATCTTAACTGAGTACGACATACAATATACAACCCAAAACGTAATAAAGGGGAGTGTATTGGCTGATCATTTGGCTCATCAGGCCATGGATGACTACTAGTCCATGAATTTTGAGTTCCCGGATGAGAATATCATGTTGGTGACTGACTACGAAGAACCTGGACCGGATGAAGGACCTGAGGAGGGATCCTGATGGTCTATGTATTTTGATGGAGCCTCAAACGCACTGGGTAACGAAATTGGTGCTGTAATCATATCTCCCGAGGGATGTCATACTTCGTTCACGGCCCGATTATGTTTCAACTGCACCAACAACATGGAGGAGTATGAAGCGTGCATCATGGGCCTTCGAGTTGCTATTGACCTAAGGATCAAGTTCTTGAGTGTATTCGGGGATTCCGCTTTGGTGATAAGTCAGATCAAAGGCGAGTTGGATACGAAGCACCCGAATCTCATCCCATAAAAATAGTATGTACTGGCATTGCTCCCACACTTTGAGGAGGTAACCTTCGAACATTTCCCACGACAGGAGAATCAGTTAGCAGACGCGCTAGCTACCATGTCTTCTATGTTCAAGGTTAGGTGGGACAATGAAGCTCCCCAAATTACCATTGAGAGTTTGGATGAGCCAGCACACTGCTGTGAAATCGAAACTGAAGAAGTGGCAGACGAAACCTGGTTTCACGAAGTCAAAAGGTATCTTGAGGCTCAAGAGTATCCCAAAGGCGCATCTGTCAATGATAAGAATTTTCCGAGAAGGTTCGCTGCAAAGTTCTTCCTCAGTAATGGAATCCTCTATAAACACAACCATGACTCCACACTACTACGGTGTGTAGACAAGAGCGAAGCAGAAAGGATCATGACAGATCTACATGAAGGCACCTTCGGAACCCATTCCAGTGGACACACCATGGCTAAGAAGATCCTACGGGCAGGATACTACTGGTCCACTATGGAAGCCGATTGCTATCAGCACTCTCGAACTTGTCATAAGTGCCAAATCTACACCGATAAGGTGCATGTGCCTCCAGTCCCCTTAAACGTCTTGACAGCTCTGTGGCCCTTTGTAATGTGGGGCATCGATATGATCAGAGAAATCAGGCCCACCGCTTCTAATGGGCATTGCTTCATCCTAGTAGCCATTGATTATTTCATAAAATGGGTTGAGGCAGCCTCTTTTGCTATAGTAACCAAGAACGTCGTGGCGCGATTTGTCCGACATAATCTGATATGTCGATATGGTGTTCCAGAGAGAATTATTACTGACAATGGTACGAATCTCAAAACACAATGATCACTGAGCTCTGTAAACAGTTCAAGATATAACATTCTAATTCTTCTCCCTACCAGCCAAAGATGAATGGCGCTGTTGAAGCAGCTAACAAGAACATCAAGAAGATTGTACAGAAGATGACAGTGACATATAAAGACTAGCATGAGATGTTTCCATTTGCTCTTCATGGGTATCGTACCTCAGCCCGAACGTCAACAGGGGCAACACCATACTCTCTGGTATATGGCATGGAGGCAGTCCTACCCATCGAAGTCCAGATACCTTCTCTCAGGATTATTAAGGATGCGGGTTTGAATGAAGACGACTGGATCCAAACCCGACTTGATCAGTTAAATATAATCGATGAAAAGAGACTCACTGCTATCTGCCATGGTCAGACATATCAAAAGAGAATGATCAAGGCTTTTAACAAGAAAGTTAGACGTCAATAATATCAAGTCGGGGATCTAGTAATCAAACGCATCATACTGCCGCAAGGTGATCCCAGGGGCAAATGGACCCCCACGTACGAAGGGCCTTTTGTGGTTAAGAACATTTTCTCGGGAGGAGCTATGATTCTAACCACCATGGATGGTGACGAACTTCCTCACCCTGTCAATATAGACATAGTGAAAAGATACTATGTCTAACTAAAAGACCCGCTAGGTTGACCGACCTAGGCAAAAATAAGGGCTTCCCGGCGAACCAAAAGGGTTCGGGCAAATGTTAGGGATGAAAATGAAAAATCTGTACACCCGACAAGTCGAAAACCCGAAAGGGCGGCTTGGGCAAAAAGGGGTATCCCGGTGGACTGAAAACCCGAAAGGGCGGTCCAGGAAAAAGTTAGGGATATAAAGCATACCACTATGTCTCATTGGATCATCTTGCGAACAGACTTCAGCATCGACTATTAAGCTTGGATGGCGCCAACCAATCTGATCAACCTTCGGCCAAGAAGCAAAGTGATGAGACGCTTGAAGATATAAAGGAAATAACAGAGTTGGAACCCAATGGAGTTATTTCACATAGCTATTTTTCTTTCTTTTACACAAATTGTATAGTTTCTATTTTTCAGCGGCGTTCTCTTACTAGAGCGTCAGCCTCTTTGTACAAAAACGCCTATTACAGGACAACTTCAAAAATAAATACAAATCATTTTCACAAGAAACTTCAATCTGTTTTTTCTTTTTCTGTTTTGTTTTGCAAGAACGTCCAATGACTTATTTTTATATAGGCATTTGAAAATGAGTGCTGCTCATAAATATTTACATAAGAAACAAAAGAAAATTACTCGTAATTCCAGAAACAGGGGAAAAAACAAGAAGTGCTAAACCCTACAGTTACTCTGCATAGCAGGTACCAGGATAGAGCCAGCTTGGGAACATGATTATCAGTACATACACTCCCCACAGAGTAAAATTATCCAAAGGCATTAATGTCATCTTTCCCTAAACAGGACATAACTACCCCAACTGAGGTTCATAATCACGGGCGAGTCAGTAAAATTCATCCCTAAGCAGAGTTTATTTTCTCTAGATACAGAGGCTCAATCCCTGACAAAGTTCATCACTTCAGCTACAAGAATACATTTTTTAAGTTCATGCCCCACAGAGTTTATTCCCAAGCAGCATCTCTTCCCGACAGAATATTTACAAATCTCCAGCAACTGTCAGGGATTTATTTTCCCAGACGTGAGCATACCCCGATAGCATTTCATGAACATACATCATGACATACGCATACATGTCATATACATCATAATCTCATTTATTTTGAAAACATCATCTCACCCTACATTTCATGCATCGCATATAACTAACCCTGATATCTTTCCAGGAAAAGAGGATTAGCTTCAACAAATTCAGCAGTTATATAAATCACATCTATAGACGACTAATGGAAACTCAGTTCCCAAAACCAAACAGATCAACTAATCTACACTATCGGTTTGAAGCAAGCCCTACTACCCAGGCTTTCATATCAAAGTAACCCTACGACCCGAGTTCCTTCTCACAGCCCTACTATCCAGGCTTTCATATCGAAGTAACCCTACTACCCAGGTTCCTTCTCATAGCACTACTATCCAGGCTTTCATATCATGGAAACCCTACGACCCAGGTTCCTTCTCACAGCCCTACTATCCAGGCTTTCATATCAAAGTAACCCTACTATCCAGGTTCCTTCTCACAGCCCTACTATCCAAGCTTTCATATCGAAGTAACCCTACTATCCAAATTCCATCTCACAGCCCTACTATCCAGGCTTTCATATCTAAGTAACCCTACAATCCAGGTTCCTTCTCACGGCCCTACTATCCAGGCTTTCATATCGAAGTAACCCTACTATCCAGGTTCCTTCTTACAGCCCTACTATCCGGGCTTTCATATCGAAGTAACCCTACAATCCAGGTTCCTTCTCACATCCCTACTGTTGTACCCCAAAATTTTCCCTCCCATATTTCTCAAAACATTTCAAGTGAGATCCTCAAATTGCTCAAGGAAGTCCAAGGGTTGACTAGACAAACCCTCTCCTAAGGCAGTCTACCTCAAATTAGGGTTTCATGTTGCATCAAGATACTTGAGTCCAAGGGAACCCAAATGCTCACCATTGTCCTAATATGTTCTCAAGATCATCCATGTCAAGTTTCAAGCCCTACAGAGAAAGTTTGCTCAGTCAATTGCTCAAGAACCTGAAAATCGACTGTGCTAGGGGAAAAGTCAACTATGTCCTACATACAGTCAAACTTCAAGATTTTTGGTCAACATCCTCATTTTGAAGTATTATTCATCATTTGATCAATGGTTGATCATTATTCCTCAAGGATTGCTCACAATTCATCAAAACCCAAAAGTTGCTAAATTAGGGTTTTACAGGAAAAGTCAACTCAACTTTGACCAAGCATAACTTTCTCATACTTTATCAAGAATGACCCATCCTAAGCTAATTTTTAATAGGATGCAATTCCCTACAATTCATATTCAGCTCCCAAGTTCAAAATATGCACTCACAAGAAGTTATGAATTTGGACATTATAGGTCATTTTGAAAAGTCAACAAAAACACCTTTTTTGTTAAAGCTTCATACATGAACATGGAAGACTCAATTGAGATGAGATCTAAAGTTTTTCTTAGGAGACATCTTAAGCTTTCTAAAAAGTCCAAGAACACATCTCCAGGGTCAAAATTGAAGGAGTTATGCATTGGTGAAGTTGACCTTTTTTGCAAAATTGCCAAAAGTCAAAAGTGGCCAAAATTGCAATTTTTGTCAAATGGGCCCAACTTTTTATGCTTGTATTGAGTTTATAACATGGTCCACGACCCATGATCCTTCCAACTTGCCTTTATTTTATTTTTGTCATTTATTTTGATTTTGATTTCAATTAAATCAAATTAAATCAAAATAAAATTATGAAAATATCAAAATCATTTCAACCTTGAGATTTTGGGCATATTTCAGGTCCATGAATAGCTGGAAATGAGATCAAATCATGAAAGGCTTGTTTGTACACAAAAATATTGTGTTTTGCTTGATTTAGAAAGATTTGAATTAGAGTCAAATCATGATTCAATCACCTTAATTGAAAAGGATTTGGAGCAAATTTGTAACCCTAATCCATTCAAGGATACATATAGAACACTTGCAGACCAAAAGCACAAGGATTGGAGGCGTGAGAAGCTGAGAAAAAACTTGCAAAAATCACCAAAAAGTGCTGGATCAAATTGCAAGTTAGAGGAAGATTTACACCATTCCAAGGCTAGCAATCGATTCCCAGCCATCTCCTGAAGCTAACCTGATCATAATCATGCCTTGATTTGCCCAGAATCCGTCTCCACAACCCTCACGGTTTGTCAATTTTTTCAAAATTGTATCCATTTATTCTTGCATCTTTATCATGTTTCAATGACATATTTGCAATCCTTATCATGTTTGCAAGCTAACAGTACCGTTTAATTGCATTTTTGGAAGCCATGTGTGTAGATGTCATTATTAGGGTTTCTAAGATGGTTTTGGGGCTTTGCTACACAGGGAAAATTGGGCCACGATTGAGGTACCATGATGCTCGTGTGGTTGTCAAGAGTTGATTGGTACCATTGTTATGTGTTTATCATGCTTGCAGGGAGTTTTGGAAAATCACGGGGGTTGTACCTACGATTTTTGTCCGTAGGTAAAAGTCTTCAAGCTTTTAGCAACAGAAGGAGGTAGAAGATGATGGCGTGGCATGGTGTGATTTGTCCATTCAAAAATCCGCATGTTTTTTATTATGTTAACCTGCTTTTCCAATATAATGTTTATTTGTTATTCCATGTACAACAAGGCACGCTAGCACAGTTGGTCAGGAGGCACGTGGAAAAGCCAAAGGGCCTGGGTTCGAATCCCAGGTCCCCCATATTATTTCATAGTTTTATTTCTTGTATGATCAGGCGCGTATACAGGCAAGGATACTACCATACTCCATCATCTTTCAACCATCAAATTGCCAACGTGCTAGATCCAAGGATTCATGATGGAGGTCTACCATTAACATCAGTCAAGCCAATGCATTGGATCATGAGAAGTCAAACGTGGACCAAGGCTTTTGGGCTCAGATATGCTATAGACACCCCCCTTTTTCTTTTGATACCAGGCCCAATTCTCTCTTTTCTTTTATATATTTCTTATTTATTTAATTTTGTTTAAATTATTTTCTCACACAAAGTTAATTCTTTTTATACAAAAAACTCATAAAAATCAATTTCATCAAATTTAGGTTTTTTTATATATTTTATCAAAATTAATTTAATATTAGCTTAATTTAGTTTTAGGGTAACTTTAATCTTTTTTTGTAAATTACTTAAAATAAATTAGAAAATTAGGTTTCTTGATTTAATTTTTTTTAACTTTCTTTTCTTAAAATAACCAAAATACAAAAATAGGTCAAAATTAATTAATTTTCTTAATTTAATTTAATTAGTAATTAGGTTTGTATCTATTTAATTTAAAACCTTATTTTCTTACAATAATCAAAAACAAAAAAAAATGATTTTTCTTTTAATTAGGTTTAGACGGGGTCAAAACCCTAATTTTCCTCGTTCTCGTTTCATCGCGCGCGTTTATTTTTTTTACAATATTAATGTAACTGCTCATGGGATGTAATAGTTTAATTAGAAATTTTTCGTTTATTTATCGTTTTTACGGGTTTTTGGCTATGTAATTAATCCCCCTCCCCGAAGCCTTGTAATAGCGTAGTTTTATTTTCCGCATTTTAATTTTCGCAAGTATTAACTGTTAGATGTATGATAATAGGATTGCATGACAAGAATGTATGTTAATTTTAAAATGGTTAGCAAACCCTAAATGTGCAAAGATAATAACTGAAATCAAATCAGTCGCACATGCGCACTCCTAGGGTATACTCTCACTTCGGTTGCCTTCGGTAAACGATCATTAAGTATAGGGTGTTTTAGTGGTCGCTCTCTTGTCTAAACAAAGATCAAATGTTGCCTCGAAAAGGTTGCCTCGGAAATGTTGCCTCGAATATGATCTTAAGACATTAGGGTTATTACTAAGACGTCCTAACATTGCTTTAGTGATCGTACGTCCCCTTAGAATTGACCCTTAAAACTCCAACGACGGTGTTACCTACTCATTAATAGTGGGATAACTCTGTCTAAAGGAAACAAGAACAGAAAAATTCTTTTTTCGAGTAGGTAGATGCTAGTTGGTACTTGCTCAAAAATAAACTTTTTCACACTTACACTCTTCCAAACAAAGTTTTCAAAAACACTTCGTAACACTCTTGAGGACAGAAACAAGGGTTAAAACAAAGTAAAACAAAACTTTTCAAAACAAACACGGAAGCAATTTTAAAATGATGAGCAAGTACCTAAGAGCGCGTAGAAAATTACGGACTGAAAGGGTGATAATACCTTCCCTTTCTATAATCTACCCCCCGTACTCAAAATCTCGAAAAAAGGAATTTTTTTGTGCTTTTTTCCTTTCCAGTTGGATAAAATAAAAGTCGGTGGGGACTCTTGCTTACCACGACATTTTGCAAACACAAACGCAAAACACAAACCAGCATTTTCCTAAAACAGTCTGGTTCCGCCACCGTACCATAAAATTGGCGACTCTGCTGGGGATATAAGTGGGGTATACCTTAGGATTAGTTCATCATAAATTGCTTCTTACGTTTGTTTTGATTGCTTTACTTTTGAGGGTTTTATATTGGGAGTTACTATAGATCCTAACCCGGATCTGGGGAACACCTTTTAGGTAAGTAGCAATAAACTGTGAGGGAACTGTACAACGTAGACCGATATGGTTGAAGTTGTAGCTACATTGATGTGGCACATTGGTTGGTACCGATATCCCTTGTGGAGAAACGAGGAGAATACGGGGTTGTTATATGTGTCGTTAAGCATCAACTGACCTTAGAACCTATAATTGTCCAACTTGGCCATAGGAAGTAGTGAGATAGCCGACCTCAGTGTAAAGCTGAGAACTGGTTGATACTCGATGCTACATTCATTGAGACCATACTCTCGAGATAGTTTCGGCCGCAAGAAAAGATTGCGTAAGCTGAAACCATGACCGATGGAGGATGCTCAGTGATATTGAGAACCTCTAGAACCCGGTTGCTATTATTAGGACAGGTTAAAACCAACTGAACTTCAAGAGGGTAATACCTAGACCCCATGCAAGCCTTAAACTTAAGGTCTTTTGTGTGACTTGTTTGCCTTTACCATGTTTGTTATCTGCTATACATGTTGTTTGTTTTACCATGACATCATGCATCATAACATAGCATGCATACTTCATTATACTAACCATTTCAAAGACCGAGGGGATTTATCTTTGTTTTGTTTTGCAGATTATGGCTTCCATACGCAGAAACACCATCTGAGTTAACTTTGTGCAAATACCTACTCAACTCAAAGAGTTAGTCTCAAAAGTTTCTGATACTTCTTCATTCATTAGAAGACACGGTCAGCTTCTTAGTTTGGTTACCTCAAAGTTTGATGAGCAGATGATGAGTGTGCTTTTCCAGTTCTTTTACCTGGTGCATCATTGCTTCACTTTCCCGGATTATCGGCTAGTTCCCACTTTGGAAGAGTTTTCTCACTTACTGGCATATCCATCCTTGAGCAGATGCCTTTCACAGGTTTGGAAGAGACTCCTAGGCCAGAAGACATTGCTTCAGCTTTGCATCTGACACGGGCTGATGTAGTATCCAACTGGGAGACACGAAGCGGGGTTGAAGGTTTCTTAGCCAAGTTCCTAATAGATCAAGCTCAGCAGTTCTGGGATAATTTGGACTTTCAGGCTTTTGAAGACATCTTGGCCCTCCTTATCTACGGTTTGGTTCTCTTTTCGAATCCAGATTCCTTTATAGATGTGAATGCGGTTAATATCTTCCTGTCCCGCAATCCTGTGCCTACTCTTCTGGGTGATATCTTGCATGCACTCTACACTCGTACTGTGCGAAGAAGAGGGACTCTCATGTGTTGCATGTCGCTGCTGGCGAGGTGGTTTATTTCGCACCTCCCTAAGTCCGTGTTGAATAATGAGGAAGGTTTAGGATGGTCTTACAGGATATTGTCCCTTGCCCATACAGACATTCTTTGGAGTTCTAAGGCTATTGAAAGCATTGATGTCATTGATCGATATGGGGGATACCCTAATGTCCCGTTGCTTGGAATCAGAGGGGGAATAACCTACAGTCCTTGCTTGGCTTTACGACAGTTTGGTCGTGCTCAGAGAGACGGTCCTCATGAGTTAATTCTTACAGATATTGCATTTGACTACAAGGAGGACGTTGACGAGCATCGCCGAAGGTTTATACGAGCTTGGGGCATGGTGAACAGGTCTGACCCTCAAGAGCTAAGACCAAGGACTTCTCTCCCTATGCATCCCTATCTCTAGTGGGTTCGAGCCCGTGCTCAGAAGCTTGGGATGCCTTATGAAGCTGTGTTGCCAATGATTGTGGAGCCCACCAATGAAGAGGGCGTTCCTTATACAGTCTTTTATCCCTACATGCCCACTGATCTTGGGGCATTAAAAAAATCATGGATTCAGTTGAAAGAGGAGAGGGATACCTACCGAGAGAAGTACCATGAGCAAGAAAGGAAGATCTTGAAGCTCACCAAGCAACCTGAGAATGAAAGAACGATCACTGACTACGTCAACACGAAGGGGAAGCGTCCATGGGATTTCTGATTTTGCTTTTCTAGTTTAGATTTGTTTTTCCTTCATTTCTTTGTAAACGCATTAAAGGCATTTGTTGAACCTTTTACAAGTTTAATCTAATAAAGTGTGTTTTATTTTTGTTTTACAAATTTAAATCTCCCAAAGTCTTTGAAATCATTACATACGCATCCCATTATCATGCACATCATTACAGGTATCATTACAGGTTTCTCATCTCCTTCGCTGTTTATTTCAGCATAAAATGTCTTCTGAAATACCTACCGATCAAGCCATCAAAGCTCTTCAGGCATAGAATGCACAATTCCAAGAGATGTTCTTGAACTTGGCTAAAAGGCAAGAGGATTTGAAGACTCTTATCCTGAAGGAGAAGAATAAGAAGAAGAAGAAGAAGAAGGTGGTTCTTCTGAATATGGGTAACATATTTGGGAATAGGTTGCGACAAGAAGCTGATCTATCTCTTTCATCCAAAGGAGAGGAGGACCAAGAAGAAGAAAAGGGTCCCAGTCCTATGGTCTCTGATAATGATACTGATTTTGATGATGAGCAATATCCTCCTACTGAGGATAGGTACAAACAACTTGAAGACCGTCTGAGTGCTATGGAGATTCAGAAGATCCCTGGTTTGGACTTCGGAGATATGGGACTGACATCTGGAGTGGTGATCCCTCACAAGTTTAAAGCTCCGATTTTTTCTAAGTACGATGGAGTATCCTGTCCAAAAATCCATCTCCGCTCGTACGTCTGAAAAATCCAACCTTACACTGCTGATAGAAATTTGTGGGTGCATTTCTTTCAAGATAGTCTGTCAGGGACTCAGCTTGAATGGTTTTATCAATTGGAAAGAGCTAATGTCCGCAACTGGGAGGACCTTGCTGCTGCTTTTTACAAGCAGTATCAGTATAACGCCGACCTTGATCTCACTCGTACTCAGCTTCAGGGTATGTCTATGGGTGCAAGTGAAGGTTTTAAGGACTATGCTCAAAAGTGGAGAGATTTGGCTGGAAGAGTCCAACCCCCTTTGTCTGATAGGGAGTTGGTTGATATGTTTCTAGGGACGTTATCTGGTCCATTTTTCAATCATCTGATCGGTAGTTCGTCATCTGGGTTTACTGAATTAATTTTGACTGGGGAGAGAGTAGAAGCTGGTATCTGAAGTGGTAAGATACAGAAGGATACGTCGTCAAGTGCAGTAAAGAAGCCTTTCACTAGTAAGAAAGAAGCCAGTGCAATTTACAGCTCGAGGAGCCAAAACCGACCTGAACGCCGTGAATGCGGTAGTAATATCAAGACCCACTTTTTCCCCACAACACAACAATCAGTAAAGAATGGAGAGGCCACAGAGACAATACACTCGGCTTAATATGACCTTGTCTCAAATTCTACCATAATTATTGAAGACCAACCTGGTAACTCTGAGGGAAGCCCCGAAGAATCCCAGCACCATATCTCTGCTATATAACCCGAATGCCCGCTGCGCCTATCACTCTGGAGAAACCCAACGTCATAACTTCTCCTATGCCCAAACATGATTCGGGAGTGAATGCAATTGAGGATGATGAAGAAGATTCAGATGTCGACAACTGGGTCTACCCGCTACCAACGGTGGATTGAACAACTGGACGGTGAAGGACTTCGTGCCCGTTTCTTTTATTACACAATAATTGACTTTTGTTTTGAGATTTGTAACAGACAATTTGAAACTTTACGGCCCGGTGCCTTGCCCGAGGCACCTTGGCTTTGTTTGTGAGGGCTTATTATTTGTCATTTTCATATATCATCTGTGATCGGTGGATTTAGAACTGACTGTTTAACGCTGGTTCGCGAAATGTCGCGGAAGCAAGAGTCGCCACCGTCTTTTATTTTCTCCAACATGGACAGGACAAAAGCACAGCAAAATTCCTTATGAGATAGTTTCTCGGTTCGGGAGGTAGATTTATAGAAAGGGAAGGTGTTGGCACCCTTTCTATCCATGGTTATCCATGGGCTCTTAGATACTTGCTCTTATGTTTTCAAAGTGTTTGCTTTTCAAAATGTGCGTGGGTTTGAAAAAGTTTCATTGAAAGATTTCTGAATGACTCTTGTATCAGTCCTCAAGAGTGTTTGAAAAATTGTTTTGAAAGCTTTTTGAAAGTGTCAGTGTGAAAAGGTTTTTGTTTGTTTTTTGAAAAGAGCAATTATCCATGAGTCATCTACCTACCCTAAGGAATTAGGTTGTGTAAATGTCCTTAAGGTAGTGCCATCCCACCATTGAGAGGTAGGTAGCACCACCGTTGGAGGTGTTCGGGTCAATTCGAGTGTAGGGACAGTGTGGTCACCGAAGCAACAGTAGGACACCTTAGAAGCTACCCTTATGTCCTTGATCCTTTTTTAATTCGAGGCAACCGTTTCGAGGCAACTTGTTTCGAGGGAACTGGATCATGGACATAAGGACCGCTAAAACGTCCTATACTTGACGACCACGTTTCGAAGGCAACAGGTGAGTCGTAATCTAGAAGTGGTGTGTGTATTTGTGTGTTGTTTTCAGTTTACATTTATCTTTGAACATGCATCATTGTGAGCTACGGGTTGATTTTATTTGTCATACAAATCTTGTCATGCATAATTAACAGTTTAATAATTTGCGGGAAGTAAATTGCGAAAAATTAAATCTAAGCTATTACAAGGCGCGGGTCTATACATCGCCAAAATACAAAGACCCGTTTTTGATAAAAATGCGGAAAGTAAAAAAAAAGACCTAATTACTATTACATCCAGAAAGCAGTTACATAATAATTGATAAAGAAAATAATGCGCGAAAAGAATAAATTGGAACGTCCGAGGGTTTTGACCCTTTGCTTGAAATTAAATTAAATTAAAGTCTAATTATTATTTAATTAAAGAAAGGTGTTTTTTTGTGTTTTTTGTATTTAATTAATATTAAACCTAAAACTAATTATTTAAATAAAAGAAAAAAATATTTTTGGTTTTTTAATGTCTTTAATGAAAAATAAAAATAAAATAAAATAAAGTCAAAAGTTAGTAAAACCTAATTCTAATTTATTTTCTTTATTATGAAAAAGCCAAAATTAAACCTAATTAAACTAAATTAATTTGTTAGAATTTATTTACAAAAAATAATTAATAGTGAAATTACTAAATAATAATAATACTAAAAATGTTAGTTTTCTGAATTTTATTATGAAAAAAATGTTAATTGGTTAGTGATTAATAAAAAGAATAACGATTAATTAAAGGAAAATAATAAAAATAGAGAGAGTTTAGGAGTATACGAGCCTGATTGGAGGGGTGAAACAGCTATTGGCGTCATGTGTAAACTATTTTGTTTTGGCCATTTGTGTTTTGGCTTTTGGCCATTTGTGTTCTGGCTTTTGGCCATTTGTGTTCTGGCCTCAACGTTCCTTAACCTTCTTAGGATGTCTGTCTCGCCATGTATTGGTGTCATGTGTAAAATGTTCTGTTTTGGCCATTTGGCTTTTGGCTTTTGGCCATTTGTGTTTTAGCCTCAACGTTCCTTAATGAACCTGCATGAGATCCTGTCTAAAATCTGCAGTGTTGAATCTCATGAACACATTAAATAAAATCATAAAATGCAAATAAAGTCAATATATGAAGAAATTTAATGTTTAGGCACAATATGGCATGTATGAATGATTATACCCTTTTGATCATGGAGATCAAATCAATCTTACCCTTACTGGAAAATTAGTGACATGAATGCTTTTATGCCCTTTTGATCATGGAGATCAAGTCAGCCTTACCCTTACTGAAGAAGTAGTCAGATGTTGGTTTGTAACTGAGATGGCTTGTTTGTAGTGAGAGAGGGATTTGTAATAAGGATTTCAAGGTTTTAGGGTTCTTGAAAGAATTTGATATTCTGACAGTGTTGTGGCAAGGTTTTTTTTCTCTTTTTTCTTTTGGTTTGTGTGAAAAGAATGTGATTATATAATGGAAATTAGGGTAAAGAAAATGGGCTTTGAATATGCAATTGGGCCTCCAATGTTCACTTGAGTTCGTCACTTTCCAGGCTAAATCGCAGGGACTTAAGTGAAATTTTTGAAGTTGAAATGTGATAACAAAATGTAGCCGGCATCGATAACTAACTCCTGTCCGAAAATCGGCTCAATCGGATAAACGGTGAATTAGTTATGAATTTTTGAAGTTTCAACTCAAACAAACTTATTTTGGGCTCCAGTGTCGACTCTGACACGTTCTTCAATAAAAAACTGGTATTGATCGGAGCATAATCCGGTCTCGACTTTTGAAGCAAAGTTGTAGATCTATGAGTCAGGGACCTTGTGTAAAAATGAGCCCAATCCGATAAAAATTGACCGAGTTATGAATTTTCGAAGTTTCGGCCCAGATGAAATAATATTCAGCATTCAGGATTTTCAGCGTGTCACGCACTCTGAGCAAAAAACGAAGGCCTTTTGTATACTGTTTGAACTCAATACCTTCTGTGAAAATGTAGCCAACTCAATTTGTAAAATTGTGGCGCCGGAACCAGCTCGATATGATGAAAATCGACCATGTTATGATTTTCTGAACATGACGCAAATAAACTTCTGTCACAAATTTTCTGTATGAAAATACTTGATAAATCCACATTTTTGAAGACCTTCTGATCGAAATTGGCTTCCATCCGTGAGAGCTGAAAACGTATATAATGTCAAGACGGAATTTAGGCCACCGGAACGGGTTCAAAACGAGCCACTATCTTCAAGTTATGAATTTTTTAGCGCGTAAAAACTGCACTTTCAGCACACTTTTTCACCATATTTCTTCGAGCAAACTCACACATTCGGATACCTTCTTTAAAGAATTGACTCTTGAGCCGAACCTGAATTTGAGAATATGTTATCAGAGATATCTTGGCGAAAGAACACCTGAATATGATGCGCCGGGTTGGACTTGTGAATTTTTCTTGAAATGTTTTGAGAAATATGGGAGGGCAAATTTTGGGGTACAACAGTTTCCCCTGTTCAATCTTCTTAAACCTGAGGATGTAGATTGGCTTGCGTGCCTTTCGTGATCCGAAGGTGGAAGATGATTGAACACTAGAGTGCCCAGAAATTTGCACTCGCATAGTAGAGTATCAGCAACGTGATGGCGGGAATGGGCTTACAGATGCCATTTGGAGAGATGACGGATAGAAGGATGGGCTTATAGATGCCATTTGGAGTTGTGACAGAGCCTTGTCGGGAATGGGCTTATAGATGCCATTTGGAGACTGTTGGTATGTGGATGGGCTTATAGATGCCATCTAGGTGTCGATCACGTAAGAGATTCCTTAGCGAGAACTTGCGTACCCGAGAAAGAAAGATAATTACCTGGCCTGTTACTGGGGTTGATCTTCAAACTCTTTATGCAGATATGCCCTGGCTGGATACAGGAATCGAATCTGGAATTAGTCGTCAACAGATACACCCTGGCAAGATACAGGAATCGGATCTTTAAACTCTTCAGACGTGCCCTGGAAGGATACAGGAATCGAGTCTGGAATTAGTCGTCAACAGATACACCCTGGCAAGATACAGAAATCGGATCTTCAAACTCTTCAGACGTGCCCTGGCAGGATACAGGAATCGAGTCTGGAATTAGTCGTCAACAGATACACCCTGGCAAGATACAGGAATCGGATCTTCAAACTCTTCAGACGTGCCCTGGCAGGATACAGGAATCGAGTCTGGAATTAGTCGTCAACATATACACCCTGGCAAGATACAGGAATCAGATCTTCAAACTCTTCAGACGTGCCCTGGCAGGATACAGGAATCGAGTCTGGAATTATTCGTCAACAGATACACCCTGGCAAGATACAGGAATCGGATCTTTAAACTCTTCAGACGTGCCCTGGCAGGATACAAGAATCGAGTCTGGAATTAGTCGTCAACAGATACACCCTGGCAAGATACAGGAATCGGATCTTCAAACTCTTCAGACGTCCCCTGGCAGGATACAGGAATCGAGTCTGGAATTAGTCGTCAACAGATACACCATGGCAAGATACAGGAATCGGATCTTCAAACTCTTCAGACGTGCCCTTGCAGGATACAGGAATCGAGTCTGGAATTAGTCTTCAATAGATACACCCTTGCAAGATACAGGAATCAGATCTTCAAACTCTTCTGACGTGCCCTGGCAGGATACAGGAATCGAGTCTGTAATTAGTCGTCAACAGATACACCCTGGCAAGATACAGGAATCGGATCTTCAAACTCTTCAGACGTGCCCTGGCAGGATACAGGAATCGAGTCTGGAATTAGTCGTCAACAGATACACCCTGGCAAGATACAGGAATCGGATCTTCAAACTCTTCAGACGTGCCCTCGCAGGATACAGGAATCAAGTCTGGAATTAGTCGTCAACAGATACACCCTGGCAAGATACAGGAATCGGATCTTCAAACTCTTCAGACGTGCCCTGGCAGGATACAGGAATCGAGTCTGGAATTAGTCGTCAACAGATACACCCTGGCAAGATACAGGAATTGGATCTTCAAACTCTTCAGACGTGCCCTGGCAGGATACAGGAATCGAGTCTGGAATTAGTCGTCAACAGATACACCCTGGCAAGATACAGGAATCGGATCTTCAAACTCTTCAGACGTGCCCTGGCAGGATACAGGAATCGAGTCTGGAATTAGTCGTCAACAGATACACCCTGGCAAGATACAGGAATCGGATCTGGAATCACGACAGTTGATAGTAATCATCTTTGTACTGGCCTTTGTCCTGAAAAGACAAAACGTTAGTTGTATGCGATGTCATGATGTATGACATACATGATGTTCTCAGAATAAATGAGATTGTATGTTCATGATGCGTATGTGCATGCTATAATGTATGAAGATGCGATGCTCATGAGCATATTTTTGTCTAGGAAAATAGATCCTTGACGACTGTCGGGAGATTGAATCCTGGGCTGATGTGGAAGAGTATAGCTTTTTGTTTCCACTGGGAATGATGGTTGCAAGAATACCGATAGGAGAAGATGACTCCGTTGAGGAATAAACTTGGCGAATAGATTACTCTGCGGGGAGTGAACTCTGTGGGAAGAGAGGTACTTTGCTGAGGTTGATGATAACTCCGCTGGGGATACCATTGTTATGTTATGTTGGAATATTTATGAACTCCGCTGGAGGATAGGAAGAACTTCGCCGAGGACGATCTTTCCGTGGTAATTAGCTGAGGTTGATGATAATTCCGCTAGGGATACCATTGTTATGTTATGTTGGAAGATTGATGAACTCCGCTGGAGGATAGGAAGAACTTCGCCGAGGACGATCTTTCCGTGGTAATTAGCTGAGGATAACCCAGTTAGAAGCTCTGGTGGGGAATAACTTCTGAACATGGTCGGGAGAGATATGTTGGTACTCTGCAGGGGACAAGCTTCCAGAATCTACTGGGGAGATTGATTCAACTCTCTTGGGGAGACTTTTGGAACTGTACTGGGGAATGGACTCCACGGGGTGTCTAGTATTCCGCCGGGGAACAATCTTATATTAGGACTGCCAGGGACACTTACTGAGGAATATCTTTATACTCCGCTGGGGAATATTGAGATCTTCTAGGGGTACCCAACTTCCTTAAGGCTGACAGTAGACTAACTCTGCTTGGGGAGAGTATCGCTGACTTGCTAGGGATGTTGTGCCTTTTCGGGGCTGATGGGAGACCAACTCTGCTTGGAGAGATCCTTGCTGACTCTTGTCCTACTCTGCGGGGAGTGAAGGTAACCTGGTCGTTATTCAGCTGAATCTACCTTGTACCTGGAGGACAGAGCAGCTTGTACCGTTCGGACAATTCTTATTGCCCCAACTTCTGCGGGAGAAGAAGGCCTATGAGGTGCTTGATACCTGCCGATTGACAAATCTTCTTCTGGTAGGCAAGTGACGAGATGACAGGACATAGTCGTACGCTTTAATCCCTAACTTTTGCCTGGACCGCCCTTTCGGGTTTTCAGTCCACCGGGATACCCATTTTTGCCCAAGCCGCCTTTTCAGGTTTTCGGCTTGCCGGGTGTACAGATTTTTTCATATTCATCCCTTATTTTTGCCCGAACCCTTTTGGTTCGCCGGGAAGCCCTTATTTTTGCCTAGGTGTGTCAACCTAGCGGGTCTTTGATTTTGCGTAGTATTTTTTCGACTATGTCCATGCTCTCAGGATGTAGGGAGGTGCCCCTGTCAGTAGTGTAGTGTTGCCATACTACCAGAAGATCTTTGTTTGATCGTCCAATGCTCCAAGTGATCCAGATGGAGATTTGCCCCAGGCTGGTTGGCCTTTTGAGAGATTCTCCGAATCTTGACTTAACTGCCCCAGATGATGGACAATGATCATGCCATGCCCCTTGATTGGAAGTGCTTTTGTTCACTAGATATTCTTCGTGCGAATTTCTCTGCTGTTCGAACAAATAGTCATACGCAAACAGTATTATATCAAGAATGCAAAGCTTATGTCTGTCTTGATGTTTTTTGAAAATGCATTTTTTCATAAAAACAAGTGAATTTTTTGTAAACTGTGATGTCAACTCAGTATTTTACAGCAAGCCTTAAGGAGTCAGGATACCTTTGTAATAGTATGCTTTCGAACTAACCCATGCTTCATCTAGGACTTTTAAGGGTTATAACGTGGCCAGGTTCACGGTTTAAGAAACAAAGGGTAAAGGCTCAAATTTTATTTGTACCCACCCGCTCTTCGTAATGTTCTTCAAACCTAAACTCAGCTGATCGTGCGTTTGACCTTGTTTGGGTCTTTGTCCTGATATTCCAATGATGGTTCGAATGTTGACAATTCATTTGAATAGGCAGTCCTTTCCTTTTGTTGAGGATTTGTTGGACCTCTTTCTTTTTTATTTCATTATCCCTGTTTTTTGCCTGAACTGTTTCTTTTGGAATTACAGTCAGCGGGATGCCCCAGTTTTGTAAGTCTCCTTCATAGGTTTTGACTTATTGGGCTTTAGTTTTTTTTTTTTGGTAATGACTGCCTGTCTTTATGATTATTCGGAACCATCATTGTCTTTTGTTTTGTAAGGACCTCTTTGGTGCCATTCGTTATGCACTTGGATCAACTGAGAGAACTACCCTGCCCCAGGTTATGATTAAGGGTTTTAATTTTCGAAAAGAAAAACTCCAACTTCTTTGGCTCAAAGGGGTTGACGAGGGATTATCTTCCTTATAACTCCAGTGTTTAGGAATTGAAACAATACCTGTACCTCATCAGCGGGGTCTGTTCAAAAGCATACTGTAAAGATCGTGGTATCGTTTTCGTCATCCTCCCTCAAGAGGCTCAGAATTATTAATTGAGAGTTGACATCAAAAAAAATGGAAGCACTTTGAATATAGCGAATGCGAATATATTAATTCAAAACAGACATATGCGATGCATTAATGCAATAACAGCGTTTGACATGATAATCGTTTGAACAATCAAAAGAAAATTACAACTTGAAAATTCTAATGGACAAAAAGTCTTCTCATCTCAGGACTTATTACTTCAAATGGTGAATCCTGTAGGGATGGTAGAAGCACTCAGCCTGACCCACTTGGGTGAAATCCACTGCTCCTTCATTAATCAGGTCCTGGACCTTGTTCTTCAGAGCCCAGCAGTCGACAGTGTCATGTCCAGGACTATCGGAGTGGTATGCACATTTTTTGTTGGGATGATAGTTAGGAGCAGAGATGTTGGGATTCCGGGGAGGAGCCCTTAGTGTAATCAGATTCAAACTCAACAGGTGTTGTAAATCTTGAAACAGCGACATGTTGAGCTGGGTGAATTGCCTCCTGGACCTGCTAGGCTTACTCTGATCAACCTGTTGCTCTGGGCGGGGTTGTGGTTGGACCTGTGAAGTAGTAGTAGCTTGGAGAGGTCTATTCATTGAACCAAACCTTTGACTTCTTGGAGGCTGATTAATGACTTGGTCCTTGACTTGGACTGGTTGCTTCATGTCTTGATGAAGCTGACTGATCATGGTCCTCAACTCTTCTTGCTCCCGAGCTAAGCCTTGGATAAGAGCCATTTGCCCCAGCATTTGGGTTCTCATTGCATCCACCTCAGCTTGTAGATGTTTCAGCCGTTCGTCCTTGTCATCTTCGGGACTTTTCTTGGCCAAATTCCCCACGAGGAGTTCCCTCAGCTCTTCCTGCCCCTTGGATAGGCTTAGGAAGATCTCCCTGAACTGAGTTTCTTGAGCATGAAGACCCTGGTTATGTTGTTGGGAAGCTATTGCTGAAATAAACAGCGAAGAAGGTAAGTGACCTGTCAAAAGGGTACCTGTTATGCAATGATATGTATGATATGCATGCAATGTTTTCAAGGACCTCGCGGGATAAACAAGAAACTTTGTTAGAATCTGCATTTTGTAGCTTGATGAAAGGCACTGCGTATTGTTGAGAGACCTTCTTCAAGAGTCAAGGCTCACCATATCGAGTGGGTCATAGCCCCTGACAACCTTGTCTAGAGGAAAATAAATCCCCTTTGCCCCTTGCTGGACAGTTGGTTCATCATGACCTGCATCACAAGCCCTTGAGATCCTTGAAATGGGTTAGTCCTTATGTAGGATGCATGCAATGGTCTGATGTTATGCTATGCATGGAGTAATGTAGGTAAACCCTGTTATGAGTCCAGATTAAGGACTGTAAACAAAACCTGCAAGAAACTCAAGTGTCAGATAACAAGTATGCAAGTAGTCAAGTTTGAAAGCACACAAGTCACACAAAGAGCCCTTAGAGTTTAGGCCAGCATGAAGTTTGGGGTACTACCCTCTTGAAGTTGGTGGGCTCAAAACCTGTCCTATCAGAAGTAACCGGGTTCTAAGGGTCTCAATATCATTGGATTGCTTTCTGTGTTCATCGTTTCGATTTAGCCACTGAATTGGCGATCGAAATATTCCAAGAAAACAACCCTCAACTGAGTGTAGTATCGAGTATCAACCAACTTCGGACTGCACCAAAGTCAGTTATCTCACTACCCTAAAGAGGCCAAGATGGTTCAATTAAGGTTCCTAAGGTCAGTTGATGCTTCACGACACCACACGGCGGCCCCGTACTCTCCTTGACTTGACTCAAGGGTTACCGATACTCACCAAAGTGCCACATCAACGTAGCAGACTGCTTCAACCGTGTCGGTATACCCCGCACAGTTCCCTCACAGTCTTGTTGCTACTTTCTAAGAAGGTATCCCCCAGATCCGGGTTAGGATCTATAGAACTCCCAAGACAGTGCCCACAATAATAAAGCAAACAAAACACAGCAATTGAAAACACAAGTATGAGTTATCCTAAGGTACACCTCACTTTAAATCTCCCCAGCAGAGTCGCCAGTTCTGTGATCGGTGGATTTAGAACTGACTGTTTAACGCTGGTTCGCGAAATGTCGCGGAAGCAAGAGTCGCCACCATCTTTTATTTTCTCCAACATGGACAGGACAAAAGCACAGCAAAATTCCTTATGAGATAGTTTCTCGGTTCGGGAGGTAGATTTATAGAAAGGGAAGGTGTTAGCATCCTTTCTATCCATGGTTATCCATGGGCTCTTAGATACTTGCTCTTATGTTTTCAAAGTGTTTGCTTTTCAAAATGTGTGTGGGTTTGAAAAAGTTTCATTGAAAGATTTCTGAATGACTCTTGTATCAGTCCTCAAGAGTGTTTGAAAAATTATTTTGAAAGCTTTTTGAAAGTGTCGGTGTGAAAAGGTTTTTGTTTGTTTTTTGAAAAGAGCAATTATCCATGAGTTATCTACCTACCCTAAGGAATTAGGCTGTGTAAATGTCCTTAAGGTAGTGCCATCCCACCATTGAGAGGTAGGTAGCACCACCGTTGGAGGTGTTCAGGTCAATTCGAGTGTAGGGACAGTGTGGTCACCGAAGCAACAGTAGGACACCTTAGAAGCTACCCTTATGTCCTTGATCCTTTTTTAATCCGAGGCAACCGTTTCGAGGCAACTATTTCGAGGCAACTGATTCGAGGCAACCGTTTCGAGGCAACTTGTTTCGAGGCAACTGAATCATGGACATAAGGACCGCTAAAATGTTCTATACTTGACGACCACGTTTCGAAGGCAACAGGTGAGGCGTACCCTAGAAGTGGTGTGTGTATTTGTGTGTTGTTTTCAGTTTACATTTATCTTTGAACATGCATCATTGTGAGCTACGGGTTGATTTTATTTGTCATACAAATCTTGTCATGCATAATTAACAGTTTAATAATTTGCGGGAAGTAAATTGCGGAAAATTAAATCTAAGCTATTACAAGGAGCGGGTCTATACATCGCCAAAATACAAAGACCCGTTTTTGATAAAAATGCGGAAAGTAAAAAAAAAAAGACCTAATTACTATTACATCCGGAAAGCAGTTACATAATAATTGATAAAGAAAATAATGCGCGAAAAGAATAAATTGGAACGTCCGAGGGTTTTGACCCTTTGCTTGAAATTAAATTAAATTAAAGTCTAATTATTATTTAATTAAAGAAAGGTGTTTTTTTGTGTTTTTTGTATTTAATTAATATTAAACCTAAAACTAATTATTTAAATAAAAGAAAAAAATATTTTTGGTTTTTTAATGTCTTTAATGAAAAATAAAAATAAAATAAAATAAAGTCAAAAGTTAGTAAAACCTAATTCTAATTTATTTTATTTATTATGAAAAAGCCAAAATTAAACCTAATTAAACTAAATTAATTTGTTAGAATTTATTTACAAAAAATAATTAATAGTGGAATTACTAAATAATAATAATTCTAAAAATGTTAGTTTTCTGAATTTTATTATGAAAAAAATGTTAATTGGTTAGTGATTAATAAAAAGAATAACGATTAATTAATTAAAGGAAAATAATAAAAATAGAGAGAGTTTAGGAGTATACGAGCCTGATTGGAGGGGTGAAACAGCTATTGGCGTCATGTGTAAACTGTTTTGTTTTGGCCATTTGTGTTTTGGCTTTTGGCCATTTGTGTTCTGGCTTTTGGCCATTTGTGTTCTGGCCTCAACGTTCCTTAACCTTCTCAGGATGTCTGTCTTGCCATGTATTGGTGTCATGTGTAAAATGTTCTGTTTTGGCCATTTGTGTTTTGGTCTCAACGTTCCTTAACCTTCTCAGGATGTCTGTCTCGCCATGTATTGGTGTCATGTGTAAAATGTTCTGTTTTGGTCATTTGGCTTTTGGCTTTTGGCTTTTGGCCATTTGTGTTTTAGCCTCAACATTCCTTAATGAACCTGCATGAGATCCTGTCTAAAATCTGCAGTGTTGAATCTCATGAACACATTAAATAAAATCATAAAATACAAATAAAGCCAATATATGAAGAAATTTAATGTTTAGGCACAATATGGCATGTATGAATGATTATACCCTTTTGATCATGGAGATCAAATCAATCTTACCCTTACTGGAAAATTAGTGACATGAATGCTTTTATGCCCTTTTGATCATGGAGATCAAGTCAGCCTTACCCTTACTGAAGAAGTAGTGAGATGTTGGTTTGTAACTGAGATGGCTTGTTTGTAGTGAGAGAGGGATTTGTAATAAGGATTTCAAGGTTTTAGGGTTCTTGAAAGAATTTGATATTCTAACAGTGTTGTGGCAAGGTTTTTTTTCTCTTTTTTCTTTTGGTTTGTGTGAAAAGAATGTGATTATATAATGAAAATTAGAGTAAAGAAAATGGGCTTTGAATGTGCAATTGGGCCTCCAATGTTCACTTGAGTTCGTCACTTTCCAGGCTAAATTGCAGGGACTTAAGTGCAATTTTTGAAGTTGAAATGTGATAACAAAATGTAGCCGACATCGATAACTAACTCCTGTCTGAAAATCGGCTCAATCGGATAAATGGTGAATTAATTATGAATTTTTGAAGTTTCAGCTCAGACAAACTTATTTTGGGCTCCAGTGTCGACTCTGACACGTTCTTCAATAAAAAACTGGTATTGATCGGAGCATAATCCGGTCTCGACTTTTGAAGCAAAGTTGTAGATCTATGAGTCAGGGACCTTGTGAAAAATATGAGCCCAATCCGATAAAAATTGACCGAGTTATGAATTTTCGAAGTTTCGGCCCAGATGAAATAATATTCAGCATTCAGGATTTTCAGCGTGTCACGCACTCTGAGCAAAAAACGAAGGCCTTGTGAATACCGTTTGAACTCAATACCTTCTGTGAGAATGTAGCCAACTCAATTTGTGAAATTCTGGCATCGGAACCAGCTCGATACGATGAAAATCGACCAAGTTATGATTTTCTGAACATGACGCAAATAAACTTCTGTCACAAATTTTCTGTATGAAAATACTTGATAAATCCACATTTTTGAAGACCTTCTGATCGAAATTGGCTTCCAGCCGTGAGAGATGAAAACGTAGATAATGTCAAGACGGAATTTAGGCCACCGGAACGGGTTCAAAATGAGCCACTATCTTCAAGTTATGAATTTTTTAGCGCGTAAAAACTGCACTTTCAGCACACTTTTTCACCATATTTCTTCGAGCAAACTCACACATTCGGATACCTTCTTTAAAGAATTGACTCTTGAGCCGAACCTGAATTTGAGAATATGTTATCAGAGATATCTTGGCGAAAGAACACCTGAATATGATGCGCCGGGTTGGACTTGTGAATTTTTCTTGAAATGTTTTGAGAAATATGGGAGGGCAAATTTTGGGGTACAACATCATCAATAAAGCATTAGATATTTTCTTGCATTACAAATTTTGCGCTCCTTATTTTTCTTTTTTCTATATCTCGCTTTATCAAAAACAGTTATTATCTTATACACACTCACATATCATAATGCAGATCCACATCCACTCTGGATCCCATTGATAACAACTCTGCTACTGCTAGTTATGACTTCGAAAATCCGATCAACCAAGCCGAGGATGAAGGTGAGGATGATTGTGAAGTGCCTGGGGAACTTGCTAGACTGTTACTGCAGGACGAGAGGGCCATACTGCCTCATGAAGAGCCAGTGGAATCAGTGAATTTGAGTACAGAGAAAAACATGAAAGAGGTCAAGATAGGTGCAAATCTGGGGCCTGGTGTCAAGCAATGGTTGATACAGATGCTATGCGACTATGTTGAGATCTTCGCTTGGTCTTATGAAGATATGCCTGGTTTAGACACTGACATTGTAGTACACCGCCTGCCAACGAAAGAAGACTATCCTCCGATAAAGCAGAAGGTTCGCCGTATGCGCCCTGAGATGTCTGAGAAAATCAAAGCTGAGGTCATGAAACAGTTTGATACCGGGTTTCTAGCTGTCACTTCTTACCCGCAGCGGGTTGCCAACGTTGTTCCAGTAACCAAGAAAGTCGTGGTGCAGTTTATCCTACACAACTTGGTTTGTCGATACGGTATACCGGAAAGGATCATTACAAACAATGGTACAAATCTCAACAATACAATGATCACCGAGCTCTACAAACAGTTCAAGATTCAGAATCACAACTCTTCTCCCTACCGGCCGAAGATGAATGGGGTTATGGAAGCAGCAAATAAGAATATCAAGAAGATTGTGCAGAAGATGACGGTGACATATAAATACTGGCATGAGATGTTACCATTCGCTCTTCATGGGTACCGTACCTCAGCGCAGACATCAACAGGGGCAACACCCTACTCTCTGGTGTATGGCATGGAGGCAGTCTTACCCATTGAAATCCAGATACCCTCTCTCCAGATTATGAAGGATGCAGGTTTGAGCGAGACGACTGGATCCAAACCCGGCTCGATCATCTAAACTTAATCGACGAAAAGAGACTTACTGCTATTTGTCATGGTCAGACGTATCAAAAGCGAATGATCAAGGCATTTAACAAAAAGTCAGACGACAGGAGTATCAAGTCGGGGATCTGGTGATCAAACGCATCATACTGCCACAAGGTGATCCCAGCGGCAAATGGACCCCTACGTATGAAGGGTTATTTGTGGTTAAGAACATTTTCTCAGGAGGAGCTATGATTCTAACCACCATGGATGGTGACGACCTTCCTCACCCCGTCAATGTAGACATCTTGAAAAAATACTATGCATAATCAAAGAACCGCTAGGTTGACTGGCCTAGGAAAAAATAAGGGCTTCCCGGTGAACCAAAAGGGTTCGGGCAAAAGTAAGGGATGATAATGAAAAAAACCGTACACCCGGCAAGTCGAAAACCTGAAAAGGCGGCTTGGGCAAAAAAGGGTATCCCGGTGGACTGAAAACCCGAAAGGGCGGTCCAGGCAAAAATTAGGGATCAAAGCGTAACGCTATGTCTCATTGGATCATCTTGCAACTAGACTTCAGTATCGACTATCAAGCTCAGACGGCACCAATCAATCTGATCTACCTTCAACCAGTAGCAAAGTGATGAGACGCTCGAAGATATAAAGGCAATAGCAGAGTTGAAACCCAGTGGGATTGTTTCACATAGCTTTTTTATTTCTTTTACACAAATTGTATAAATTACGTTCTTTCGGCAGCGTTCTCTTACTAGGATGCCAACCTCTCGTACAAAACGCCTATCACAGGCTAACTTCAAAAATCAATACAATTCATTTTCACAAAGAAATTTGAAACTTGTGTTTTCTTTTTCTGTTTTGTTTTTCAAGAACGTCCAATGATTCATTTTTGATATATGCATTTGAAAATAATTGTTGCTCATAAATATTTATATGCGAAACAAAAGACGATTACTGGTAACTTCAGGAACAGGGGAAAACAATAAGTGTACAAACCTTACAGTTGCTCAATCCACCAGGTACAGTGATGGAGTCAGCTTGAGGAAATGACTAAAGGAACATACACTCCCCGCAGAGTAAAAGGTATCTAAAAACATCAGTGTTAATTCTCCCCAAGCAGAGTTCATCTATCACCAAAAATGGAAGACTATCCCCAGTGGAGTTTATTTCTTCCACAAGCAGAAACTCAATCCCCCAACAAGTTTCATTATCACTAGCTACAATAATTCATCCCCAACCGAGGTTATTTCTCCAAATCAGTAGATCTTCTGACAGAGTATCTCTTCCCCACAGAGTCATTCTCTCGCCAGTTTATTCTCCAACAAAGTTATTCTCCCGCCAATTTATTCTCAAATAATCTTCGATCGTTATCCCCAGTGAGAACGAAGAATTCAACTCCTTGCACTCTCCAGCAGCAGTCTGGGACTTACTTTCCCCAGCTAGAAAACATCACAAGAACATTGCATATCTATACATCATGGCATATGCATAAGCATCATACAGCACAATCTCATTTATTTTGAGAACATCATTGCTCAATACATTTCATACATCATGACATTACATACGACTAACTCTTTACCTTTCAGGGAAAGATATAATCAAATTCTCACCAGTTTCCCTGGCTCAGTCAAACCGATGCTAAGATTTCTATACTGATTCAAGCTATGAAGCCCGGATCCGACCGGATAATATCTTGATTTCTCCATCATACTATGAAGCCTGGAGAGCGACCATATAACAGTATCAAAATACCGCGAAGCCTGGAATCGACCATATAGTGGTTTATCTTAAATTTAAGCTATGAAGCCCAGATTCGACCGGATAATAGTTTAATCCCCAGCAAGTTATTATGAAGCCTGGAGAACGACCAGATAGCAATGCGAGTTACTGTGAAGCCTGGATTACGACCAGATAACAGTACCAAGACACCATGAAGCCTAGAATCGACCAGATAGTGGTATATCATAAACACAAGCCGTGAAGTCAGGAAGTCGACCGGATAACAGCTTATCAAGTTATTGTGAAGCCTGGATTACGACCAGATAGCAATACAAGACACCATGAAGCCTGGACTCGGCCAAATAATGGTATAAAACATTGTGAAGCCTGGATTACGACCAGATAGCAGCCAAGAATAATATGAAGCCTGGAGTCGACCAGATATTGGTATATCTTTAATGCAAGTTATGAAGCCCGGATTCGACCAGATAATATCTTGATTTCTCCAAACGCCATGAAGCCTGGATTCGACCAGATAATGGTATAAGACATCGTGAAGCCTGGATTACGACCAGATAGCGGTAAAAGACACTGAAGCCCAGATTACGACCATATAACAGTAAGGGACACTGTGAATCTTGGATTTCGACCAAATATCAGTCTACCCAGCCAGTTACTATGAAGCCCGAAAATCGACCGGATATTAGTATGCCTTAAAATCAAATGGAAGCCCGGATGCGACTGGATAACCACTTGATTTCTTCTGAAGCCTGGAATACGACCAGATAAGAAGTAAGGTATTGTGAAGCCTGGAATCAACCAGATAGCAGTACAGGGCACCATGAAACCTGGATTCTACCAGATAATGGTATAAGACATCGTGAAGCCTGGATTACGACCAGATAGCAGTAAAAGACACTGAAGCCTGGGGTTACGACCAGATAATAGTATGAGACACTTCAAAGCTTGGATTTCGACCAAATAGCAGTTTACCTGGACAATTACTAAGAAGCCCGGAGTCGACCGGATATTAGTATGCCCTAAATTCAAGTTGAAGCCCGGATGCGACCGGATAACAACTTAATTCCTTCTAAAGCCTGGAGTACGACCAGATAAGAATTGAGAAATTGCAAAGCCTGGATTACGACCGGATAGCAAGTTTAATCTCATATCCCTAGTAAGTCACTGTAAATCCTGGAGCACGACCAGATAGCAGTCGATCTTATCACTATGAAGCATGGATCACGACCAGATAGTAGTTCATTTTCACCTCTTCGACTAAGAGACGATTTCCCAGTAGAATAACGGACGACCGAAGCTCCTAAAATTCAACTTTTACCAAGACAGAGACTAGCATTCCCCAGCGGAATCCTCCTCAACAATAGGTATACAAGTTCTCGATAAGGAATCTCTTAGGCGATCGACACTCCTTCGGATGGCATATTTAAGCCCATCTTCCATCATCAATCTCCAAATTGCATCTATAAGCCCATTCCCGACATTACAAGACAAGTACCACTTCATGCGAGTGCAAATTTCTTGGGCACCCTAGTGTTCAATCATCTTCCACCTTCGGATCACGAAAGACAAGCAAGCCAATCTACATCCTCAAGTTTAAGAAGATTGAACAGGGGCAGCTGTTGTACCCCAAAATTTTCCCTCCCATATTTCTCAAAACATTTCAAGTGAGATCCTCAAATTGCTCAAGGAAGTCCAAGGGTTGACCAGACAAACCCTCTCCTAAGGCAGTCTACCTCAAATTAGGGTTTCATGTTGCATCAAGATACTTGAGTCCAAGGGATCCCAAATTCTCACCATTGTCCTAATATGTTCTCAAGATCATCCATGTCAGGTTTCAAGCACTACCGAGAAAGTTTGCTCAGTCAATTGCTTAAGAACCTAAAAATCGACTGTGCTAGGGGAAAGTCAACTATGTCCTACATACAGTCAAACTTCAAGATTTTTGGTCAACATCCTCATTTTGAAGTATTATTCATCATTTGATCAAGGGTTGATCATGATTCCTCAAGGATTTCTCACAATTCATCAAAACCCAAAAGTTGCTAAATTAGGGTTTTGTAGGAAAAGTCAACTCAAATTTGACCAAGCATAACTTTCTCATGCTTTATAAGAATGACCCATCCAAAGCTCATTTTTAAGAGAATCCAATTCCCTACAATTCATCTTCAGCTCCCAAGTTCAAAATATGAACTCACAAGAAGTTATGAATTTGGACATTATAGGTCATTTTGAAAAGTCAACAAAAACACCTTTTTGTCAAAGCTTCATACATGAACATGGAAGACTCAATTGAGATGAGACCAAAAGGGTTTCTTAGGGGACATCTTAAACTTTCTAAGAAGTCCAAGAACACATCTCTAGGGTCAAAATTGAAGGAGTTATGCATTGGTGAAGTTGACCTTTTTTGCAAAATTGCCAAAAGTCAAAAGTGGCCAAAATTGCAATTTTTGTCAAATGGGCCCAACGTTTTGTGCTTTTATTGAGTTTATAACATGGTCCAAGACCCATGATCCTTCCCACTTACATTTATTTTATTTTATTTCATTTATTTTGATTTTTATTTCAATTAAATCAAATTAAATCAAAATTAAATCATGAAAATATCAAAATCATTTAAACCTTGAGATTTTGTGCATATTTTAGGTCCATGAATAGCTGGCAATGAGATCAAATCATGCAAGGCTTTTGTACACAAAAATATTGAGTTTTGCTTGATTTAGAAAGATTTGAATAAGAATCAAATCATGATTCAATCACCTTAATTGAAAAAGATTTGGAGCAAATTTGTAACCCTAATCCATCAAGGATACATATAGAACACTTGCAGACCAAAAGCACAAGGATTGGAGGCGTGAGAAGCTGAGAAAAAACTTGCAAAAATCACCAAAAAGTGCTGGATCAAATTGCAAGTTAGAGAAAGATTTACACCATTCCAAGGCTAGCAATCGATTCCCAGCCATCTCCTGATGTTAACCTGATCATAATTAAGCCTTGATCTGCCCAGAATCCGTCTCCACAACCCTCACGGTTTGTCAATTTTTTCAAAATCGTATCCATTTATTCTTACATCTTTATCATGTTTCAATGACATATTTGCAATCCTTATCATGTTTGCAAGCTAACAGTACCGTTTAATTGCATTTCTGGAAGCCATGCGTGTAGATGCCATTGTTAGGGTTTCTAAGATGGTTTTGGGGCTTTGCTACACAGGGAAAATTGGGCCACAATTGAGGTACCATAATGCTCGTGAGGTTGTCACGAGTTGATTGGTACCATTGTTATGTGTTTATCATGCTTGCAGGGAGTTTTGGAAAATCACAGGGGTTGTACCTACACTTTTTGTCCGTAGGTAAAAGTCTCCAACTTTTAGCAACGGAAGGAGGTAGAAGATGATGGCGTGGCGTGGTGTGATTTGTCCATTCAAAAATCCGCGTGTTTTTTATTATGTTAACCTGCTTTTCCAATATAATGTTTATTTGTTATTCTATGTACAATAAGGCACGCTAGCACAGTTGGTCAGGAGGCACGTGGAAAAGCCAAAGGGCCTGGGTTCAAATCCCAGGTCCCCCATATTATTTTATAGTTTTATTTCTTGTATGATCAGGCGCGTATACAGGCAAGGAGACTACCATACTCCATCTTCTTTCAACCATCAGATTGCCCACGCGCTAGATCCAAGGATTCATGATGGAGGTCTACCATGAACATCAGTCAAGCCAATGCATTGGATCATGAGAAGTCAAACGTGGACCAAGGCTTTTGGGCTCAGATATGCTATGGACACCCCCCTTTTTCTTTTGATACCAGGTCCAATTCTCTCTTTTCTTTTATATATTTCTTATTTATTTAATTTTGTTTAAATTATTTTCTCACACAAAATTAATTCTTTTTATACAAAAAAACTCAAAAAAATCAATTTCATCAAATTTAGGTTTTTTTTATATATTTTATCAAAATTAATTTAATATTAGCTTAATTTAATTTTAGGGTAACTTTAATCTTTTTTTGTAAATTACTTAGAATAAATTAGAAAATTAGGGTTCTTGATTTAATTTTTTTTTACTTTCTTTTCTTAAAATAACCAAAATACAAAAATAGGTCAAAATTAATTAATTTTCTTAATTTAATTTAATTAGTAATTAGGTTTGTATCTATTTAATTTAAAACCTTATTTTCTTAAAATAATCAAAAACAACAAAAAAAATTTTTCTTTCTTTTAATTAGGTTTAGACGAGCTCAAAACCCTAATTTTTCTCGTTCTCGTTTCATCGCGCGTGTTTATTTGTTTTTACAATATTAATGTAACTGCTCATGGGATGTAATAGTTTAATTAGGACTTTTCGTTTATTTATCGTTTTTACGGGTTTTTGGCTATGTAATTAATCCCCCAACCTGAAGCCTTGTAATAGCGTAGTTTTATTTTTCGCATTTTAATTTTCGCAAGTATTAACTGTTAGATGTATGATAATAGGATTGCATGATAAGAATGTATGTTAATTTTAAAATGGTTAGCAAACCCTAAATGTGCAAAGATAATAATTGAAATCAAATCACTCGCACATGCGCACTCCTAGGGTATACTCTCACTTCAGTTGCCTTCGGTAAACGATCATTAAGTATAGGGTGTTTTAGTGGTCGCTCTCTTATCTAAACAAAGATCAAATGTTGCCTCGGAAATGTTGCCTCAGAAATGTTGCCTCGAAAAGGTTGCCTCAAAAATGTTGCCTCGAATATGATCTTAAGACATTAGGGTTATTACTAAGACGTCCTAACATTGCTTTAGTGATCGTACGTCCCCTTCGAATTAACCCTTACAACTCCAACGACGGTGATACCTACTCATTAATAGTGGGATAACATTGACTAAAGGAAACAAGAACAAAAACATTCTTTTTTCGAGTAGGTAGATGCTAGTAGGTACTTGCTCAAAAATAAACTTTTTCACACTTACACTCTTCCAAACAAAGTTTTCAAAAACACTTCGTAACACTCTTGAGGATAGAAACAAGGGTTAAAACTAAGTAAAACAAAACTTTTCAAAACAAACATGGAAGCAATTTTAAAATGATGAGCAAGTACCTAAGAAAACTACAGATAGAAAGGGTGCTAATACCTTCCCTTTCTATAATCTACCCCCCGTACTCAAAATCTCGAAAAAAGGAATTTTTCTATGATTTTTTTCTTTCCAGTTGGATAAAATAAAAGTCGGTGGCGACTCTTCCTTACCGCGACATTTTGCAAACACAAACGCAAAACGCAAACCAACATTTTCCTAAACCAGTCCGGTTCTGCCACCGTACCATACCTACTATCCAGGCTTTCATATCGAAGTAACTCTACTACCCAGGTTCCTTCTCACAGCCCTACGACCCAGGTTCCTTCTCACATCCCTACTATCCAGGTTTTCATATCGAAGTAACCCTATAATCCAGGTTCCTTCTCACAGCCCTACTATCCAGGCTTTCATATTAAAGTAACCCTACTACCCAGGTTCCTTATCATAACCCTACTATCCAGGTTCCTTCTCAAAGCCCTACTATCCAGGCTTTCATATCGGAGAAACCCTACGACCCAGGTTCCTTCTCACATCCCTACTATCCAGGCTTTCATATCAAAGTAACCCTACTATCCAGGTTCCTTCTCACAGCCCTATTATCCAGGCTTTCATATCGAAGTAACCCTACTATCCAGGTTCCTTCTCACAACCCTACTATCCAGGCTTTCATATTGAAGTAACCCTACAATCCAGGTTCCTTCTCACAGCCCTACTATCTAGGCTTTCATATCGAAGTAACCCAACTATCCAGGTTCCTTCTTATAACCCTACTATCCAGGCTTTCATATCGAAGTAACCCTACAATCCAGGTTCCTTCTCACATCCCTACTATCCAGGATTTCATATCGAAGTAACCCTACTACCCAGGTTCCTTCTCACAGTCCTACGACCCAGGTTCCTTCTCACAGCCCTACTATCCAGGCTTTCATATCAAAGTAACCCTACAATTCAGGTTCCTTCTCACAACCCTACTATCCAGGCTTTCATATCGAAGTAACCCTACTACCCACGTTCCTTCTCATAACCCTACTATCCAGGTTCCTTCTCACAACCCTACTATCCAAGCTTTCATATTGAAGTAACTCTATAATCCATGTTCCTTCTCACAACCCTACAATTCAGGCTTTCATATCGAAGTAACCCTACTACCCAGGTTCCTTCTCACAGCCCTACTATCCAGGTTCCTTCTCACAGCCCTACTATCCAGGATTTCATATCGAAGTAACCTTACGACCCAGGTTCCTTCTCACAGCCCTACTATCTAGGCTTTCATATCGAAGTAATCTTATGATCCAGGTTCCTTCTCACAGCCCTACTATCCAGGCTTTCATATCGAAGTAACCCTACTATCCAGGTTCCTTCTCACAGCCCTACTATCCAGGCCTTCATATCGAAGTAACCCTACTATCCAGGTTCCTTCTCACAACCCTACTATCCAGGCTTTCATATCAAAGTAACCCTACGACCTAGTTTCCTTCTCACAGCCTTACTATCCAGGCTTTTCATTTCGAAGTAACCCTACTATCCAGGTTCCTTCTTATAACCCTACTATCCAGGCTTTCATATCAATGTAACCCTACGACCCAGGTTCCTTCTCACAGCCCTACTATCTAGGCTTTCATATCGAAGTAACCCTACGACCCAGGTTCCTTCTCAAAGCCCAACCATCCAGGCTTTCATATCGAAGTAACCCTACTATCCAGGTTCCTTCTCACAACCGTACTATGCAGGCTTTCATATCAAGTAACCCTACTATCCAGGTTCCTTCTCACAACCCTACTATTCAGGCCTTCATATCGAAGTAACCCTACGACCCAGGTTCCTTCTCATAACTCTACTATCCAGGCTTTCATATCGAAGTAACCCTACGACCCAGGTTCCTTCTCACAGCCTTACTATCTAGGCTTTCTGTGATACGGTGGGAGAACTTAATTGAGGTTTTACGTTTGTGTTCACAAATGTTTCAGTTTAGCAAGAGTCGCCACCAAATTTTTATTTTATCTAAAGGAAAGGTCAAAAAGCACAGGAAAGACCTTTGAGATGTTTTCTTGGGTTCGGGGGGTAGATTATGAAAAGGGAAGGTGCTAGCACCCTTTTCATCCATGGTTTTCCATGGGCTCTTAGTTACTTGTTTAGATCACTTGCTTTTGCTTTTCAATTGTTTGAAATGGTGCTTTGTGTGGTTTTGAAAAATATTTTGAAAAGAGGCCTTTGTCTAGGCAACCTTTGTAATAATTCTTGTTTGAATGTATACAAAGGTGTTTGTCTTTTGAAAAATGTTTCAATGTTTGAAAGTTTGTTTTGGGGAAATGTTTTAAAATTGTGTTGTGTGATTTTGAAAATAGCAAGGATGTTTGCAAGTTGATCAAGTAACTGGAGTTGTCTACCCTACTCAAAGATCTTTGCTACACATTTTTAACCCTTTTACATTGTTGTTTTACCATTGTATTTGGTAAACAACCTTGTATTTGGATGTTAAACGGGACGGGCGTGGATCATCGTATGACCATGATAACAATGTTGCCAAGTATCTTAGCAAGTTTTTTGAGGGACTAGATCATTTTTGTATAGGAAACCAAGATAGCGTCATCGAGGGACTATGATCTTTTTGTTTTGTTTTTGTTTTGCCAAGATACCTAGCATGCATACCATGGCCATGTTTTTAAGGCAACAAGTGGATGAAACCCTAGGGGTGCTTGTGTGTATTGTGTTGTTATTTTTCATGCATTTTTGTCTTGTGTTTAGTCATACTATTTGTTTGATTTTTGTCTTTGCATACAAACCCTAGTTTTTACTATCATGCATATTTGAAAGCAATAAAATGCGTAAAAGTAAATCTACAACTATTACAACATTGATATGGGGAGGGGGATACAAGTTTGAATAGGGGAGTATTTTGCACAAAAATAAAACCCTAATTCAACTATTACAACCAAATTGACTTCATTGTACAAATAATAAATTAACAATTATTTAAATATAAAATATATTATAAATATGCAAAAAATGTTTTTGTATTTTATTTTATGTATGTAAAATAAATTATTTAATGTCCTAAAAATAGGGAAGATTATTTTTGGAAAGGGTGAAGAAACCCTAATTTTGTTTTAAGAAAATATATGTATTATATTATTTATTTATGTACAAGAAAATAAATAAAATATATACAAAAAATGTTTAAAAAAATTAAAATGTGTGAGAAAATATTATTTAAGTGTATAAATAATAAAAATAATAATATATAATATTTTTGTATTAATTATAAGTTTTTTTTAAGAAAATAAATGTATTAAACCTAATAAACTAAATATTATGCCAAAAATAAAATAAAATAAAATAAAATAAAATGTGAAAATTTAAGAAAATATTTTTAGTGATTTTGAATATTTGGAGAAAATAAATAAAAGTCAGAAAATAAAAAAAGAAATGAAAAATATGGAAAAATAATGAAATGGGCCAAGGGGGTGTGAAAAGCAAGCTAAGGGGTGCAAATAGTCAGAATAATCCAAGCCCAGCCCAAGTTGTCTTCATCCTTGTCCTTGAGACAGAAGCAAACATGCGCCAATGGTTCAAATCTGTATCTCCTGCATTTGTGCTTAAAAACAAAAACTTGCAGCATGAAAGTTATAACTCTTGATCACACGATTCTAACCATATAAAAAACTTGATCTAACTCTCAAAGGCCAGAGAGAATTTCATTGGCCCTAAATCTTGACCTAGTTTTTTTAGAAAGTTCAACTATCAAATACTCCTAGCTCAGTTAACATAAATGAATTATATGCATATGTACAACTCAAGGACAATGAGGACTACATTTTTGCTTCACAAACCTAAGTCTAATGATTCCTAAATAAGGAGATAGAAGTTTGAGAAATACCTGTTTCAGTCAAGTTCGAATATTGCAATGCAGCAACATTCAGTGAGGCCTGAGGTTCTTTTGAGCTTGCTTGATGTTCCTTTGACCTTTCCCAATGCATGGATTGCTTTGAAATGGTCTGAAACTTCTAGTAGAACTCAACCTGCAAAATCAGAATTTGAAAATGGTGAAGTGTGTAAATGAAGTTACTGTGGCTTTGGAATGGTTGGGATAGTTTAGGTATGTTGTATGGAGTGTGTTGGAACTGGTTGCAAGCAAAACGCACGAGTGGATTTTGTTTTGGAAGTCAATCTGCAGAACCTGCCCTATTTTGACAAGAACTTGGTGTTTTGATGTTAGAGGGTGTTTGAGAGGCTTAGGGCTCGTGTTTCTGACCTTAGGAAATGTGTAAAACTTGTTTGAAATGTGCACCAAGTTTGTTCTTATCAGAATACCAAGTTTTGTGGTTTTTGCATAATGACTTGTTTTTGAAGCAAAAGGTGAGTTGACAATGCAAAGGGCTGTACTGGCTTGTACTCTAGCTGCACATAGTTGGTATACTTTTCCATAAGTTTGTGGAGTTGGTTTTCTGCAAAATATTGGGTTCACAGCTCAAGAGAAACAAAATTGCATAAAGCCACCTTTATCAAAATGGCATTGTTATCTTTTTGCCAAAAATGGATTAAACCTTTGTATAATCTTCTAAAGCTCAGAACAAAGCCTTAATCCAATGTGTTTATATTCAATTTTTAAGTGTGGAAGGGTTTAAGACCTGTAAAACAAGTACAAGCAAGGTTTGGACAGATTTTGCAACTTGTAGCATGGTGTAAAATGTCTTGGACAAAAGTGATGATTTTCCATTTTCAATCCTTCGATTCTCCCTAACCACAAATGATCTTGGAGAGTTCTTGGACATTTTGGAAAGCTTGTAACATGCTTTACAATCCATATTTGAAATGCATTTTGAGATTCCACATAGAACTATGTGAAAAATTTCCATGAAGATAGGTCAAAATCCTGCCTAAACTTAGGGCAAAATTTCACTAAGTTAAAAGTTTCATGGACCCTTGTTCACAAAATCATAACTTGAGATCCAAGCATCTTTTGGGAAAACTTTGTGAATCAAAGTTGTATATTTTGTGGAGGACTATAACTTTCATGTTAGAAGTTTTGTTTGAATACAAATGCATCATGGTGAAAAAGTTAGGAAAAAATAAGAAATTTTCATAACTTAGAAAATTTCTAAGTTATGAAAATTTTCCATTTTAAACCCTAATTTTCAAAATTAGGTTTCTTGGTGAACAAGTTTCATGTTTTTACACATCTTGATGAAAAATGACCCTTGGCACTTGATTTTGACCAAAAAGTCAAAGTTTGACTTTTCAGTGTACAGTTGATTTTTGATCAGTTGACTGGAAAATTCATTTGTCAATCCAATGTTTTTGAGATCTTTTGAACCTTGTGATTAGGTCAAGATGACTCCATTGAGTCTTTGAATCCATGCTTGAACCCAATTTTCCACTGGCTAGGTGAAAAAAATCAGAAATTGCCCTTCTACAGTCAAAACCCTAAAAATGACCATTTTGCCCTTTTGGTGATCTGATCAAATTTCTTGAGGAGTTGTGGTCCAAACTTGATAAAATGGTTCATATGAGTCTATAATGTTGTTGTGGATCAAAAATTATGAGGTTTGACTGTAAATTGGCCACAGTTGACTTTTTCCCCAATACAACTGATTTTTAGGTCAATTGTCCAATTGACTGGGCAAAATTTTGATTCAAGGCTTGAAACTTGGTATGACCAATCTTAGGAGTCCAACATGAAGTATGAGAGTCATATGAGGCATTGGAAGTCCAAAAATCCTTGTGCAAACTCAAACCCTAATTTCAGGTCAACAATGCAAGGAGATGTCTTGAGTTGAGCAAACCCTAATATGGTCTTTAGTCCAAAGAGTCTTGTGAGGGGAAATCTTGATAAAATGAGAGGGAAAATTTTGGGGTACAACAGCTGCCCCTGTTCAATCTTCTTGAACCTGGAGAGTTAGATTGGCGAGTTTTGTCGTTCGTGACTCGAAGGTAAAAGATGATTGGACACTAGAGTGCCCGTAAATTTGCACTCGTCAAAGTATAGTTGGGGGAATGGGCTTAAAGATGCCATTTGGAGAGGTTCATAGAATCTTGTTGGAGATGGGCTTAAAGATGCCATCCAAGGAAGTTGATCGCATAAGAGATTCCTTTGCGAGAGCCCGTATACCTGTTGTTGAGGGGGGGACTACGCCGGGGAATGCTGGTCCTTGTCGTGGTAGAAATAGAATTTTAGGAGCTTCAGTCATCCGTTATTCTACTGGGGAATCATCTCTTGGTTGAAGAGTTGAAAATGAACTGCTATCTGGTCGTGCTCCAGGCTTCATAGTGATAAGATCGGCTGCTATCTGGTCGTGTTCCAGGCTTTTCAGTGACTTAATGGGGAGATGAGATTAAACTTGCTATCTGGTTGTTCTCCAGGCTTCACAATTTCTCAAATCTTATCTGGTCGTACTCCAGGCTTTATAAGGAATTAAGTTGTTATCCGATCGCATCCGGGCTTCAACTTGAATTTAAGGCACACTAATATCCGGTCGATTCCAGTCTTCTTAGTAATTAGCCAAGTAAATTTCTTTTCTGGTCAAAATCCAAGTTTCACAGTATACCTCACTATTATCTGGTCAAAATCCAGGCTTCACGGTCTTGTATTGCTATTTGGTCGAAATCCAGGCTTCACGATACCTTACTTCTTATCTGGTCAAAATCCAGGCTTCAGAAGAAAATCAAATGGTTATCTGGTCGCCTCCGGGCTTCCCTTTGATTTTGGGGCCTACTAATATCCGGTTGAATCTGGGCTTTAAAGTAATTGTCCGAGTAAACTTATTTTTTGGTCAAAATCCAAGTTTCACAGTATACCTCACTGTTATCTGGTCAAAATCCAGGCTTCACAATGTTTTGTAGAGATCAAGATACTATCCGGTCGAACCCGAGCTTCATAGCTTGAATTTAAGGTGTACCATAATCTGGTCAATTCCAGGCTTCATGGTGCTTTATACTTCTATCTTGTCGATTCCTGGTTTCACAATAACTTGTCGGGGATTCAACTATTTTTCGGTCGATATCCGGGCTTCATAGTATGGCGGAGAAAAATCATGATATTATCTGGTCAAATCCGGGCTTCAAAACTTGAACGGGAACAGGAATCTGAGCATTGATTCGAATAAGCAGTAGAATAGCATCTGTGTCTGGAGCATCTCTAAGCTGTATTTGAGCTTTGAATATTTGTTACGGATAGCTGTTAATTTTATCCTGTTAAGGGTAAAATGTTAGCTGAAACACAAAGTTATGTTGCATGAAATGTATGATGCAATAAATGTATTTTATCAATGTTTATGATATATGAATGTAATGTATGCGCATGTAAGTTGATTAGCTGTCTTGTTGAGGAAAATAAATCCTTGATAGCCGGAGATAATAAAATCTTTGACTGCTACCGGGGAAAAGTAAATCCATGACTGCTGCTGGAGATTCAAAACCTTTGACAACTTCTGTGGATGTGGGAATCCTTCACGACTTTCCTGGGGATATAGGGATCCTTCAAGTCTTTAGAGTTGGAATATGATAATCATTCTGTTGTAAGAATAATGCCGAGTGCTGCTTGAGAAACCTGCTTGGGGAGTCCCGAGAACCTTGATGACTGTGGCTGGGGATTGAGAATCTCCAATCTGTTAGGAAATAAGAATAACTCTGCGGGGAGAAAGTTTATTCTGTTGGAGAGTAGTAAAAACTCTGGGGAATAGCTACACTACTGGAGAGTTTTCAAGAGTTTGGGTTGTATGCCAATCTACTGGGGAGTTATCTGAAGCTGTCGTCTGGTTAGCTGTCAGGCTTCAAAGCAACTTGCTGGGAAATTATCAGGTTCTAAGATACCTTGTAGGGGAATTATCTGGTTTTAAGACAACTCTTTAGGGAATTGGAGGAAACTGGATGGTTTTCCATCGGGGTTTAAAGGTTGAAGTTTTGGACTCCGCTGGGGATTGGGAGTTTGAAAACTTAGCTCTGATGGGGATATGTATTTCAAGGTTTTAGCTCCGCTGAGGACCTACATGATGTACTGCAGGGGATTTCTCTTGGAATAGCCTAAAGACGTCTTCCTATACTTTCAACCTATCAGTAATTATTCTTTCCCATTTCGTTTATTTGTAAACAATGATTATATTCAAATGCATATGCTCATTTAATAAATCATTGGATGTTTTCAAATAAAACACAAGTATAAAAAGAAGAAAAGGCAAATAGTCTTTTGCACTTTGAAGTATCTTTGTATTAACTTTATGCAAGTATTTTGTACAAAGGAGACAGACATCCTAGTAAGAGAATGTTGTCATAAAAATGAGAAAAATTTATACAAAGAAAGATGGCTATGTGTGAAAATTCCATGGGGTTCCTATTCTGCTATAGCCTTCGTAACTCTGGATATCTTGTTCATTCGTTGCTTTGTCCGAAGATGATTGAGTTAATCAGATGCCCGGAGCTTGTCTATGAAGAGATTATCCTTAAAGTGATCCGACGAGACATAGTCATACGCTTTAAAGCCCTAACTTTTTCCTCGACCGCCCTTTCGGGTTTTCGATCCACCGGGAAACCCTTTTTTGCCCAAGTCGCCCTTTTGGGTTTTCAACTTGCCGGGTGTACAGATTTTTTTATTTATTTATCCCTAACTTTTTCCTGAACCGCCCTTTCGGGTTTTCGATTCACCGGGATGCCCTTTTTTTCCCAAGTCGCCCTTTCGGGTTTTCAACTTGCCGGGTCGTTTAGGCGAGTATCTTTTGACTATGTCTGCGTTCGCAGGATGCGGCAGGTCGTTACCGTCCATGGTGGTCAGGATCATTGCCCCACCAGAAAAGATGTTTTTGATCACAAATGGTCCTTCGTAGGTAGGAGTCAATTTGCCCCAGGGATCACTTTGCAGCAAGATGATCTGCTTGATTACAAGATCCCCGACTTGATATACCTGGCGCCTGACTTTCTTGTTGAAAGCCTTGATCATCCGTTTTTGATACGTCTAACCATGACAAACAGCAGTAAGTCGCTTTTCATCAATCAAGTTAAGTTGATCAAGTCGGGTCTGAATCCAATTGTCTTCACTCAAACCAACATCCTTCATGATTCTCAAGGAGGGAATCTGAACCTCGATAGGCAAAGCAGCTTCCATGTCGTATACCAAAGAATAGGGTGTTGCCCCAGTTGATGTACGTGCCGTGGTACGGTACCCGTGCAGAGCAAACGATAACATCTCATGCCAGTCCTTGTAGGTGACTGTCATCTTTTGAATGATCTTCTTGATATTTTTGTTTGCAGCTTCGATAGCACCGTTCATCTTTGGCCGATAGGGAGATGAATTGTGATGTTGAATCTGGAACTGCTCATACAAAGCGGTGATCATAGTGTTATTCAGGTTTGTACCGTTGTCGGTGATGATCCTATCGGAGATACCATACCGGCAAATAAGGTTCTACTTGATGAAGCGGGCAACAACATTCTTTGTAACGAATGCGAAGGAAGCTGCTTTGACCCACTTGGTAAAGTAGTCAATGGCCACCAGAATGAAGCAGTGTCCATTAGATGTTGTAGGCTTGATCTCTCCAATCATGTCGATTCCCCACATAGTGAATGGCCAAGGAGCTATTACATTGAGAGGAACTGAAGGTATGTGTACCTTGTCCGCATAGACTTGGCATTTATGGCAGGTCCTGGAATGTTGATGGCAGTCAGCTTCCATGGTAGACCAGTAATAGCCTGCCTGTAGAATCTTCTTAGCCATCGTATGTCCGCTAGAGTGAGTGCTGAAGGTACCATTGTGCAGTTCAGCCATGATCTGTTCAGCTTCAATCTTGTCCACACAATGGAGTAGGATGCAATCATGATTGCGCTTGTATAGGATACCATTGCTCAGGAAGAACTTGGCCGAGAATCTCTTTAAGAACTTTTTATCATTGACTGAAGCTCCTTCAGGGTATTCTTGCGCCTCGAGATACCTTTTGACTTCGTGAAACCAAGGTCGTTCCACTACTTCTTCGGTATTAATCTCGTGACAATGTGCAGCTTCATCCATCCGCTCAATGGTGATTTGGGGAGCCTCGTTATCCCAGTTAAGTTTAAACATGGAAGACATTGTAGCTAGAGCATCTGCTAGCTGATTTTCTTCTCGCAGAAAGTGCTCGAAGGTGATCTGCTCGGAATGAGGTAGCAATGTCAAGACATGTTCTTTGTATGGGATGAGATTAGGATGTTTAGTGTCCCACTCTCCTTTGATCTGACCGATGACCAAAGCTGAGTCTCCAAAAACAACCAAAGATTTGATTCCCATGTCTATTGCAGCCTTGAGACCAAAGATACAAGCTTCATACTCGGCCATGTTGTTGGTGCAGTTGAAGCAGAGTCTAGCTGTGAAAGGTGTATGGAAACCTTGTGGATAGATGAGCACAACACCGATACAGTTGCCAAGTTCATTGGAGGCACCATCAAAGTACAGGGTCCATCGGGATCCTTGTTCAGGTCCTTCATACGGTCCGTTATCTTCAATGTTGTCCAATGTCAAAATGTCTTCATCGGGGAAGTCGAACTTCATGGATTGGTAATCTTAGACAGCTTGATGAGCTAGATGGTCATCTAGTACACTCCCCTTTATAGCTTTTTGGGTCGTGTACTGGATATCATATTCGGTCAGGATCATCTACCATCTAGCTATTCTTCCAAATAAAGCAGGCTTTTCAAAGATGTACTTGATCGAATCCATCTTAGATATCAGTAGAGTGGTATGAGTCAACATATATTGCCTTAGCCGGCGAGCAGCCCATACCAAAGCGCAACAAGTTTTCTCGAGCAGTGAGTATTGGGTCTCACAGTCGGTAAACTTTTTGCTAAGGTAATAAATGGCATGCTCTTTTCGGCTAGACTCGTCATGTTGGCCCAGTACGCACCCCGTTGAATTATCCAAAACAGTCAGATACATAATTAGCGGTCTTCCTTCGACGGGAGGCATCAAGATAGGAGGTTCTAGAAAATACTCTTTGATTTTATCGAAAGAAACTAGATAGTCATCATTCCATTTAACCACCTGATCTTTCTTCAACAGCTTGAAGATTGGCTCACAGGTAGGTGTTAGGTGAGAGATGAACCTAGCAATGTAGTTTAGGCGTCCCAAGAAACCTCTGACCTCCTTCTCAGTGCGAGGGGCAGGCATTTCTTGTATAGCTTTGACTTTGGCAGGATCAACCTCGATGCCTTTGTTGCTGACTATGAAACCCAAGAGTTTACCGGATCAGACTCCAAAGGTGCACTTGTTAGGGTTCAGTCTGAGCTTGTACTCCTTCAACCTGACAAACAGCTTTTGCAAATGGTCGAGGTGTTCTTCTTCTGTTTGTGAACGGGCTATCATGTCGTCTACGTAAACTTCAATCTCATGATGTATCATATCATGAAACAAAGCTACCATGGCGCGCTGATAGGTTGCCCCGACATTCTTCAATCCGAATGGCATCACTTTATAGCAGAAGGTATCCCATTGTGTAACAAAAGTAGTTTTCTCCATGTATTCAGGGGCCATTTTGATCTGGTTGTACCCTGAAAATCCATCCATGAAAGAAAATACCTTGTGCTGAGCTATATTGTCAACCAAGATGTCAATGTGCGGTAGTGGAAAGTCATCTTTAGGGATAGCCCTGTTTAAGTCTCTGTAATCCACGCACATTCTAACTTTGCCGTCCTTCTTAGACACGGGCACAATGTTAGCAAGCCATTGTGGATAGGAAGTAACAGCAAGAAACCCAGCATTGAACTGCTTCATCACTTCAGCTTTGATCTTTTCAGACATATCGGGCCTCATCCGGCGGACTTTTTGTTTAATTGGTGGACAGTATTCTCTTGTAGGGAGACGATGAACCACAATATCTGTATCGAGTCTCGGCATGTCTTCGTAGGACCAGGAGAAGATCTCAACATATTCATTCAACAGCTGAACTAAGCGCTCTTTAACATTTGGCTCTAGGTTGGCACCCACTCTGACTTCTTTTCTGTCTTCAACAGTACCCAAGTTGATTGTCTCTAACATCTCCTCATGGGGCAGAATAGCCCTTTCTTCCTGTTGTAGAAGTATAGCCAACTCTCCAGGCACGTCACAGTCTTCATCACCTTCGTATTCGACATGATTGACCAGATCTTCAGAGTTACTGAGGGCCATAGCAGAATTGTTACCCATGGAATCCGGAATGGAAGGGTACCTGGATTTTGTGAGTGTGGGTGTGTGTAAGGGATAGCCACCTTTAAACAAATAAAATGTAAAAAGAAAGAAAATGAACACAAAAGTTTATATGTGAAAATGTCCATGATTCATTAAAAATGGCATATGAAGATGAAAAATCAAACCCTTACAAATGGACCTAAATGCCTCGGGTAAGGCACAAGGCAAAAAGTGTACGAATTGTTTAAGAATTATTACAGACCAACAGAAATGTTTGAAAGATAAATTAATGATTTATGAAAGTAATGGGAACAAAGTCCTTTGCCTCCCAGTTGTTCAATCCTCCTTCAACAGTAGGGAAAATCCAGTATTCAAAGTTGCTCTCCTCTTCAACATCCTCCAAAGCATTGACTCCATGATGGGTGATCTTCAACGGTGGTCCTCCAGCCCGGGAGCGGCGTACAACCTTTTGAGCAGAAGCAGTGAAACCCAAGCCGAATTTATCTCTCTTGAAAGGAAAGTCTGGTAGCTGACCCCATATTGTGCTTCCTCCTTCTTCAATCACAGCCTTTGCATCTTTGAGGGATGACATCCGAGGCACAAGTTTGGTAATCATGGGTACGGAAGACACCGTCTTGGTTGCTGCAACTTCAAGAGAAACCTCTTCAAAGTGTTGAAAGGGGGTCTCGATGAATTCACCATCTAATTCAACATAGCAGAAAGAATTTAGATGGCTTATCATGTACTCCTCTTCGCCATGAACAATTATAATTTTCCCCTGGACTGGGTACTTGAGCATTTGGTGCAGAGAAGAAGTGAAGGCCCCAGCATTATGAATCCAGGGTCTTCCCAACAAGCAAGAGTAGGAAGGACAGATGTCCATCACATAAAATATGGAGTTGAAAGTTTCAGTTCACACTTTAATCGGGATGTCCACCTCCCCGTGGACCATCCTTTTAGAACCATCAAAGGCTCTGACAATGATATTGCTGGGCTTCAGGGTTAGGCCTTCACAGTCCAATCTGTCCAATGCTTTCTTCGGCAAGACATTTAAAGACGACCCAGTATCAACCAGAACGTGAGCTAGAGTAATCCCTCTGCATTCCACCGAGACATGCAGAGCGTCATTATGCTTTCTCCCTTTAGACGTTAAATCGGCGTCGGAGAATCCAAGACCATTGTCTGCTGTTAGGCTAGCTACACATTCCTGGAACTGGTCCGCAGAGGTTTCCTGAGGCACGTGGGCCGTCTTCAAGAATCTGATCAAAGCTTTGGCACGAGCTTCGGAACAAAGCAGCAAGGCGAGCATAAAGATCTTTGAGGGGGTTTACCCCAATTGTTCCACAACATCATTGTCGCTTTTCTTAATTATTTTCAAAATCTCCTCCATTTCTTTTTGAGTGGTCTCAGGGATGACCAGAGGCTGAGCCCTCGTCCTGACGGGCGCTTCTTGGATCCCTTTCCCTCTATCATCAGCAACAAAAGAGAGTACAACCACAGGAGTTACAACTTCTTCAATAACTGGAGTTCTCGCAGATATGTTGACCGGTACAGGAGTAACCTTAGGAGCAATTGAGGGTCCGAAGACTGCCCTTGGAGGAGCAATCTCTGGAGAGAAAACTCTTCCGCTGCGGGTGATTTTACTCGTTCCAGCAATATTTCCAATGTCAGGAGTCTCTTCATCATAACTTTCTTCATTTGATTCAATCTTCTTAATACCGTGGTAGAAGATCTCTCCCCCATAGTTCCATGGTATTGATTTGTTAGACTTGTACGGGATAGGATCCGGCATAGTTATCTTCAAAGGTACAATATTTGGATCGGATGTAATCTTAACAGGTCTTTTGGAGACCTTGGAAAGATTGGCGGATATGGTAATTATAGCAACATCATTGACAGGAGTCGGTGTAACATGAGTCTTTTCAAAAAGGATTTCTTGATTATCCATTAGGCGTTGGATGCCTAACTTCAACAATGGACAGTCAGATGGTAAGGATGAACAAAGGCAGCAATCTTTTTCACATCCTGGGAAAATCCCAGCCTTCAACAAATTTAGCTTGATTATCGGTAACAGAGTAATCAAATCATCAACAGTAGCAACAAAAAGATCTTCTTCAATAGCATGGGCATTATGGGCATGCTTTGGCATTGGAGCAGAGATCACATTCGGCTTTTCAGGGGCGTCGAATTCCACTTCTTTAGCGTCTATTAAATCCTAAATCTTATTCTTGAGGGCCCAACTAATGTTGGTGTCGTTCCCTAGGCTGTCTGAATGATAAGCACACTTGGCGTTGGCATGGTAGTAAGGAGAAGTTGTATTCGGATTTTGCGGGGCCTCTCTCAAACTGGTAAGGTTTAACTTCAGGAGATGGGGGAGAACCTGAGCAAGCGTCATGTTTATTTTGGTGAATTGCCTAGTAGGCCTTTCCGCCCTTTGCTGGTTGGTTCTGGGTTGATTGTTTTTGGGCTGATCAACTGCAGACTTCTGAATCATTACGGCCCCCACCACTGGCTGGCGCTCAACTCTTCCTTGACTTCTTTGAAAGTAGATAGCTGATACTTCTTTCTTTGCTGGAAAAGGCTTTTTGATGGCAGCGGAAGCAGATGTATCTTTCTGAATTTTGCCGCTCTTGATTCCGACTTCAACTCTCTCACCAGTTAGAATTAACTCAGTGAACCCCACAGACGAACATCCTATCAGGTGATTGAAGAATGGACCTGACAGAGTCCCCAAGAACATATCAACTAGCTCCCTCTCAGATAGAGGTGGTTGCACTCGCCCCGCCAAGTCTCTCCATTTTTGGGCATACTCTTTAAAACCTTCATTTGAGACCATGCCCATACTCTTTAATTGAGTACAGGTTGGTGCTAAGTCCGCATTATATTAATATTGTCTGTAGAAGGCAGCAGCCAAATCCTCCCAATTATGCACGTCGGACCTCTCTAGCTGGTAGAACCAATCCAACTGCGTCCCCGAAAGACTTTCCTGGAAGAAATAGACCCACAGATCCTTGTCAGAAGAATGTGGTTGGATTTTTCTGACGTAAGACCGTAGGTGCATCTTTGGGCAAGACACCCCATCGTACTTAGCAAAAAGAGGCACTTTAAACTTGGGGGGAATGACAATCCCAGAAACCAACCCTAACTCTTCGAAATCCAGCCCAGGCACCCTCTGTACCTCCATGGCTGCTAGACGCTCTTCCAGATTCTTGTACTTGTCATCTGCAGCAGGGTACTGCTGTTCAGAATAGTCTTATCCTCCTCCTCCTCTTCTTCCTCAGACTCAGATGGCACTGCAACTCCCTTTCCTTTTCCTACCCCTTCATCAGATGTTGAGGGGAAATCCAAGACCCTTCTAGATTGACCTTCAAATCTTCTACCCAAGGTAGCCACACCAACTCTTTTCTTTTTCTTTTTCTCTTTTTCCTTCTCTAACAGAGCTTTAAGATCCTCTTGACCCTTAGCCAAGGTCATGAGTAGTTGTTGGAACTGTGAATTCTGCGCTTGTAAGTCTTTGACTGTCTGCTCTATATCCATCTTGCTGAAATAAACAGTAGAGAGATAAGGAAACCTGGTGTGGAGACCTGTTTATGCATATGATGAATGAAATGTATTCATGTAATGCATTCAAGGATTCAGAAATTCAAATTTGTTTTAAACAAAAAGAACACACGTCATATTAATAAGATAGAATTGTTAGTACATAAATGCCCCATGGGAAAAATAATACAAAATTCTAATGTAAAAAGATGTTGCGCATCCTCTTTGGTGCAATGTAGGTGTTGAGATTCTGCTCTTCGTGGAGTTGACGAGTAAGTTCTAAAACCTTCTTCTCACTGGTGTAGAATTGGGCTTCAAAAGTATTGCGTTCTCCCTTGAGCTGTATCCAACTCCTTTGTAAATCTTCCAATGATGTTGGCATGTCAGGATGTAGGAGGGTGTATGGAACCTCTCCTTCCATAACAGGCTCTTTAATCACATGGAGAATGTAGGGGTAAGGAATCATAAGACTTTGGGCGCGGGTTCGTACCCACTTGAGGTAAGGCTCAAGGGGGATGGAATTCTTGTGTCCCAAGGTCTTACTGTCCACCTTGTTGGGTATCCTCTAAGCTTGGATAAACCTTTGTCGAAGTTCTTGAGCGTCGTTGTCGAAGTCAAAAACCAAGTCTGGAATCAGCATGTCATGTGGGTCATCCCTTCGGGAATACCCAAATTGTCTCAGAGCCAAGCAGGGGTTGTAGGTAATGCCTCCCATAATGCCAAGTAGAGGGATATTAGGGAATTCCCCATAACGATCAATGAAGATAACATTTTCTCTGGACCGAGAACACCATTGGACATCTGAATGTGTAAGAGTCATCAATCGTTGTGACCACCTCAAGCCTTGCTCATTCTTCAATACTGATTGGGGAAGGTGAGAAATAAACCACCTTGCTAGAAGAGGAGTGCAGCACACGAGAACACCTCTTTTCCTCATTGTTCGTGTGTGAAATGAGTGTAGGATGTCCCCAAGCAATGTAGGCATAGGATTCCGAGATATGAAAATCTTGACAGCATTCACATCTATAAGCTGATCAGGGTTTGGGAACAAGACCAACCCATAGAAGATAAGTGCTACAATCTCCTCAAAAGCTTGCAGATCTAGAGAATTCCAGCATTCTTGAGCTTTCTCAAATAGGAACTTTTCCAAGAAACCCTTGACACCACTTCTGGTTTCCCAATGGCCTATGATATTAGATGGTTGCAAGTGTAAGGCTTGAGCAACATCTTCAGGCTTTGGATCTCTTTCTGTACCATTGTAGGGTAGTTGATGGAGAATAGGAATCCTCAGGAGTTGAGAAAATTCTTCCAAAGTAGGCACTAACTGGTAATTAGGAAATGTGAAGCAGTGGTGTAGGGGGTCAAAGAACTGGAAGAGAACTTTCACCATGTCTTCCTCTGTGTTGGAGTTGACCAAGTTGAGAAGTCGACCATGTCTTTCAGTGAATGGAGAATACTATGGAATCTTGGAAGCAAGCTCTTTGAGTAGAGGAGTAATTCTCACAAGGTTGACCTGAATTGTTTTCCTGCGAAGTGATTCCATAACCTACAAAATAGGAATAAATATGAAGATCCAAAATCCTTGAAATGGTTAGTGGATGCATATGATACTTCATGATGTCTGTGATGTATGCACAAGTATATGTATAAGCAAGTCACACAAGCTCCTAGTTTCAGGCTTGCATGAGGTTTCATAGGTAAGTACCCTCTTGAAGTTTAGTTGGCTCAACCTGTCCTATAAATAGTAACCTGGTTCTAAGGAGCTCAATATCACTGGATTATTTTCTGTGTTCATTGTTTCAGTTTAGCCACTTTACTGGAGACCGAAATATTCCAAGAAAACAACCCTCAATGAGTGTAGTGTCGAGTATCTACCAACTTCGGACTGCACCAAAGTCGGTCATCTCACTACCCCTAAAAAGGCCAAGATGGTCAAGTAAAGGTTCTAAAAGTCCATTAGTGCTTCATGACATCACTCAGCGGCCCCATATTCTCTTTGATTGACTCAAAGGCTACCGGTACCCACAAATATGTCGCACTAATATAGCTATTGCTTCAACTATGTCGATATACCCCGCACAGTTTCCACAACGTATTGCTATTTACCTATGAATGTTTCCCAAATCCGGGTAAAGGATTCAAACCCAAACAATAGAACCAAATGTAAAGCAATCAAAGAAAACAAGGTAAGCATGTAAAGGTGATTTAAACCCTAAGGTAACCCCACTTTTAGATAACTCCCCAGCAGAGTCGCCAGTTCTGTGATACGGTGGGAGAACTGACTTGAGGTTTTGCGTTTGTGTTCGCAAATGTTTCGATTTAGCAAGAGTCTCCATCGAATTTTTATTTTATCCAAAGGAAAGGTCAAAAAGCACAGGAAAGACCTTTGAGATGTTTTCTTGGGTTCGAGGGGTAGATTATGAAAAGGGAAGGTGCTAGAACCCTTTTTATCCATGGTTTTCCATGGGCTCTTAGTTACTTGTTTAGATCACTTGCTTTTGCTTTTCAATTGTTTGAAATGGTGCTTTGTGTGGTTTTGAAAAATATTTTGAAAAGAGGCCTTTGTCTAGGCAACCTTTGTAATAATTCTTGTTTGAATGTATACAAAGGTGTTTGTATTTTGAAAAATGTTTCAATGTTTGAAAGTTTGTTTTTGGGAAATGTTTTGAAATTGTGTTGTGTGTTTTTGAAAATAGCAAGGATGTTTGCAAGTTGATCAAGTAACTAGGAGTTGTCTACCCTACTAAAAGATCTTTCCTACACATTTTTAACCCTTTTACATTGTTGTTTTACCATTGTATTTGGAAAACAACCTTGTATTTGGATGTTAAACGGGACGGACGTGGATCATCGTATGACCATGATAACAATGTTGCCAAGTATCTTAGCAAGTTTTTTGAGGGACTAGATCATTTTTGTATAGGAAACCAAGATAGCGTCATCGAGGGACTATGATCTTTTTGTTTTGTTTTTGTTTTGCCAAGATATCTAGCATGCATACCATGGCCATGTTTTTAAGGCAACAAGTGGATGAAACCCTAGGGGTGCTTGTGTGTATTGTGTTGTTATTTTTCATGCATTTTTGTCTTGTGTTTAGTCATACTATTTGTTTGATTTTGGTCTTTGCATACAAACCCTAGTTTTTACTATCATGCATATTTGAAAGCAATAAAATGTGTAAAAGTAAATCTACAACTATTACAACATTGATATGGGGAGGGGGATACAAGTTTGAATAGGGGAGTATTTTGCACAAAAATAAAACCCTAATTCAACTATTACAACCAAATTGACTTCATTGTACAAATAATAAATTGACAATTATTTAAATATGCAATATATTATAAATATGCAAAAAATGTTTTTGTATTTTATTTTATGTATGTAAAATAAATTATTTAATGTCCTAAAAATAGAGAAGATTATTTTTGGAAAGGGTGAAGAAACCCTAATTTTGTTTTAAGAAAATATATGTATTATATTATTTATTTATGTACAAGAAAATAAATAAAATATATACAAAAAATGTTTAAAAAAATTAAAATGTGTGAGAAAATATTATTTAAGTGTATAAATAATAAAAATAATAATATATAATGTTTTTGTATTAATTATAAGTTTTTATTTAAGAAAATAAATGTATTAAACCTAATAAACTAAATATTATGCAAAAAATAAAATAAAATAAAATAAAATGTGAAAATTTAAGAAAATATTTTTAGTGATTTTTAATATTTGGAGAAAATAAATAAAAGTCAGAAAATAAAAAAAGAAATGAAAAATATGGAAAAATAATGAAATGGGCCAAGGGGGTGTGAAAATCAAGCTAAGGGGTGCAAATAGTCAGAATAATCCAAGCCCAGCCCAAGTTGTCTTCATCCCTGTCCTTGAGACAGAAGCAAACATGCGCCAATGGTTCAAATCCGTATCTCCTGCATTTGTGCTTAAAAACAAAAACTTGCAACATGAAAGTTATAGTTCTTGATCACACGATTCTAACCATATAAAAAACTTGATCTAACTCTCAAAGACCAGAGAGAATTCCATTGGCCCTAAATCTTGACCTAGTTTTTTCAGAAAGTTCAACTATCAAATACTCCTAGCTCAGTTAACATAAATGAATTCTATGCATATGTACAACTCAAGGACATTGAGGACTACATTTTTACTTCACAAACCTAAGTCTAATGATTCCTAAATAAGGATATAGAAGTTTGAGAAATACCTATTTCAATCAAGTTCAAATATGGCAATGCAGTAACTTTCAGTGAGGCCTAAGGTTCTTTTGAGCTTGCTTGATGTTCCTTTGACCTTTCCCAATGATTGGCTTGCTTTGAAATGGTCAGAAACTTCTAGTAGAACTCAACCTGCAAACTCAGAATTTGAAAATGGTGAAGTGTGTAAATGAATTTACAGTGGCTTGGGAATGGTTGGGATAGTTTAGGTATGTTGTATGGAGTGTGTTGGAACTGGTTGCAAGCAAAACGCACGAGTGGATTTTGTTTTGGAAGTCAATCTGCAGAACCTGCCCTGTTTTGACAAGAACTTGGTGTTTTGATGTTAGAGGGTGTTTGAGAGGCTTAGGGCTCGTGTTTATGACCTTAGGCAATGTGTAAAACTTGTTTGAAATGTGCACAAAGTTTGTTCTTATCAGAATACCAAGTTTTGTGGTTTTTGCATAATGACTTGTTTTTGAAGCAAAAGGTGAGTTGACAATGCAAAGGGCTGTACTGGCTTGTACTCTAGCTGCACATAGTTGGTATACTTTTCCCTAAGTTTGTGGAGTTGGTTTTCTGCAAAATATCTGGTTCACAACTCAAGAGAAACAAAATTGCATAAAGCCACCTTTATCAAAATGGCATTGTTATCTTTTTGTCAAAAATGGATTAAACCTTTGTATAATCTTCTAAAGCTCAGAACAAAGCCTTAATCCAATGTGTTTATATTCAATTTTTAAGTGTGGAAGGGTTTAAGACCTGTAAAACAAGTACAAGCAAGGTTTGGACAGATTTTGCAACTTGTAGCATGGTGTAAAATGTCTTGGACAAAAGTGATGATTTTCCATTTTCAATCCTTCAATTCTCCCTAACCACAAATGATCTTGGAGAGTTCTTGGACATTTTGGAAATCTTGTAACATTCTCTACAATCCATCTTTGAAATTCATTTTGATATTCCACTTGGAACTATGTGAAAAATTGCCATGAAGATAGGTCAAAATCCTGCCTAAACTTAGGGCAAAATTTCACTAAGTTAAAAGTTTCATGGACCCTTGTTCACAAAATCATAACTTGAGATCCAAGCATCTTTTGGGAAAACTTTGTGAATAAAAGTTGTATATTTTTTGGAGTACTAAAACTTTCATGTTAGAAGTTTTGTTTGAATCCAATTGCATCATGGTGAAAAAGTTGGGAAAAAATAAGAAATTTTCATAACTTAGAAAATTTCTAAGTTATGAAAATTTTCCATTTTAAACCCTAATTCTCAAAATTAGGTTTCTTGGTGAACAAGTTTCATGTTTTGACACATCTTGAGGAAAAATGATCCTTGGCACTTGATTTTGACCAAAAAGTCAAAGTTTGACTTTTCAGTGTATAGTTGATTTTTTATCAGTTGATTGGAAAATTCATCTGTCAATCCAATGCTTTTGAGATCTTTTGAACCTTGTGATTAGGTCAAGATGATTGCCCTTGTGATTACATCAAGATTCTTTTGTGATCTTTTGGCTAGGTGAAAAATCAGAAATTGCCCTTCTACAATCAAAACCCTAAAAATGACCATTTTGCCCTTTTGGTGATCTGATCAAATTTCTTGAGGAGTTGTGGTCCAAACTTGATCAAATGGTTCATATGAGTCTATAATGTTGTTGTGGATCAAAAATTATGAAGTTTGACTATAAATTAGCCACAATTGACTTTTTCCCCAATACAATTGATTTTTAGGTCAACTGTTCATTTAACTGGGCAAAAATTTGATTCAAGGCTTGAAACTTGGTATGGGAAATCTTAGGAGTCCAACATGAAGTATGAGATTCATATTAGGAATTGGAAGTCCAAAAATCCTTGTGCAAACTCAAACCCTAATTTCAGGTCAATAGTGCAAGGAGATGTCTTGAGCTGAGCAAACCTTAATCTGGTCTTGAGTCCAAAGAGTCTTGTGAGGGGAAATCTTGATAAAATGAGAGGGCAAATTTTGGGGTACAACACTTTCATATCGAAGTAACCCTACTATACAGGTTCCTTCTTACAGCCCTACTATCCATGTTTTCATATCGAAGTAACCCTACTATCCAGGTTCCTTCTCACAACCCTACTATCCAAGCTTTCATATCGAAGTAACCCTACTATCCAGGTTCCTTCTCACAGCCCTACTATCCAGGCTTTCATATCAAAGTAACCTTATGACCCAGGTTCCTTCTCACAGCCCTACTATCCAGGCTTTCATATCGAAGTAACCTTACGACCCAGGTTCCTTCTCACAGCCTTACTATCCAGGATTTTCATCTCGAAGTAACCCTACTATCCAGGTTCCTTCTCACAGCCCTACTATCCAGGATTTCATATCGAAGTAACCCTACGACACAGGTTCCTTCTCACAGCCCTACTATCTAGGCTTTCATATCGAAGTAACCCTACGATCCAGGTTCCTTCTTACAGCCCTACTATCCAGGCTTTCATATCGAAGTAACCCTACTATCCAGGTTCCTTCTCACAGTCCTATTATTCAGGCTTTCATATTGAAGTAACCCTACTATCCAGGTTCCTTCTCACAACCCTACTATCCAGGCTTTCATATCGAAGTACCCCTACTATTCAGGTTCCTTCTCACAACCCAATTGTCTAGGCTTTCATACCGAAGTAACCCTACTATCCAGGTTCCTTCTCATAGCCCTACTATCTAGGCTTTCATATTGAAGTAACCCTACTATCCAGGTTCCTTCTCACAACCCTACTATCCAGGCTTTCATATCGAAGTAACCCTACTATCCAGGTTCCTTCTCACAGCCCTACTATCCAGGCTTTCATATCGAAGTAACCCTACGACCCAGGTTCCTTCTCACAGCACTACTATCCAGGCTTTCATATCGAAGTAACCCTACGACCCAGGTACCTTCTCACAGCTCTACTATCCAGGCTTTCATATCGAAGTAACCCTACTATACATGTTCCTTCTCATAGCCCTATTATCCAGGATTTCATATCGAAGTAACCCTACTATCCAGGTTCCTTCTTACAGCCCTACTATCCAGGCTTTCATATCGAAGTAACCCTACTATCTAGGTTCCTTCTCACAGCCCTACTATCCAGGATTTCATATCGAAGTAACCCTACTATCCAGGTTCCTTCTCACAGCCCCACTATCCAGGCTTTCATATCGAAGTAACCCTACTATCCAGGTTCCTTCTCACAACCCTACTATCCAGGCTGTCACTTCGAAGTAACCCTACTTTCCAGGTTCCTTCTCATAACCTTACTATCCAAGTTTCTTTTCTCTTACCTCCAGACGACATTTTACAACACGGTAAAACCTGGACCTGACCAGTTTCGGTCAATTTCACCTTTCTCCAGTAAGTCGCAATGCAGCCTGGACACTGACTAGATATGCAGTTCACCTCCGGAGTTAATTCCCCAGTAGAGTAACGGACAACTGAAGCTCCTAAAATTCTATTTCTCCCAAGACAGATACCAACATTCCTCAGCATATTCCTCCTCAACGACAGGAGCAGGGACTCTCATCGAAGGAATATCTCAGGAAATCAACATCCTCTAGATGGCATCTTTAAGCCCATCTCCGACGGTACTCCGTCACGTCTTGGATGGCATCCTTAAGCCCATCTCCGACAATTCTCTAGCAACTTCCAAATGGCATCTATAAGCCCGTTCCTGATATCACAAATCAAGTATCACTTCATGCGTGTGCAAATTTCTGGGCACTCTAGTGTTCAATCATCTTCCACCTTCAGATCACGAAAGACAGACGAGCCAATATACATCCTCAGGTTTAAGAAGATTGAACAGAGGCAGTTGTTGTACCCCAAAATTTTCCCTCTCATTTTACTTAATACATACTCCTAGAGATCCTTATTTTGCTCAACTTTGCCCAAGAGTTGACCAGACATGCTCTCTCCTAAGGCAACGGGTCTCAAATTAGGGTTTCCATTTTCATCAAGATAGGTGGACTCCAAAGACCGCATATGCTCTCCATGGTCCTAATATGTTCTCAAGACCCTCCATGTTAAATTTCAAGCCTTGCACAAGAGGTTTGCTCAGTCAACTGCTCAAATGCTTGAGATTCGACTATATTAGGTCAACAGTCAACTGTTGCCCACATACAGTCAAACTTCTATATTTTTGGTCAAAATAAAAATTTTGAAGTGATCTCCATCATTTGATCAAGGGTTGATCATGATTCTTCAAGGAATTCCCTAAATTCATCAAAACCCAAAAGTTGTTAAATTAAGGTTTCTTAGGAAAAGTCAAACAAACTTTGACCAAACATAACTTCCACATGCTTTATCCGAAATTTTCCATCCAAGGCTCATTTTGAAGAGGATTTAATTCCCTACAACTCATATTCAGACCATAAGTTAAAAATATGCACTCATAAAAAGATATGAATTTCCACATTATGGGTTCTTTTGAAAAGTCAACAAAAACACCTTTTGGGTCAAAGATTCTTACATGAACATGGAAGACTCAATTGAGATGAGACCAAAAGGGTTGATTACGGGACATCCTAAGATTTCTAAAAAGTCCAAGAAAACCTCTCTAGGGTTAAAATTGGAAGAGATATGCCTTGTCAAAGTTGACCTTTTTTGCAAAATTACCAAAAGTCAAATATGCTCAAAAATGCATTTTTTACTAAATGGGCCTAGCATTTCATGATTGCACCTCACTTGTAGGATGATCCACGACCCAAATATCCATCCACATGTTATTTTCTTCATTTTCCATTTTATTGGGATTTTTTATTAATTAAAAATTGAATTAAATCAAATAATTGGTAAATAATATCAAAGATCTGTTTTGATATGATTTTTTTGGTAGGTTTGCAATCAAAATATGCTGAAATATCAAGGCCAAATTGAATCAAGAATGATTGGTACAATAAAGGGATGATTTTTCTCAATATAGCAAGTTTTCATATGGTATGGAAATCAGATCAAATCTTCTATAATTGCAAAGATACAAGCCAGTTTTATAACCCTAATTCGTTCTAGGATATATAATGAACAGGCAGAGCAAATTCAAAAAATTCAAAGAAGAGTGTGACTCGGTTTTCATTCCACAAGCCATCTCAAGCCATCCCAGCATTGCCAATCTTTTGCTGGACGTCTCAGGAGGCTATCTTAATCAATAGCCAGCCCTCTCACGCCCAGAATCCGCCTCCAGGCCTCACACGATTTGCCATATTTTTCAAATTCAATTACTATGATTCATGCATTATGAGCATGTTTTAATGGCATATATATGTTTGTTATCATGTTTGCAAGCTAATTGAATAGTTTAATTTCATTTTTGAAGCCTATACGCGTATCTGCCATTGCTAGGGTTCACCTTGCATTTTTAGGGTTTTTGTCCACAGGTGAAATTAGCCTAAATAAAGGGTGCCATCGTTTTCATGGGGTCAAAACGAATTGATCATTATATTCTTAAGTGATTTATCATGCTTGTATCATGTTTTAAGATATTACAGGTTTCTAGCCATGGCAGATCTCCGCGGGTATAGGGTCGTTATCTAATGCGACGGAGGAAGGTAGAAGAAGCTTATGTGGCAGCCAACCATTGGGTCATTTCAAATTTTGTGTGTGTCTTTCCACTAACCATTTTGTTTTCTATATTATATCTTGTTTTCAGTATTTATTCAACAAAGCAAGTTAGCCCAGTGGTGAGGCGCGTTGGTGGTGAGTATAAGGACCTGGGTTCGATCCCAGGTCCCAACAAAATCTTATTTTCTTATTTTCCATTTACAGATCATATGCGTCACCTGCCCAGATGACTACCATGCGCCATCAATATCTAAGCCAGCAGATTCATAGTCAACCAGATCCAACGCATAGCAATGAAGGACTCATGGTACACCCTCAGGTTAATGCCACGTGGAACCAAGCACTGACTGGGCTTGGATGGCTAATGGGCCTGGGAAATTCAACATTGCACCCCCCCCATTCAGCACAACACAAGCCCAATTCCTCTCTTTCTCTATTTTTTTAATTTTATTTATTTATTTTCTTAATTACTTTTCTTTTCACAAATAATATCTAAAATCATTTTTTTATTTAATAAAAAAAATCACAAAAAACACCAAAATCGTTTCTTTTTCACAAAAGCATATTTTTTATTTCTTAATTAATTTAGTTTAATTAACTTAGGGCAATTTAATCCTTTTTTTATATAATTAAAAATAATTAGAATTAGAGTTTTAATTGTAGATAATTTAATTAATTTTTTTCCTCAAAAAATAACTTAAATATTTTTTCAATTAGATTTTTAGGGTTTCAATTTTTCTCGCATTTAATTTGCCGTGCGCATTTTAATTCTTTTATTTTTATTATTATTATTGCTTCGGGATTGTAATAGTAATTAGGGTTTTAAACTTCCACATTTTTATTTTCAGTCAAGATGATTATGTAACCGCCAAAGCCTTGTAATCGCGAGGTTTATTTTCTCGCACCTTTAAGTTCCTGCAAATATTTAACTGTTAGATGCATGGTTAATAGGATTGTATGGGAAGAATGCTTGAAAATTAAAACGGTAGATCACCTAATGTGCAAAGACTAATTAACTGAAAAAATTCATGTGCACATATTCACTCCTAGGGTTTGCCTCACTTCGGTTGCCTTCGGTAAAACAATCATTAAAGCATAGGAGATTTTAGTGGTTGCTCTCCTGTCTAAAAGATCAAATGTCCCATTCGAATATTGCCTCAGAAGTGTTGCCTCGGAAATGTTGCCTCAGAAAGATCTTAAGACTCTAGGGTTACCACTAAAGTTTCCAACCCATTGCTTTAGTGATTGTACTCGTCCCTTTCGAACGTCCCTTAAAAACTCCAACGACGGGGCTACCTACTCCTCAATAGTAGGATAGTACTGTCTAAAGGAAATGAGAACGAATAATCTTTTTTCGAGTAGGTAGAATCTTAAGTACTTGCTCAACAAATTTTTTCACACAAACACCTTTCAAAACAAGTTTTCAAAAACAACTTCGTAACACTCTTGAGGACAGATACAAGGGTTAAAATGAAGTAAAAAAATTTCAAAACAAGCACACACATAAGAAATTTTAAGAAGATGAGCAAGTACCTAAGAGCCCATGGAAAACCATGGATAGAAAGGGTGCTAACACCTTCCCTTTCTATAATCTACCCCCCGTACTCAGAAATCTCGAAAAAAGGTTTTTTCTGTTCTTTTTCCTTTTCCATGATTGGATGAAATAAAAGTCGGTGGCGACTCTTGCTTACCACGACATTTTGCAAACAAAAAAAGCAAAACGCAAACCAGTAAAAACAGTTGGTTCTGCCACCGTATCACACACGCATTTTACACACATTTCATACATACATTTTGCATATCCAAAGTATACATACACTATACATTTTTGCATACAATACGCATATATTCAGGGTTCCATATCAATGTCAAACATCACACATTTTGCATACATATACAAACATTCAATACACACACTCAGGGTTCCGTCCCGGTATCAGGCAGCATACGCCTATATCACACAGCAAATAAATAGTCTCACCCTCGATTTAGCTATCTAAGGGTCAACCAACAAAACACTTCTCCTACGATTCAACCCGTAACCTAAGTCTTCATGACGTGCACGTTCAACCTATTGCCTAAGACTTCATGCAAAAATGTGTTTCTTTATTCCGCGATACAGACCATTGCCTAAGACTTCATGCAGCGATGTTCGAAAACAAAATTTAGCTTATCACCTCAGACTTCACGCAGCGATTTGCGAACCAAGCCCATTTCCTAAGAATTCATGCAAAAATGTGTTTCTTTATTCCGTGACACAGATCATCGCCTCAGACTTCATGCAGCGATGCTCGAAAACCAAAACCTAGCCAATTTTCTCAAACTTCACGCAGCGATTTGTGAACCTAACCCATTTCCTAAGACTTCACGCAGCAATGTGTTACCTTATTCCGTGACACAGATCATCGCCTCAGACTTCATGCAGCGATACTCAAAAACAAAATCTACCCTATCGCCTCAGACTTCACGCAGCGATTTGCGAACCTAACCCATTTCCTAAGTCTTCATGCAGCAGTACATTCTCTTATTCCGTAACCTAGACCATCGCCTCAGACTTCATGCAGCGATGCTAGAAAACAAAATCTAGCCTATCGCCTCAGACTTCACGCAGCGATTTGCGAACCTAACCCATTGCCTAAGTCTTCATACAGCAGTGCGTTCCCTTATTCCGCGACATAGATCATCGACTCAGACCTCATGCAGCGATGCTCAAAAACCAAAATTTAAGCTCATTGCCTAAGACTTCATGTAGAAATGCGTTTCTTTACTCCGTAACATGGATCATCCCCTCAGACTTCATACAACGATGCTCGAAAGAAAACAAAGATATATCCTATCACCTCAGACTTCATGCAGCGATTCGCGAACATAACCCATGCCTCAGTCTTCAAGCAGCCATGCATCATCAATTATTGTTGTATTCATCCTCCAAATGGGTGAATAATCAAAGCAAAACCAAGACATACAAGACTGCACTCTTAAGCTCAAAACAATCTGCCTCGTTATCAAACCCTGGTAAGCGATGCATCATCAGCTTTGCCTACTTCCTTGAGACTCGTAAGAGTATGCTATATCAGTGTAACCTTATGTTTGTCAGAAAAATTTTGGGGTATTCCAAGTATTCAATAAACTCTCAATCAGAATGTGCGAGACTCGTTTTTTTCGCGCTATTCGATTGGAAGATAATTAAATAGGGGCAATTGTCGTACCCCAAATTTGTCCTATCCTGATGATTTTATTTTTCAAGATTTAAGTAGAAGGAATATTTAATTAAAGGTGGTACAACAGTATATGATGGCCCATCTTTATCCGGGACTAGGGGTGTACTTAAATTCAGGAAAGCGGGGCTTTCTAAATCAGAAAGACTCGTGTAACTATGAACCCATTCGTGAGGCATGTTGGCCCATGTCCCATGCGATTCAAAAATGGAAAATTATTCAAATAAGTATTAAGTTCTTAAATCATAAACACATTTTAGTATTAATGTTATTATTAAAAAGGGAGGTTGAAATTGCAATTAGCACGCCCATTAGATTGGCCCATATAGTATTTTCGAAAAGAAGTACTAATATTATAAAAATATTATTTATCATTATTTTGAGTAAATAAATAATATTATTATTAAAAGGAAGCTATCATTATAAATAAATAAAAAAATAATTACCCTTTAAAAAGAAGAGAAATAAGAGTGTAACGTTTTGCTGATAAAACTTTTACAGTAATGTTTAGTCTTTAAATTAAAGCTTGTTTATTTATTAAAAAAACTATTTTTAGTAAAACAACATTGGGCCTGGGTTAAGGAAAAAAAATTTGTTGATAAGGAAAAAAGTTTTTTTGTTATACGAAATGATTAAGTAGCCCAAGCCCAATTGTTTTTAAAAAAAATTGTTTATTTGCAGTAAACAAGAAAAAACGCAGGTCCGTTTTTCCAAATAATCAGCTAGGGCCTAATTCAATAAAATCAGCGCTAGCCCAATTCATAATAACATGCACTGTTCAAATCTAACCTAAATCAATGCACGTTTTTGTACTAACTAATACTGTAGAAATCACAATCCAATATATATTGCAACAAAATCCAAATTAAATACTGAATCAATTCTTTAGAGTACAATCAAATCAATCTACAGCATACAGAAAATCCCTAATTGATGCTAAATCCCTAAATCTATTCTAATCTCTCTAATTCGTGAGAACCAATTCGCCAAAACCCTAAAACAAAGCCTTATAAATACTAAGGGAAATTAACAGAAGAAGGGAGGAGGGACTAAAGAAATAAAATGATAATACAGAGACGAAGGCGAAGGGATTTCTGGGCAGAAGAAGAAGGGGAGAACAAGAACCGCGAAGCTTATAGAGAGACTCGATTTGCAGTTAAAGAAGAACGAAGCATCGATTGGGGTTTTGATCTCTGAAACCCTAATCAGCCTCACTAGCCTAATTGCACTGCTAGCCACCATTGACCACCGAGCTCCGCCGTTGCTCCAATACCACCATCCTCAAGCTCTGCAACCTTCCAAATCAAGAAGAACAGGGGATTAGACCGAACCGGACAAAAGTCAGAAATCCATCGCGAAAGGGGGTAACATCTTTAGTATTTTTTTGTTTAATTGTGTGGATGGTTGGGTTTTGGTTGATGAAGAACCGGTAGGGTTTGTTGGCCACGGCACCGCCGGAGAGTGTTGGGTTAGGGTTGAAGAGAGGGGAAGGGTTAGGTTAAGCGAGAGAGGAAGAGAACGATTACTGTAACCAAAATAGAGAAAAATGAAAATTGTAATGTAAAAATAACATATATTCCGTTTAGATCCAGTGCGCGCGCGTTCACAGTAATTAGTATGCATCCTTAAATCTCATCTGTTAGATCACAATTGAACGGCCGTGAGACCAGGTTCTTCGTAAGCCTCATACTCCCTCACACACGCGAATGATCAGACCCGTCCCAATTTTCTTACTGGGCCAAGCCCATTAATTCCTACACTCCCTTTTTGCCTAATTTCTAAACTCCTGAACAAATTACACCCCCATGTCTGAACAATAATTGGGCCCGGCCTAACCTTGACTTTAGACACCCCAGCTTTTTACTGCACAATTGATAATGCACCCCCCCTTTGATTTTAATTAAATTATATTTTTAATTCTTACTTTTATCTCTATTTTTCTCTCATATTATTTATTTCTTTTTCTTTATAATTATTATTATTAGTAATATTAATTATTATATTCTTTATTAATATTATTATTATTATATTATAATTATTATCTATTAATTTTATTTTCTTATTACTATTATTATATTTTATTTTCTATGTAAATATTATTTATTTCTTATTTTGTATAAATAATTATATTATTATTTATTATAACATGTAAATTATTTTATATCAAAAATGCATGTATTATTTTATTATCTTATTTGCATCAAATATTATTTAATCATGCATTAACAAGAGTTTTTTTGCAGTTAATACAATTAAAAAACACTCAACAAACAACAAACTATTTTTTTCGCAATCAACTAAGCTAATCAACTGTTTTTGCAAAAGGATTTCAAACAGATTTTGACTAATCGCGCATTTAGCCAATATCTCCGCAATCACTACTCCCTGTCAAATGCGGGGCGATTCAAACTACATTTGCAACCCCTAAAAAACACTAACCCCATACGAACAACAAATTAAGACTATGATTCCTCATAAGAGGATACGTAGGCATACGATCAAAAATTGTAGCGAGTTCCCCTATTAAAAATTAAGACACTTTTCCCCTAATAAAATTTAAATCCTATTTTACCCGAGCCTAAACCTAAAACCTAATATCCTTATGAACAAGGTAGATGAAAGGTGCCTAACACCTTCCTTTCGTCTAATGAAGTCCGAAACCTAGAATCTCTGTCTGTGAATTAGGGTTTTCTGTTAGATTCCCTTCCCTAGGATAAAAACTAATTGTGGCGACTCTGATTAAAAAAGCCAATTGCTACACATAGTTGTATGCTTTAATTCCTAACTTTTACCTGGACTGCTCTTTCGGGTTTTCACTCCACCGGGATACCCTTTTTTTCCCAAGCCGCCTTTTTAGGTTTTCGACATGCCGAGGGTACAATCTTTATATATATATATATATATATATATATATATATATATATATATATATATATATATATATATATATATATATATATATATATATATATATATATATATATATATATCCCTAATTTTTACCCGAACCCTTTTGGTTGCCGGGATGCCCTTATTGTTTCCTAGGCCAGTCAACCTAGCATGTCTCTTTCATGCGTAGTATCTTTTGACTATGTCCGTGTTCACGGGGTGCGGAAAATCTTCACCATCCATGGTGGTATGTATCATTGCACCGCCATAAAATATCTTCTTGATTACAAATGGCCCTTCGTAGGTGGGAGTCCATTTTCTCCTGAGATCATATTATGGCAGGATGATGCGCTTTATTACCAAGTCACCGTGACAAACAGCCACAAGCCTTTTCTCGTCAATCACCATACACTTCTGGTACATCTAACCATGAAAAATAGCCACAAGCCTTTTCTCGTCAATCAAACTTAGCTGATCCAACCTGGACTGAATCCAATCGTCTTCTTCTAAATCTGCATCTTTCATAATCCTTAGAGAAGGAATCTGGACTTCGACGGGTAGGACCGCTTCCATACCATAGACTAGAAAGAATGGGGTTGCCCCAGTTGATGTCTGTGCTGAAGTGTGATAACTATGAAGAGAAATGGTAACATCTCATGCCAATCTTTATACATCATCGTCATCTTTTGTATAATCTTCTTGATTTTATTACTGGCATCTTCCACTGCATCATTCATCTTCGGTCGATACGGAGAAGAATTATGATGTTTAATCTTGAACTGTGTACAAAGTTCCGTAATTATAGTGTTGTTGAGATTAGTACCATTGTCCGTGATAATCCTTTCAGGGATGCCATGCCAATAGATAAGGTTATGCTTAATAAAGTGGACCATAACATTCTTGGTAACAGAGGCAAATGAGGTTGTTTCGACCAACTTTGTGAAATAGTCAATAGCGACGAGGATGAAATGATGTCTGTTAGAAGTAGTAAGCTTAATTTCTCCAATCATATCAATTCCCCATATTGAAAATGGCCAAGGAGCAGTCAAGACATTCAGAGGGACCGAAGGCACGTGTACTTTGTCAGCATAGATCTGCCATTTGTGACAAGTTCTTGAGTGGTGATGGCAATCAGTCTCCATAATCGACCAATAATAACCCGCTCTCAGAATCTTCTTAGCCATAGTATGCCCACTGGAATGAGTACCAAAGGTACCTTCGTGCATATCTTCCATAATCTTCTCTACTTCCTTCTTTTCTACACAACGAAGTAGAGTTGAATCATGATTTCACTTGTATAAAATTCCATTGCTCCGAAAAAACTTAGCAGAAAACCTCCATATAAATTTCTTGTCATTAATAGACGCCCCCTCTGGGTACTCTTGAGCCTCGAGGTATCTCTTTACTTCATGAAACAAAGGCTTTTCCTCTACTCCATCAGTATCAACCTCGTAGCAATGTGTCGGTTCATCCAATATCTCAATGGTAATTCGAGGAGCCTCATTGTCCCATCTGACATTGAACATAGATGACATGGTAGCCAATGCATCTTCCAGTTGATTCTCTTCCCATGGAATATGTTCAAAAGTGTCCTGATCCATTTTTTCCTCTGAGTCATCGTGTCCTGATCGATGTACTTTGATTTTGTCGTGTCCTGATCGATGTATACTTCCGGTTTAGTCCCACCTCTTTTAATTCCTCAGTGGATGGTGCAAAAATAAAAATACTCACACTTCCTCTCAGAACAAATTTTTGGCATTGATATTTGTTGTACCCCAAAATTTGCCCTCCCATTTCTCATTGATTTCTCATCACAAAGCCCTTGGAGATCAAGACCCAGTTAGGGTTTCATCTGCTCAAGACTTCTCCTTGCACTGTTGACCCAAATTAGGGTTTGTCTTTGCACAAAGATGTTTTGACCAAAATTGCCTAAGATGACTTTCATGCTTCATATTGGACTCCCAAGTTTATCCACATCAAGTTTCAAGCCTTGATTCCAAGTTTTGCCCAGTCAATTGGACAGTTGACCTAGAAATCAGCTGTATTGGGGAAAAAGTCAACTGTGGCCAATTGACAGTCAAATCTCATGAAAATTGACCCACATCAACATTATGAACTCATATGGACCATTTGATCAAGTTTGGATCACAACTCCACAAGAAATTTGATCAGATCACCAAAAGGGCAAAATGGTCATTTTTAGGGTTTTGACTGCACAAAGGCAATTTTTTACTGCACAAAGGCAATTTTTGACTGTTTGACCTAGAAAATGGCAAACCAAGCTCACATATGGACTCAAGAACCCCATGGAATTGTCTTGACATGCTCAACAAGTTCAAAGGATCCCAAATGCACAAGATTGACAGTTGAATTTCCCAATCAATTGATCAATTTTGACTGTATACTGAAAAGTCAAACTTTGACTTTTTGGTCAAAATCAAGTGTCAAGATTCATTTTTCATCAAAACATGTCAAATCATAAAACTTGTTCATCAAGAAATCAAGAATTGCAAATTAGGGTTTGAAATGGGAATTTTTCATAACTTAGAATTTTTCTAAGTTATGAAAAACCATAATTTTTTCCTAACTTTGCCCCACTTTCTCACCAAGATTCATTTGGATTCTAGCAAAAGTCAAAACATGAAAGTTGTAGCCTATTGCATAATCTACAACTTTGATTCACAAAGTTTTCCCAAAAGAAGCTTGTATCTCAAGTTACAATTTTTGGAATAAGGGTACCAAACCATTCTTAACTTAGTGAAAATTTGACCTATTTTAGGCAAAGTTTTTACCTAACTTCAAGACCATTTTTCACATACTTCCACTTGGAATTTCAATTTTCATTTCAAAGATGGATTGTATTACACATTCCAGGCTTTCCAAAATGTCCAAGAACTCATCAAACAACCTCATGGTTAGGGAGAATCGAATTTGGCAAGTTGGGCAAAAATCACTTTTGTTCTTGACCAAGACATGTTCATACACATTGCCATTTTCAAGTCAGCTTGGTTTATGCTACATTACAGGCCTCTAATCCCATTTGCACTCAATAATTTAATGCATACTCATTGTGCCAAAGTCTTATTTTGTGTGTCCAAACATTATTTGCAAGATTAAGCCATTTATAGATAAAGCATAATATCCATTTTTGAAAAGTTAAGCTTTACGTCAAAGTTGCAAATCAGCAAGTACAGATCAAATCTCTTTGGCACAAGTTTAGGAACTAATCACACTGATCAATGCCAAGGTTTGCAGCATATTATGCGGGCCTCTACCTGTCTAAACACCAACTTGGCCTTTGGTTGCTTAAAGTGTAAGAAATATAGCATATCACAACTCAACTTTCATCTCGGCTAAAGAACCCTTAAGCAAATACTTTGTATACATTCAAGACATCCTAACTGAGCTAGCACACGACTCCAACACCTCCATTGCCCTCTAGAACACAGAACCACCCTCAAACTGCCCAAACAGAGCACCTGTTGCAGTTTGAGTGTCAACTCTCACCCCTTCCATGCACTCTTGCTAAAACCACCTCAAATACATCCCATAACATCCCTTGAAGCTAATCAAAACCTCAAACACAACCTGTAACACTCCCAGGCAGGATCACCATTTTCATTTTCTTGTTTTGCAGCTGAGGTTCCATAGCATGATTCAAAAGGTTTCAAGACAAAGTAAAGCTTGGAATAGCATCCCTGGACATCAAGGAAGTTGTACCAATCATCACCTTGCTCTGAAAGCACCTCCATCATCAGATACAACTTCAACTGAATAGGTATCTTCTTGAACTTCTAACTCTTAATGTAGGCATTGTTAGTTCTAGGTTTGTGAATAAAAAGTGTTCTACTCATGCCCCTGAATCTGTACATGCTTTTACTTTCCATTTATTTTGCCCGAGCTGTGAGAATTTAAGGTCTGAACATTGGTAAAAAGTTAGGTTAAGATTTGGGAATGATGAAATTCTCTCTCATTTCTGAGAGTTAGGATGAGTTCTTTACATATTTAGAATCGTGGCTTGATGATTAACATTTCTTATGTTGTAAGTTTGTGCTAAAACTCAAGGAATCAGGGTGTTTGAATTCATGAACAAGGCGCGCGTTTTTTGAATAAGAACTGTCTGAAGGTTGAAGAAGGTCTTCATGGGCTGGGCCAGATTTGCTATTTCTTTTTGCACCCTGATTTTACTTTCACACCCCCTAGGCCCATTTGGCTTATTTTTATAATTTTTTGACTTTTGTTTTTTATTCCTGACTTATTTATTTTTCCTCATGATATTAAAAATATAAAAATAATTTTTTAAACCATTTTTGAATTTTTTAGGTATTTATTTGTTTAGATTAGTTATTTGTACATAAATAAATAAATAAACCCTTTTTTACTTAAAATACTAAAAATAATGTAAACACCATTTTATTTTCATTTTTATTTTGTTTTATCTTCTTAAAATATTTTATATAAATATACCTTTTTTTATAAATATTAAATATTATTATTTTTATATATATAATACATATTTAGAAATTAATACATATATATATATATATATATATATATATATATATATATATATATATATATATATATATATATATATATATATATATATATATATATATACTTATTAGAATATTTAGTAAATAATACAAAATATATACATTTTTTTATTTTATTAATCTTTGATAGTAAAAATATATTTTTGACTAAGATACTCCATTTTTTATTTTATTTTGTATATAATTATTAATTATTGTACATATTAAATAAATAATATCTTTTACCTAATAAATTAGGGTTTTACCCTTAAAACACAAAAACTCCAAAAAATAATACTTTTTTTATTTTTGTTTATTTTGACATGTAAAAATACTTTTTTCATATACATAAAAATATTTTTTGCCATCTTGCATATTTATCTTATTTCTATTTAATTTGTGCAATTGATTATCTTGTAAATAATTCCAAATTGATGTAATAGCTAGGTTTAAATTCCTTGTCAAAACCCCCATTTGAACATTTGTACCCCCTTTCCCATATTGTGTTGTAATAATGTAGGAACTTTACTTTTCGCACTTTAACGCTTTCTAAATATACCATGTTAGAATTAGGGTTTGTATGCAAATAAAAAGAACAAAATAGTTTGACCTAATTTCAAGATAATCATGCATGAAAATGGACAACACATATCACACTTGCACCCCTAGGGTATTCCACTTGTTGCCTTCAATAATGGGCCATATTGCATGTTAGGTCTCTTTGGGCAAAAACAAAACAAACAATCAAATGATCATAGTCCCTCGATGACGCTTTCGAAAGTTGCCTAAAAATGATCAAGTCCCTTAAAGAAAAATTGCCCAAAGATACTTAGCACCATTGCAATTATGGTCTAAACGATGACCCGCGCCCGTTCCTTTCACATCCTAACACAAGATTGTCCACCAAATACAATGGTGGAACAAAAATTGTTAAAAAGGTTTCAAAACATAACAAAAATCTTTGAGAACTTTAGGGTAGATAGCTCTTAAGTACTTGTCAAAACTTGCAAAAACACTTGCCTATTTTTCAAACCACACTTCACAAACACTTTCAAAACAAACTTTCAAAAAAACCTTGAAACATCTTTTCAAAAAGACAAACACCTTTTGTAAAACATTCGAGTAAAGAATTGTTACAAGGGTAGCCTAGACAAGACATCTTTTTCAAAACATTTTCAAAACCACACACAAAGCACCATTTCAAACAATTGAAAACCAAGGCAAGTTGATCTAAGCAAGTACTTAAGAGCCCATGGATAACCATGGATAAAAAGGGTGCTAATACCTTCCCTTTCTATAATCTACTCCCCGAACCCAAGAAAATATCTCAAAGGTTTTTGCTGTGCTTTTTAAACCTTTCCTTAGGATAAAATAAAAAGTCGGTGGCGACTCTTGCTCAACCGAAACATTTGCGAAAACAAACGCAAAACCCTAGTCAGTTCTCCCACCGTATCACAGAACTGGCGACTCTGCTGGGGAGAATTTTAAAAAGTGGAGTAACCTTAGGGCCTAGATCACCCTCTTGCATGACTAATTGTTTGATTTGATTTCTTTATACTTTGGCTCTCTTGTTTGGGTTTGCAATCCTACACCCGGATTTTGGGAAACATTCATAGATAGCAATACGTTGTGGAAACTGTGCGGGGTATACCGACACGGTCGAAGCAATAGCTATATTAGTGCGACATATTTGTGAGTACCGGTAACCCTTGAGTTCAATCAAGGAGAGTACGGGGCCGCTGAGTGATGTCACTAAGCACTAATGACCTAGAACCTTACTTGACCATCTTGGCCTTTTATTAGGGGTAGTGAGATGACCGGCTTTGGTGCAGTCCGAAGTTGGTAGATACTCGATACTACACTCATTGAGGGTTGTTTTCTTGGAATATTTTGGTCGCTAGTTAAGTGGCTAAACCAAAACAATGAACAATGAAAACAGTCCAGTGATATTGAGCTCCTTAGAACCCGGTTACTATTTATAGGATAGGTTTTTAAGCCAACTACACTCAAGAGGGTACTTACCTATGAAACCCCATGCAAGCCTGAAACTAGGGTTTGGTGTGATTTGCTTGTACATATGTTTGTGCATACATCATAAAACATCATAAAGCATCATATGCATTCACTAACCATTTCAAGGGTTTGGATCTTCATCTTTGTTCTTGTTTTGTAGGTCATGGAAATTCCTCGCAGAAAAACCATCCAAGTCAACCTTGTGAGAATCTCTCCTCAACTCAAGGAGCTCACCTCAAGAATTCCGGAAAGCTCATCCTTCAGTGAAAGACATGGTAGACTGCTCAGCTTAGTCAACACCAACATTGAAGAAGACATGATGAAAGTGCTATTCCAGTTCTTTTACCCTCTTCACCACTGTTTCACTTTCCCCGATTACCAGTTGGTGCCCACTTTGGAGGAGTTTTCTCAACTCCTGAGAATTCCTATCCTTAATCAACTACCCTTCAACGGTACGGAAAAGGAACCAAAGCCGGAAGATGTTGCTCGAGCATTACATCTACAACCATCCGACATCAAGGGGCATTGGGAAACCAGAAGCGGCGTCAAAGGATTCTTAGCAAAATTCTTGTTGGAGAAGGCACAAGAATGTTGGAATTCATTGGACCTACAAGCCTTTGAAGAAATTGTGGCACTCCTTATCTATGGGTTGGTCTTGTTCCCAAATCCTGATCAATTGATAGATGTCAACACCGTCAAAATCTTCTTGTCCAGAAATCCAATACCAACATTGCTTGGAGACATCCTTCACTCATTTTACACACGAACAATGAGACAGAGGGGGTGTTCTCATGTGCTGTACTCCTCTCCTTGCAAGGTGGTTTATTCCGCACCTTCCACAATTTGTCTTGAAGAATGACCAAGGCTCAAGGTGGTCCCAACGGTTGATGACTCTTACTCACTCTGATGTACATTGGTGTTCTCGGTCCAGAGAAAATGTCATCATCGTCGATCATTGTGGGGAGTTTCCTAATGTTCCTTTACTTGGAATCAGAGGAGGTATCACCTACAACCCTTGCCTAGCCTTGAGGCAATTTGGATATGCACGGAGGGATGGCCCTCATGACATGTTGATTCCTGACCTAGTTTTTGACTTCGACAACAATGCGCAAGGACTTCGCCAAAGATTCATCCGAGCTTGGGGGAGGCCCAACAAGGTTGATAGCAAGACTCTGGGACACAAGAACTCCATCCCTCTTGAGCCTTATCTCAAATGGGTACGAGCCCGAGCCCAAAGTCTAATGATGCCTTATCCTCATGTTCTCCCTGTGATTAAAGAGCCCGTCAAGGAAGGAGAGGTTCCCTACACCATCCTACATCCTGACATGCCTACATCGTGGGAGGAAATGCAGAAAAGTTGGATTCAGCTCAAGGAAGAACGGAACATTTTTGAAGCTAGCTTCTACGCCAGTGAGAAGAAGGTTCTAGAGCTTACCCGCCGACTCCATGAGCAAGAGGCCCTCAACACCTACATCGCACCAAAGAGGATGCGCAATGTCTTTTTACCTTGAGAAGTTGCTTTTGTAATATTTGGCCCATGGGGCATTTATGTACTAACAAATTTCTTCTTATTAATATGATGTGCGTTCCTTTTTGTCTACAACAATTTTGAATGTTCCAAATCCTTGAATGCATTGCATACATAAGCATACCATTCATCATGTGCATAAGCAGGTCTCACGCCAGGTTTCCTTATCTGTCTGCTGTTTATTTCAGTAGGATGGATCTCGAGCAAACAGTCAAAGACCTACAAGCTCAGAATGTACAGTTCCAGCAACTCCTGACAACCTTGGCTAAAGGTCAGGAGGATCTCAAGACCTTGCTGGGGAATAAAGACCCAGTGAAAAGGAAGAAAAAGAGACTCGGGGTGGCTACTTTAGGGAGAAGATTTGACGGAGAGGCTAGGAGAGTGCTTGAATTCCCTCCTACTTCTGATGAAGGGACCAGTAAAGGAGGTGCGGCTGCGGTACCTTCCGAGTCCGATGTGGAAGAAGAAGAGGTTGAAGAGGATGAAGACTATTCTGACCAACAATACCCTCCGGCTGATGATAAATATAAAGGTTTAGAAGACAGGTTGGCCGCCATGGAACTACAAAGAGTACCGGGTTTGGATTTTGAAGACTTGGGTTTGGTTGCCGGGATTGTGATTCCCCCAAAGTTCAAAGTGCCAGTGTTTGTGAGGTATGATGGGTGGTCCTGTCCAAAAATGCATCTCAGGTCCTACGTGAGGAAGATCCAACCCTATACGGCAGATAAAAACCTTTGGATCCACTTCTTTCAAGACAGCCTTTCTGGAGCTCAATTGGAGTGGTTTTATCAGCTAGAGGGAACCAGCGTCCGAAATTGGGAAGACTTGGCCACCGCTTTTTACAAACAATATCAGTACAATTCTGACCTTGCTCCCACGCATACCCAACTTCAGGGTATGTCATTGGAAACAGGCGAAGGATTCAAAGAATATGCACAAAAATGGAGGGATTTGGCTGGCAGGGTGCAGCCTCCTTTAACCGACCGTGAACTTGTTTATATGTTTCTAGGGACCCTATCTGGGCCATTTTTCAATCATCTGATTGGTAACTCTTCCGCGGGGTTTACCGATTTGATCTTAACAGGCGAAAGAATAGAAGCTGGCATCAAGTCAGGGAAGATTCAGAAGGGTGTTGCTGCAAGTGTTGAGAAGAAGCCTTTTAAGAAGGAAACAATTGTTGTATACTCCCAAAGAAGAGCAGGGAAGACTGAGCGCCGGCCAACTGTTGGGGCCGTAATGATTCAAAATTCGTCAAGTGAGCAGCCTCGCTATAACCAGTCCAGACCAAATCAGCAACGGGCGGAACGGCCACAACGGCAGTTCACCCGTATTAATATGACTCCAGCGCAAGTGCTTCCCCATCTGTTGAAGTTGAATCTCGCCACTATCAAGGAGGCACCGAAGAATGTGAATACGTCCTCTCCGCATTATCATCCTAATGCTAAATGCGCCTACCATTCTGACAGTGTCGGGCACGACACCAATGATTGCTGGGCACTCAAGCATAAAATCCAAGACCTGATAGAGGCGAAGGAGGTGGAGTTTGACGCTCCGGAGAAGCCTAATGTGATATCTGCTCCCATGCCGAAGCACGGCCGAAATGTCAATGCTATTGAAGAAGATTTGTATGTTGCTGATGTCAATGATCTGATAACTCCATTGTTAACCATCAAGTTGAATCTATTAAGGGCCGGGATCTTCCTGGGATGTAAAGAAGGCTGCTATTGTTGTTACTCTCTGCCGTTTGATTGTCTGTTACTGAAGAAAGGCATCCAAGGCCTAATGGATAGTCGACAAATTTTGTTTGAAAAAGTTTCTGCTGTTCCAACCCATACTGAAGATGTCTCAATCATAACCATTCACGCCAATCTTTCCAAGGCCGTCAGAAAGCCTGTTAAGATTACACCAGCTACGAAATTTGTTCCTTTGAAGATAACAATGCCATGGCCTGTCCCCTATGTTTCAGAGAAGTCAATACCATGGAACTACGGCGGCGACGTCTACTACCATGGTATTAAACAAATCGAGGTAAATGAAGAAAGTTCGGATGATGAAGAAGCCAGCATTGGTAACATTGCAGGCATGAGCAAAATCATCTGGAGCGGGAGAATATTTTCTCCAGAGATTGCCCCTCCAAGAGCAATCTTTGGACCCTCATCTGCCGACAAGGTCATCCCTGCACCAATAAAACTCTCCGCTAGAACCCCTTTGATTGAAGATGTTGTTGTTCCTAGTACTGTCCCTCCTACCGCTGCTGATAAAGGTAAGGGAATCCAAGATGAGCTCGTCAGGATGAGGGCTCAACCCTTGGTCATCCCGGAAACCTCCAAGAAGGAAATGGATGAGATCTTGAAAATAATCAAAAGGAGTGATTACGATGTGGTAGAACAACTGGGGCAAACCCCCTCAAAGATCTCCATGCTGGCACTACTACTTTGCTCAGAAGCGCACGCTAAAGCTCTGATAAAATTCCTGAAGGCAGCCCATGTGCCCCAGGAAACTTCTGCAAATCAATTCCAAAATTGCGTGGCCAGCCTTACTGTGGACAATGGATTAGGTTTCTCTAATGCCGACCTAACTCCTAAAGGTAGAAACCACAATGATGCTTTGCACATTTCAGTCGAGTGCCGAGGAACTACTCTCGCGCATGTCTTGGTCGACACTGGTTCGTCGCTGAATGTACTACCTAAGAAGGCCTTGGACCGACTAGATTGTGAAGGGTTGGAATTGAAACCAAGTGATATTGTTGTCAGGGCTTTCGATGGTTCGAAAAGAATGGTCCATGGGGAGGTTGATATTCCCATCAAGGTGGGCACCGAGGTGTTTAAATCTACTTTCTATGTGATGGACATCCGTCCGTCATACTCTTGCTTGTTGGGTAGGCCTTGGATACACCATGATGGGGCAGTCACCTCCTCCTTACATCAGATGTTGAAGTATCCTGTTAAGGGAAAGATCATTACCGTCCATGGCGAAGAGGAGTACATGATTAGCCACTTGAATTTCTTCCGGTATGTGGAGGTAGAAGGGGAGTTCATTGAGATGCCTTTTCAACATTTCGAAGAAGTCCTTCCTGAAATAACAATAGCAAAGTTGGCAGCTGAGACACCGAGGCAGATGGCCAGGATGGCATCTCTGGAGGACGCAAGGGCCGCAATAAAGGAAGGGAAGAATTCAGCATGGGGGAGTTTGCCTGATATTCCGCATAAAATAGACAAATTTGGATTAGGATTCACTACCGCGGGCCAGAAGGCTATGCGCCGTTTGAAGATTGAAAGAGCGCCTTTCAAAATTTCTCCCTACAGAATCAACGCTTTGGAGGATGAAGACAAGGAGAGCAACATCGAAGAGTGGATCTACCCAATTGTCAAAGGGGGATTGTGCAACTGGGAGGCAAAAGACTTTGTCCCCATCACTTTTATTCATCAGTAATTTATCTGTCAAACATTTCTTATTTGGGCTATAATATTTATTCTCAAACAATCCGTACACTATCTTTTCACCTCATGCCTTGCCCGGGGCATGTAGGTCCATTTGTAAGGGTTTTGATTATTTTTCATATCCATATGCCATGTTTAATGATTCATTGGACGTTTTTCATTTGATAAACTGCTGTGTTCATTTTCTTTCTTTTTTCATTTTTTGTTTAAGGATGGCTATCCCTTACACAAACGCACACTCACAAATGCAGGTACCCATCCAATCCGGATTCCATGGGTGACGATTCTGCTTTATCCTTCAAAAACTCTGAAGATCTGGTCAATCAAGCCGAGTATGAAGATGACGAAGGTTGTGAAGTACCAGGGGAACTAGCCAGACTTCTATAGCAAGAGGAAAGGGCCATCTTACCGCACGAAGAGTCATTGGAAACTATCAACTTGGGGACCGAGGAAGACCGGAGGGAGGTGCAAGTGGGTGCCAATCTAGAACCAAGTGTCAAGGAACGCCTGATACAGTTGTTGAATGAGTATGTTGAAATCTTCGCTTGGTCTTATGAAGACATGCCGGGTTTAGACACAGACATCGTGGTTCACCGTCTCCCTACAAGAGAGGATTGTCCACCGATCAAGCAAAAAGTCCGCCGAATGAGGCCTGACATGTCTGAAAAGATCAAGGCAGAAGTGATGAAGCAATTCGACGCTGGCTTTCTGGCTGTTACGTCCTATCCGCAATGGGTCGCTAACATCGTGCCAGTACCTAAGAAAGATGGCAAAGTCAGGATGTGTGTGGACTACCGGTATTTGAATAGGGCCAACCCCAAAGATGACTTTCCGCTTCCACACATTGACATTTTGATTGATAATACAGCTCAGCACAAAGTGTTTTCCTTCATGGATGGATTCTCGGGCTACAATCAAATCAAAATGACCCCCGAGGATATGGAGAAAACAACTTTTGTCACACAATGGGGTACTTTCTGTTACAAGGTGATGCCGTTCGGGCTGAAGAACGCAGGGGCAACTTATCAACGTGCCATGGTAGCCTTGTTTCATGATATGATACATCATGAGATTGAAGTTTACGTAGACGATATGATAGCTCGGTCGCAAACAGAGGAGGAGCACCTTGAACATCTAGAAAAGCTGTTTTCCAGGTTGAAAGAATACAAACTCAGGCTGAATCCAAGTAAGTGCACTTTTGGAGTTAGGTCTGGTAAACTTCTAGGATTCATTGTAAGCAACAAAGGCATTGAAGTCGATCCAACAAAAGTGAAAGCAATAAAAGAAATGCCTGCTCCTCGTACTGAAAAGGAGGTTAGAGGTTTCTTGGGGCGCTTGAACTATATTTCCAGATTCATCTCTCATCTGACTTCTACCTGTGAGCCAATTTTCAAACTCTTGAAGAAAGATCAGGTAGTCGAATGGAACGATGATTGCCAAGCTGCTTTCGATAAAATCAAGGAGTATTTGCTAGAACCTCCTATTCTGATGCCACCCGTCGAAGGAAGACCATTGATCATGTATCTGACCGTCTTGGATAACTCAATGGGGTGTGTTTTGGGCCAGCATGACGAGTCTGGTTGAAAAGAGCATGCTATTTATTACCTTAGCAAAAAGTTTACCGACTGTGAGACTCGCTACTCACTGCTCGAGAAAACTTGCTGCGCTTTGGTATGGGCTGCTCGCCGACTAAGGCAGTATATGTTGACTCATACTACCTTGTTGATTTCCAAAATGGATCCTATCAAGTATATCATCGAAAAGCCCACTTTGTCTGGAAGAATAGCCAGATGGCAAATGATCCTAACTGAGTATGACATCCAGTACACCACCCAAAAAGCTATAAAAGGGAGTGTACTAGCTGACCATCTGGCTCATCAAGCTATCGAAGATTATCAACCCATGAGATTTGACTTCCCAGACAAGGACATCATGAATTTGAACAACATTGAAAGTAACGGACCGTATGACGGACCCGAAAAGGGATCCCGATGGACCCTGTACTTTGATGGTGCTTCAAATGCACTTGGAAACGGTATCGGTGCGGTACTCATTTCTCCGGAAGTTTGTCACACACCTTTCACGGCCCGACTTTGCTTCAGCTGCACAAACAACATGGCTGAGTATGAAGCTTGCATCTTTGGTCTCAAGGCTGCTATAGACTTGGGGATCAAATCTTTGATCGTATTTGGGGACTCGGCTTTGGTTATCAGTCAAATCAAAGGAGAGTGGGATACCAAGCACCCTAATCTTATCCCATACAAAGAACATGTCCTGACATTGTTGCCTCATTTCGAGCAAATTACCTTCGAGCATTTCCCGCGAGAAGAGAATCAGCTAGCAGATGCTCTAGCCACAATGTCCTCCATGTTTAAACTCAACTGGGATAACGAGGCTCCCAAAATCACCATCGAGCGAATGGATGAACCTGCACATTGTCACGAGATTAATACCGAAGAAGTAGTGGAACAACCTTGGTTCCATGAAATCAAAAGGTATCTCGAGACTAGAGATTATCCCGAAGGAGCTTCCGTAAATGACAAGAAGTTCTTAAGGAAATTCGCTGCTAAATTCTTCCTGAGCAACGGCATCCTTTACAAACGAAGCCATGATTGTGTATTACTCCGATGCGTAGACAAAGCTGAGGCATAGTTGATCATGACTGATATACACAGCGGCACATTTGGCACTCACTTGAGCGGGCATACAATGGCTAAGAAGATCCTAAGGGCAGGCTATTACTGGTCTACCATGGAAGCTGACTGCCATCAACATTCCCGTACTTGCCACAAATGTCAAGTCTACGCTGATAAAGTTCATATCCCTCTGGTTCCTCTCAACGTTCTGACTGCTCCGTGGCCATTTGCAATGTGGGGCATTGACATGATTGGAGAGATCAAGCCCACGGCTTCCAACGGACATCGCTTCATCCTAGTTGCCATTGACTATTTCACCAAATGGGTCGAAGCAGCTTCCTTCGCCTCTGTTACTAAAAATGTGGTTGCCCGCTTCATCAAGCAAAATCTCATATGCCGGTATGGTGTTCCAGACAGGATCATCACAGACAACGGTACAAATCTAAATAACACGAGGATCACCGCATTGTGCGAACAGTTCAAGATTTATCATCACAATTCATCTCCCTATCGGCCGAAGATGAACGGTGTTGTTGAAGCTGCGAACAAAAACATTAAGAAGATCATTCAGAAAATGACAGTCACTTACAAAGACTGGCATGAGATGTTACCATTTGCTCTGCATGGATACTGTTGTACCCCAAAATTTTCCCTCCCATATTCTCCAAGAAATTGCCAAGCCAAGCTGCAAAAGTCCCCAAGGGTTACACAGTGCAAAGACCTCCTATACAGTCAAAACTAGGGTTTGTGTTCTGATCAAGAGATTGAAGTTTTCAAAGGTCCAATCAAGTCTCATATTCCTACAAATATGGTCAAGCATCCTTATATCAAGTTTCAAGGCATTCAGCACAAAATTGCACAGTCAAAACCCTGGATTGCACTACAGTCAACTGTAGGGGCAAAATGGTCATTTGACAGTCAAAAGTTCAAATTTTTGGTCAAACTATCATTTTGAAGCCATAAACATCATTTGATCAATGCTTGATCATGATTCTCAAAATTTGGCTCAGAAAATCATCAAGATGCAAAAGTTTCCTTATTTGGACAGCTGAAAAAGTCAACTGAAGTTGACCAGGGCATAACTTTCACATGGATTATCAGAAAAATTCCATCCAAAGCTCATTTTTAAGAGAAAGACATTTCCTACAACTCATCTTCATATTTCAAGTCCAAGAAATGCTCTCACAAAAAGTTATCAATTTCAACATTATAGGTCATTTTCAAAAGTCAACAAAAAAGGACTTTAAGTTAAAGACCATAACTTGATATTGGTAAATCAAAATGACATGGGACCAAAGGCATTGGTTAGAGGACTCAAAGACCTTTCCAAAATGTCCAAGAATATGTGAAAAGCTTAAAAATTGAGCAAGTTATGCCTTGTGGAAGTTGGGAAATTTTTGGATATTTTGAAAAGTCAACTTTGATTCAAATGGTCTAAAATTGCTAATGGGCCTATTTTTCTTCCATGATTCATCATTCCAAGCCTATGCACGACCACTTGGCCCAAAGGGAAGTATTTTCTCATTTTTTATTTATTTATTTGAATTTTTATTTATATTAATTCAATTAAATCAATTAAATATGTGAAAAATATCTAAATGAACCAAACAAATCTTTTTGTGCACATTCTAGACTCAATATTTCGTGCACATGCTGATTAGGAAGAATTGGATTGAGTTGAGCATGATTGAACAAAAATGCACATGAAAAAGATTCAAAAAGATTCTTAAGAAATCAAATATTGAAAACCATTATGGCCATGGATTTTATGCAATTTTCTTGACCTAATAGCTTCAATACATAAACAGGAATCAAACCCTAATGCTAGGACACCCTAAGCTGCGCTCAAGAATACCTTACAAACTTGGAAATTTTGTCAAATAAAGCAATTCTGAAAACGTGGTTAGAGGAGGATTCAGGTCTTAATTCTTGTTTCAAAGGCTTCCTCAAGGTTCCCAGAAGCGATTCCAGTCATAAGCATCCATTCAAACTCCAAGAATTGGTAGCCTGAACATGAACTGTATAGAAAAAAATTGATCATCGTGTTTCATATTTTAAGCATCTTTTTAACATTTGATTCATGGATTCTTGTTCCTCATAATGTTCTGATGCTAACCAATGCCGTTAATTGCATTTTTATGTCATACACGCGATTTCACCATGATCGTGTTCTAGGGTTTTGCAGGACTGAAATTTGGGGCTTTTAAAAATAGGCAAAATTAATCCTCCAAACGACCACCATTCAATTCAGCGCTTGAAGACGAAGAGCATGGAACCCTCGCGCTCAATTTATGAGCGTCGAGGAGCTAATCGCTATTTTTCCAAAAGCCTTCTAAAACCACGCAATAAAAACCGTGGCCTATATGTTTTATGTTGCAGGAACAGGATGAAGATGAGTTCGTGGCAGCGTGTGATACGTTGGTTTAAATTTTGCGCGCAAATTCACGAATACCGATTGTTTTCCTATATTATATTTGTTTGTTTATTTTATATTAACAATGCGCAAGTGGGTCAGGTGGCAAACATGAAGACTGGCAAAGCTCTTGACCTGGGTTCGAACCCCAGGTCTATGTCACCTCAATATTGTTTTTCACTATGTGTTCACATGCAGCGCTTATGTGGAAAACCACCATATTCCCTCACAATCAAGAGGTCCACGTGCCCCTGAAGATTAAACCAACGGCATGGATCTGAAGAACACGTTAAGTCCTGGTCAATGCGCTAATACACGAATTGAAAATATCAGCGAACTTCCATGCTTGTTGGGCCAAATGGCTGAGCCCTTACCTCCTTCTGGGGCCTGAACCCCCCCCCCTGGTTTGCTTCTCTATATTTTTTTATTTTTTATTTTTCAATTATGATTTTATTTTTGCTTTATTGTTTTAATCAAATTAATTAATTCTTTTTTTGACAAAATACAAAAACATCATAAAAATCAGAAAAGGCAAAAAAATATAATATTTATTTATTTTAATTATTTTTATAAATAAATGCATGTAAATAAACTTAGTTTTAATTAGGTTTTAATTTTAATCCTTTTAATAACTAAAATCCAAAAATATAGAATTAGGTTTAATAACTTTCTTTTCTTTCTTTTAATTTTTTTCTTTTTATCATAATATTATTATTTATTTATTTTCATAATTAAATTGTACATAAATAACTTAGATTTAAATTAGGTTAAAGTTCAATATTTTGCATAATAAATTTAAAAGTCATTAGAAACTAGGTTTAACATTTCATTTTAATTTTAATTAATTCCTTTTTCTGTTAAATCTTAAAAAACACAAAAATACTAAAAACATTTTCTTTTAATCTTTAATTCTAATTACACATTAATTCTAATTAATTAATTCATTAACTTTAATTTTTTGCAAAAGGGTCCAACGCCCATATTTTTAATTGTTAATTTCGCACATTTATTTTATGTCGCTTATTATAATTATGTAATTCTCCCAAAGCGTTGTAACAATTTATACTTTTCACACTTTTACTTTGCTTTATTTATTTTCCGTCAAATCGGGTCCGGTTTAATTTTGGCGATGTGGACCCGCGCCATTTGTAATAGCCTTAGAATTTACTTTCCCGCAAGTATTTTTTAACTGTTAACAAAAGCATGCAAGAATGAATGGCCCTAATTAAAATCAAGCGTAGATCACAATGAACATGACAAGACAAATATCAATGAAACTGACACACAAATTCGCACACACCACCCCTAGGGTACGCCTCACTGTTGCCTTCGAAAGGTGATCGTCGAGTAGAGGACGTCTTAGTAAGTCCTCATGATCCAGGAACTTGGCATGAGGGTAGCTTCTAAGGTGTCTTCCCATTGCTCTGGTGATCACCATGTCCCTACAAACTCGAATTGACCCGAACACCTCCAACGGTGGTGCTACCTACCTCTCAATGGTGGGATGGCACTACTTAAAAGGACATTTACACAGACGAATTCCTTAGGGTAGGTAGACGACTCATGGATACTTGCTCTCTTCAAAACAAAAATTCAAAGACTTTTCACACCAACACTTTTCAAAAGCTTTCAAAGCAAATTTTTCAAATACTCTGACGTACGAGTCGAACTGAGATTTTTCAAAGAAACTTTTTTTAAAACCCACGATTGAAAAGCAAGCAAACATTTTTGAAAACACATTGAGCAAGTATCTAAGAGCCCATGGATAACCATGGATAGAAAGGGTGCTAACACCTTCCCTTTCTATAACCTACCTCCCGAACCGAGAGCAATCTCTTAAAGGAATTTTTCTGTGCTTTTGTCCTTTCCATTTGGAGAAAATAAAAGACGGTGGCGACTCTTGCTTCCGCGACATTTCGCGAACCAGCATTAAACAGTCAGTTCCAGATCCACCGATCACAGAATTGGCGACTCTGCTGGGGACACAAACTTAAAGTGAGGTGTACCTTAGGGATAGTTCATAACTGTGTTTTCAATTGCTTTCTTTGCTTGCTTTAAATTGTGGGACTGTCTTGGGAGCTCTATAGATCCTAACCCGGATCTGGGGGATACCTTCTTAGAAAGTAGCAACAAGGCTGTGAGGGAACTGTGCGGGGTATACCGACATGGTTGAAACAGTCTGCTACGTTGATGTGGAACTTTGGTGTGTACCGGTAACCCTTGAGTTCAGTCAAGGAGAGTACGGGGCCTCCGCGTGGTGTCGTGAAGCATCAACAGACCTTGGGAACCTTAATTGAACTATCTTGGCCTCTTTAGGATAGTGAGATAACTGACTTTGGTGCAGTCCGAGGTTGGTTGATACTCGATACTACACTCAATTGAGGGTTGCTTTCCTGGAATATTTCGGTCGCCAGTTCAGTGGCTAAATCGAAACGATGAACAATGAAAGCAATCCCGTGATATTGGGAACCTTAGAACCCGGTTACTTTGATTAGGACAGGTTGAACCCACAAACTGAAAGAGGGTAATACCTAGACCTCATGCTGGCCTAAACCCTAAGGGTTTCTCTTGTGTGACTTGTGTGCCTTTGTACTTGCCTACTTGCATGCTTGTTAGCTGACATATGAACTACTTGCAGGTTTTGTTTATAGTCCTTAACTAGGACTCATGACAGGGTTTACCAAATTTCTTGCAGGTCTTGTTTATAGTCCTTAATTGGGACTCATAACAGGGTACTAAATTTCTTGCAGGGTTATTTATAGTCCTCAGCTGGGACTCATAACAGGGTTTACCCACATCACCCCATGCATAGCATGACATCATACCATTGCATACATCTTAACCCATTTCAAGAATCTCAAGGGCTTGTGATGCAGGTCATGATGAATCAAACATCCCAGCAAGGGGCAAAGAGGATTTATTTTCCTCTAGCCAAGGTTGTCAGGGGCTATGACCCACTGGACATGGTGAGCCTTTGACCCTTGGAGAAGAATTCTCAACAACATGGGTTTCTTTCCATCAAGCTATAAATTCAAATGCTAACAAATTTTCTTGTTTCTCCCGCGAGGTCCTTGAAAACATTACATGCATGTCATACATCTCATTGCATTGCAGGTGTCCCTTTGACAGGTTGCTTACCCTTCTTCGCTGTTTATTTCAGCCGATCGTCATGAATCCTGAATCTTCAACCGAGCACACTATCAAAGACCTCCAGGCTCAGAATGCCCAGTTCCAAGAGCTGATCATGAATTTGACCCAGGGGCAACAAGATCTGAAGGCTTTGCTCTTGAAGAAAGAAAAGAAGAAGAGGACTGTTTTGTTCAGCCCCAGACGCAGATCTGGGAACACACTGCAGGATGAAGCTGAGAGGACAACTCCATCTGTGGGGAAAGGAAGTCATCAAGAGGAAAGGGTTCCTAGTCCAGTGGTCTCCGACGATGAGACAGATTTCAACGACGAGCAGTACCCTCCGGCTGAGGATAGGTACAAACAGTTGGAAGACCGGCTAAGTGCTATGGAGATACAAAAAGTGCCTGGCCTGGACTTCGAGGATCTAGGTCTGTCTTCTGGGGTAGTGCTCCCGCACAAATTCAAGGCACCTGCCTTTACAAAGTACGACGGGGCATCCTGTCCAAAGCTGCATCTCAGGTCATACATGAGGAGGATCCAGCCCTACACGGCCGACAGGAACTTATGGATCCACTTTTTCCAGGAGAGTCTTTCAGGGACTCAGCTTGACTGGTTCTATCAACTGAATGGAGCCAACATCCGTACCTGGGAAGACTTAGCCACTGCATTCTACAAGCAGTACCAGTACAATGCCGACCTCGCTCCCACGCGCACTCAGCTTCAGGGGATGTCTATGGGTACGGGTGAAGGTTTCAAAGAATATGCTCAAAAGTGGAGGGACCTTGCTGGAAGGGTACAACCACCTCTGACTGACCGCGAGCTCGTCGACATGTTCTTGGGGACCCTGTCTGGTCCATTCTTCAACCACCTGATTGGGAATTCTGCTGCTGGGTTTACAGATCTGATCTTGACCGGGGAAAGAATAGAAGCTGGCATCAAGTCAGGGAAAATACAGAATGGTGACTCCTCGAACACTAAGAAGAAACCATCCAAGAGAGAATCTAGTGCGGTCAACGCAGTAGCTATTGTAAAGCCGGCCGGTGCTCCTCAGCGTCACCGTCAACAAAGGGAAGAAAGACCTAAGAGGCAATTTACTCCCCTCGGCATGACCTTGTCACAGATATTGCCACAGCTACTGGAAACCAAGTTGGTAACTCTCATGGATCCCCCGAAGAATCCTAACAGGACGCCTTCAAGGTACAATCCCAATGCTCGCTGCGCCTATCATTCCGACAGCCCGGGGCATGCTACAGATGACTGTTGGACTTTGAGAAACAGGGTTCAAGATCTGATTGACGCAAAGGAAGTCCAGCTCGACTCTCCAGAGACTCCGAATGTGATCACTGCTCCCCTGCCAAAATATGGCTAGGATTGGAAAATTTTTGTTCATTCGAATGTTCAATTTGTAATTTTCTTTTAACTGTTCAAACATTTATTCATATCAAACGTTGTTATCTCATTAATGCATCGCATATGTCTGTTCTGAAACAATATATTCGTATTCACTAAATGCAAATTATTTTTATATTTTTTCTGATGATCAACTCTTAAATAATAATTCTAAGCCTCTTGAGGGAGGATGACAAAAATGATACCACGATTCTTACAGTATGCTTTTGAACAGACCCCGCTGATGAAGTACAGGCATTGTTTCAAATCCCTAAACACTGGAGTTATAAGGAAGATAATCCCTTGTCAACCCCTCTGAGCCAAAGAAGTAGGAGTTTTTCTTTTCGAAAATTAAAACCCTTTATCATAACCTGGGGCAGGGTAGTTCTCTCAGTTGATCCAAGTGCATAACAAATGGCACCGAAGAGGTCCTTACAACAAAAAAAGAAGAAGACGGTGATGATTCCGAATAATCATAAGGATAGGCAGTCATTACTTCTCAAAATAAAAACTCATTAAGTCAAAACCCATGAAGGAGACTTACAAAACTGGGGCATCCCGTTGACTGTAAGTCCAAAAAAGGAAACAGTTCAGGCAAAAAAAGAAAGGGATAACAAAAATCAAGAAAGAGGTCTTACAAACCCTCAATAAAAAAGGAATGACTGCCTATTCAAAATAAGTTATCAGCATCCGAACCATCACCGGAAAATCAGAGCAAAGACTCAAACAAAGGTCTAACGTATGATCAACTGAGTTTAGGTTTGGAGAACATCACGAAGAGCGGGTGGGTACAAATAATTTGAGCCTTTATCCTTTGTTTCTTAAACCGTGAACCAAGCCACGTTATAACCCTTAAAAGTCCTAGCTGAAGCATGGGTTAGTTCGAAAGCATACTGTACGAAAGGTATCCTGACTCCTTAAGTCTACGGTAAGTACAGAGTTGACATCATGTTTTACAAACGTTCACATGATTTATGGAAAAAATGCATTTTCAAAATCTTCAAGACATAAGCTTTGCATTTTTAACATAACTTTGTTTGCATATGACTTTTTGTTTGAACAAGCAGAAGTTCGCACGACGAATGCCTAATGAACAAAAGTATCTCCAATCAAGGGGCAGACATGAGCATGGTCCATCATCTGGGGCAATCCAATCAAGATTCGGAGAATCTCTCAAAGGCCAAATAGCCTGGGGCAAATCTCCGCCTGAGTCACTTGGGGCATTCCAACAACGAACCTTGCCTGATCAAATACCTTCTGGTGGCACGACGAAAACACTCCTAAACAGGGGCACCTCCCTGCATTCTAAGAACGGACATAGTCGAAAAGAATACTACACAAAATCAAAGACCCGCTAGGCTGACATGCCTAGGCAAAAATTAGGGCTTCCCGGCGAACTAAAAGGGTTCGGGCAAAATGAAGGGATGAAATGAAAAATTTGTACACCCGGCAAGTCGAAAACCTGAAAAGGCGGCTTGGGCAAAAATGGGTATCCCGGTGGACTGAAAACCCGAAAGGGCGGTCCAGGCAAAAGTTAGGGATCAAAGCGTACGACTATGTCCTGTCATCCTGCCATCTGTCTACCAGAAGAAGGTTTGTCCATCAACAGCTATCAGCGCCTCACAGGTCTCCCTCTCCATAGAAACAGGGGCAATAAAGAATGGTCTAAGCAATCTGATTGTTCCATCCTCCAGGGTATCAGGGTAGGTTCCGTGGAAGAACATAACCAATACAGTTCAAAACTTCCCCAGAGAGTCCAATCCAATTCCCCAGGAAAGATGGAATTCATATCCCCAAGCAGTGAGCTTATCCCCAGTAGATTCTGGAAGCTTATCCTCGCAAAGCACGAACGCGTCGCCCGGTTTTATTTAAAGAGTTATTTCCTTAACAGGATATAACTGGGTTATCCTCAGCCAAAAGCCACGGAAAGATCGTCGTCAACAAGTCTATCCCCAGCAAGTAACTATCAACATTCAGCAAAGCATCTCTATCCCCACAGAGTATCGCTTCCCAGCATGATCGCTAGAGTATCTTTTCTCCCTGCAGAATCTTCCATTTGCCAAGTTTATTCCGCAACGGAGTCGTCTTCTCCTACCGGTATTATTGCAACTATCATCCCCAGCGGGAGCAAAATCTATTCTTCCACATCAGCCCAGGATACGACTTCCCGGCACCCGTCAAGGATTTACTTTCCTAGACGAAAAATACATTCATAAAACGTCACATACATCATTATAGCATGCATAGACGCGTCATATCACCACAATCTCATTTATTTTTTAGAACATCTTAAAATCAGGCAATTCATGCATTATGACATTGCATACAACTAATTCGTTACTTTTTCAGGAAAGAACGATCAACAGATAAAAGTCTTTACCCGTTGAGGTAGTAATCGTCTCAGATTCCTTCATCGTCCTGCTGAGGTAGTAATCGTCCCAGATTCCTTCATCATATATTTGGAGTAGCAATCGTCTCAGATTCCTTCATCGTCCTGCTGAGGTAGTAATCGTCCCAGATTCCTTCATCATATATTTGGAGTAGCAATCGTCTCAGATTCCTTCATCGTCCTGCTGAGGTAGTAATCGTCCCAGATTCCTTCATCATCCTGCTGAGGTAGTAATCGTCCCAGATTCCTTCATCATCCTGCTGAGGTAGTAATCGTCCCAGATTCCTTCATCATATATTTGGAGTAGCAATCGTCTCAGATTCCTTCATCGTCCTGCTGAGGTAGTAATCGTCCCAGATTCCTTCATCATCCTGCTGAGGTAGTAATCGTCCCAGATTCCTTTATCATCCCGCTGAGGTAGTAATCAGATTCCTTCATCATTCGGCTGAGGTAGTAATCGTCCCAGATTCCTTCATCATAGATTTGGAGTAGCAATCGTCTCAGATTCCTTCATCACATCCTTATCAAACATATTTCAAAACCTTCTGTAGTCCAGCTAAATCAATTCCCAACAGATTTTCTGATAAAGACTCAGCAGAACTTATGTTTCCCTCTCCGACGGTGAGTGAGGTGATAGTCTCCTATGGTTCCCTCTCCGACGGTGAGTGAGGTGGTAAGTCCTTTTCAGATGTTTCCCTCTCCGACGGTGAGTGAGGTGATAGTCTCCTATGGTTCCCTCTCCGACGGTGAGTGAGGTGGTAAGTCCTTTTCAGATGTTTCCCTCTCCGATGGTGAGTGAGGTGATAGTCTCCTATGGTTCCCTCTCCGACGGTGAGTGAGGTGGTAGGTCCTTTTCAGATGTTTCCCTCTCCGACGGTGAGTGAGGTGATAGTCTCCTATGGTTCCCTCTCCGACGGTGAGTGAGGTGGTAAGTCCTTTTCAGATGTTTCCCTCTCCGACGGTGAGTGAGGTGATAGTCTCCTACGGTTCCCTCTCCGACGGTGAGTGAGGTGGTAAGTCCTTTTCAGATGTTTCCCTCTCCGACGGTGAGTGAGGTGATAGTCTCCTACGGTTCCCTCTCCGACGGTGAGTGAGGTGGTAAGTCCTTTTCAGATGTTTCCCTCTCCGACGATGAGTGTGAGGTGATAGTCTCCTATGGTCCCCTCTCCGACAAGTGCGTGAGGTGGTAATTCCTTTTTCAGATGTTTCCCTCTCCGACGATGAGTGTGAGGTGATAGTCTCCTATGGTCCCCTCTCCGACAAGTGCGTGAGGTGGTAATTCCTTTTTCAGATGTTTCCCTCTCCGACGATGAGTGTGAGGTGATAGTCTCCTATGGTCCCCTCTCCGACAAGTGCGTGAGGTGGTAATTCCTTTTTCAGATGTTTCCCTCTCCGACGATGAGTGTGAGGTGATAGTCTCTTATGGTCCCCTCTCCAACAGGTGCGTGAGGTGGTAATTCCTTTTTCAGATGTTTCCCTCTCCGACGATGAGTGTGAGGTGATAGTCTCTTATGGTTCCCTCTCCGACGGTGTGTGAGGTGGTAAGTCCTTTTTCAGATGTCTCCCTCTCCGACGATGAGTGTGAGGTGATAATCTCTTATGGTTCCCTCTCCGACGGTGAGTGAGGTGACAATTCCTTTTCCTATGATTCCCTCTCCGACGGCGAGTGAGGTGATTCCCTTTCAGATTATAATAGCCTATGGTTCTCGTTCCGATACTGCAAAGATGGTAATTCCCGCCAAGATTTTTCTCAACGAGCGTTGTGGAAGTTAAAATCACCCAAGGTTCTCTTACCATTCATGCTAAGGCAGTAACCATACCTGGTTCATTCATCATCTTTTGAAGCTCCGGACTCAACTCCTGTAACCAGTCAGGACATATCTATACCAAGCATCTAAAATCAGCTCCTGCAACGTGTCAGGTACTCATTTTTTCTTTTGCAGGTATGCAGGTTCTCGCCAAGGAATCTCCTACTCGATCAACATCCAGATGGCATCTATAAACCCATCATCCTATCCAGCAACCTCCCAATGGCATCTATAAGCCCATTCCACCACACTGCTACTATGTGAGCGCAAATTTCTGGGCACTCTAGTGTCCAATCATCTTCTACCCTCGGATTACGAAAGGCACGTCAGCCAATCTGCATCCTCAGGTCTAAGAAGATTGAACAGGGGCAACTGTTGTACCCCAAAATTTGCCCTCCCATATTCTCCAAGAAATTGCCAAGCCAAGCTGCAAAAGTCCCCAAGGGTTACACAGTGCAAAGACCTCCTATACAGTCAAAACTAGGGTTTGTGTTCTGATCAAGAGATTGAAGTTTTCAAAGGTCCAATCAAGTCTCATATGCCTACAAATATGGTCAAGCATCCTTATATCAAGTTTCAAGGCATTCAGCACAAAATTGCACAGTCAAAACCCTGGATTGCACTACAGTCAACTGTAGGGGCAAAATGGTCATTTGACAGTCAAAAGTTCAAATTTTTGGTCAAACTATCATTTTGAAGCCATAAACATCATTTGATCAATGCTTGATCATGATTCTCAAAATTTGGCTCAGAAAATCATCAAGATGCAAAAGTTTCCTTATTTGGACAGCTGAAAAAGTCAACTGAAATTGACCAGGGCATAACTTTCACATGGATTATCAGAAAAATTCCATCCAAAGCTCATTTTGAAGAGAAAGACATTTCCTACAACCCATCTTCATATTTCAAGTCCAAGAAATGCTCTCACAAAAAGTTATCAATTTCAACATTATAGGTCATTTTCAAAAGTCAACAAAAAAGGACTTTAAGTCAAAGACCATAACTTGAGATTGGTAAATCAAAATGACATGGGACCAAAGGCATTGGTTAGAGGACTCAAAGAACTTTCCAAAATGTCCAAGAATATGTGAAAAGCTTAAAAATTGAGCAAGTTATGCCTTGTGGAAGTTGGGAAATTTTTGGATATTTTGAAAAGTCAACTTTGATTCAAATGGTCTAAAATTGCTAATGGGCCTATTTTTCTTCCATGATTCATCATTCCAAGCCTATGCACGACCACTTGGCCCAAAGGGAAGTATTTTCTCATTTTTTATTTATTTATTTGAATTTTTATTTATATTAATTCAATTAAATCAATTAAATATGTGAAAAATATCTAAATGAACCAAACAAATCTTTTTGTGCACATTCTAGACTCAATATTTCGTGCACATGCTGATTAGGAAGAATTGGATTGAGTTGAGCATGATTGAACAAAAATGCACATGAAAAAGATTCAAAAAGATTCTTAAGAAATCAAATATTGAAAACCATTATGGCCATGGATTTTATGCAATTTTCTTGACCTAATAGCTTCAATACATAAACAGGAATCAAACCCTAATGCTAGGACACCCTAAGCTGCGCTCAAGAATACCTTACAAACTTGGAAAATTTGTCAAATAAAGCAATTCTGAAAACGTGGTTAGAGGAGGATTCAGGTCTTAATTCTTGTTTCAAAGGCTTCCTCAAGGTTCCCAGAAGCGATTCCAGTCATAAGCATCCATTCAAACTCCAAGAATTGGTAGCCTGAACATGAACTGTATAGGAAAAAATTGATCATCGTGTTTCATATTTTAAGCATCTTTTTAACATTTGATTCATGGATTCTTGTTCCTCATAATGTTCTGATGCTAACCAATGCCGTTAATTGCATTTTTATGTCATACACGCGATTTCACCATGATCGTGTTCTAGGGTTTTGCAGGACTGAAATTTGGGGCTTTTAAAAATAGGCAAAATTAATCCTCCAAACGACCACCATTCAATTCAGCGCTTGAAGACGAAGAGCATGGAACCCTCGCGCTCAATTTATGAGCGTCGAGGAGCTAATCGCTATTTTTCCAAAAGCCTTCTAAAACCACGCAATAAAAACCGTGGCCTATATGTTTTATGTTGCAGGAACAGGATGAAGATGAGTTCGTGGCAGCGTGTGATACGTTGGTTTAAATTTTGCGCGCAAATTCACGAATACCGATTGTTTTCCTATATTATATTTGTTTGTTTATTTTATATTAACAATGCGCAAGTGGGTCAGGTGGCAAACATGAAGACTGGCAAAGCTCTTGACCTGGGTTCGAACCCCAGGTCTATGTCACCTCAATATTGTTTTTCACTATGTGTTCACATGCAGCGCTTATGTGGAAAACCACCATATTCCCTCACAATCAAGAGGTCCACGTGCCCCTGAAGATTAAACCAACGGCATGGATCTGAAGAACACGTTAAGTCCTGGTCAATGCGCTAATACACGAATTGAAAAAGTCAGCGAACTTCCATGCTTGTTGGGCCAAATGGCTGAGCCCTTACCTCCTTCTGGGGCCTGAACCCCCCCTGGTTTGCTTCTCTATATTTTTTTATTTTTTATTTTTCAATTATGATTTTATTTTTGCTTTATTGTTTTAATCAAATTAATTAATTCTTTTTTTTACAAAATACAAAAACATCATAAAAATCAGAAAAGGCAAAAAAATATAATATTTATTTATTTTAATTATTTTTATAAATAAATGCATGTAAATAAACTTAGTTTTAATTAGGTTGTAATTTTAATCCTTTTAATAACTAAAATCCAAAAATATAGAATTAGGTTTAATAACTTTCTTTTCTTTCTTTTAATTTTTTTCTTTTTATCATAATATTATTATTTATTTATTTTCATAATTAAATTGTACATAAATAACTTAGATTTAAATTAGGTTAAAGTTCAATATTTTGCATAATAAATTTAAAAGTCATTAGAAACTAGGTTTAACATTTCATTTTAATTTTAATTAATTCCTTTTTCTGTTAAATCTTAAAAAACACAAAAATACTAAAAACATTTTCTTTTAATCTTTAATTCTAATTCCACATTAATTCTAATTAATTAATTCATTAACTTTAATTTTTTGCAAAAGGGTCCAACGCCCATATTTTTAATTGTTAATTTCGCACATTTATTTTATGTCGCTTATTATAATTATGTAATTCTCCCAAAGCGTTGTAACAATTTATACTTTTCACACTTTTACTTTGCTTTATTTATTTTCCGTCAAATCGGGTCCGGTTTAATTTTGGCGATGTGGACCCGCGCCATTTGTAATAGCCTTAGAATTTACTTTCCCGCAAGTATTTTTTAACTGTTAACAAAAGCATGCAAGAATGAATGGCCCTAATTAAAATCAAGCGTAGATCACAATGAACATGACAAGACAAATATCAATGAAACTGACACACAAATTCGCACACACCACCCCTAGGGTACGCCTCACTGTTGCCTTCGAAAGGTGATCGTCGAGTAGAGGACGTCTTAGTAAGTCCTCATGATCCGGGAACCTGGCATGTGTTAGAACAATGTTTGAATCTACTACCCTATATTTAAGTTTTGATGATAACAAAGTGAAAAGATATAGTATTTATATGTTTCATGTTTGAACTATATGCTGCCTAAAATTACTATGCTCTGACTTGCAGATACGCTGATTAAAATAAGCAAGATCACTTCTTCAGCATCAGAATTTGATTTCATACACCAGCATCAGAAGTTGCTGAATCAGAATGTCAAGATCAGATGATCAACTCACGTACATGCTGAAGCTTGATGAACAGAACTGCGCGTAAACACTCTGATACAAAAACAATAGTTCATCAGCAGCGAAGCAGAATCAGAATGAGCCAAGCCAGAACGTGCATTGAAGAAGCAACGGTACTGTGCATTGAACGCTAATTAATTCCAACGGCATCATTCTAGACAAGATCTGCTCAAAAAGGAAAGCTTGTTATTAGCATTGAATCAAGAATATTGCATTCAACGTTCATCTTCTCAAGTGCTATATAAACAAGGCTTCGAAGATTATAATGGCTAATGCTCTCCAAATCTCTACACGCAAAAAGCTGAACCATTATCTTCACTCTACCAGTTTTGCTAAACTAAACTCTGATATTCATTATTGTTTAGCAATCTAGTTTCTAAGCTTCATTTGTGTATACATCACAGTTGTGATAAAGTTTTGTAGAAAACATTCACACACATTATTTTATACCTTTGTAAGAAAGTGTTGCCTTGACAAACCGGATTGTGGTTTGAATCAAGAAGGCTTTAGCAGTTGTTAAAGCAGTCTGTAATATTCAGTTGAATATAGTGAATTAAGACCTCGTTGGAGAGAGGCGAAATCACCTTGACGGGTGGACTGGAGTAGTTTGAGATCAAACGAACCAGGATAAAAATATCTTGTCAATTGCTTTAAGATTTCAGTTTTACAATTCAACCCCCCCTTCTTGTGTTTTTCACCCCTTCAATTGGCATCAGAGCGCCTGGTTCTGAGCTAAAAACACTTAACCGTGTCAGTACAAGATCCAGCGTCAGAAAAACACAATGGCAGGAAACAACTCTCATTTCAGCAATGACAACAATGAGGACAGAGACAGATTCAGCGGCAAACCTCTAGTTTTTGATGGAGAAAACTTTGATTACTGGAAAGACAGAATTGAAAGCTTCTTTCTAGCACATGATGCTGATCTGTGGGATATGGTGACAGATGGATACACACACCCTGTGAATGCAACTGGTCAGAATATTGATAGAAAATCAATGACTGATCAACAAAAGCGTGACTTCAAGAATCACCATAAGGCCAGAACCATCCTCCTCAGTGCCATCTCCTATACTGAGTATGAAAAGATCTCCAACAGAGATACAGCTAAGAACATCTTTGATTCTCTCAGAATGACGCATGAGGGCAACGTTCAAGTCAAAGAAACAAAAGCTCTGGCGCTCATTCAGAAGTATGAGGCGTTCAAAATGGAAGAATCTGAATCCATTGAAACTATGTTCTCTAGATTCCAGATTCTGGTAGCTGGTCTCAAAGTTCTGGACAAAGGATACTCTACTGCTGATCATGTCAAGAAGATAATCAGAAGTTTACCCAAGCAGTGGAGGCCTATGGTTACTGCTCTGAAGCTAGCGAAGGATCTCAACAAAATCACTCTGGAGGAACTTATAAGCTCCCTCAGAAGTCATGAGATAGAGCTGGAAGCTGATGAGCCTCAGAAGCAAGGTAAGCCTTTAGCTTTAAAATCTAACAGAAAATCTGAGTCTAAAGTTTTGCAGGCAGTTGAAGAAACATCTGATGGATCCTCATCAGAAGAAGACGAACTTTCCCTTCTCTCCAGAAGAGTAAATCAACTGTGGAAGCAAAGACAAAGGAAGTTCAGGAATCCCAGAAGATCTGATCAGAACGAGTCCTCTTCCAGATACAGAAGGACAGATTCTTCCTCTGGATACAGAAGATCTGAAGGCTCCTCCAGTAGCAAGAAGCCAAACACAAAAGACATCATCTGCTACGAGTGCAATGAGCAAGGACACTACAAGAGTGACTGCCCAAAGCTTCAGAGGGAAAAGCCCAAAAAGAAGTTTGGAAGAGAGAAGAAGAAAAGTCTCATGGCCACATGGGATGACTCTGACTCGTCTGAAGCTGACTCAGAATCAGATGATGAAAGGGCAAACATAGCGCTCATGGCTAACATTCCAGATGATAGTGAAGCTTCTGAATCAGACTCAGAATCAGACACAGAAGAGGTATTCCCTAACTTCGCTGTTAATTTTACAAAGGCTGAACTTGCTGAAAGCCTCAATGAAATTCTGGAACGTTATCAGCAGATTAGAGCTAAATTCAGAGACTTGAAAAGGAATCTTGAATCTGACTCTAATAAGTCTGAGAGTCTCAAATTGGAAAACTCTGAGCTGAGAGATAAAATTTCAAAATTAGAAAACTCTTTACAAAACTCTCAGAAGGAACCAATTTCTGAAACTCCCAGCAACGCTGATGAGATCATCAAGGAGTATGATCATAGTTTCCAGAAGTTCCTTGCTAAAAGCATAGATAGAAGCAGAATGGCTTCAATGATCTATGGAGTTAGCAAAAACGGCAGGAAAGGAATAGGATACCAAGGTAAGGTTCCTACACCTAAGAATGTCATGGATTTAACTATTAAACACACTCCTCTAAATTCACACTTTGTGTATGGTCACACACACGACATCAAATACACTAGCAGTAAGCACTCTGTGAAAACAAAATTCAACCAGAGTTTTGGTAAAACTAACAAGTCAGGACCCAAGAAAATCTGGGTACCTAAGGATAAAATAATACATGTTGCAGATATCTTTAGCAGCAAGTCAGAAACACCAGTCATGGTACCTGGACTCTGGCTGCTCACGACACATGACGGGAAGAAGGCATATGTTCCAAAGCCTGGAACTTAAGCCTGGAGGCCACGTTGGCTTTGGAGGCAATCAGAGGGGAAAGATAATTGGCTCTGGAACTGTAGGTAATGGAAATCTTCCCTCTATTAATAATGTTCTGCTAGTAGATGGATTGATGCATAATCTGTTATCCATAAGTCAATTAAGTGATAACGGTTATGATATAATCTTTAATCAAAAATCATGTAAAGCTGTTAGTCAGAAAGATGGGACTATCCTGTTTAATGGTAAGAGGAAAAACAACATTTATAAAATCAAACTTTCTGAACTAAAGAGTCAGAACGTAAAATGTCTTCTGTCTGTTAACAACGAGCAGTGGATCTGGCACAGAAGATTGGGGCATGTTAGTATGAGAAGAATATCTCAGATTAACAAACTCAATCTGGTCAGAGGACTTCCTAATTTGAAGTTCAATTCAGATGCTCTGTGTGAAGCATGTCAGAAAGGCAAATTTGCAAAACCTTCTTTTAAATCCAAAAATGTTGTTTCTACCTCTAAGCCATTAGAACTTCTGCACATTGACTTATTTGGACCAGTTAAAACTGCTTCAGTCAGTGGTAAGAAGTATGGGTTAGTAATCGTAGATGACTATAGCAGATGGACATGGGTAAAGTTCTTAAGACACAAGGACGAGTCACACTCTGTGTTTGTTACCTTCTGTAACCAAGTTCAGAATGAAAAAGATCTTAGAATCGTTAAAGTCAGAAGTGATCATGGTGGAGAATTTGAAAATAAAGATTTTGAGTCATTCTTTAATGACAAAGGCATTCTGCATGATTTCTCTTGTCCTAGAACTCCCCAACAAAATGGAGTTGTAGAACGAAAGAACAGAACATTGCAAGAAATGGCCAGAACCATGATCAATGAGACAAACGTTGCTAAGACTTTCTGGGCAGAGGCAATAAACACAGCGTGCTACATTCAGAATAGAATCTCAATAAGACCTATTCTGGAAAAGACTCCATATGAATTGTGGAAGAACAGAAAGCCCAACATTTCGTATTTTCATCCATTTGGATGTACTTGCTTTATGTTAAATACAAAGAATTATTTGAACAAGTTTGATTCTAAGGCACAGAAGTGTATTATGTTAGGATACTCTGAACGCTCAAGAGGGTACAGAGTATACAATACAGAAACACAGATTGTGGAAGAATCAATCAGTGTTCGTTTTGATGACAAGCTTGACTCTGAAAAGTCAAAGCAGAATGAAAATCTTGCAGGTATAGAAATTGAATTTGCAGGTTCTGAAGATAAGTCATCAGAAGCTCTCAACACAGACATTCCTTCAACGTCTGAAAGGAGCAATGCTAGAAATCCTACAACTGCTGCTGATCAACCTCAGAAGAGATTACCCAGAAGCAGTTTGGATCACCCAGAAGAGACTATCCTAGGAAGAAAGGAAGATCCAATCAGAACAAGAGCAAGCTTCAGAAACTCTGAAGAAACTCTTATGGGACTTGTGTCTCTGATTGAACCTTCTTCTATTGATGAAGCACTTCTGAATAATGACTGGATTCTGGCAATGCAAGAAGAGCTGAATCAATTCACCAGAAACGACGTATGGGATCTCGTTCCCAGACTAAAAGGATTCAACGTCATTGGAACAAGATGGGTGTTCAGAAACAAGCTAAATGAACAAGGTGAAGTCATCAGAAACAAGGCACGACTGGTTGCACAAGGTTATAGTCAGCAAGAGTGGATAGACTATACAGAAACCTTTGCCCCAGTCGCCAGGTTAGAATCTATCAGACTTTTAATTTCATTTGCTGTTAATAGAGGCATCACTCTGTATCAGATGGATGTCAAAAGTGCATTCTTAAATGGTTATATAGAAGAAGAAGTCTATGTTCACCAACCCCCAGGTTTTGAAAATACAAAACATCCAGAACATGTTTTCAAACTGAAAAAGTCACTGTATGGTCTGAAACAAGCTCCCAGAGCTTGGTATGAAAGGCTAAGTAACTTTCTACTTGAAAATGAATTCACCAGAGGGAAAGTGGACACTACTCTATTCTGTAAAACAGTTAAGAGTGACATTTTAGTCTGTCAAATTTATGTTGATGATATTATTTTTGGTTCTACTAATCCTTCTCTTGGAAGAAAATTTGCTAAGTGTATGCAGGCAGAATTTGAGATGAGCCTCATGGGGGAACTGAAATTCTTTCTAGGAATTCAGATCAATCAAACTCCAGAGGGAACTTACATTCATCAGAGCAAATACATCAGAGATCTTCTGAAGAAATTTGACCTCTCAGAATGTAAGCCATCAAAGATTCCAATGCATCCCACGTGCATTCTGGAAAGAGAAGAGGTAAGCAAAAGTGTAGAACAGAAAGTCTACAGAGGTATGATTGGTTCTCTCCTTTATCTGACAGCTTCAAGACCTGATATCTTATTCAGCGTATGTATTTGTGCTAGATTCCAATCAGATCCTAGAGAATCTCACTTAACAGCTGTTAAGCGAATTTTCAAGTATCTGAAAGGTACTACTAATCTGGGTTTGTTTTATAGAAAATCTAGTGATTACAACTTAGTAGGCTACTGTGATGCTGATTTTGCTGGAGACAGAGTGGAACGTAAAAGTACTTCTGGAAGCTGCCAGTTTCTGGGAGAAAATCTGATCTCTTGGTCCAGCAAAAGGCAATCAACAATTGCTCTGTCAACAGCAGAAGCTGAGTACATAGCAGCAGCAGGATGTAGCACACAAATGCTCTGGATGAAAAGTCAGCTTGAAGACTTCCAGATTTTTGAGAGTAACATTCCTATTCTTTGTGATAATACTTCTGCTATTTGCTTAAGTAAGAATCCTATTTTACATTCTAGAGCTAAGCATATAGAAATTAAGCATCATTTCATTAGGGACTATATTCAGAAAGGTATTTTGAACTTGAAATTTATAGATACAGACCATCAATGGGCTGATATCTTTACTAAACCCCTTTCAGAAGATAGGTTTAAATTCATTCTGAAACATCTCAGCATGAAAGTATGCCCAAAATGAAAATGTTTTAATTCCATATATTTATCTTCAGAATGTAATTATATTACTGTGAACTTCTGATCAATCTTCTTTCAGAAAGATAGAACATGCAGATTGTATCAGATGCAAGTCTAAAGATCTGAGAGTCTAATCTCAAAGACAGACGTGCTGATCACTACATCAAACAAGTGTCATCCAATCATCAGCAAATCCCTGAAGCAGAACGCGTGCACGCTTCTGAGAAGGCAAAGCGCTGATTGGGTGCATTGAGACACATGTCTGGTAACCGTTTTTAAGTATCTTTCTCAAATCCCCCAAAATCAGCAAGCATTTAATGAAAAGTAATCACGCTTGTTAAATGGCAATCATTATTTTTTTCTCTCTCTTAAAAACGTTTAATTTTTCAAAATAATTTTTGAAAACTCTATTTAAGCACATTAATCCTTCATTTTTATTCTTTACGCTTTCTCATAATCATTCAAGTATTTTCTGCATATTTCTGAGTTTATCTCCTACAAACCTTTTTCTCTCAAATCATTCTCAAAGCTTTTTTAGTGAGAACAATGGCATCCTCCATCATTTCTGCAGGCAATCAGAAGAAAGAAACCTCTGAACAATATCAGGTGCCCCTCAGAACTCTTCTTACACCGGTAAAGAATCTTGAAGTTCTCTCTGAGTTAATCATCGACTTTGAAAGCTTGAAGGAAAATGGATTTGACCTAACTGAAGAAATTAGGGCTCAAAAGTGGGAGAGGTATTTCGATAGGTTGGTTGGACCAACATTCCCAGCGCTTGTCAAGGAATTTTGGATTCACGCCAAGATTTCTAAACATCTAGTCATCTCTTCTGTCATGGGAAAGAAGATAGTGATTTCTGAAGATCTCATTGCAAAGCTAATCGGTCAAAGTGGTGGTGGAGTCCGTTGTGTGGACATGGCTGACAGATGCCCTGATGTAGGTGTGGTAGCCAACAGCATTTTTACTCTTGGATTGCCCAGCAGCAAAATTAAGGATCTGAAGGATCACTGCAGAGTATGGGCCAAGATTGTTCTGGGATGCTTCAACCACAGGAAACCAACAAGTTCTCCTGATTATATAAACGTGGATCAGCAATTTCTGATCTACTTTATTGATCAGAGGGTAAAGATCAATCTGGCACACTTTCTGTTCAACCATCTCAAGACCAGTGTCAAAGAAACAAGAGAAGAAGAAAGGACCAAAAGGGACTGGATACCGTTTGGAAGGCTTATATCAGATATTCTGACAGAGAATAAGCTGATAGAGTATCTGAGCGAAGCTCAAGTGCTGAGCACTATTGAACCAACTGTTGGAAAACCGCTGAACGCTAAGAACCTGAAAAAGATGAAGCTGATAGAAAATATTAAGAAGGAACCCAGAGCTACTTCAACTGCTGACATCTCCAGCAGAAGAGTGCCTCTGAGTGATTTTCCAAAATTTTCTGAAATGGAATCCAAACCAGAGATGTTTCTCAAGTATCCAGATTCATACAAGGAAGAAGATACAGGTTCAAAGCTGAAGATCAAAGATCTGAGTCAACCCCAACCTGAAGTGACTCAGAAGAAGACAAAGAAGAGGAAAGCGCCAGCAGAAGGATCATCTCATCAGACTCCAAAGAAAAGAGGTATTTCATCTGCTGCCCCTATTTCAATTTCATCTACTATTCCAACATCTGCTGCCCCTCCTCAAACCTCTCACAGAATATCCATTCCAATCCCTACCATTGATGAAACAATACCAGAAGACCCTTCTGAGGCCTTACAACTCAGAAGAACCAGAACTAAGACTCCCAAACAACCAACTGTTTCAACAACACCAGCACTTGATCGAGTGCTAGCTGATATTGAGCGTGAACATACTTCTGCTCAACCACATTCTGAACCACTAAATATTCCTCCTCCACAACCAAAACCACAACCTGAACCAGAAATACAACAACAACCAGAACCAGAACCACAATCACAACAACCACTCACAGAAGAACCTCTGATCCCTGAGCAATCAGAGATTCCACCTCCTCAACCAGAAAATAATCCACCTTCACCACAAACAGAGTTTCACCACTATGAAACCCCTTCTCCTCATCATTCTGACCCTCACTCACCTCAACCTTCACCGCTGGCAATCCAGTTGCCATGTGGAACCACTATTGTCAGGCCCCAGTTGCCATCCTCATTAGAATCAACACCTCCAAAAACTCCAACCACTCCAATAGAAATATCTGACTCTGACTCTGATACCCCTCCTCCAAAACAAACAACCTCTCAGAAAATCGCTGAAAACCCCAGCAGAACTTTCATTGACTTAACAAGTCTTGAACGTCTTGCTGATCTAAGACACAAAATTGCCATCCCCAAACCAAAGCAACCAGATGTTGGCTCTGGTATTTTGAATTTTGAAACAGGTATGCTGCAATGGATTGCTTCTTTGAAGCAAGTCTGTCCTGGGATGATTGACCCAGCTGCTTCTGATCAGCTCTGGTCACAGTTCAGACTATGGGTACGTGCTGAAGCCCTCAAGCTGCAGGACGTCAACTATGAGCAGGCTCAACAGAACTTCAGCAAGCTGCTGAAGGAAGTTGAAAGTCAGCTGCCTCAAGAAGTTGTGCTCCCTCTGGACAGTGAATCTTGGTCTGAGAAAGAGCAAGCTGCAAAGGTGCAATCATCAGAAGAAGACAAGACCATTCAGGCTGAAGAAAATCCAGCAGAAGATGTCGCTGAAAGTTCTGAGAAGCTTCCTCCTTCTGATGCTTCTCAAGCTGCCTTGGACAGGCAGACTCTGGAAGAATTAAGGCTGAATGACTTGCGTCTACAGCAGCGGATGGAAGAGAATAATCAGAAAATGAAAGCAAGAATGGATGTACAGGACAGCAAGATTGACACTGTTGTCAACATGGTTCAGAAGCAGAATGAAACTTCTGAAAAGATTCAAGCAATGCTGGAAAGCCTGTTCTCACGCATGCCCCCTCAACCTTAAATCTTTTTCATGCATAACTTTTTCATGCTTTCTTCATTTTCTGATGTACTGTTTTGACTATGTTTTGTAATGTTCTTTTGCTCTGATTATGAACTATTTTAATATAATTTGTTTTTCTGATCTAAATTGTTTTAGCACATCACCAACACTTTTTGATTGCTGACAAAAAGGGGGAGAACAAGAATGATATTTAAAATCAATAACGGCTAACTAGACAGAAATTCTCAAACATTCTAACTCTATTACTTGAAATGTTTTTTTGTTTTTGTTTAAAGTCTACAGGCACAAGGAAGCTCCTGAACACTATGAAGACTAGAAGCTCTGATCAAAATGTAGAAGCTCTGATCAATGTTGCTCTGATCAAATATGAAGTTCTGATCGACCAAATACTCTGATCCAAAGCAAAGCTCTGACAGGAAAAGCTCTGAAGCTCTGCTCTCTGATAAGTCAAAGACTCTTATAATCTGATGTTCAAAGAAAGAAAAAGATCTGATCTTGAAGAACACGTATCATCAAAGGGAAGTAATCAACTCAGGGGGAGTATCTCTTAACTCTGATTTCTCCTTACTTCTTATCTCTGAAACATTTCCCAGACACCTTTTCACGTTATTTTTCATTTAAAATATCTAGTTTTTGTCATCATCAAAAAGGGGGAGATTGTTAGAACAATGTTTGAATCTACTACCCTATATTTAAGTTTTGATGATAACAAAGTGAAAAGATATAGTATTTATATGTTTCATGTTTGAACTATATGCTGCCTAAAATTACTATGCTCTGACTTGCAGATACGCTGATTAAAATAAGCAAGATCACTTCTTCAGCATCAGAATTTGATTTCATACACCAGCATCAGAAGTTGCTGAATCAGAACGTCAAGATCAGATGATCAACTCACGTACATGCTGAAGCTTGATGAACAGAACTGCGCGTAAACACTCTGATACAAAAACAATAGTTCATCAGCAGCGAAGCAGAATCAGAATGAGCCAAGCCAGAACGTGCATTGAAGAAGCAACGGTACTGTGCATTGAACGCTAATTAATTCCAACGGCATCATTCTAGACAAGATCTGCTCAAAAAGGAAAGCTTGTTATTAGCATTGAATCAAGAATATTGCATTCAACGTTCATCTTCTCAAGTGCTATATAAACAAGGCTTCGAAGATTATAATGGCTAATGCTCTCCAAATCTCTACACGCAAAAAGCTGAACCATTATCTTCACTCTACCAGTTTTGCTAAACTAAACTCTGATATTCATTATTGTTTAGCAATCTAGTTTCTAAGCTTCATTTGTGTATACATCACAGTTGTGATAAAGTTTTGTAGAAAACATTCACACACATTATTTTATACCTTTGTAAGAAAGTGTTGCCTTGACAAACCGGATTGTGGTTTGAATCAAGAAGGCTTTAGCAGTTGTTAAAGCAGTCTGTAATATTCAGTTGAATATAGTGAATTAAGACCTCGTTGGAGAGAGGCGAAATCACCTTGACGGGTGGACTGGAGTAGTTTGAGATCAAACGAACCAGGATAAAAATATCTTGTCAATTGCTTTAAGATTTCAGTTTTACAATTCAACCCCCCCTTCTTGTGTTTTTCACCCCTTCAGCATGAGGGTAGCTTCTAAGGTGTCTTCCCATTGCTCTGGTGATCACTATGTCCCTACAAACTCGAATTGACCCGAACACCTCCAACGGTGGTGCTACCTACCTCTCAATGGTGGGATGGCACTACTTAAAAGGACATTTACACAGACGAATTCCTTAGGGTAGGTAGACGACTCATGGATACTTGCTCTCTTCAAAACAAAAATTCAAAGACTTTTCACACCAACACTTTTCAAAAGCTTTCAAAGCAAATTTTTCAAATACTCTGACGTACGAGTCGAACTGAGATTTTTCAAAGAAACTTTTTTTAAAACCCACGATTGAAAAGCAAGCAAACATTTTTGAAAACACATTGAGCAAGTATCTAAGAGCCCATGGATAACCATGGATAGAAAGGGTGCTAACACCTTCCCTTTCTATAACCTACCTCCCGAACCGAGAGCAATCTCTTAAAGGAATTTTTCTGTGCTTTTGTCCTTTCCATTTGGAGAAAATAAAAGACGGTGGCGACTCTTGCTTCCGCGACATTTCGCGAACCAGCATTAAACAGTTAGTTCCAGATCCACCGATCACAGATACCGTACGACGGCACGTACTTCAACCGGGGCAACCCCATTTTCTTTGGTATATGGCATGGAAGCTGTCCTGCCTATGGAAGTTCAGATTCCTTCTCTAAGGATTATGAAGGACACAGGTTTGAATGAAGATGATTGGATGCAGATCCGACTTGATCAACTCAATCTGATCGACGAAAAGCGACTCGCTGCTATATGCCATGGTCAGACGTATCAAAAACGGATGATCAAGGCCTTCAATAAGAAAGTCAGACGTCAAGTGTATCAAGTCGGAGATCTCGTCATCAAGCGGATTATCTTGCCGCAAAGTGATCCCAGGGGCAAATGGACTCCTACATATGAAGGACCATTTGTGATCAAGAGCATATTTTCTGGTGGTGCGATGATTCTGACCACCATAGACGCCGACGATTTGCCGCACCCTGCGAACGCAGACATAGTCAAAAGATACTACGCATAAAATAACCCGACAAGTCGAAAACCTGAAAGGGCGGCTTGGGCAAAAATGGGCATCCCGGTGAACCGAAAACCCGAAAGGGCGGTTCAGGCAAAAATTAGGGATAAAAACAAAAAAAAAAATCTGTACACCCGGCAAGTTGAAAACCCGAAAGGGCGGCTTGGGCAAAAAGGGGTTTCCCGGTGGATCGAAAACCCGAAAGGGCGATTCAGGCAAAAGTTAGGGAATTAAAGCGTATGACTATGTCTCGTCGGATCACTTCAAAGACAATCTCTTCATCAACCAGTTCCAGGTTTCTGATCAATCCAGTCATCGGCAAACGAAGCATTGAATGGACAGATATTCAGAGTTGTGAAGGCTATAGCGGAACGGAATCCCATGGAATTATTTCACATAGCCATCTTTATTTTGTATAAATCTTTCAATATTTACGACAAAATCCTCTTACTAGGATGTTTGTCTCCTTTGTACAAATATACTCATAGAAAGTCAATACAAATACTTTTCCCAGAAATTTGTGTCATTTCCTTCTTCTTTTCCCTTGCAATATTTGTTTTATTTTGAGAAACGTCCAATGTTTTGTTAAATAGGCATATGCATTTGAACATAATCATTCCCTTATGAATCAAGAAAGAGGATTACTGATAGGTTGAAGGTACAGTTGGATATCTTGATACCCTCTCAAAGGAAACCCCCAGGAGATATGGAATCCATATCCCCAGCCAGAGAATCCTCCAGAACTCAAATCCCCTCAGAGTTTAAGTTCCAGTATCCCCAGCAGAGCTAAAACTTCAAACTATCAATCCCCAGCGGAACCAGACTAGTGAACCTTCTCCCCACAGAGATACTTCCCACCAAACTGAAGATTCTCAGTCTTACCTCCCCAGCATGAGTCTATTAGATTGGAACTCCCCAGTAGAAGTCATCAGGAATTCCCCAGAAGATTGGTATACAACCCAAGCTCCTTATTCTCCAGCAACAACCAGGAATTATTCTTCCCGGCAGCAGTCAAGATACTTTTATCTTCAGCCATCTCGGATTCATCTATCCTTTGCAAGACAGCTCTCCAGCTTACATGCGCATCCATTTACATCCATATCATATAACATACATTGTATCATGCATCATGACATTGCATATAACTAACTCTTTACCTTTTTCAGGTAAGATCAGTCGAAAGACTAAAATCGTTATCTTCCGAGATTCTTTCCAGGAATAGTTCGGATGTGACCCAGACATGGCAACATTCTAATGCTTATTCCAGATTCATCCAGATACAGTTTTACACGAGCTCATCATCAGGGAACCCTACACCGGTTCTTCCTCCAAATTCAAGACTTCTGAAAACAGTTTACAGGTTCTCCAAGTAACGGATGTTAACCTATCGCTTATTCAGTTCCTTCTCAAGACTTCTGAAAATAGTTTATGGATTCTTCCCAACAACGGATGTTAATCTATCAACTTGTTCAGATACAATTTTTGAAAACAGTTTACGGACGCTTCCCAACAACGGATGCTGCTCTATTGCTTATTCAGCTCCAAGACTTCTGAAAACAGTTCACGGGTTCTCCAAGTAACGGATGTTAACCTATCGCTTGTTCAGTTTCTTCTCAAGACTTCTGAAAACAGTTTATGGATTCTTCCCAACAACGGATGTTAATCTATCACTTGTTCAGATGCAACCTTTGAAAATAGTTTACAGACGCTTCCCAACAACGGATGCTGCTCTATTGCTTATTCAACTTCAAGATTTCTGATAACAGTTTACGAGTTCTCCAAGTAACGGATGTTAACCTATCGCTTGTTCAGTTTCTTCTCAAGACTTCTGAAAATAGTTTATGGATTCTTCCCAACAACGGATGTTAATCTATCAACTTGTTCAGATACAATTTGTGAAGACAGTTTACGGATTCCTCCCAACAACGAATGTCAATCTATTGCTTATTCAGACCCCCAGTTCGGAGATGGTCCAAAACATGGGCACCTTTCTGACACTCATTTCCATATGGCATCTTTAAGCCCATCCCCTACAAGTTTCTGTCACTCTTCCCGATGGCATCGTTAATCCCATCTTCAAATGGCATCTCTAAGCCCATTCCCGCATCCATTGCTTTGACGAGTGCAAATTTAAGGGCACTCTAGTGTCCAATCTCCTTTTACCCTCGACTCACGAAAGGAAAAATCGCCAATCTAACTCTTCGGATTCAAGAAGATTGAACAGGGGCAACTGTTGTACCCCAAAATTTGCCCTCCCATTTCTCATTGATTTCTCATCACAAAGCCCTTGGAGATCAAGATCCAGTTAGGGTTTCATCTGCTCAAGACTTCTCCTTGCACTGTTGACCCAAATTAGGGTTTGTGTTTGCACAAAGATGTTTTGACCAAAATTGCCTAAGATGACTTTCATGCTTCATATTGGACTCCCAAGTTTATCCACATCAAGTTTCAAGCCTTGATTCCAAGTTTTGCCCAGTCAATTGGACAGTTGACCTAGAAATCAGCTGTATTGGGGAAAAAGTCAACTGTGGCCAATTGACAGTCAAATCTCATGAAAATTGACCCAATTCAACATTATGAACTCATATGGACCATTTGATCAAGTTTGGATCACAACTCCACAAGAAATTTGATCAGATCACCAAAAGGGCAAAATGGTCATTTTTAGGGTTTTGACTGCACAAAGGCAATTTTTGACTGTTTGACCTAGCCAATGGCAAACCAAGCTCACATATGGACTCAAGGACCCCATGGAATTGTCTTTACATGCTCAACAAGTTCAAAGGATCCCAAATGCACAAGATTGACAATTGAATTTCCCAATCAATTGATCAATTTTGACTGTATACTGAAAAGTCAAACTTTGACTTTTTGGTCAAAATCAAGTGTCAAGATTCATTTTTCATCAAAACATGCCAAATCATGAAACTTGTTCATCAAGAAATCAAGAATTGCAAATTAGGGTTTGAAATGGGAATTTTTCATAACTTAGAATTTTTCTAAGTTATGAAAAACCCTAATTTTTTCCTAACTTTGCCCCACTTTCTCACCAAGATTAATTTGGATTCTAGCAAAAGTCAAAACATGAAAGTTGTAGCCTATTGCATAATCTACAACTTTGATTCACAAATTTTTCCCAAAAGAAGCTTGTATCTCAAGTTACAATTTTTGGAATAAGGGTACCAAACCATTCTTAACTTAGTGAAAATTTGACCTATTTTAAGCAAAGTTTTTACCTAACTTCAAGACCATTTTTCACATACTTCCACTTGGAATTTCAATTTGCATTTCAAATATGGATTTTAGTACACATTCCAGGCTTTCCAAAATGTCCAAGAACTCATCAAACAACCTCATGGTTAGGGAGAATCGAATTTGGCAAGTTGGGCAAAAATCACTTTTGTTCTTGACCAAGACATGTTCATACACATTGCCATTTTCAAGTCAGCTTGGTTTATGCTACATTACAGGCCTCTAATCCCATTTGCACTCAATAATTTAATGCATACTCATTGTGCCAAAGTCTTATTTTGTGTGTCCAAACATTATTTGCAAGATTAAGCCATTTATAGATAAAACATAATATCCATTTTTGAAAAGTTAAGCTTTATGTCAAAGTTGCAAATCAGCAAGTACAAATCAAATCTCTTTGGCACAAGTTTAGGAACTAATCACACTGATCAATGCCAAGGTTTGCAGCATATTATGGGGGCCTCTACCTGTCTAAACACCAACTTGGCCTTTGGTTGCTTAAAGTGTAAGAAATATAGCATATCACAACTCAACTTTCATCTCGGCTAAAGAACCCTTAAGCAAATACTTTGTATACATTCAAGACATCCTAACTGAGCTAGAACACGACTCCAACACCTCCATTGCCCTCTAGAACACAGAACCACCCTCAAACTGCCCAAACAGAGCACCTACTGCAGTTTGAGTGTCAACTCTCACCCCTTCCATGCACTCTTGCTAAAACCACCTCAAATACATCTCATAACATCCCTTGAAGCTAATCAAAACCTCAAACACGACCTGTAACACTCCCAGGCAGGATCACCATTTTCATTTTCTTTTTTTGCAGCTGAGGTTCCATAGCACGATTCAAAAGGTTTCAAGACAAAGTAAATCTTGGAATAGCATCCCTGGACATCAAGGAAGCTGTACCAATCATCACCTTGCTCTGAAAGCACCTCCATCATCAGATACAACTTCAACTGAACAGGTATCTTCTTGAACTTCTAACTCTTAATGTAGGCATTGTTAGTTCTAGGTTTGTGAATAAAAAGTGTTCTACTCATGCCCCTGAATCTGTACATGCTTTTACTTTCCATTTATTTTGCCTGAGCTGTGAGAATTTAAGGTCTGAACATTGGTAAAAAGTTAGGTTAAGATTTGGGAATGATGAAATTCTCTCTCATTTCTGAGAGTTAGGATGAGTTCTTTACATATTTAGAATCGTGGCTTGATGATTAACATTTCTTATGTTGTAAGTTTGTGCTAAAACTCAAGGAATCAGGGTGTTTGAATTCATGAACAAGGCGCGCGTTTTTTGAATAAGAACTGTCTGAAGGTTGAAGAAGGTCTTCATGGGCTGGGCCAGATTTGCTATTTCTTTTTGCACCCTGATTTTACTTTCACACCCCCTAGGCCCATTTGGCTTATTTTTATAATTTTTTTACTTTTGTTTTTTATTCCTGACTTATTTATTTTTCCTCATGATATTAAAAATATAAAAATAATTTTTTAAACCATTTTTGAATTTTTTAGGTATTTATTTGTTTAGATTAGTTATTTGTACATAAATAAATAAATAAACCCTTTTTTACTTAAAATACTAAAAATAATGTAAACACCATTTTATTTTCATTTTTATTTTGTTTTATCTTCTTAAAATATTTTATATAAATATACCTTTTTTTATAAATATTAAATATTATTATTTATATATATATATATATATATATATATATATATATATATATATATATATATATATATATAATACATATTTAGAAATTAATACATATATATATATATATATATATATATATATATATATATATATATATATATATATATATATATATATATATATATATATATATATATATATATATATATATATATATATATATATATATATATATATATATATATATATATATATATATATATATATATATATATATATATATATATATATATATATATATATATATATATATATATATATATATATATATATATATATATATATATATATATATATATATATATATATATATATATATATATATATATATATATATATATATATATATATATATATATATATATATATATATATATATATATATATATATATATATATATATATATATATATATATATATATATATATATATATATATATATATATATATATACTTATTAGAATATTTAGTAAATAATACAAAATATATACATTTTTTTATTTTATTAATCTTTGATAGTAAAAATACATTTTTGACTAAGATACTCCATTTTTTATTTTATTTTGTATATAATTATTAATTATTGTACATATTAAATAAATAATATCTTTTACCTAATAAATTAGGGTTTTACCCTTAAAACACAAAAACTCCAAAAAATAATACTTCTTTATTTTTGTTTATTTTGACATGTAAAAATACTTTTTTCATATACATAAAAATATTTTTTGGCATCTTGCATATTTATCTTATTTCTATTTAATTTGTGCAATTGATTATCTTGTAAATAATTCCAAATTGATGTAATAGCTAGTTTTAAATTCCTTGTCAAAACCCCCATTTGAACATTTGTACCCCCTTTCCCATATTGTGTTGTAATAGTGTAGGAACTTTACTTTTCGCACTTTAACGCTTTCTAAATATACCATGTTAGAATTAGGGTTTGTATGCAAATAAAAAGAACAAAATAGTTTGACCTAATTTCAAGATAATCAAGCATGAAAATGGACAACACATATCACACTTGCACCCCTAGGGTATTCCACTTGTTGCCTTCAATAATGGGCCATATTGCATGTTAGGTCTCTTTGGGCAAAAACAAAACAAACAATCAAATGATCATAGTCCCTCGATGACGCTTTCGAAAGTTTCCTAAAAGTGATCAAGTCCCTTAAAGAAAAATTGCCCAAAGATACTTAGCACCATTGCAATTATGGTCTAAACGATGACCCGCGCCCATCCCTTTCACATCCTAACACAAGATTGTCCACCAAATGCAATGGTGGAACAAAAATTGTTAAAAAGGTTTCGAAACATAACAAAAATCTTTGAGAACTTTAGGGTAGATAGCTCTTAAGTACTTGTCAAAACTTGCAAAAACACTTGCCTATTTTTCAAACCACACTTCACAAACACTTTCAAAACAAACTTTCAAAAAAACCTTGAAACATCTTTTCAAAAAGACAAACACCTTTTGTAAAACATTCGAGTAAAGAATTGTTACAAGGGTAGCCTAGACAAGGCATCTTTTTCAAAACATTTTCAAAACCACACACAAAGCACCATTTCAAACAATTGAAAACCAAGGCAAGTTGATCTAAACAAGTACTTAAGAGCCCATAGATAACCATGGATAGAAAGGGTGCTAATACCTTCCCTTTCTATAATCTACTCCACGAACCCAAGAAAATATCTCAAAGGTTTTTGCTGTGCTTTTTAAACCTTTCCTTAGGATAAAATAAAAAGTCGGTGGCGACTCTTGCTCAACCGAAACATTTGCGAAAACAAACGCAAAACCCTAGTCAGTTCTCCCACCGTATCACAATATTTAATCATTTTCTACCTCGAACTTTTGAAAGGCATGCGCCAATCATACTTTCAGGTTTAAGACGATTAAATAGGGGCAGCTGTAATACCCTAAATTTTTCATACCCTCTCACTTTTATCTGGCTTATTTATCTCGCACTTCTCACATGTACATGACTTTCATTAGGTCACCTAATGCATCATGCTTCATTAATCAATAAAACTGGCATTAGGATCCAAGAGCTTGGTAATTAGGGTTTCTCCTTGGTTTTAAGGCTCTCATCTACATTCAAGAGCAATTCAAGTTGTTTCTTCAACGATCATGGTATGAATTAGGGTCTATTTCCCTAGTCATGTGGTATTCAAGAGGGGGTCCCTTATGAAGTTCATCCTTAGCGAATTCCATCATTCAATGGGATTATGTCCTTACTTAAGGTGCAAGTTGTTGAATTAATGTTGGTGTTCATGGATGTTAGGGTTTTCTTCGAGAAGATTCATTATACAATGCAAGAAGATCTCATCCTTAAAGATCTCATCCTTGGAGGTAGGGTCCCAACTGATCTATTTTTGTCAAACGAACTGGTGTTCATTGCCTGGATCATAAGGCATATGGAGATGGTTTCATAAGAGAAATACACTTGGATTTCGTCAAGTAAAGTTTGTGGATATCTTAAGGCATAATGTTTCACCTAATCATTTGGATTTCTTTGAGACAAAGTTCTTTTAATTATTTGAAGGACTTTGAAACATGGTGATAAATTCAAAGTTAAAGAAGATATTAGTCGTTCAAGGCGCGACTAAGGAACAATGGCCATAGTTCATTCAAGAGTAAAAGGCATTAGTCAAAATATTGAGATTTCAAAATCTACTCACCATTTCATCAAGAGTTTCTTACAAAGAGTCATCTAAGGTTTTTCGAACAAAAAGAGTTTCCAAGCATTCAAGATATCATTTACATGTTCAAATAAACCATTACAGAATTCATTACACAAACTTTTGTTCTAAGCCTAAATCCTAATATCCTAAACATCTTCATGCTTTCGTATCCGTGCCAAGCATCCATCTTAATATTCTCCTCCACTTAGATAAAACTACAAGTTGCTTTGCCTGGGTATTTATTCATGCCATACTCAGCCCTGTAACGCCATATCAAAACAAACAAAAGAAAAACAAATTAACCGCAACACAAAATGGGCCAACTCATAAAATCCAAAGTAAACAATTAACTAACAATCCATAAAATAATCACAAAAACCAGAAAAGCAACCCTGCAATGAGACTAACCAGATTCAGCCCACCAAATGGTTCAAACTGTTCATAAACCAACTCCATATACAAAACCAAAAAACCTGCAGCTCTGCATACTAATCACAGAAAAAACCATAAAATCATTCCAAAGGCCACAACTTCTAAACCCCTAACCAATTTCCCAAACAGAATTTCCTAATGGCCAACATGTAACAAAAAGCCAGCTCATCTATAACTGACTGCATCCCTCTAACTAACTTTTTTCTCCATAACAAAAAACAACCCTGCAAACTGTCAGCTGAATTCCCTAACCAAATTCTTAACAAACTGCTAATAGAACGGTCAAAACAAAAAAATTTCCTAACCAATCAATATGACATTTCCCTAACTTCTTAACAGTCCAAAAAACTGTAACTAACATCTCCAAACAAAAATCCCTGACTGTCATGTAACTTCCCCAAACTTTTCCTAACCATTTTTCTAAACAAATTTTCTAACTGTTTCTCACTCTCCTAACTCTCATCCTCTAACCAGAATTCTAACCCCCACCAACTGTCATAACAGATCTTAACTAACTTTCTAACCCCTGACAGTTTTTAACCAAACTCAAACAAACTTGCAAAAACCAGTATAACCAATATCTAACTGCCAAAAAAATAGAAAAAACAAAAACAGAATCATTATCTTCTAACAGTTTCAGCCGTCCAGTTAACTCTCAAACCATAACTAACCGCAACAGTTCATAACTCCCTAACTGTTTTCCTAACCTCCAAGGACCAGCTAACTTCCTAACCACCTCTAACCAACTTCTAACCGCATCTCAGCAGGAGAAAAAAAGAAGATAACAGAAAATTCATAACAGAAAGAGATAAAAAAAGCAGAAAGAAGAAGAGGAGAATTTTTCACGATTCAGAATAGGAAAAAGGGGGAAAATAGAAACTCACCTGGAAAAAAGTTGATTCTTCTCTTCCATCCTCTACCTTCACCCTCATTCTCTCATCTCTCTCCCATTCTCTACTCAGCTCCATAACCATTTCTGAACTTTCATCTTCATCTCCAAAGCACGCACTGTTATCATCTATGCAACCACCTTGTGTAATCTTCGTCGTTATTGTCACCTCAACAGAATAAAACTTCCATCTCAATTTATTCATCTCCTTCACTCAACAACCTGCAATGGATTCATCGGTCATCATTGTTTCGCGATCAATTTCAACAACAACAATTCACAGAATCGGAATCGAGAAAGTAGAAGAAGTTTATCGAATCGAAAATGAGACGTACCTAAGTTTTGTTCATCCTATTTGTTTCTTCTAGTCTTTGATATTCACAGAAGAAGAGACAAACAATAAGAAGGCTCCGCCATCTCCAACGCGGAGGAGCGGTTTCTGGTGAAGATGAAACTTGAACAAATTCAGAGAAGAAGATTGTTCCTGAGTGCTGGAATGATCACTTATGGATTTTGTGCTAATATTTTTCTAAATTGATTCTCGTTTTTCAGGTCATGGTGCTTTAGGATTTTGCGATCTATAAATTGTGATGACAAAGCCGGAATCAGAAGGAGATGGTGAATTAAGTGATGAGGCCGAATCAAAGAAAAAGGTGGAAGTTCGAAGAGATGAGGCTGAGGCTGGGTTCGACGGTAATGATTATTTACTCTAGACAGTCAACCAAAATGGAGATTTGAGCATTGTTTGAAGAGAGAGTGAAAGTTATTCGTGAAGAAGACGAGGCATCACAACATTGAACCCTAACACGTATAAAATGCACCATTTGTGACTTTATTTTTTCTTTATTTGTTTTTTAATTAATGTGAAATAAAAAAAATATGAAGTATGGACTTGGATTATTGAGGTGAACATGATATTTTCCCCTTGGGTTTGGACGTGAATTGTTTGCTTGAGCCCATAACACTTCTTTTTGGCATAGCTGAAAGAAGCACAAAAAAGGCTCATGGACCCTTGTTGAGTGGGCCTAGCGCCCTGATATCTACACCCCAATATTCAAGTTTCACCCCTGACTCTTATAACTTTATTTTTTATTATTTTATTTTTCTTATAGTTTAATCTCTTCTTTCAATTGATAATAAAAAAGGTATAAAAATATTAAAATATTTTAGAATTTTTTAGGTTTTCTCTTTAGAATTTTATTAGAGTTTTCTATTATTTTATGTTTAATAATCATTTTCATTTTCATTTTTAGCTAAGATTTTGTGACAGGATATTGATGTAACTTTCAAGATGGAGAATGCTTGGAGATTAATCCTTTGATGACTCGTGCAAAGCAGTTTCTGTAGAGTTTTCTTATCGCTTGCATGGTTTTGAATAGGCAATGGACTTTCTCTGTTCGGTATCATCGTAACCTTATTTTATTCCTCATTTCCGCACTTTATCGCATTTCTTTACCGCTTTTCTAGATATCATGAGAAGTAGGATTTTATTGCTTTCTAGATACCATGAGAAGTAGGAAATGAAGAGCGTGCGCTCGAAGTCGTTGTTTAAAGACTTGTAGCGGGTATTCCGCACTTCATTCGCTATATGTGTTGTGCTTGTGTTTGTTCCTTTGGTTGTTGATCGATGAGTCACTCAATTTAGGAATTAAGATCACGACTTTGCTCTAAGTGCATGCTCCCTATAGGATTTTATTGCTTTCCTTTATTTCTTGTTGATCGATGAGTCACTCAATTTAGAAATTGAGATCACGACTTCGCTCTCATTGCATGTTCCCTATAGGATAGTTTTGTTGTTAGACTTTCTTTTGCATGCTAACTTAGATAGTATCTCTCTAGGTGTGCTCTATTGAGCTTATTAGCTTGTTTTCTTTATCCTTGTACATACCATGTTCCCTTAGGACGTGCTTGCTCCCTTCAGACGCAAGTTAGACCTTAGGTTGTAAGCCATGCATGCTAACATTAGGTAGACATTTCCCTTTTGTTAATCCAAACCATAGGACTACCATTGTATGATAACATTAGGTTAGAAATAGGCTAGTCTCCCTTAGACTCTTTTCTTCCCTTTTTTCATCCTTGCATTTAAAAATAACTTCTTTTCTTAGCAAATCAAAAACATGCTAATCATACTTAAACCCTTTTTCAAGGTAACAAAACACAAACAAATCAAATGTGGCATCTTGCCTTGAGGGCATAACTCAAAACCTTTTTCAAGAAAGGACATGATTAATTTACTTTTGTTCCAACGCATAAGTCTCTAAAGTTAGAGCCGTGGCAGAAGGTGGAATTAACGTTGTCTATAAAAAACACAAAACAAACAAAAACATGTGAGCCGAACTACGGTAGCTCTGATTCCTCAAAAAGGATACGTAGGCATTAAGGTAGGGCCCAAGCGAGTACAACTTCATTTTCCCTACATTATTTTCTCATTTCTTTTGCATGCATCATTTAGTAATAGTAAATAGTTAGCATATATTAGACACACCCATAAGATAGATAACAAGAGTGGATACCATAGATTACTACGGACGTGTAGGGTGCTAATACCTTCCCTTCGCGTAACAGACTCCCTTACCTGATCTCTCGGTCGCAAGACCGTGACTTCTCCCTTCTCAAGTTTTCTCGATGTTTACCTTTCCATTCATGTGGGATAAAAGATGTTCGATGGCGACTTCATTATTTGATGATTTTCAGCCGGTTGTTTCAGCTGGCGACTTCACTGGGGACAGGTTGACCAAATGCTGGTCCATCCCGAAGTCGCTCCTAGCTCTTGTTTCCTTTCTTTGGGTGTTTATTTTTTATACTTTCAGTTTATTCATTCATACATGATTACCTGAGCATATGTATGCATTACATTTTACTGTCTTCCATATACTACTGTTGTACTGGATCTGTTTCTTGTTGGGTGGGTGTTACAAGAGGTAAAAGGCCCAATACCCAGGCCAAGTGACAACCACAAGAACACTAGGCATGGAGTGGAACATGACGAATAGGGGATGTAGATTACCCTATACGGATATGCCGTCCATGCTCAGATGAGGTTTTAATGAGGTGTACAATGATAGTACTCTCAAGCGAACCCGTGATTTTGAGTTACCATTACCTTACCCTGACCTAGTCTTCACCCGTGAGTGGGGAGGGAATATTATTATCACAGGTACAGTTGGTGACTATGTTCAGATGGTTACTCATGTTCAGATGGTGATTATTTATTCTAATGATTATGTTCTGGAATTCTGTTAGTAACTTATTCAGATGCTATATTCTGTTGGTGACTATGGGGTGCTCGAATTTATTTTCTCAGTTCCTGACTTGGTCATTTGGAGGTTCGTTCAGGACTTCAATCTTGGTATTCCTAACATGTTTAGAAAGGGCTCGACAGTATTTGGTGTTCTAGAAGCCTTGGTCCCATACAATTGATAATCCACATGGTACTTGGTTCTTGTATATGCAGAAGCTATGCCGAACCTTTGATCTGATGATATTCGTATGGTTCAGGAATAGTGCAACAATCATATTCAGAAATGATGAAACTTTGATCCCTTTGATCCCATGTATTTGCATACATAACATGGTTACCACATGCTTAACATACATGTTCTGTTATTTCCAAGGAATCACATTTGCAAGTCTTATGTTGAACCTTTCCATCTTTTACTTGCGTAAGATCAAAATTAAAGCATGTAATTCCTTGGAAATGACAGAACATGGCATGGAATCCATTCATGCACCCCATGCATATTCACACATTCATAACAGGTACCTGAAGATTGGGGATTCTTATTCAGGCCTGGTATTCTCCTTAGAGGTTCAACTTGATTTTTATTGTCACATGCTCAGGGATCAGTTATGGAATAACTCTGTGTGGTATACATGCAAGCTTTGGCCCGTGGTCAGAAATTCTTCGAGAAGGAAGATAATTTATCGAAGACTCAGATAAGCCAGTTGATGGAAGCTCTGATGATGATGTCAATAATCTTGCACTTACTACCACAACAGAGGTTCCTTCTTCTCCTCATCTTTTGGGGAACACTTTCAACCAGGGAGTGTTATACAATCTTGAATCCTTGGAACATCTTATTAGCATATGGTTCCCATTTACTATGGGATCTTATATCAGTGTTTCGCTCTTGACACCAACGTCAGATGTGGTTGCCACACTGGGGCATCAAACTTTTTAATTAGGGGCATTCTCCATAGCCTTGCGTTCCCTGATCTGTTCGACAGCAGTCAGTCTTTATTCCCCTAGAGAATTCATGGAAAAAAAGCTTTTAAGCAAAAACAGGATAAGTCTGATGAGCATGCTGGTACAAGCCCAATGCATTACATCACGTCACTTCCAGCTCTGATATTTGAGGTCTTCCTCCCACAAACATCTCTTTTGATTGCGATACACAAGCTAGATGTATCCCCTATTCTGGGACACCCAATTTTAACATTGAAGACTGTAAAGGGGTTGAAGTATAAAGTCGAGAACTTTTTTGGCGTCTCTTCTAAAAGTCTAGTTCCCATTTTGCCAATTGTTGGACTCTTTCTGACCAGGTGGATGTCTCTGTTGGTGTTCTGATAGAAGACGAACTGTATTATTTCTATATGGTGTAATATGCTTGGAGATGAAGTTTGTACCAATTCTTCAGGAAAAGTATTCATTCGTTGTCCTGGAAGAATCTTCTATGCATATTATTCTGGGGCACCTGGCTATTTGATTGAAAATGGTATATGTGATCGGTGGGAATGAGAACTGACTATTTTGGAATGCTGGTTCGTGTTTTGCATTTGTTTTTGCAAAATGTCGCGGTAAGCAAGAGTCGCCACCGTCTTTTATTTTATCCAACAAGGAAAGGACAAAAGCACAGAAAAATTCCTTTTTGAGATATTTCTCGGGTTCGGGAGGTATATTATAGAAAGGGAAGGTGTTAGCACCCTTTCTATCTGTGATTATCCACGGGCTCTTAGGTACTTGCTCATTATGTTTTCAAAAGTTTGCTTTTCTTTGTGATTGTGGGTTTGAAAATAGTTTTTATTTGAAAGGAGTGTAAGTGCGAAAAGTTTTGTCTTCTTTTTAAAAGGAGCAAGTACTTAAGAATTATCTACCTACTCAAAAAGTGATTAAATTGCGCAAATGTCCTTTAGACAATTCTAGCCCACTATTGATGAGTAGGTAGCACCGTCGTTGGAGTTTTCGGGTCAATTCGATTAAGGGACGTGTGGTCACTAAAGCAATGTTAGGATGCCTTAGCGGTAAACTGAAAAACAATACACTCACACATGCCACTCCTAGGGTACACCTCACTTGGTTGCCTCGAAAGTTGGTCATGAAATAAAACTTCCTATACTCAATGACCACGTTCGAGGCAACCAAGTGAGGTGTACCCTAGGAGTGGCATGTGTGAGTGTATTGTTTTTCAGTTATATTATCTTTGTACATGTTAATGGTGAGCTACTGTTGATTTTAGGTTAAAGGTTTATCTTGTCATGCATTGCCTATTTATCAAACATCTAACAGTTAATAGTTGCGGAATGTAAATTGCGGAAAATAAATCTAAGCTATTACAAGGCGTCGGGTATTTACATCGCCAAAGACAAAGCCTTAAAAAATTAAATTGCAAAAAGTAAACAAAAGCGATAAATAAATCCTAATTTAAAAACTATTACATTCTCGAAGCAGTTACAATATTGAAATATGGATCAAAAATAATACGCGCGCGAGAAAATTGAATCAAAGTGTTTTTTAGGGTTTTGACCCTTTTCATTAAATAAAGCATATTTTTGTTATTTTTGAATTAAAAATTAATCTAAATTAATAATTGAATTAATTAATTAGATGAAAATATTTTTGGTTTTTTTATTATTTAAGGAAATAAAAATAAAATGGTCAAGATTATTAAAACCTAATATTCTAATTAATTTTAATTTATTGCAAAAATGTTAAAATTATACCTAATTAAAAAACTAAGTCAATTAAATTATTTATTTATAAAAATAATGAAATTAATAAAAATAATATTTTTTGTGTTTTTTGATTTTATTAGGAAAATTATTATTTGGTAAGTAATTAAAAAAAATAACAAAACAAATAATTATAAAAATAAGAAAATAATGAAAGAAATAAAAAAAAAGCAAACTCAGGGGGGTGCTGGGCTTAATCTGGGTGTGAATCAGAAAATTTGAGGCCCATCAACGTTCAGCCTGATTGACTTTTCAGATTGCCTATGCGCTAGTTGACCAGAGTGTATGGTGAGCGTGCAATCTGGATCATTGAATCTGCCTGGTGGGCCACTTGGCATTTGATGAGATGGGAAGCATGATGATCCACGCTTTGGGGCGCTGCACATGAGTACCTGAAATAAAATTGCATAAAGTTTTGGGGGACATGGGATTCGAACCCAGATCCCAAGGGGTTTTGCCACGCCTCTCTCACCAACTCAACCAGCTTGCACATCTGTTATTAGAATAGGCAATAAATAATATATGCAAAACAACGCACTAAGCCTAAAAAATAAAAAAAAAAGTGTGGCGCGAGATTTGAACAACCCAGTAAGGAGAAGACGCGTGGTCGTCTTCTTCACAAAGTCACTGGTTATTTACCTGCGGATTTTTATTCGCAGGAAGATTCGTAGCTTGTCTCAAGAATTCGTTCCAGGCCATAAAAATCCCATCCAAGCGCATGGACATGATCGCCCCTTCCTCCTGAGTTCAACCATGGCCAAGATTCATCCTAATTGTCCCTGCAAAACGAAACCCCAAATGGAAACCTCCAAAACCCTAGGTTCGGGTAGGGAGGTACAGGCTACAAAAAAACAATTGAATGATGCAGAATGACTGGAAATTTAAAGGCAAGCATGATTATACAAAAATATTGGCAAGAGGATGCAAGGAAATGATTTCACGAAGTCATGTTCAGAGCACGGTTCATGGAGACTTATAATGAGTTTTAGGCAATGAAAAGGCGTGGTTTTGATTGTTACAGCTTCATAGGATATCAGGCAAGAGAGCTACGTTGTGATTTGGGATTGAATTGGCCTCCAATGTTGTTTTCGATCTCCCACTTTTCAAGCTTTTTCACCAATTTTCTCTGGAATTTTCAGCAGTGTTCTATGCGTGTTCTAGGTCTAGCTTGCTTGTGTGCATATAATAGAATGAATTTAGGTCAAAATATGGGCCATAATCCTTATGCATTGAAGATGAAATATTGGATTTGATCACCATTGATAAGCTTTCCATAATTGCATCAAATCTGAGATTTTGTGCATGTTTTGACTTGGCACGAATTTGACTGAGTTGCACATGATATTTGCAAGCTGTATTGATCACAAGAATCCCCTTACATCATTTTTTAGATTTTATTTGATTTAATATTGATTAATAATGAATTAAATCAATAAAAATGAAATAAAATAGAAAAATAAATTTTTGGTCATGAAATTAAAGATGGAACACGTGTGTGGCATGACAAGACTATATCAAGTGGAAAAAAGTGGGCCCTTTTGTCAAAAATTGGAGTTTTGAGGATAGTTGACTTTTGGCAATTTTGGAAAAATGCCCAACTTCAACAATGCATAACTTCTTCAATTTTGAACTTTTGGAGGTTTTCTTGGACTTTTTAGAAACCTTGAGATGTCCTCTAATTAACCATTTTTGTCTCATATCATTTTGATATTCCATGCTCAAGTTATAACCTTTGGCAAAAAAGGTGTTTTTGTTGACTTTCAAAAATGACCTATAATGTCCAAATTTGTAACTTTTTGTGAGAGAGTTTCTTGGTCTTGGGGTGTGAAGGTGAATTGTAGGAAATTGCATTCTATTCAAAATGAGCTTTGGATAGGTGATTTCTCATAAAGTATGAGAAAGTTATGCTTTATCAAAGTTGAGTTGACTTTTCCTACAAAACCCTAATTTAGCAACTTTTGAATCTTGATGAATCTTGAGCAATCCTTGATGAATCATGATCAACCCTTGATCAAATGATGAATTATCCTTCAAAGTGAGAATTTTGACAAAAAAATCTTGAGGTTTGACTGTATTTGGGACACAATTGACTTTTGCCCTAGCACAGTCGATTTTTGGGTCTCTTGAGCAATTGACTGACCAAACTTCCTCTACAAGGCTTGAAATTTGACATGGATGAACCTAAGAACATATTAGGACATTGGGGAGAACTTGAGGTCATTTGGATGTGAGGACCTTGATGCAACACAAAACCCTAATTTTGACTTGACTGCCTTAGAAGGTGATTTGACTGTCCAAACCTTGAGCCAACTTGAGCAACTTAAAGCTTCTTCTTGACAAGTATTGAGGAATATGGGAGGGAAAATTTTGGGGTACAACAGTTGCCCCTGTTCAATTTTCTTAAACATGAGGATATAGATTGGCTTTTGAGCCTTTCGTGATCCGAGGGTGGAAGATAATTGAACACTAGAGTGCCCAGAAATTTGCACTCACATGGTGTAGTATCAACATTGTGATGTTGGGAATGGGCTTACAGATGCCATTTGGAGGCTGCTGGTAGGAGGATGGGCTTACAAATGCCATCTGCAGGAGTGTCGATCGCATAAGAGATTCCTTAGCGAGAACTTGCATACCTGTTGTTGTAGAAGATTCTGCTGGGGAAGTCTAACTTTTGTTGAGATTTAGGAACTTGCTTGTACTTCAACTGAGAGAATGCCTCAGCTGAGTCTTAAGAACCTGTCCATAATTCAACTGTAGGAAAACATCTTCATCAAGATCTAAGACTTGTCTCGTGCTCAATGGAGTATATCGTTGAGGTTATAGAACTTGTCCACACTATGACGGAGGAAAACATCAAGATCTAGGAACTGACTCGTGCTCAAAGGAGTATACCGTTGAGGTTATAGTACTCGTCCACACTATGACATAGGGAAACATCTTCATCAAGATCTAGGAACTGTCTCGTGCTCAATGGAGTATATCGTTGAGGTTATAGAACTTGTCCACACTATGATGGAGGAAAACATCAAGATCTAGGAACTGACTCGTGCTCAATGGAGTATACCGTTGAGGTTATAGTACTCGTCCACACTATGACGTAGGGAAACATCTTCATCAAGATCTAGGAACTGTCTCGTGCTCAATGGAGTATACCGTTGAGGTTATAGAACTTGTCCACACTATGACGGAGGAAAACATCAAGATCTAGGAACATACTCATGCTCAATGGAGTATACCGTTGAGGTTATAGTACTCGTCCACACTATGACATAGGGAAACATCTTCATCAAGATCTAGGAACTGACTCGTGCTCAATGGAGTATATCGTTGAGGTTATAGAACTTGTCCACACTATGACGGAGGAAAACATCAAGATCTAGGAACTGACTCGTGCTCAATGGAGTATACCGTTGAGGTTATAGTTCTCGTCCACACTATGACATAGGGAAACATCTTCATCAAGATCTAGGAACTGTCTCGTGCTCAATGGAGTATACCGTTGAGGTTATAGAACTTGTCCACACTATGACGAAGGAAAACATCAAGATCTAGGAACTGACTCGTGCTCAATGGAGTATACCGTTGAGGTTATAGAACTCGTCCACACTTTGACGGAGGAAAACATCAAGATCTAGGAACAGACTCGTGCTCAATGGAGTATACCGTTGAGGTTATAGTACTCGTCCACACTATGACATAGGGAAACATCTTCATTAAGATCTAGGAACTGTCTCGTGCTCAATGGAATATACCGTTGAGGTTATAGAACTCGTCCAAACTATGACATAGAGAAACTGCCGAGATTGAGAACCTTATCTGAAATTCAACCGAGGATAATTCAATTGAGATTTTAAGAACCGGTCAGGTCTTCGACGAAGCTGGGGACTTAACTGCATCTTTCCTGAAAGGTAAAAGGTCAGTCACATGCAATGCATGAGATGGATCAAGCAATGATGTTCTCAACATAAATTAGATTGCATGGTATGATGCGTATATGCATGTATCATGATGTATGGAAATGTGATGTTTTAGCTGGGGGAAATAAATCCCGGAGCTGCTGGAGAATAGAGCTGAGTTCTTCGTTTCTGCTGGATGATGAACGAAGGTGCTAAACCTGTAGGAGAGAAGAACTCCGTTGTGGGAATAAACTGATGAAGAGATTACTCCGAGGGGAAATACTCTGTGGGAAAGAGACGTTCTGCTGAAGATTTTAACGATAACTCCGCTGGGGATTCTGTTGATAAGCTCTGTTGGGAATTTTAATGATGAACTCCGTTGGGGATAGAAAGAACTTCGTTGGGGATGATCCTTCAGTTGCAACTTGCTGAGGATAACCCAGTTAGACTATTGTGAGGATAACCTTCTGAATTTGGCTGGGGAGATTTACTTGTGCTCTGCAGGGGATAAGCTTCCAGAATCTACTGGGTAAGATGATTCAGCTCTGGTGGGGAAGCCTTTTTTATACTACGTTGGGGAAATGACTCCACTGTGGTATCTTGTATTCCGCCGGAGAACATTCTTATACTTCGTTGAGGAATGTTAAGACTGTCGGGGGTATTCTTATACTTGCTGGGGAATGTCTTTATACTCCGCTGGGGAATATTAAGACCTTCTGGGGATACCAAGCCTTTTTAGGGCTGATGGTAGACTAACTCTTCTTGGGGAGAGCATTGCTGATTCATACATAGTTGTAAGTCTCAGTGAGGAGAGCTACCATTACTGTTTTACTCTGCGGGGAGTGACGGTATCTTGGTCATATTCTTCAGCTGAACCTCCATTGGTACCTTGGTGGATAGAGCAACTAGACAGCTTGGACAATTCTTATTGCCCCTGTTTCTGATATTACCAGTAATTTGTCTTTTGTTTCGCATGTAAATACTTATGAGCGACAATTAATGTCAAATGCATATATCAAAAATGAACATTGGACGTTCTTTGCAAAACAAAACGGATAAAGGAAAAATAATTTGAAATTTGTCTGAAAATGAATTTGTATTGATTTTGAAGTTTGCCTGAAAATAGGCGTTTTTGTACAAGACTCTGACGTCCTAGTAAGAGAACGCCGCCGAACAAATAGAATTTATACAATTTTGTGAAAAGAAAACAAAACAGCTATGTGAATAATCCCACTGGGTTCCAACTCTGCTATTGCCTTTATATCTTCAAGCATCTCATCACTTTGCTGCTTGGTTGAAGATGAATTTGATTGATTGGTGCCGTCCGAGCTTGATAGTTGATACCGAAGTCTGGATGCGAGGTGATCCAATGAGACATAGTGTTACGCTTTAATCCCTAACTTTTTCCTGGACCACCCTTTCGGGTTTTTAGTCCACCGGGATACCCTTTTTTGCCCAAGCCGCCTTTTCAGGTTTTCGACTTGCCGGGTGTACAGATTTTTAATTTTCATCCCTTATTTTTGGCCGAACCCTTTTGGCTCGCCGGGAAGCCCTTAGTTTTTCCTAGGCCAGTCAACCTAGCGGGTCTTTGATTATGCGTAGTATCTTTTCACTATGTCTGCATTGACGGGGTGAGGAAGGTCGTCACCATCCATGGTGGTTAGAATCATAGCTCCTCCTGAGAAGATGTTCTTAACCATAAATGGCCCTTCGTAAGTAGGGGTCCATTTGCCCCTGGGATCACCTTGAGGTAGAATAATGTGCTTAATTACCAGGTCCCCAACTTGATACTCTTGTCGTATGACTTTCTTGTTAAATGCCTTGATCATCCGTTTTTGGTACGTCTGACCATGACAAATAGCAGTAAGTATTTTTTCGCCGATTAGATTCAGTTGATCAAGTCGGGTCTGAATCCAGTCATCTTCGCTCAAACATGTATCCTTCATGATCTGGAGAGAGGGTATCTGAACTTCGATGGGCAAGACTGCCTCCATACCATATACCAAGGAATAGGGTGTTGCCCCTGTTGACGTCCGTGCTGAGGTACGGTATCCGTGAAGAGCAAATGGCAACATCTCGTGCCAGTCTTTGTATGTCACTATCATTTTCTGCACAATCTTCTTAATGTTCTTATTTGCCGCTTCGACAGCCCCATTCATCTTCGCCCAGTAGGGAGAAGAGTTATGATGTTGTATCTTGAATTGCTCGCAGAGCTCAGTGATCATCTTGTTGTTAAGATTGGTACCATTGTTCGTAATGATCCTCTCTGGTACACCGTATCGACAGATCAGATTGTGCCGAATGAACCGTGCCACGATGTTCTTGGTTACCGTAGCAAAGGAAGCTGCTTCAACCCACTTCGTAAAGTAATCGATTGCTACCAGGATGAAACGATGCCCGTTGGATGCCGTAGGTCTGATCTCGCCGATCATATCAATGCCCCACATTGAAAAAGGCCAAGGTGCTGTCAGAACATTCAGAGGAACTGGAGGAATGTGCACCTTATCAGCATAGACCTGGCACTTGTGACATGCCCGAGAATGCTGATAAAAGTCAGCTTTCATTGTGGACCAGTAATATCCTACCCGAAGGATTTTCTTTGCCATGGTATGTCCACTGGAATGAGTTCCGAAAGTACCTTCATGCAGCTCTGTCATGATCCTTTCTGCTTCAATCTTATCCACACAACGCAGTAAGGTTGAATCATGGTTACGCTTGTAAAGAATGCTATTGCTGATGAAGAACTTGGCTGCAAACCTCCTCAGAAACTTCTTGTCATTAACAGATGCACCCTCGGGGTATTCTTGAGCTTCAAGGTATATCTTCACCTCATGATACCAGGGCTTTTCTGTTACCTCTTCAGTCTCAAGACCACAGCAATGCGCAGGTTCGTCCAATTTTTCAATAATGATTCGGGGAGCCTCGTTGTCCCATTTGACTTTGAACATAGAAGACATCATAGCTAGCGCGTCCGCCAACTGATTATCCTCTCTAGGAAAGTGCTCAAAGGTTATTTCCTCAAAATGGGGAAGCAACGTCAACACATACTCCTTATAAGGAATAAGATTTGGGTGTTTCGTATCCCACTCGCCTTTGATCTGACTGATCACGAGAGCGGAATCTCCGAAGACACTTAGAAACTTAATCCTTAGGTCAATTGTAGCTCGAAGTCCCATGATGCACGCTTCATACTCCGCCATGTTGTTGGTGCAGTTGAAACATAGTCGGGCGATAAATGGAGTATGAGAGCCTTTAGGAGATATGATTACAGCGCTAATGCCACTACCTAAAGCATTCAAAGCTCCATCAAAGTACATAGACCATCGGGATCCCTCCTCAGGTCCTTCATTCGGTCCAGGTGTCTCACAATCAGTCACTACGATGATATTCTCGTCCGGAAATTCAAAGTTCATAGACTGGTAATCATCCACTGCCTGATGTGCCAAATGGTCTGCCAATACACTTCCCTTGATTGCTTTTTGAGTCGTGTACTGGATGTCATACTCAGTCAAAATCATCTGCCATCTTGCTATTCTTCCGGACAAGGCAGGCTTTTCGAAGATATACTTGATTGGATCCATTTTCGAAATCAGCAGAGTAGTGTGGGTCATCATATACTGTCTCAGCCGGCGAGCAGCCCATGCCAAAGTGTAGCAAGTTTTCTCGAGCAGTGAGTATCGGGTCTCACAGTCGGTAAACTTTTTGCTAAGGTAATAAATAGCATGCTCTTTTAGGCCAGACTCGTCATGCTGCCCCAGCACACACCCCATTGAGTTGTCAAGTACTGTCAAGTATAAGATCAGAGGTCTCCCTTCAACTGGTGGCATCAGAATAGGTGGTTCCTGGAGATACTCTTTGATCCTTTCGAAAGCGGCCTGGAATTCATTGTTCCAACGTACCACTTGATCTTTCTTCGGCAGCTTGAAGATTGGCTCACAAGTAGCAGTTAAGTGTGAGATGAATCGGGCAATGTAATTCAGACGTCCCAGAAAGCCTCTGACCTCTTTCTCTGTCTTGGGAGCTGGCATCTCTTGTATAGCTTTCACCTTGGCAGGGTCCACTTGAATACCTTTGTCGCTCACGACGAAACCCAGTAGCTTACCAGATCTCACCCCGAAGGTGCACTTGTTCGGGTTCAACCTTAACTTGTACAACTTCAACCTGTCAAACAGCTTCTGTAGATGGTCAAGGTGCTCCTCCTCAGTCTGGGACCTTGCAATCATATCATCGACGTATACTTCAATCTCATGATGGATCATGTCATGAAACAAAGCAACCATGGCACGCTGATATGTTGCCCCAGCATTCTTTAGTCCAAAAGGCATAACCTTGTAGCAAAAGGTGCCTCACTGAGTAACAAAAGTGGTCTTCTCCATGTCTTCGGGAGCCATTTTTATCTGATTATAACCGGAGAAACCATCCATGAAGGAGAAGACCTTGTGCTGAGCGGTGTTATCAACCAGAACGTCAATATGAGGTAGAGGGAAGTCATCCTTGGGATTGGCCCTGTTCAGATCCCTGTAGTCAACACACATTCAGACCTTACCATCTTTCTTCGGTACCGGAACCACATTGGCAACCCACTGAGGGTAAGAAGTTACTGCTAGAAAACCGGCGTCAAACTGTTTCATAACTTCGGCCTTGATTTTCTCAGACATCTCTGGGCGCATTCGGCGAACCTTCTATTTTACGGGAGGAAAGTCTTCCTTGGTAGGCAGGCGATGAACCACAATATCGGTATCCAACCCAAGAATATCTTCGTAAGACCAAGCAAAGATCTCCACGTAGTCATGCAACATCTGAATCAACCGTTGTTTCACACTAGGCTCCAGATTGGCACCAACCCTGACTTCCTTCTTGTCTGTCTCAGTACCCAGATTCACTATTTCTACTGGATCTTCATGTGGCTGAATGGCCCTCTCTTCCTAGAGTAGCAGTCTTGCAAGTTCACCCGGCAGTTCGCAATCATCTTCACCTTCGTCTTCGGCTAAGTTGATCGGATTTTCGAAGTCATAACTGGCAGTAGCAGAGTCGTTACCAGTGAGATCCGGAGTGGATTGAGACCTGTATATGTGAGTGTGTGTAAAATAGCTATTTTGCAATATATAATAAAGAAAAACAAGGAGCGCAAAATTTGAAATGCAAAAGACGTCCAATGCTTTTATTAATGATATATGAAAATGGCACACAAAATCCCTCACAAATGAAGCCAAGGTGCCCCGGGTAAGACACCGGGCCATAAAGTTTCAAAACATTGTCTGTTACAAATTCAAAACAAAGAGTTCATTACTGGGTAACAAAAGTAATAGGGATGAAGTCCTTTGCTGTCCAGTTGCTTGGTCCACCATTGGTCGTAGGATAGATCCAGCTGTCGAATTCAGACTCTTCCACATCATCTTCAATGGCATTTACTCCCGAGTTGCTGATGAACACGAGAGGTCTTCCGATCCTTGCATTACGAACAGTCTTTTGAGCTTCTACAGTGAAACCCAAATCAAACTTTTTAGTCTTCTGAGTGAAATCAGGAAGTCGGCCCTAATTTGCACACTCACCCTTCTCAATAACAGCCCGGGCATCCTTTAAGGAAGTCATCTTCATAGGAGGATCTTCAACCACAGTCTCAACTGATGCCAGTGTCTGAGGAACCTCTTCAAAATGCTGAAATGGGGTCTCAATGAACTCCCCATCCATCTCTACGTATCTGAACGAGTTGAGGCGGATGACCATATACTCTTCCTCCCCTTGAACTGTCACAATCTTCCCTCTGACTGGGTACTTCAGCTTCTGATGGAGTGTTGAGGTCACCGCTCCAGCTTTGTGGATCCATGGACGACCCAGCAAACAAGAATAGGATGGCCGAATGTCCATTACGTAGAATGTAGAATTGAAGACCTGAGAACCAACTTTAATTAGAATATCAACCTCACCATGCACCATCCTTTTAGACCCATCAAAGGCCCTGACAACGATGTTACTTGGTTTTAACTCTAACCCTTCGTAATCCAACCGGTCTAGAGCTTTCTCGGGCAAGACGTTCAGTGAGGAACCAGTATCCACCAATACATGTGCAAGAGTAATGCCCCTGCATTCAATGGAGACATGCAGGGCATCATTATGGTTCTTCCCTTTAGCAGTCAAATCAGCGTCGGAGAAACCCAAACCATTATCAGCAGTTAAATTGGCCACACAATCGGTAAACTGATCAGCTGATGTCTCTTGTGGCACGTGGGTAGTTTTTAGGAAGGTAATCAGAGCCTTGGTGTGGGCCTCTGAACACAACAACAGTGATAACATGGAAATTTTGGACGGGGTTTGCCCCAGATGCTCAACTATGTTATAATCAATCTTCTTAATAATCTTTAAAATCTCTTCCATCTCCTGTTTGGAAGCTTCAGCAGTAATGGTCTTCGGTGCCTCCGTCTGGGCAGGCACATCAGTGGTGATTCCTTTGCCCCGAGCGTTAGATGACTCGGCGATAGGGGTAGGACTAAGAACTTGATCAGGAATGGAATTAGGCACACTTGCAGGTGTAATGATAACAAGTCTTCGGACAGTTGGTGGTGCAATATCAGGTGAGAAAAGTCTACCGCTGTGGGTGACTTTAGCAGGCCCAGTAATGTTGCTGACGCCGGTATCAGCATCCAACTCTTGCTTAACTCCAAGAACATAAACATCTGCCTCATAGTGCCAAGGGACAGCTTTGTCAGAGGTATAGGGGATGGGCCCCGGAACAGTGATGATTACAGGGGCGATCTTCGGAACAGATGTAATTCTAACAGGCTTCCTCGAGGGAGCCTTGGAAGAATTGTCGAAAATGGTAATAATGGAAACTTCTTCAGAATGAATGGAAGGAACAAAAATCTTCTCAAACAGGATCTCCTTATTATCCATCAGGTTTTGGATACCTGACTTCAGAAATGGGCAACCAGTAGGTAAAACAGAACACATATGGCAACCTTCGCCACAGCCCGGAAATAAACCGGCTAGCAACAGGTTCTTCTTGACAGTCATCAGAGGGGTAACAATATCATCCACGGAAACTACAAACAAGTTTTCCTCTACAGCATTTACTCCATGTTTGGGCATGGGAGCAGTCACAACATTAGGCCTCTCGGGCGCCTCAAACTCAATCTCCTTTGCATCAATTAGGTCTTGCACCCTATTCCTCAAAACTCAACAATCATTTGTATTATGCCCCGGGCTATCAGAGTGAAAAGCGCAGCGGGCATTAGGGTTGTACTTTGGTGATGTGGTACTTAGATTCTTCGGAGCTTCTTTTAGAGTCACCAGATTGGTCTTTAGCAACTGGGGCAGAATCTAAGACAAAGTCATGCTGAGACGAGTGAATTGCCTTCGAGGTCTCTCGTCCTTTTGTTGATTGTGATGCTGAGGGGCACCAAAAGGTTTTGAAATAACAACCGCATTGACAGCTTGGCGATGTTCAGGTCTATTCTGTCTTCTCAAACTGTAGACAGCACTGGACTCTTTTTTAAACGGTTTCTTCTTGGTGCTCGATGAGGCACCCTTATGTATCTTCCCGACCTTAATACCAGCTTCAATCCTCTCGCCAGTCAAAATAAGATCTGTAAACCCAGCTGAAGAGCTTCCAATCAGATGATTAAAGAACGGACCAGACAGGGTACCCAGAAACATGTCAACAAGTTCATGATCAGCCAAAGGTGGTTGCACCCTTCCGGCAAGGTCTCTCCATTTTTGAGCGTACTCTTTAAATCCTTCACCCGTTCCTATTGACATACCCTGGAGTTGGGTACGCGTAGGAGCAAGGTCGGAGTTGTATTGATACTGCCTATAGAATGTAGTAGCCAAATCTTCCCAGCTATAGATACTGGCTCCGTCCAACTGATAGAACCACTCAAGCTGAGTCCCTGAGAGACTGTCTTGAAAGAAATGGATCCACAAGTTCTTATCAGCAGTGTAAGGCTGGATCTTCCTCACATATGACCGGAGGTGCAGCTTTGGACAGGAAACTCCGTCATACTTGGCAAAGGCAGGTGCCTTGAATTTATTGGGAATCACCACCCCAAATGATAGACCTAGATCTCCGAAGTCCAGACCGGGCACCTTGTGTATTTCCATAGCGCTCAAACGGTCTTCCAGCTATTTGTACTTATCCTCAGCAGGAGGATATTGTTCTTCATAACAGTCCGTCTCGTTGTCGGAGACCATAGGGCTAGGAGCCCTCCTTTCTTGTGGACTATCTTTCCCTCCAGAGGAGGTGGTCAGATCAACTTCATTCTGCAACCCGTTTCCAAACTTGCGCCTAATGTTGAACAAGATGGTCCTCTTCTTCTTCTTCTTCTTCTCTTTCAGGATCAAGGTCTTCAGGTCCTGCTGACCCTTAGCTAGATTCATGAACAGCTCTTGAAACTGGGCATTCTGGGCCTGGAGGGCCTTGATAGCTTGCTCAGTTGAAGGTTCAGCAGACATGGTGATTGCTGAAATAAACAACGAAGAAGATAAGAGACCTGTAATGGGGTACCCGTTTATGAAGTGCATGGGATGAAATGCGTATGATTTATGATTTCAAAGACAATCGGGATTCAAATTTGTAAACAAGAAAGGAAACACACTTTATTAGATTTAAACTTCGAAATTTAAATTGTTCAACAAATTGCCTTTAGGCATTACAAGAATGGAAATACTAAAAAGTAAATAAAAACTGTAAAACAAATCATCAAAGGTTCATCAATGCTCCCATGGTCTCTTCTTCTCAGTGCGGACATAATCATTCAGGATTTGCTCGTTCTCCAGCTGCCTAGTCAGCTTCTGGATCTTCTGCTCTTGTTCATTGAACCTCTCTCGGTAGGAATCCCGTTCATCCCTCAACTGCATCCAAGACCTCTTCAGTGTCCCAATATCAGTGGGCATATAAGGGTGGAGAATAGTTGGGGGAACCCCCTCCTCATTAGCAACTTCAAGAGTAACAGGCCTGACAGCTTCATATGGCATACCTAACCTCTGGGCACGGATGCGGACCCATCTGAGATATGGCTCCATTGGCAGAGAAGTCTTTGGACCCAGTTCATGTGGATCAGATTGGTGAACTCTGTCCCAAGCCCTTATGAATCTACGACGCAGCTCATCGCTATCTCCCTGAAAATCAAAGATGATATGAGGCATCAACATCTCATGAGGCCCTTCTCTTATGGCTCTTCCAAACTGACGGAGAGCTAAGCATGGGTTGTAAGAAATCCCTCCATGGGTCCTGATCAATGGAACATTAGGATACTCTCCACAGCGATTAATGACAGTCACCTCATCCATACCTTTGAGAGTCCAGATAATGTCATTATTAGAAAGAGACATCACCCTATAAGCCCAGCCCATTCCTTCTTTGTTCTTCAGTACGGACTTAGGGAGGTGCGAAATAAACCACCTTGACAATAAAGGAGCACAACACATCAAAGTTCCCCACTTTCGGGCAGTACGAGCATAGAGCTGATGAAGGACGTCACCCAAGAGAGTGGGTACAGGGTTCTGAGAGATGAAGATATTTATGGCATTAATATCAACAAAAGTGTCAGGATTCGGAAACAACACCAGACCATAAATCAAGAGAGCCAGAATATCCCCGTACGCCTTGAAGTCTAAGCTGTCCTAGAAGTAATTAGCTTTGTCAACCAAAAACTTAGCCAGAAAACCCTTAGCCCCACTTCTAGTCTCCCAGTTAGCCATTACCTCCTCTTTAGTCAAGTGAAGGGCTGCAGCAATTTCTTCGGGCTTAAGAGTCTTTTCCCAACCAGTAAACGGAGTTTGTTCCAGGACGGAGATACCGAGCAGCTCAGAGAACTCTTCTAGGGTAGGCACCAGCTGGAAGTCCTGGAAAGTAAAACAATGGTACAGTGGATCATAGAATTGGACCAGGACACTCATCATTTGTTCGTCCAACTTTGAAGTGACCAAACTGAGAAGAGAGCCATGCCTTTTGATGAAGGAAGTAGTGTATGGAATCCTGACAACCAAATCTTTAAGCAGGGTAGGTACTTGGACAAAATTGATCCGGATAGTATTCCTACGTGTTGTACCCCAAAATTTGCCCTCGCATTTTTCCACAAGAAATCACAGCTTCAGGCGTTTCCTGATTTTTTCAGATTGGCTCAAGAATCGGTCAAACAGACTTTTCTCGTCAGTCAGACATAATTAGGGTTTTTATTGATTTTCAGGGCTCTAGAATGTTTCAAACAGTTGGCTTAGGGTTTTGGTTGATTTTGGCTCAACTTTGATCAGGCGAACGTTCTTTGGCATTTAATCAGGAATTAGGGTTGTTCATGCGCGGTTCTTCAGAAAGATTTAATTCTACGGTGCTTTGCAAGTTATTCCGAGATTTGGTTTGAATTCGCATTGTTTGAATTAATAAGTAAAAGAATGCATTTGGATTGAATTCACATTTGTTTGTTTGAACCAGTCAAAGGATACATTCAGTTTGGATTTGCAGTGTTGGGTAAAAATCAGTGAAAAGGGAATGCGCCTGATCAGTTGTTTTGATTAACTGTTGTTTTTCTTTGGACGTTGGAAATGCCAGGTTTAACTGATCAAATACTAAAGCATTGTTTATTTAAATTATTTATCATTCTAAGATTAAATGATTGGAATTTATTTTCAATTATTTTAATTAAAGAATTATAAATAATAAATAAATAATAGGAGGAAAAATATTTAATTGGATAAAGAAACTTTTATTAATTTTTAAATTAATTGTACAATTGTTTTGTTGTTTACAACAATGATTTTACATTAATTTAAATTTAAATAAAAAGAAAACTATCCTAAACATTTTCTATTCTTCAACTCTTCATCTGCTATCCCTCGCTCCAGTGCTCCATTTTAATTATTCATCTGCAAAAGAAAAGGAGAAAAGTCAATGACAGATAAATAAATAAAGAGACAAATAAAAAAGAGTTCATCATTAAGGGCCACTGATTGGGATCAGTTATCCCTCTTTGCAAATCACGGGATTTCTCCCGGTTCACAAAGAGGGACGAATATTTATTTGCTAAAAATGAATGCACAAAAGTCAAAATGCACAAGTCAAATTGTCCAAACTGCATAAGTTCAAATCTCAAAACTCCAAAGTGCAAATCAAACTACCAAGTCCAAACTGAAAAATTCAAACTTGCTGTCAAACTGTACAAGGCTGCCCAAGCTATCAAAAAGAAGATTTGGCAAGATATCAAAAGATCCAAAAGTACAAGAAGTTGTCAAAAGAAGGGACAAATATGCAGAGGAAAATTGTTATGCAAGCAAACTATCTCATTTTCATCATTTCCCAAGTGGCCCTTTCAGAAAAGTACAGTACAAACATTATTTTAATGCCTAAAAGTGTACTGGAGAGAGAGAAGAAAGAAGAAGTGTTTAGGCTTACTGGCTTTGAGGCTTTAGGCAAGAAAATATACAACAAAACTGCAATAGCACAGTGGATAAAAGGGGGAAAGAAAATATAAAGTTTTTGGTCAATAAAACAGTAGGAGGATATATAAAACAAAAGGAAGATATCAAACAGGGTAGAGGATATCAAACCAAAAAAGCCTTAAACACAAAGCCATTCAAAAACCTATAAGGACACAAAAACAAAGACAACAAAGGACCAGTTCACAAAAAGAACCAGTAAACCACCAAACATCCAGCACCATATAACCTGTTAAAGCCTAAACCAGTATACCTGCATAAACCATAACCTGCAGTTAAGCAGACTGCAATATACAAAGCCAGCAAACCAGTAAATCCAAACCTGTCCAGCTTCAAGCCTAATCCAAATACATCCAAACAGAAAACTCAACCAAGACCCAACCTGTAAAGCCATATCAAAGTATCATAAAGCCTAACCATCAAAAACAAGCATATGCCCAAAAACCTTGTACCTATCAACAAGCCAAAACGCATACCCTGTCCAACCTTTCAAAGAATCAGAAATGGTGCAAACATAGATTCAAGCATCAAGCCCTCAGAACTCAAGGAGTTCATCATAGGGGCATTCATAAAACACCAAATATCCAAGAATACTCAGGCTACTCAATGTCAAACACAAGCTCCTAAGATTTTCAAAGCCTAAAGGCTCCAAATAAGCTCAAACCTGTCTAAAGCATTAAAGGCCAACTCTAAGCCCTCAGAAGGTTCATCACTGGGCATAAAAAAATCAACATTCACAGGCAAACGTTCAAAGGAAACTCAAAGGCAACAAGTGTTTCAAAGGATAATAAAGCATAGCATACAAAATAGGTGAGGGATAGGCAACAGAAGTCAGGGGCGAGAAGAGAAAGAAGGCATCAAGCATCACATTTCAACAAGCACAAAAGGCAAAGATATCTCAAGACAACATAAGCAGAAGCATGCAGTAAAAGAGAAGAAGAAAGAAGATATAAGGGTTTTCAGGGTAAACATTACAAAACCTAACCCGGGTCACCAAAAAGCTAGTCTCATCGCGCAACCCCTTCACCATCGAGCCTCCGAAGCGCCTCCAAACTCCCTTCTTCCCCTCCTCTGTCAAGGTAGAACATTCTCCTCTCATCCCTTTTTTTTCGTGACCTCGTTAATGAATAAGAATGCACACAACAGCAAATCAAATCAAAATACTTAATCAAAAACAGTAAAATCATGACATGCAAATAACGAAGCCCTAATGCGAAAAGACAAAGATCATTACCTTAAAATCTGTCGCCCTAAACGATCCATTGAAGGGGAGAGGGAAGGATTCGAGGAAGGCAACTGGTGGCCGGGCAAAGGGGAGAGTCAGATCCATGGCAAAGAAAGAACGAAGGAGAACGAAGAAGATGACGAACGAAACACAAACGGCGCCGCTCTCAAACGCATAAACCCTAAAGTCTCCAAGTGAAACAACATTCAAAGAACCCTAAAGAAACTTTGTTAAAATGATAATGGGCCTTGCCCTCTCAAGCGTCTGAGCCCATTTGCCAATTAACGAATGCCACCCCCCTCATGCCAATTCTATATGGGCCATAACACTCTCCCAAGCCCATTTTATTCTTCTCTTCATTTCATTTTATTTTTTATAAACTAAAATCTTGTTTTAACTTAACTTTTTTGAAAAAATATACTAACATAATTAAATAAAAATGCAAAAACATGACAATAATACTTTATTATATTAATACAAAATTACCATGTAATTAAAATGTAAAACTTTTTTTCTTTTAAGTAAAATTCTTCTTGTACATAAATTCTTTTTAAAATAAATACATTTTCCTTTCTTAGAAATTTTTATACATAATCAAGACAAAATACATTTTTTATATATACAATTTAATTAGAATTAAAAACATCTAATTAAAACATTATTTTGTACATATTAACAATATACAAGATTTCAAAAGACTAAATAAATGAATATCTAATTATTTTCTTTAAGTTAAAACAATGCTTAATAATACATTCGAATTCACATTTTCCTAGCCTGTAAATAAATTACATACATGAACATATACACTTGATACATTATACATTTGCTTATCTTATACATTGCTATACGTTACATTTACATTTGATCGATTCGATTTGGTTGTAATCTATTGGACACTACATTCCTAAAGTCTCATCCCCATTTGTGAATCTGTACCCCCACTCCCGGATACTTATTTTGTAATAGCGTAGACTTTACATTTCTGCAATTTACCGTTTTCAATTATACCATGGTTAGACCTAGGGTTTGCATGTACATAAAATCAAACGCTAGATAACCTAATACAAGACGAATACATGAAATCAATACACAATCACACTTGCACCCTCTATGGTAATCCCACATGTTGCCTTCCAAAATGGGCCATGCTTGCACGTCGAGTTTCTTTGGCAAAACGAATTCAAAATGATCATAAGTCCCTCAATGACGCTTTCGAAAGTTTCCTAAATGGAATGATCATAGTCCCTTCAAAGCAAAATTGCCAAAGATACTTGGCATCATTGCATTCATGGTCCATACGATGACCCGCGCCCGTCCCGAACAAACATCCTAAACGCAAGATTGTCCACCAAATTCAATGGTGGAACAAAATTGTTAAAAAGGGTTGAAAACATAGAGAAAACCTTTGAGTACAATAGGGGTAGACAACACTCTTAGTTACTTGAGATCAACTTGCAAAAACGCTTGCCTTCTTTTCAAAAACCACAATCCACAACACTTTCAAACAAACTCTCAAAAACATTTGAAACATCTTTTCGAAAAGATACACACCTTTGTAAAACATCCGAGTAAAGAATTATTACAAGGGTAACCTAAGACAAGGCATCTTCTTCAAAAACATTTTCAAAGACACTCACACACACCACATTTTCAAGCAATCGAAAATCAAGGCAAGTGATCTAAAAAACCAAGTAACTAAGAGCCCATGGATAACCATGGATGAAAAGGGTGCTAATACCTTCCCTTTTCATAATCTACCCCCCGAACCCACGAAATATCTCAAAAGGTTTTTGCTGTGCTTTTTTAACCTTTCCTTTAGGATAAAATAAAAAGTCGGTGGCGACTCTTGCTCAACCGCACAAGTGCGAATACAAACGCAAAACCATAGTCAGTTCTCCCACCGTATCACACTACGCATGGGCATCATGATGACCTACAAAATAGAGCAAAGATGAAACCCTCTTGTCTTTGAAATAGGTTAGTCCTTATGCAAAATGTATGCAATGTTATGATGTCATGATGTCATGATAAAGGCACACCACAAGTATCCACAAAAAGCAAACATGGTAAAGGCACACAAGTCACACTGAGAGCCCTTAGATTTCAGGCTGTCATGGAGCTTAGGTACTACCCTCTTTCAGTTCAGTTGGTTAAGACCTGTCCTAAAAAATAGTAATCGGGTTCTAGAGGATCTCAATATCACTGACTACCCTCAATTGGTCATAATTCGAGTTTAGCAACCTTTTCTTGCGGCCAGAATCATCGCGAGAGTTTAGCCTCAATGAGTGTAGCATACTGCTACTGTTCTATGGCCAAGTTGGTCAATTTAAGGTTCTAAGGTCAGTTGGTGCTTAATGACTCCTTATAAGACCCATATTCTCCTTGTTCCAACACAAGGGATATCGGTACAGACCAAGGTGTCACACCAACGTAGCTACTGCTTCATCCGTGTCGGTCTACGCCGGACAGATCCCTCACAGTTTATTGCTACTTACCTAAAGGGTATCCCCAGATCCGGGTTAGGATCTATAGAACTCTGATACAAGCCCACAAAATTAAAGCATACAAAGCATACAATTTAAAACATAGTGATCTAATCCTAAGGTACACCTCACTTATTAAAGATTCCCCAGCAGAGTCACCAGTTCTGTGATCGGTGGGAATGAGAACTGACTGTTTTGGAATATTGGTTCGCGTTTTGCGTTTGTTTTTACAAAATGTCGCGGTAAGCAAGAGTCGCCACCGTCTTTTATTTTATCCAACAAGGAAAGGACAAAAGCACAGAAAAATTCCTTTTTGAGATATTTCTCGGGTTCGGGAGGTAGATTATAGAAAGGGAAGGTGTTAGCACCCTTTCTATCCGTGATTATCCACGGGCTCTTAGGTACTTGCTCATTATGTTTTCAAAAGTTTGCTTTTCTTTGTGATTATGGGTTTGAAAAGAGTTTTTGTTTGAAAGGAGTGTAAGTGCGAAAAGTTTTGTTTTGTTTTTAAAAGGAGCAAGTACTTAAGAATTATCTACCTACTCAAAAAGGAATTAAATTGCGCAAATGTCCTTTAGATAATGCTAGCCCACTATTGATGAGTAGGTAGCACCGTCGTTGGAGTTTTCGGGTCAATTCGATTAAGGGACGTGTGGTCACTAAAGCAATGTTAGGATGCCTTAGCGGTAATCCTAATGTCTTAGATCATTTTATCCGAGGCAACCGTTTCGAGGCAACTTTGATCTTTGGACAAGAGGGTGACCTCTAAAACTTCCTATACTCAATGACCACGTTCGAGGCAACCAAGTGAGGTGTACCCTAGGAGTGGCATGTGCGAGTGTATTGTTTTTCAGTTATATTATCTTTGTACATGTTAATGGTGAGCTACTGTTGATTTTAGGTTAAAGGTTTATCTTGTCATGCATTGCCTATTTATCAAACATCTAACAGTTAATAGTTGCGGAATGTAAATTGCGGAAAATAAATCTAAGCTATTACAAGGCGTCGGGTATTTACATCGCCAAAGACAAAGCTTTAAAAAATTAAATTGCAAAAAGTAAACAAAAGCGATAAATAAATCCTAATTTAAAAACTATTACATTCTCGAAGCAGTTACAATATTGAAATATGGATCAAAAATAATACGCGCGAGAGAAAATTGAATCGGAGTGTTTTTTAGGGTTTTGACCCTTTTCATTAAATAAAGCATATTTTTGTTATTTTTGAATTAAAAATTAATATAAATTAATAATTGAATTAATTAATTAGATGAAAATATTTTTGGTTTTTTTATTATTTAAGGAAATAAAAATAAAATGGTCAATATTATTAAAACCTAATATTCTAATTAATTTTAATTTATTGCAAAAATGTTAAAATTATACCTAATTAAAAAACTAAGTCAATTAAATTATTTATTTACAAAAATAATGAAATTAATAAAAATAATATTTTTTGTGTTTTCTGATTTTATTAGGAAAATTATTATTTGGTTAGTAATTAAAAAAAATAACAAAACAAATAATTATAAAAATAAGAAAATAATGAAAGAAATAAAAAAAAAAAGCAAACTCAGGGGGGGGGGGGGTGCTGGGCTTAATCTGGGTGTGAATCAGCAAATTTGAGGCCCATCAATGTTCAGCCTGTTTGACTTTTCAGATTTCCTATGCGCTAGTTGACCAGAGTGTATGGTGAGCATGCAATCTGGATTATTGAATCTGCCTGGTGGGCCACTTGGCATTTGATAAGATGGGAAGCATGATGATCCACGCTTTGGGGCGCTGCACATGAGTACCTGAAATAAAACTGCATAAAGTTTTGGGGGACCTGGGATTCGAACCCAGGTCCCAAGGGGTTTTGCCATGCCTCTCTCACCAACTCAACCAGCTTGCACATCTGTTATTAGAATAGGCAATAAATAATATATGCAAAACAACGCACTAAGCCTAAAAAATAAAAATAAAGTGTGGCGCGAGATTTGAACGACCCAGTAAGGAGAAGACGCGTGGTCGTCTTCTTCACAAAGTCACTGGTTATTTACCTGCGGATTTTTATCCGCGGGAAGATTCGTAGCTTGTCTCAAGAATTCATTCCAGGCCATAAAAATCCCATCCAAGCGCATGGACGTGATCGCCCCTTCCTCCTGAGTTCAACCATGGCCAAGATTCATCCTAATTGTCCCTACAAAACGAAACCCCAAATTGAAACCTCCAAAACCCTAGGTTCGGGTAGGGAGGTACAGGCTACAAAAAAACAATTGAATGATGCAGAACGACTGGAAATTTAAAGGCAATCATGATTATACAAAACTATTGGCAAGAGGATGCAAGGAAATGATTTCACAAAGTCATGTTCAGAGCACGGTTCATGGAGACTTATAATGAGTTTTAGGCAATGAAAAGGCGTGGTTTTGATTGCTACAGCTTCACAGGATATCAGGCAAGAGAGCTACGTTGTGATTTGGGATTGAATTGGCCTCCAATGTTGTTTTCGATCTCCCACTTTTCAAGCTTTTTCACCAATTTGCTATGGCCGTTTCAGTAGTGTTTTATGCATGTTCTAGGTCTGGCTTGCTTGTGTGCATATAATAGAATGAATTTAGGTCAAAATATGGGCCATAATCCTTATGCATTGAAGATGAAATATTGGATTTGATCACCATTGATAAGCTTTCCATAATTGCATCAAATCTGAGATTTTGTGCATGTTTTGACTTGGCACGAATTTGACTGAGTTGCGCATGATATTTGCAAGCTGTATTGATCACAAGAATCCCCTTACATCAATTTTTAGATTTTATTTGATTTAATATTGATTAATAATGAATTAAATCAATAAAAATGAAATAAAATAGAAAAATAAATGTTTGGTCATGAAATTAAAGATGGAACACGTGTGTGGCATGACAAGACTATATCAAGTGGAAAAAAGTGGGCCCTTTTGTCAAAAATTGGAGTTTTGAGGATAGTTGACTTTTGGCAATTTTGGAAAAATGCCCAACTTCAACAATGCATAACTTCTTCAATTTTGAACTTTTTGAGGTGTTATTGCACTTTTTAGAAACCTTGAGATGTCCTATAATCAACCTTTTTGGTCTCATCTCATTTTGATATTCCATGATCAAGTTATAACCTTTGGGAAAAAAGGTCTTTTTGTTGACTTTCAAAAATGACCTATAATGTCCAAATTTGTAACTTTTTGTGAGAGCATTTCTTGGTCTTGGGGTGTGAGGATGGATTATAGGAAATTGTATCCTATTCAAAATGAGATTTGGATGGGTCATTTCTCATAAAGTATGAGAAAGTTATGCTTGGTCAAAGTTGAGTTGACTTTTCTTACAAAACCCTAATTTAGCAACTTTTGAATCTTGATGAATCTTGAGCAATCCTTGATGAATCATGATCAACCCTTGATCAAATGATGAATTATCCTTCAAAGTGAGAATTTTGACAAAAAAATCTTGAGGTTTGACTGTATTTGGGACACAGTTGACTTTTGCCCTAGCACAGTCGATTTTTGGGTCTCTTGAGCAATTGACTGACCAAACTTCCTCTGCAAGGCTTGAAATTTGACATGGATGAACCTAATAAGATATTAGGACATTGGGGAGCACTTGAGGTCATTTGGATGTAAGGACCTTGATGCAACATAAAACCATAATTTTGACTTGACTGCCTTAGGAGGTGATTTGTCTGTCCAAACCTTGAGCCAACTTGAGCAACTTAAAGCTTATTCTTGACAAGTCTTGAGGAATATGGGAGGGAAAATTTTGGGGTACAACAGTATATCATCCAGAGACAAGTTCCAAGACAGGATCAATTCGGAGACTACTCTGTTCACATCAGGTCATAAGGGGGATTCTCTATCCCACTCAACCATCAAGACTACATAAAGTCTTCAGAATCAAGAAATCCATACAGAGTCAAGTCTCCTCAACGATGGCAATCATTGGTTTCTTTATTGCATTTTTATTTGCATTCTTACTTGTTTGTTTAAACATTTCTTGTATGTAGAAACTTGTCTATTTTTGAATGAAAATCTTAATGAAATAAGTATGCTTGTCTTGAAGTGTTCTTTTGTTTTTATTCATTCATTCGTTATCACTTTTTAAATGTTTTACTTGCATATTGATGCCAAGTCTCCAAGTCTTATGCTTAGGTAAATATTGGAAGGAGTATGACGATAATCTAAAAACGCAAAAATCTCTGGTTGGTACGCTTTTGAGTAAGACTCTACTAACGATGTACATGTCTTGTTTCTATTCCTAAACACCGGAGATATAAGGGAGATAGACCCTCGTTAACCCCTATGAGCCTTCGAAGTAGGAGTTTCTTTTTTGTTCAGAAAAATCCTCATTTTAACCCGGGGCAGGGTAGATTTCAGTTAATCTGATCAAGCATTCATAACTCATCAAGAGTGCACATCTGAGGGTATAACATTGGTTATTCTTCAAAAGTTTGAGGAAAGTCAAAACCACAATGGTTAACCCTCATCTATCAACAATGTGCATCAATTAACGATATCCCAATGGGTATCTCTCGCACATCAGGAGGTCAACAGATGACGATACAACAATGGCTATCCCTCATCTACTAAAGACTCAGACAGTCACGATCACTTCTGACAAATCAAAGACAACGCAAATATCAACGACTTGTTCAAAATGGAAATTATGAATAAGAAAGAAACAAAAAGCCTTGCTAAGTCGAAACTTTAAAATAAATCATTTAGGCAAAAGTTGGGGCATCCCGCTGGACTTCCAAATCGAAATTTAAAAGAATTTGTCCAGGAAAAAATTAGTGAAAGCAAGAAAGAAATTGAAAAGCCTAAAAATCAAGAAAAGGATTATCAATAAAATCCTCACGAAAGAACAAAGTTGTGTGATCAGACACCAAAATTAGAAGTTAGTGATTGTTGTGTCCAAGAGGCCTTAGTGGTTCCTTAACCACCGCAAACTCTTCTTGAGAAATGAATGCTTGTATTAGGTCAACTGAACATAGCAATGGAGAACATCATGGAGAATGGGTGGGCACCAAATAATTTTGAGCCTTAAATATTTCTTTCTAAAACCATGAACGGGACCATGTTACAACCCTTTCAAAGTCCTAACTAAAGCATGGGTCAATTCGAAAGTATGCTACAATGAGATAGCGTTTAACTGACTCCTAAGAGGTATGTTTAAATATACGTGTTGGCATCATATGCTTGCATTATCTTTCATAAAAAAGAATTTGCAAATGTTGATCTCTATCTAGTGACTAGTTCACAACAGAGTTGTGACATCATTTCATTCAAAGTTTTTCAAACTTCAAGACTTACATATGTGTTGCATTAGAATTATCATTCTCATAATAAACATTCTTCTGCATACAAAACAACTTATTAACATCAAGTAAGTTTACACAATGAATAATCGGTAAAGAGCTCAATCTTGTCAGAGAAGAGAGGCTCGAATACCCTGTTGAAGCAAGAGTCAGTTGTTACAAGATATATGACTTATCCAGGGGCATGTTAACCAGAGATTCTGTTAAGAGAAAACATCTTGGTGCTTCACAGTCTGAGTACCCTTCAGAGATGAAGTTAGAAGTTTCCACCAATTTGGGGCAATCAAGTCGAGAGTCGATCTCTCCAAGTTCAACCAAGTCTATGGCATTCTCTCAAATCTATCAATCAGAGGCTATCAGGTCGATAAACCTATTCAAGATCGACCAATCAGAGGCTATCACATCAAGAATCTATTCAAAATTCATTCAACCTGGGGCAGTTACGTTGAAATTTGACAAATCTCTCCAAGAAAGTTGTAATCAAGAGTAGTTTATTTCGTGATTCAAGAGATTGGGGCAGGCCACCTCATATCGCGTTGTGCCACGGATATTCTAGTCTTTTATTCGGCACAGATACTCTCAGAAATCCTCCAGACAGGGGCACTCCTCATCCGTACTTGCAAAGTTGCTCAAGCCAATTATGTTATACGAGACAACTACAATCGAGCTAAAAGAGTCATAACGGTCACCCTGACCTATCCAAGGCACGAAGCCTCCTTCATCTATCACAGACAATTTCAAAACTGATTCCCCAAGTGAATTCAGAAAGTTTGGAGTTGTCGTTTGACTTGGTACGCGTAAGTGCATCCCCAGTGGAGTTAATCAAGTGCATCCCTAGTGGAGCTAAACTGGGGCATTTGCAGAACTAAATCGGGGCATGAATGGGTGTCTCTGCCCATATTTTATCCCTAAGTGATTCAAGAGGTAACTCAGTAGTTCCCAGTGTGGCGTAAACTTGGGGCATGTATCCAGAGAGATTCACATGGTGTTTGGTATCTGTTCTTCAGCATATTCGGTTCTACCATTCTCTCAGGGGTTCAGGATGTAGGGAAGTCAGGCCAGATTATCTCTTCCCCAATAATACAATTCAGAATTCAGTGGTGTACCTAAAGACTCACTTCGTCAACAATTCAATCTTCAACAGAGTCATCAATAATTTGCGGTATCGTAAGCTCCCGAGTGCAAAATCTTCCCAGTATCCCCATCAATCTTTGGTACTGCGGGTTTTTAGCGCAAGTATGTATTGGCATCCCCAGTGATGCGCAACAGTTCCCAACGGGCCTTCGCTTATCCCCATGAAGTCTATTTCTTTGCATTGCATATAGTTATCATTACATAACATTGTATCTCTAAAAAGCGCGTAGCTGATCCATCAGAATGGATCTTTGCGGCAAAAGAAATTCAAACATGAATATGCAGCATAAGCTAGATTATGTACCTTACACAAAAGACTTGAATCATTCAAAGATAACAATACGTCCCCTCAAGAGGATATTGCTCCCAAATCCCCAGTCGGTGACCTTCACCTTCACAATTCCCAGCTAAATTAATACACCTTGTCATTCTAAACCCAGTTTTCTTCTGGTAGCCAGTTCCCGTCTGACAAATAATTTAGTCTCCAAACACTTGTCTGTGTCGGTTTCCAAACACTCATCTGTGTTAACTCATAAACACTCATCCATGTCAGTTCTTCAAACACTCGTCCGTGTTAAATATTTCTTTGATACTCATTCGTATCTTTTTTTAATACCTGTCTATATTGATTCGAACACTCATCCGTGTCAGTTCTCTAAACACTCATCTATGCCAGTCTCCCAAACACTCGTCCGTGTTTAACCTTTCTTCGATACTCGTCTGTATCGATTCAAACACTCATCTATGTTATACCTTCCTTGTATTGGCATCACGTTATGTTACAAGTCTGATCTCTTCCTTGTACTGGCATCATGCTATTTTATTATGTTATACCTTCCTTGTATTGGCATCACGTTATGTTACAAGTCTGATCTCTTCCTTGTATTGGCATCGTGCTACGTTACAAGTATGATCTCTTCCTTGTATTGGCATCGTTCTACGTTACAAGTCCGATCTCTTCCTTGTATTGGCATCACGCTATGTTACAAGTCCGATCTCTTCCTTGTATTGGCATCATGCTACGTTACAAGTCCAATCTCTTCCTTGTATTGGCATCGTGCTACATTACAAGTATGATCTCTTCCTTGTATTGGCATCACGCTACATTACAAGTTCGATCTCTTCCTTGTATTGGCATCGTGCTATGTTATAAGTCTTATCTCTTCCTTGTTTTGGCATCGTGCTATGTTACAAGTTCGATCTCTTCCTTGTATTGGCATCGTGCTATGTTACAAGTTCGATCTCTTCCTTGTATTGGCATCGTGCTACGTTACAAGTTCGATCTCTTCCTTTTATTGGCATCGTGCTATGTTACAAGTTCGATCTCTTCCTTGTATTGGCATCATGCTACGTTGCAAGTATGATCTCTTCCTTGTATTGGCGTGATGCTACGTTACAAGCTTGATCTCTTCCTTGTATTGGCATTGTGCTACGTTACAAGTTCGATCTCTTCCTTGTATTGGCATCGTGCTACGTTATAAGTCTGATCTCTTCCTTGTATTGGAATCATGCTACATTACAAGCCCGATCTCTTCCTTTATTAGTATCGCGCTACGTTACAAGTTCGATCTCTTCCTTGTATTGGCATCACGTTACGTTACAAGTTTAATCTCTTCCTTTTATTGGCATCACTCCACGTTACAAGTCTTTTATGCCTTTGTGTTTGCATCATGATACCTTTCAACACTCTTCGTGTCAATTTCTAAACATTTGTCATGTCCTGATCGATGTATTCCTTTTGGTTATTGTGTCTGGATCGATACCTCTTCTGTGAATCATCGTGTCCTGATCGATGTATTCCTATTAGCCATCGTGTCCTGATCGATGTCTTCCTTTTGGTTATCGTGTCCTGATCGATACCTCTCCTATGAATCATCGTGTCCTGATCGGTGTTTCCCTCTCAATCATCGTGTCTTGATCTATGTATTCTTGTTAGGCATCATGTCCTGGTTGATGTCTTCCTTTTGGTTATCGTGTCCTGATCGATACCTCTCCTGCGAATCATCGTGTCTTGATTGATGTATTCCTGTTAGCCATCGTGTCCTGGTCGACGTCTTCGTTTTGGTTATCGTGTCCTGATCGATACCTTTCCTGCGAATCATCATGTCCTGATCGATGTATTCATGTTATCCATCGTGTCATGATCGTTGTCTTCCTTTTTGTTATCGTGTCCTAATCGATACCTCCCTTGTGAATCACTGTGTCCTGATCGATTTATTCTTGTTAGCCATCGTGTCATGATCGATGTCTTTCTTTTTGTTATCGTGTCCTGATCGATACCTCTTCTGCGAATCATTGTGTCATGATCAATGTATTCCTATTAGCCATCGTGTCATGATCAATGTCTTCCTTTCAATAGGGGCAACTGTAATACCCCAAATTTGTCCTACCCTCTCACTTGTATCTGGCTTATTCATCTCGCACTTCTCACATGTACATGACTTTCATTAGGTCACCTAACGCATCATGCTTCATTAATCAATAAAATTGGCATTAGGATCCAATAGCTTGGTAATTAGGGTTTCTCCTTGGTTTTAAGGCTCTCATCTACATTCAAGAGCAATTCAAGTTGTTTCTTCAACGATCATGGTATGAATTAGGGTATATTTCCCTAGTCATGTGGTATTCAAGAGGGGGTCCCTTATGAAGTTCATCCTTAGCAAATTCCATCATTCAATGGGATTATGTCCTTACTTAAGGTGCAAGTTGTTGAATTAATGTTGGTGTTCATGGATGTTAGGGTTTGCTTCAAGAAGATTTATTATATAATGCAAGAAGATCTCATCCTTGGAGGTAGGGTCCCAACTGATCTATTTTTGTCAAATGAAGTGGTGTTCATTGATTGGGTCATAAGGCATATGGAGATGGTTTCATAAGAGAAATACACTTGGATTTCGTTAAGTAAAGTTTGTGGATATCTTAAGGCATAATGTTTCCTCTGATCATTTGGATTTCTTTGGAGACAAAGTTTTTTTAATTATTTGAAGGACTTTGAAACATGGTGATAAATTAAAAGTTAAAGAAGATATTAGTTGTTCAAGGCATGGCTAAGGAACAATGGCCATAGTTCATTCAAGAGTAAAAGGCATTAGTCAAAAGATTGAGATTTAAAAATATACTCACCATTTCATCAAGATTTTCCTACAAAGAATCATCTAAGGGTTTTCGAACAAAAAGAGTTTCCAAGCATTCAAGATATCATTTACATGTTCAAATAAACCATTACAAAATTCATTACACAAACTTTTGTTCTAAGCCTAAATCCTAATATCCTAAACATCTCCATGCTTCCATGTCCGTGCCAAGTATCCATCTTCAAATTCTCCTCCACTTAGCTAAAACTACAAGTTGCTTTGCCTTGGTATTTCTTCATGCCATACTCAGCCCTGTACCGCCATATAAAAACAAACAAAAGAAAAACAAGTTAACCGCAACACAAAACGGGCCAACTCGTAAAATCCAAAGTAAACAATTAACTAAAAATCCATCAAATAATCACAAAAACAAGAAAAGCAGCCCTGCAATGAGACTAACCAGATTCAGCCCACTAAATGGTTCAAAATGTTCATAAACCAACTCCATATACAAAACCAAAAAACCTGCAGCCCTGCATACTAATCACAGAAAAAAAACATAAAATCAGTCTAAAGGCCACAACTTCTAAACCCCTAACCAATTTCCCAAACAGAATTACCTAATGGCCAACATGTAACAAAAAGCCAGCTCATCTATAACTGACTGCAGCCCTCTAACTAACTTTTTTCTCCTTAACAAAAAATAACCCTGCAAACTGTCAGTTGAATTCCCTAACCAAATTCTCAACAAACTACTAACAGAATGGTCAAAACAGAAAAATTTCCTAACCAATCAATCTGCCAATTCCCTAACTTCTTAATTGTCCAAAAAACTGTAACTAACATCTCCAAACAGAAATCCTTGACTGTCCTGTAACTTCCCCAAATTTTCCTAACCGTTTTTCTAAACAAATTTTCTAATTGTTTCTCACTCTCCTAACTCTCATCCTCTAACCAGAATTCTAACCCCCACCAACTGTCATAACAGATCTTAACTAACTTTCTAACCCCTGACAGTTTCTAACCAAACTCAAACAAACTTGCAAAAAACAGTTTAACCAATATCTAACTGCCAAAAAAACAGAAAAAACAAAAACATAATCATTATCTTCTAACAATTCCAGCCATCTAGTTAACTCTCAAACCATAACTAACTGCAATAGTTCAAAACTCCCTAACTGTTTTCCTAACCTCTAAGGACCATCTAACTTCCTAACCACCTCTAACCAACTTCTAACCACATTTCAGCAGAAGAAAAAAAGAAGATAACAGAAAGAGATAAAAAAAAGTAGAAAGAAGAAGAGGAGAATTTTTCACGATTCAGAATAGGAAAAAGGGGAAAATAGAAACTCACCTGGAAAAAAAATTGATTCTTCTCTTCCATCCTCTACCTTCACCCTTATTCCCTCATCTCTCTCCCATTCTCTACTTATCTCCATAACCATTTCTGAACTTGCATCTTCATCTCCAAAGCACGCATTGTTATCATCTCGGCAACCACCTTGCGTAATCTTCGTTGTTATCGTCACCTCAACAGAATTAAACTTCTGTCTCCATTTGTTCATCACCTTCACTCAACAACCTACAACGGATTCATCAGTCATCATCATTTCGCGATCAATTCCAACAACAACAATTCACATAATTGGAATCGATAAAGTATAAGAAGTTTATCGAATCGAAAATGAGACGTATCTGAGTTTTGTTCATTCGATCTATTTATTCTAGTCTTCGATATTCACAGAAGAAGATACAAACAAGAATAAGGCTTCGCCGTCTCCGATGCAGAGGAGAAATTTCTGGTGAAGATGAAACTTGAACGAATTCGGAGAAGAAGATCGTTCCTGAGTGCTGGAATTATCACTTATGGATTTTGTGCTAATCTTTTTCTAAATTGATTGTCGTTTTTCAGGTCATGGTGATTTAGGATTTTGCGATCGAGAAATTATGATGACGAAGCTGGAATCAGAAGGAGATGGTGAATTAAGTGATGAGGCCGAATCAAAGAAGAAGGTGGAGGTTCGAAGAGATGAGGCTGAGGATGGGTTCGACGGTAATGATTGTTGACTCTATGCGGTGAACCGAAACGGATATTGGAGCGTTGTTTGAAGAGAGAGTGAAAGTTGTTTGTGAAGAAGACGAGGCATCACAACATTAAACCCTAACACATATAAAATGCACCGTTTGTGACTTTCTTTTTTATTTATTTGTTTTTTAATTAATGTGAAATAAAAAAATATGAAGTATGGACTTGGATTGTTGTGGTGAACGTGATATTTTCCCCTTGGGTTTAGACGTGAGTTGTTTGCTTGAGCCCATAACACTTATTTTTGGCATAGGTGAAAGAAGCACAAAAAAGGCTCATGGACCCTTGTTGAGTGGGCCTAGTGCCCTGATCTCTACACCCCTATATTCCAGTTTCACCCTTGACACTTATAACTTTCTTTTTTATTATTTTAGTTTTCTTATAGTTTAATCTCTTCTTTCAATTGATAATAAAAAAGGTATAAAAATAGTATAATATTTTAGAATTTTTTAGGTTTTCTCTTTAGAATTTTATTAGAGTTTTCTACTATTTTATGTTTAATAATCATTTTCAATGTCATTTTTATCTAAGATTTTGTGATAGGATATTGATGTAACTTTCACGATGGAGAATGCTTGGAGATTAACCCTTTGATGACTCGTGCTAAGCAGTTTTTGTAGATTTTTCTTATCGCTCGCGTGGTTTTGAAGAGGCAACGGACTTTCTCCATTCGGTATCATCGTGACCTTATTTTATTTCTCAGTTCCGCACTTTATCGCATTTCTTTACCGCTTTTCTAGATATCATGAGAAGTAGGATTTTATTGCTTTCTAGATACCATGAGAAGTAGGAAATAAAGAGTGTACGCTTGAAGTCGCTGTTTAAAGACATGTAGCAGGCATTTTGCACTTCATTTTCTATATGTGTTGTGCTTGTGTTTGTTCCTTTGGTTGTTGATCGATGAGTCACTCAATTTAGGATTTGAGATCACGACTTCGCTCTCAGTGTATGCTCCCTATAGGATTTTATCGCTTTCCTTTACTTCTTGTTTATCGATGAGTCACTCAATTTAGAAATTGAGATCACGACTTTGCTCTCATTGCATGTTCCCTATAGGATAGTTTTGTTGTTAGACTTTCTTTGGCATGCTAACTTAGATAGGATCTCTCTAGGTGTGCTCTCTTGAGCTTATTATCTTGTTTGCTTTATCCTTGTACAATCATTGTTCCCTTAGGACATGCTTGCTCCCTTCGGATGCAAGTTAGACCTTAGGTTGTAAGCCATGCATGCTAACATTAGGTAGACGTTTCCATTTTGTTAATCCAAATCATAGGACTACCATTGTATGATAACATTAGGTTAGAAATAGGCTAGTCTCCCTTAGACTCTTTTCTTCTCTTTTTGCATCCTTGCATTTAAAACTAACTTCTTTTCTTAGCAAATCAAAAACATGTTAATCATACTTAAACCCTTTTTCAATGTAACAAAACACAAAGAAATCAAATGTGGCATCTTGCCTTGAGGGCGTAACTCAAAACCTTTTTCAAGCAGGGACATGATTAATTTACTTATGTGCTAACGCATAAGTCTCCAAAGGTCGAGCTGCGGCAGAAGGCGGAATTAACGTCGTCCATAAAAAACACAAAACAAACAAAAACATGTGAGCTGAACTACGGTAGCTCTGATTCCTCAAAAAGGATATGTAGGCATTGGGGTAGGGCCCAAGCGAGTACAACTTCATTTTCCCTACATTCTTATCTCATTTCTTTTACATGCATTCTTTAGCAGTAGTAAACAGTAAGCATAGATTAGACATACTCATAAGATAGATAACAAGAATGGATATCGTAGAGTACTACGAGCGTGTGGGGTGCTAATACCTTCCCCTTGCGTAACAGACTCTCTTACCCGATCTCTCAGTTGCAAGACTATGACTTCTCCCTTCTCAGGTTTTCTCGATGTTTACCTTTCCCTTCATGTGGGCTAAGAGTATTTCGATGGCGACTTTATTGTTTGATGATTTTCAGCCGGTTGTTTCACCTAAAACTCAGAATTGCATACAAACCTCAATTGTTGGCATTTCTGACCAAAAAATTCAAACACTCAAACCCCCCATGCATTTTCACTTCTAATCATTTAACAAGCATTTATACATCATAAAAAACTCATCCCTGTCCCTGTTTCATAACTGTAACGTCATCTTCCTCATCTTCCAAACTCAAAAACAGAACTCTGCACATTGACTTCTCCAGCACGATTCAGACACTTTCAGCATAAAGTAAGAGTTGCATTAGCTTTCTAGGAGTCCAGGAAGCTATCCAGATCATCACCACACCTCCAGAAGTGCTCAAACTCCATACACAATTTCCAGTTTTGAGGTAAGTTTTCTCAACTTTGAACTCTCTCTACAAGCATCATTAATGGTTACTTTGTGAATGGAAAATTTAGACATCATAGCCCTGAAGCTAACCATGCCTTTAGTTTTCATTTATGTTGCATGAGTGATGCGAATTTTGAGTTTGAACTTTCTGAAAAATTAGGTTTTATTTGGTACCAAAAGAAGTTAATGTTCATCTTTGATTTATAGTTTAAGTTGTTTACATGGTTGAGTTCGTATTGAAAAATGGAGCAAGTTTCATGTTTATACTTTTGTAAATGGTTGAGAAATGAGGAAGTTACAGAATTCAAAAATAGTGTTGAAACTTATGATGCGAGGAAGAAGATGAAGCACGGTAATAAATGAGTTCATTACATATTTAATAATTTTTGTCTTAACTACCGGATGTATCACCACCCGAGTGGTTAAAGCGCGCGCATATGACCTTTGTGACCTGGGTTTGAGCCCCAACTGTCCTTTTGTTTTTTTTACATTTTCTTCTTTCAGATTTCATACATACAAGCCATGCACGCCCACCATGAAGCCTCACACTAATGCCATTTGATCATCACAAGGTTAAATCTAATGCTCCACATGAGCAGGCCCATGGTATACTCCCAGAAATCAACCACTTTGGATCAGTAAACGCTTGGATTCTATTTTGGGCCTTGGTCTGAATTTCTTTCTAAACACCCCTTTTTACTAAGCTCAACGCAAGCTCGTTTACTATTTTTATTTTATTTTCTGAACTCAACAAAAAGACACATTTGGGTCTAGCGCCCTTTTTACTACTTTTAACTCTCATCTTTCTTTTTAAACCCCATAGCCCAATATTTTCTCATATCCTTTATATTTTCTATATTTATTTGTTTGTTTATTTTTATATAAAACTAAAATACAAAAAATATATTTTCTTAATTAACTTAATTAAAAATATTATTATATTTTTTTGTTAATATTTAGAACTAAATTTTATAATTTTTCTACACTATAAAATACTTTTTTGTCATTAACATTCAAATCATTTTACAAGCAAATTAGATTTAGGTTTCATTTTCTCCTCAATTAAATTAGATTTAGGTTTTGTCATTTAATTTTCCTTTTAAATTTATAAAATTAATTAACATAGGTTTTAGGTTTTGTCTTGTAATTAAAATTAATTAGCTCAATTAGGTTAATCACTAAAACTCTTTTTTCCATTAAAAACCCTAAAAAGATAATTTCTTTCTTCCTCTTTATATTTTGTACATTCTATTCATATTCAATGATTTTTAATAGTATTTAGGGTTTTATTTATTTCTCCCTCCTATTCACAAACTTGTACCCCCCTGTTCCCAAAGCATTGTAATAGCGTAGGATATTTAAATTCCGCAATTTATCGCTTTTCATATTATTGTTAGTAATCAGGGTTTGTATGACAAAATTTAAAATCAAACCATAGAAAACTCTAATTCAAAGACAATATCTTTGAAATCAAAACACTTTGCACACATACACCTCTAAGGTAGCCCACACTTGTTGCCTCAGATTTAAACAGTCATATCCCTCGAATGTGAGATGTTTTAGCAAAGATCCTGGATTAAAATATCATAGTCCCTCGATGACACATCAAATGTTACCTTCGGTAAACGATCTTAGTTCCTTACGACAATTGCTAAAACATCGTACAAGTTGCCTTCTATGACTATAAAATGACCCACGCCTGTGATACGGTGGGAGAACTGACTTAAAGATTTTGCGTTTTATCGCAAATGTTGCGGTTAGGAAGAGTCGCCACCGACTTTTCTTTTATCTAAAAGGAAAGGTGAAAAAGCACAGGAAAGACCTTTGAGATTGTTTCTTGAGTTTGGGGGGTAGATTATGAAAAGGGAAGGTATTAGCACCCTTTTCATCCATGGTTATTCATGGGCTCTTAGTTACTTGCTAGATCACTTGCTTTTGTTTGAAATTGTGCTTAGTGTGTTTTTTGAAAGTATTTTGTAAAGAGGTCATTGTTTAGGAAATCTTTGTAATGATTCTTGTTCATAAGAATGTATACAAAGATGTTGATCTTTTGAAAATGTTTTCAAGTTTTGTAAGATATTTTGAAATGTGTAGGTGTTTGTTTTGAAAATAGCAAGGATGTTTTGTATAAAATGGAGCAAGTAATTAGGATCAATCTACCTACTCAAATGTCTTTCTTGTTCATTTTCTTTTCCTTTGACATTGTTGTCTTACCATTGATTTGGTAAGCAACCCTATCTTTGGATGTTAACGGGACGGGCGTGGGTCATCGTATAACCATGATTAGTAATGTTTGCAAGGTATCTTAGCATTATTTTTTAGGGACTAAGATCATTTGTAAGGCAACTTAGATAGCGTCATCGAGGGACTATGATCTTGTATTCGTTTGTTTTTGCTAAGATACCTCACATGCGTAATATGGCCATTTTGTAAGGCAACCAAGTGGATTTTACCCTAGGGGTGCTTGTGTGCAAGTGTATTTCTTTAATGCTTGTTTTTGTCTTGAATTAGGGTCTTCTATTTGATTGATTTTATTCTTTCCATAGAAACCCTAATTACTAGCATGTTATGTAAAAGTGATAAATTGCGAAATTTAAAGTTACTACGCTATTACAACATTTGTGGGAGGGGGATTGCAATAATATAAACCTAATTAATCTATTACAACCAAATTGAATTTGTATGAATACAAAAAGAATTTAAATGAATACAAAGTATAAAAATGAATAAATGTACAAGGATGCAAAAATGTAAAGAAAATGAATTTTGTTTGGTTTTTATGAAAAAAAGTTTTTTTGTCGTAACCTAATTTAAATAAATAAAATAATTAAGTTTGAATTTATTAAGAAAAAGACTTTAAAAGAAAACCCTAATTCTATTAATTAATCAAAAGAAAATAAATTTAAGAAAAGTATTTTTTGGTATTTTTATCTAAAATATATTTATGGTATTGTAAAATATTTTTGGCCTTTTTTATATTTAAATAAATATATTTAAATAAGTATAAAAGAAAATAAATAATAACCTAGTTTTAATTTAATTTACAAGATAATTAGTAAAGATAAATAAATTTTGATGAATAAAAATAATTTTTTTGTGTGAGAAAAATATTTAAATTATGTCAAAACATAAATCTACTATTTTTATATTTTTTTGTGATTTTTTAGTATTTTAGAAAATATATTTAAAAGAAAAAAATGAAATAAATAAAAACAAATGGGTCATGGGGTGCCAAAAGTAGGCAGGGAGGGTTAGCTAGCAAAAAAAAGACAAAGTCAGGCCCAAAGGGCCCAGTGCCTGCAAACAAAATCAGAAAAATGTCAAAAAAATGCAAAAAATGTAAAAATGGTCACATTGGGGCTTGAACCCAGGACCATGGGGTGAACAGGCGTGCACTTTACCACTGGGGTGGCTATACATCTGTTTATATAAACAAAACCATAAATATGTAAGGCAAATCAAGTCCTGATAACTTCATCTTCAACCTCCAGCCGATGTACCTGTAACTTCTTCATTTCTCAAAACTGGAAATCGTGAAATGCAAATGAGCTTGTTTCAGGCAGTGCTGATGATCAGGTTAGCTTCCTTGAACCTCTAGGAAGCTAATGCAATGGTTGGCTTGAGTTAAGGATGGCTGGAATGGCCTGGAGAAGTCCAACTGTGATGCTCTGTTTTTGGTTATGGAAGACAGGGAGGTGTTACAGAAGTGAAACAGGTACAGGGATGAGTTACTCTTGATGCAAGGAAGCTTTAGAAACTAAAAGGCCAAGAAATGCACGAGGGAAATATGAGTTTGGTATGTAAAGTTAGAACTTGCACAACAATGGTGTTTTGAGACAATTTCTGACTAGAGGGGGTTTGAGTGAGTTTCAGGGTCTTCAAGCTCGTGTGTTATCTTGCAAATAGTGTAGGTCCTTATAGGCAAGAGGTTTTGAGACTTGAAACAACTCAGAAATTGAAATCACATGTTATGTCTTGGTTACTTGATTTTGAAGCAAAGTTGACAAACATGGTTTCAATGTGAAGTACAAGGATTTGTAGGGTGGTTAGCAGGCTATAGATATGTTTCTTCTTGCTTTTAAATTTTTTTAAGTCAGAAACAACAATGTATGGGCTCAAGAAGAGTTGACATTGTGATTAAAGTCACTTTTCCAAAATGGAAGTGGTGACTTTCTTCCCAAAATGGAAATGCAACTTGGATAATGGCTCAAATGCTTGGAAAATGGCTCTATCAGTTGTGCAAACATTAAATTATATAGTGATTAGCAAGTTTGAAGCCTGCAAAGCAAGATTTGTACAACATGCTTGAAGGTTGGATCAAGTGTTCTTCACAAAATGGCTTGTAATTCAAGTTTGAAAACCCTAACTTCTTGTCTTCGATTCTCCTTGCTAAAGAATGATCTCAAGGAGTTCTTGGACATTTTGGAAAGCATGCAATGTGCTCTACAACCCATATTTGAATTGATTTTGAATATTCCCCTTGGAACTATGTGAAAAATTGCCATGAAGTTAGGTCAAAAATCTGCCTAACTAGGGCAAAATTTCACTAAGTCTTTTTTAGTTCATGAGCATGTATTCACAAAATTATAACTTGAGATACAATCATTTTTAGGAGAATTTGTGTGAAGAAAAGCTGTATATTTCATGGAGATCTACAACTTTCATGTTGGAGTTTTCCTTTGAATCATCTTGCATCATGGTGAAAATTTGTCTCAAAGTTATGAAAAAATAAGAAATTTTCAACACTTAGAAAAATTTCTAAGTTTAGAAATTTTGACTTTCAAAAATGGAATCTTGATTTCTTGATTTCTTGATGAATAAGTTTCTTATTTTGACATGTTTTGATGAATTGTGATCTTTGGCACTTGAATTTGACCAAAAAGTCAAAGTTTGACTTTTTAGTATACAGTTGACTTTTGATCAATTGACTGCAAAATTTATTTGTTAATCTAATGGATTTGTAATGTTTTGAATCATGTCATTAGGTCAAAATGATGAAATTGGACTCTTGAGATCATTCCTTAAACCAATTGACCATTTGCTAGGTCAAAAAATCAGAAATTGCCCTTTCCCAGTCAAAACCCTAATTTTGACCATTTTGCCCTTTTGGAGATTTGGTCAAATTTCTTGAGAAATTATGGTCCAAACTTGATCAAATTATACATATGAGTCTAAAATGTTGATTTGGATCAAATATTATGAAGTTTGACTGTAAATTGGCCATGGTTGATTTTTTCCCAATATAGCTGATTTTTAGGTCAACTGTTCAATTGACTGATCAAAAGTGTGATCCAAGGCTTGAAACTTGACATGAGTAATCTTGGGGGTTCATAATGGTCCATGAAATTCATATGAAACATTGATAGTTCAAAGATCCTTGTGCAAACTCAAACCCTAATTTTGGTCATCAGTGCATAAGGATGTGTCTTGAGCTGATCAAATCCTAGTGCAGTCTTGAGCCCAAGGAGATCTTGTGAGAAAAATCTTAATAAGTGAGAGGGAAAATTTTGGGGTACAACAGCTTCCCCTGTTCAATCTTCTTAAGCATGAAAAGTTAGATTGCGTGTTTTGCCAGTCGTGACTCGAAGGTGGAAGATGATTGGACACTAGAGTGCCCAGAAATTTGCACTCGGTGATGTGATGGTTGAGGGAATGGGCTTAAAGATGCCATTTAGAGAGGTGACAGAAAGCTGTAGGAGATGGGCTTAAAAGATGCCATCCAAAAGTGATTGTTGTTTTTGTAATTTGTAAGCTATAAGAATGAGTATCAGAATGGCGTCCGTGTCTGGAGCGTATCTGAACTGTATCTGAGAGCTGATTTTGAATGATCATCAGAATGGTATCAATGTCTGGAGCGTATCTGAACTATTTCTGAAAGTTAGTTTTGAATGAGTGTTAGAATGGCAGCCGTGTCTGGAGCGTACCTGAACTATATCTGAAAGTTGAATCTGAATGAGTATCATGATGGCATCTGTGTCTGGAGCGTATCTGAACTGTATCTGAAAGTTGAATCTGAATGAGTATCAGAATGGCGTCCGTATCTGGAGCATATCCGAACTGTATCTAAAAGTTGAATCTGAATGAGTATCAGAATGGCGTCCGTATTTTGAGCGTATCCGGACTGTATCTGAAAGTTGAATCTGAATGAGTATCAGGATGGCATCCGTGTCTGGAGCGTATCTGAACTGTATCTGAAAACTGAATCTGAATGAGTATCAGAATGGCGTCCGTATCTGGAGTGTATCCGAACTGTATCTGAAAGTTGAATCTGAATGAGTATCAGGGTGGAATCCGTGTCTAGAGCGTATCTGAACTGTATCTGAAAACTTTGAATATTGTTAATGGTAGTTGTTAACCTTATCCTGAAAAGGGTAAAATGTTAGCTAAAATGAAATGTTTATGTTGTATGAAATGCATAGTATAATGCATTTGTGTTATCAATGTGTATGATATATGGATGCGATGTATGCGTATGTGAGCTAGTTTGTTGTACTGCTGTTGGGTTGGGGAAAATAAATCCCTGACTGTTGCTGAGGATATAAGTCTTCATGTTGTGAAGTCTAAGTGTTAATGAATTTCTGCTTAGAGAAATAAACTCTATTGTAAGGGAAATGCCATGTACTGCTTGTAAAATCCTTAGAAAATGAACGACTTCTACCGGGGATTGATAATTGGAAACCCGTTCCGCTAGAAATTAAACTACAAACTGTGGGGGATTTATGGAAATAGCTTAGAGAGATTTCCCTACCTCTTAAAGCCATTAGCAATTATCTTTTATTTTGTTTATTTGTAAACAGTAATTATGTTCAAATGCATATGTTCAACAATGAATCATTGGATGTTTTTGTAAACAAAACACAAGAGTAAAGAAAAACAAATAGTTTTGCACTTTCAAAGGAATATCTTTGTATTGGAATTGAGTAAGTATTTTTGTACAATGAGACGAACATTCTAGTAGGAGAATTTCGTCGTAAAAAATGAAAATTTTGATACAAAGAAAAGATAGCTATGTGTAAAAATCCCATGGGGTTCCCATTTTGCTATAGCCTTTGTATCTTCGAGCCATCTTGTCTATTTGTTGCCTCGTCTGAAGATGATTGAATTGATCAGAACCTCTGAGTTTGTCAGTTGAAGCCAAAGGTTTTCCGTAAGGTGATCCAACGGGACATAGTCATACACTTGAATTCCTTGACTTTTTCCTGGACCGCCTTTTCGAGTTTTCAGTCCACCGGGAAACCCTTTTTTGCCAAAGTTTCCCTTTCGGGTTTTCAACTTGTCGGGTGTACAGATTTTTTTGTTTTATCCCTAATTTTTGCCCGAACCTTTTTGGTTCATCGGGATGCCCTTGTTTTGCCAAGGTATGTCAATCTAGCGGGTCTCTTATGCGTAGTATCTTTTGACTATGTCCGCGTTCGCATGATGCAGCAGGTCGTCGCCATCCATGGTGGTCAAGACCATTGCCCCACCAGAGAAAATGTTTTTGATTACAAATGGTCCTTCATAGGTAGGAGTCCATTTTCCCCTGGGATCACCTTGTGGCAGTATGATGCGTTTGATCATTAGATCCCCAACTTGATACACTTGGCGTATGACCTTCTTATTGAAAGCCTTGATCATCCGTTTTTGATACATTTGACCATGGCAGACAACAGTAAATCTTTTCTCATCAATCAAATTCAATTGATCAAGTCGAGTTTGGATCCAATCGTCTTCATTCAGATCTGCATCCTTCATAATTCTTAGAGAGGGGATCTGAACCTCAATAGGCAAGACGGCTTCCATGCCATATACTAAAGAATAGGGTGTTTCCCCGGTCGATGTGCAAGCTGTAGTACGATACCCGTGGAGAGTGAATGGTAGAATCTCATGCCAATATTTGTATGTGACTGTCATTTTCTGTATGATCTTTTTAATGTTCTTATTTGCAGCTTCGACAACACCATTCATCTTTGGCCGGTAAGGGGAAGAATTATGATGTTGGATCTTGAATTGCTCGCACAAGGCGGTGATCATAGTGTTGTTGAGATTTGTACCATTGTCAGTGATGATCCTTTTCGGGATACCGTACCGGAAAATGAGATTTTTCTTGATGAAATAGGCAATAACATTCTTGGTAACGGAAGCGAAGGAGGCTGCCTCAACCCACTTTATAAAATAATCAATGGCCGCTAGGATGAAGCGGTGTCCATTGGAGGTCGTTGGCTTGATTTCTCCAATCATATCAATTCCCCACATAGCAAAGGGCCAAGGAGCCGTCAAGACATTCAGAGGAACCGGAGGTACGTGCACCTTGTCAGCATAAATCTGGCATTTATGGCAGGTTTGAGAGTGTTGATAGCAATCTGCTTCCATGGTAGACCAGTAATAGCCTGCCCATAGTATTTTCTTTTCCATAGTATGCCCACTGAAATGGGTGCCAAAAGTGCCTTCATGCAATTCAGCCATGATCCTTTCAGCTTCAACCTTATCTACGCACCGAAGTAACACAAAGTCGTGGTTGCATTTGTAAAGAATGTTGTTACTAAGGAAAAATTTAGCAGAAAATCTCCTTAATAACTTCTTATCATTGATTGAAGCTCCTTCTGGATATTCTTGAGCCTCGAGATACTTCTTGACTTCGTGAAACCAAGGTTGGTCCACTACTTCTTCAGTATTAATCTTGTGACAGTGTGCTGGTTCTTCCATTCGTTCGATGGTGATCTATGGAGCCTCGTTATCCCAATTAAGTTTAAACATAAATGACATTGTGGCTAGAGCGTCTGCTAGCTGATTTTCTTCTCGCAGGAAATGCTCGAAGATAATCTTCTCAAAATGTGGTAGCAACGTCAAAATATGTTCTTTGTAAGGGATAAGGTTAGGGTGTTTGGTGTCCCATTCCCCTTTGATCTGATTGATAACCAACGTTGAATCTCCGAATACATCCAAGGATTTTATCCCCAAGTCTATGGCAGCTCTGAGACCAAAGATGCATGCTTCGTATTCCGCCATGTTGTTTGTACAATTGAAGTAGAGTCTTGCGGTAAAGGGAGTATGACACCCTTCTGGAGATATGAGTACAACACCGATACCATTTCCAAGTGCATTGGATACCCCATCAAAGAACAGGGTCCATCGGGATCCTTGTTCAGGTCCGTCATATGGCCTGAATTCTTCACAGTTATTTACCGTCATGATGTCTTCATCTGGAAATTCGAACTTCATGGATTGGCAGTCTTCTACAGCTTGGTGAGAAATGTGATCAGCTAATACACTGCCTTTTATCGCTTTCTGGGTAGTATATTGTATGTTATATTCTGTCAGGATCATCTTCCATCTCGCTATTCTCCCAGAGAGGGAAGGTTTCTCGAAGATGTATTTTATCGGATCCATTTTAGATATCAACAAATTAGTATGAGTCACCATATACTGTCTTAGCCGGTGAGCAGCCCATGCCTGAGCGCAACAAGTTTTCTCGAGCAGTGAATATCTGGTTTCACAGTCGGTAAACTTTTTGCTCAGGTAGTAAATAGCATGCTCTTTTCGGCCAGACTCAACATGCTGCCCCAATACACACCCCATTGAGTTTTCTAAAATAGTCAGATACATGATCAACAGTCTTCCCTCGACTGGTGGCATCAACACTCGAGGCTCTTATAAGTATTCTTCGATTTTGTCAAAAGCAACTTGGCACTCGTCATTCCATTTGACTACTTGATCTTTCTTCAACAATTTGAAGATTGGTTCACAAGTAGCTGTCAGGTGAGAGATGAATCTGGCAATGTAGTTCAAATGTACCAAGAACCCTCTGACTTCCTTCTCAGTACAAGGAGCAGGCATCTCTTGTATTGCTTTAACCTTGGCAGGATCGACTTTAATACCTTTGTTGCTGACGACAAAGCCTAGGAGTTTACTGAACCGTACCCCAAATGTGCACTTGTTTGGATTCAACCTTATCTTGTACTTCTTCAGTCTCTCAAACAGTTTTTGTAAGTGATCAAGATGCTCTTCTTCTGTTTGAGATCTGGCTATCATGTCGTCCACATAGACCTCTATTTTGTGATGTATCATGTTGTGAAATAGGGCTACTATGGCACGTTCATAGGTTGCCCTAGCATTCTTCAGTCCGAATGGCATCACCTTATAGCAGAAAGTGCCCCCACTGCGTGACAAATGTTGTTTTCTCCATGTCCTCAAGCGCCATTTTTATTTGGTTGTAACCTGAGAATCCATCCATAAAGGAAAACACTTTGTGTTGTGTCATATTGTCAACTAGAATACCAATGTGGGGGAGTGGAAAATCATCCTTAGGGCTTGCCCTATTCAAATATCTGTAGTCCACACACATTCGCACCTTGCCGTCATTTTTGGGCACGGGAACAACATTGGCAACCCATTGGGGATAAGAGGTGACAGCCAAGAATACAGCGTTGAATTTCTTCATGACTTCTGCTTTAATCTTTTCTGACATATCAGGCCTCATGCGGCGAACCTTTTGCTTTACTGGCGGATAATCCTCTCTTGTAGGCAGACGATGTACCACAATATCTACATCAAGTCCTGGCATGTCTTCATACGACTAGGCAAAGACTTCGACATAATCGTGTAATAGTTGAATCAGACGCTTCTTGATACTGGGTTCCAGATTGGCACCCACCTTGACCTCTTTTTTGTCTTCTTCGGTACCTAGGTTGATTGTATCCACGGGTTCCTTGTGAGGCTGAATGGTTCTCTCTTATTGTTGTAGTATTCTGGCAAGTTCCCCTGGTACTTCACAATCTTCCTCACCTTTGTCTTCGACTTGGTAGATTATATTCTCAGAGTCACAAAAGGCCATAGCAGTATCATTACCCATGGGATCCCGAATGGATGTATACCTGCATTGTGAGTGTGAGTGTGTGTAAGGGTATAGCTATTTTTTGAAAGAAATGAAAATGTAAAAAGAAAAACAACGAGCACAAAAGTTTGTATGCTAAAACGTCCATGATTCATTGATGTCATATGAAAATGAGATAATAACCCTTACAAATGGACCATTGTGCCTCGGGTAAGACCCGAGGTTTTAAGAGTGCAAATTGTTTTAATATTACAGATCCAACAAAATGTAAAGACAGATTATTATGGGATAAAAGTGATTGGGATAAAGTCTTTAGCCTCCCAGTTGCTGAGCCCTCCATTGACAGTTGGGAATATCCAGTCCTCCAAGTCACAACTATCTTCATCATCTTCTACGGCGTTGACCTCGCGGTTGCTGATCCTCAGGGGTGGTCCTCCGGCACGAGTGCGGCGTACATCCTTCTGAGCACTTGAAGTGAAACCTAGGCCAAACTTGTCAGACTTATATGGGATATCTGGGAGTTGTCCCCAGATAGTGCACCCACCTTCTTCTACCACTACTTTGGCATCCTTCAGAGATGACATCCAGAGTGGAGGCCTTGTGATCTTGGGAATAGCCTTGGTTATTGCCATATCTTGTAGGACTTCTTCAAAGTGTTGGAATGGAGTTTCAATAAACTTACCATCTAATTCCATATATCTGAAGGAATTGAGATGGCTGATCATATACTCTTCTTCTCCATGAACGGTGATAATCTTCCCTTGAGTTGGATATTTCAGCAGTTGGTGCAACGTAGAAGTTACAGCGCCAGCATTGTGAATCCATGGTCGGCCTAGCAAGCAAGAATATGAGGGACGAATATCCATTACGTAAAAAGTTGAATCAAATTTTTGTGTTCCAACTTTTATGGGAATGTCTACCTCCCCATGTACCATCCTTTTTGAGCCGTCAAAAGCCCTTACTCCTATGTTACTTGGCTTCAATGTCAATCCCTCACAGTCAAGCCTATCAAGAGCTTTTTTAGGCAATACATTCAGAGATGAGCCAGTGTCCACCACAATATGGGCCAAGGTTGTGCCCCTACATTCAACTAAGACATGCAATGCCTCATTATGCTTCCTTCCTTGGCGTTAAATCAGCATCTGAAAAACCTAAACCATTGTCTGCAGTTAGGCTGGCTACGCAGTCTTGAAACTAATCGGCAGATGTCTCTTGGGGGTACATGAGCAGTTTTCAGGAATTTTACCAAGGCCTTTGCATGCGCCTCGGAACATAGTAGTAATGCTAGCATGGAAATTTTAGAGGGAGTCTGCCCCAGTTGTTCAACTACATCGTAGTCGCTTCTTTTAATGATCTTCAGAATCTCCTCCATCTCTTTCCGGGAGGTCTCAGGGATAGCCAATGACTGAGCCTTCATCCGGACAGGCTCAATCAGAATACTTTTACCTCGAGTCTCGGTTAACTCGGCAGCAGGAGTGTCAGTAGGAATGATAACAGGGGTTGTAACGGCTTTGTCAGTTAGAGTATTGGTGGAGATAATTTTAGGACCGGGAATAACCTTCGGAGGGGAAACAACAACAGGAATGATTACGGGTTCAGAAATAACCTTTGGGGGAGCAATTTCTAAAGAGAAGATCTTACCACTTCGGGTAATCTTACTAGTCCCTGCAATATTACTGACATCGGAATCCACTTTCTCAGAACTTGAATCTTCGGCGGCTGGCCAGTCCTGCTTGATACCATGGTAGTAGACATCCCCTCCATAATTCCATGGTACAGTCTTGTCTGATAAATATGGGACTGGTCCAGGCATTGTAATTATTAAAGGGGCTGCTTTCAGAACTGATGTAATTCTAACGGGGCTTTTGGTGGAGACCCTGGAAGAATTGGCGGATATGGTAATGATAGAAACATCTTCAAAAGGAATAGGTGGAACAGAAGTCTTTTCGAACAAAATTTCTTTGGTATCTATTAGGCACTGAACGCCTGCTTTCAACAAAGGACAGCTGGTTGGTGAGGACAAACAGAAATGGCAAACTTCATCACAGCCCGGGAACACACTGGCATTCAACAAGTTCATTTTAATAGTCAGAAGTGGAGTCATAAGTTCATCAACTGAAGTAACAAACAGTCTTTCTTCAATGGCATTGGTATTATGGCCATGTCTGGGTATAGGGGCAGAAATGACATTTGGGTTTTCGAGCGCATCGAATTTAATCTTTTTTGCTTCAATGAAGTCTTGTATTTTGTTCTTTAGAGCCCAACATTTATTAGTGTCGTGGCCGGGACTTTCAGAGTGGTATGCACAACGAGCATTGGGATGATAGTGAGGAGATGTTGTGTTGGGGTTTTTCAGAGCTTCTCTCAAGGTCACTAAATTGGATCTTAGTAGATGCGGTAATACCTGAGACGGGGTCATGTTAATTCTGGTGAACTGCCTGACCGATCTTTCCATCCTTGGTTGATTGTTTCTTTGCTGATCAGGTGCAGGCTTAGGAATCATAACAGCCCCCACCATTGGTCAGCGTTCAGTCCTATCTTGGTTTCTTTGCGGATATACAGCAACCACCTCTTTCTTTCCGATGAAAGGCTTCCTTACAGCTGCATAAGAAGATGTATCTTTCTGAATCTTTCCACTCTTTATATTGGCTTCTACCCTTTCTCCGGTCAATATTAGTTCAGTAAAGCCCGCAGATGAACTTCCAATTAAATGATTGAAGAAGGGACCAGACAAGGTGCCCAAGACCATGTCTACCAATTCCCTCTCAGATAGAGGGGGTTGAACTCTTCCATCCAAGTCTCTCCATTTTTACGCATAGTCCTTGAAACCTTCATTGGAAACCATGGTCATACTATGGAGTTGAGTACGGGTAGGCACCAGATCAGCATTATATTGGTATTGTTTGTAGAAGGCTGCGGCAAGATCTTCCCAATTGTGAATGTTGTCTCTTTCTAGTTGGTAAAACCAGTCAAGTTGAGTTCTAGACAGACTGTCTTAGAAGAAATGTACCCATAAGTCTTTGTCAGCGGTATGGGGTTGGATTTTTCTCACATATGACCGGAGATGCATTTTAGGGCATGAAACTCCAGCATATTTGGCGAACACATGGGCTTTGAATTTCGGAGGAATAACAATCCCTGACACTAAACCCAATTCCTCAAAGTCCAAGCCAGGCACTTTTTGGATTTCCATTACACTCAACCTCTCTTAGAGATGTTTATACTTGTCATCAGCTGGAGGGTATTGTTCTTCAGAATAGTCTTCTTCTTCCTCTTCCTCTTCTGATTCTGACGGGACAATTGTTTCCTTGCCTTTCCCATCTTGGTTGTCTCTTTCACCAGATGTCGTGGCAAAGTCTAAGGTCCTTCTTGTCTGCCCATGAAATCTTCTTCCCATGTTTAGGACTCCGGTTACCTTTTTTGTTTTCTTTTTCCTCTCCTCAGCTAGCAAAGTCTTCAACTCTTCTTGTCCTTTGGCTAGAGTCAAGAGCAAATGTTGAAACTGTGTATTCTGAGCTTGGAGGTCCTTCACTATTTGCTCGAGATCCATCTTACTGAAATAAATAGTAGAGAGATGAGGAGACTTATTGCAAAAGACCTGCTTATGTTATTATGAATGGCATATGCATATGTAATGATTTCAAGGATTTCAAAGATTCAAATTTGTTTTAGACAAAAAGTAAACACACGTTATATTAATAAGTTAAAGCTTGAGTACATCAATGTCTCTTGGGCTTATAAGGAAATAAAAAAGCTCTAAGATAAAAAGGTAGTGTGCATCCTCTTTGGTGCGATGTAGGCATTGAGAGTCTGCTCCTCATGAAGTAGCCTAGTGATTTCCAAAACCTTCTTCTTGCTTGCGTAGAATTGGGCTTCGAAAGTATCTCGCTCCCCCTTGAGTTGTATCCAATATCTTTGTAGGTATTCAAGAGAGGTGGGCATATCAGGATGTAGGATAGTGTATGGAACATCTCCCTCCATGAAAGGCTCAATTATTACCGGGAAAATGGAGGGGTAATGAATCATAAGACTCTGAGCACGAGTTCGTACCCATTTGAGGTATGGCGCAAGAGGAATGGAATTTTTATGCCCCAATGTATTGCTATCCACCTTATTCAACATCCTCCAAGCTCAGATAAATCTCTAGCGAAGACCCTGATCGTCGTTATCGTAGTCAAATACCAAACCCTGAATCAACATCTCGTGCGGGCCATCCCTTCGAGCGTAACCGAACTGTCTTAAGGCTAAACATGGGTTGTAGGTGATACCTCCCCTAATGCCAAGTAAAGGGACATTAGATAATTCTCCATAACGATCGAAAATGATAACATTCTCTTTGGATCGGGAACACCAATGAATATCCGAATGTTTGAGTGTCATCAACCTTTGTGACCACCTTGAACCTTGCTCATTTTTTAATACAGATTGGGGAAGATGAGAAATACTATCTTGCCAAGAGAGGAGTGCAACACATAAGGAAACCTCTTTTCCTCATTGTGCGAATATGAAAAGAGTGTAGGATATCCCCTAGCAATGTAGGCACCGGGTTGCGGGATATGAAGATTTTGACAGCATTGACATCTATGAGTTGGTCAGGATTTGGAAACAAAACCATCCCATAGATGAGGAGAGCCACAACTTCCTCAAAGGCTTACAAGTCCAAGGAGTTCCAACAGCTTTGGTCTTTCTCAAACAAGAACTTTTCTAAGAAACCTTTGACACCACTCTTTGTTTCCCAATGAGTTGTGATATCAAATGAGTGCAAGTGTAGAGCTTGAGCAATCTCTTCTGGCTTTGGATCTCTTTCCGTACCGTTGAAGGGTAGTTGATTGAGAATGGGAATCCTCTAGAGTTGGGAGAATTCTTCCAAAGTAGGCACAAGTTGATAGTCGGGAAATGTGAAGCAATGGTGTAAAGGATCAAAGAACTAAAAGAGCACCTTCATCATATCCTCATCTGTGTTGGAGGTGACCAAGTTGAGTATGCGACCGTGTCTCTCGGTTAATGGAGAGTTTTCAGGAATCCTTGAAGCTAGCTCTTTAAGTTGTGGAGGGATCCTTACAAGATTGACTTGAATAGTTTTCTTGCGAATAAAATCCATATCCTACAAAACAAGAACAAAGATGAATCCCAAAATCCTTGAAATGGTTAGTGGATGTATATGATGTTCATGATGTTATGTACAAGTATGCATATACAAACAAAACAAACAAATCCTTAGGTTTAGGCTTGCATGGGGTTTTATAGGTAAGTACCCTCTTGAAGTTTAGTTGGCTTAAACCTATCCTAGTAATAGTAACCGGGTTCTAAGGAGCTCAATATCATTGGTTTGTTTCCTTGGTCATTGTTTCAGCACAAGCATCTTTAATGGCGACCAAAATATCCCAAGAAACCAAACCCCAATGAGTGTAGTATCGAGTATCTACCAACTTCGGACTGCACCAAAGTCGGTCATCTCACTACATCCTAAAGGCCAAGTTGGTCAAGTAAAGGTTCTAAAAGTTCATTAGTGCTTCATGACATCACTCAGCGGCCCCATATTCTCTTTGATTAACTCAAAGGCTACCGGTACCCACAAATATGTCGCACTAACATAACTATTGCTTAGACCATGTCGGTATACCCCGCACAGTTTCCACAATGTATTGCTACTTACCTATAATGTATCCCAAATCCGGGTAGAGGATTCAAACCCAAACAAAGAACCATAATATAAAGCACACAAGTCAAACAATGTAAGCAAATAAATGTGATTTATCCCTAAGGTAACCCCACTTTTAGAATTATCCCCAGCAGAGTCGCCAGTTCTGTGATACGGTGGGAGAACTGACTTGAAGATTTTGCGTTTTATCGCAAATGTTGCGGTTAGCAAGAGTCGCCACCGACTTTTCTTTTATCCAAAAGGAAAGGTGAAAAAGCACAGGAAAGACCTTTGAGATTGTTTCTTGAGTTCGGGGGGTAGATTATGAAAAGAGAAGGTATTAGCACCCTTTTCATCCATGGTTATCCATGGGCTCTTAGTTACTTGCTAGATCACTTGATTTTGTTTGAAATTGTGCTTAGTATGTTTTTTGAAAGTATTTTGTAAATAGGCCATTTTTTAGGCAATCTTTGTAATGATTCTTGTTTGTAAGAATGTATACAAAGATGTTGATCTTTTGAAAATGTTTTCAAGTTTTGTAAGATGTTTTGAAATGTGTAGGTGTTTGTTTTGAAAATAGCAAGGATGTTTTGTTTGAAATGGAGCAAGTAATTAGGAGCAATCTACCTACTCAAATGTCTTTCTTGTTCATTTTATTTTCCTTTGACATTGTTGTCTTACCATTGATTTGGTAAGCAACCCTATCCTTGGATGTTAACGGGACGGGCGTGGGTCATCGTATAACCATGATTAGAAATGTTTGCAAGGTATCTTAGCATTCTTTTTGAGGGACTAAGATCATTTGTAAGGCAACTTAGATAGCGTCATCGAGGGTTTATGATCTTGTATTCGTTTGTTTTTGCTAAGATACCTCACATGCGTAATATGGCCATTTTGTAAGGCAACCAAGTGGATTTTACCCTAGGGGTGCTTGTGTGCAAGTGTATTGTTTTTATGCTTGTTTTTGTCTTGAATTAGGATCTTCTATTTGATTGATTTTATTCTTTCCATACAAACCCTAATTACTAGCATGTTATGTAAAAGCGATAAATTGCGAAATTTAAAGTTACTACGCTATTACAACATTTGTGGGAGGGGGGTATACAACTTGTGAATAGGGATTGAAATAATATAAACCTAATAAATTTATTACAACCAAATTGAATTTGTATGAATACACAAAGAATTTAAATAAATATAAAGTATAAAAATGAATAAATGTACAAGGATGCAAAAATGTAAAGAAAATGAATTTTGTTTGGTTTTTATGAAAAAAAGATTTTTTGTCTTAACCTAATTTAAATAAAGAAAATAATTAAGTTTTAATTTATTAAGAAAAATATTTTAAAAGAAAACCCTAATTCTATTAATTAATGAAAAGAAAATAAATTTAAGAAAAGTATTTTTTGGTATTTTTATCTAAAATATATTTATGGTATTGTAAAATATTTTTGGCCTTTTTATATTTAAATAAGTGTAAAAGAAAATAAATAATAACCTAGTTTTAATTTAATTTACAAGATAATTAGTAAAGATAAATAAAGTATGATGAATAAAAATATTTTTTTGTGTGAGAAAAATATTTAAATCATGTCAAAACATAAATCTATTATTTTTATATTTTTTGTGATTTTTTAGTATTTTAGAAAATATATTTAAAAGAAAAAAATGAAATAAATAAATAAATAAAAACAAATGGGCCAGGGGGTGCCAAAAGTAGGCTTGGAGGGTTAGCTAGCAAAAAAAAAAGACAAAGCCAGGCTCAAAGGGCCCAGCGCCTGCAAACAAAATCAGAAAAATGTCAAAAATTACAACAACAAAAATGTAAAAATGGTCACGTTGGGGCTTGAACCCAGAACCATGGGGTGAACAGGCACGCACTTTACCACTGGGGTGGCTATACATCCGTTTATATAAACAAAACCATAAATATGTAAGGCAAATCAAGTCCTGATAACTTCATCTTCAACCTCCAACCGGTGTACCTGTAACTTCTTCATTTCTCAAAACTGGAAATTGTGAAATGCAAATGAGCTTGTTTCAGGCAATGTTGATGATCAGGTTAGCTTCCTTGGACCTCTAGGAAGCTAATGCAATGGTTGGCTTGAGCTGAGGATGGCTGGAATGGCCTGGAGAAGTCCAACTGTGATGCTCTGTTTTTGGTTATGGAAGACAGGGAAAATGGTTTTACAGAAGTGAAATAGGTACAGGGATGAGTTACTCTTGATGCAAGGAAGCTTTAGAAACTAAAAGGCCAAGAAACATACGAGGGAAATGTGAGTTTGGTATGTAAAGTCGGAACTTGCACAACAATGGTGTTTTAAGACAATTTCTGGCTAGAGGGGGTTTGAGTGAGTTTCAGGGTCTTCAAGCTCGTGTGTTATCTTGCAAATAGTGTATGTACTTATAGGCAAGAGGTTTTGAGGCTTGAAACAACTCAGAAATTGAAATCACATGTTATGGCTTGGTTACTTGATTTTGAAGCAAAGTTGACAAACATGGTTTCAATGTGTAGTACAAGGATTTGTAGGGTGGTTAGCAGGATGTAGATATGTTTCTTCTTGATTTCAAATGATTTTGAGTCAGAAACAACAATGTATGGGCTCAAGAAGAGTTTACGTTGTGATTAAAGTCACTTTTCCAAAATGGAAGTGGTAACTTTCTTCCCAAAATGGAAATGCAACTTGGATAAGGGCTCAAATGCTTAGACAATGGCTCTATCAGTTGTGTAAACATTAAATTATTGAGTGATTAGCAAGTTTGAATCCTGCAAAGCAAGATTTGTACAGCATGCTTGAATGTTGGATCAAGTGTTCTTCACAAATGGCTTGTAATTCAAGTTTGAAAACCCTAACTTCTTGCCTTCGATTATCCTTGATCAAGAATGATCTCAAGGATTTAATGGACATTTTAGAAAGCTTGAAATATGCTCTACAACCCATCTTTGAATTTATTTTGAAGATTCCCCTTGGAACTATGTGAAAATTTTCCATGAAGTTAGGTCAAAAATCTGCCTAACTAGGGCAAAATTTCACTAAGTCTTTTTTAGTTCATGAGCATGTATTCACAAAATTATAACTTGAGATCCAATCATTTTTAGGAGAAGTTGTATGAAGAAAAGTTGTATATATCATGGAGATCTAAAACTTTCATGTTGGAGGTTTCCTTTGAATCATCTTTCAGCATGGTGAAAATTTGGCTCAAAGTTATGAAAAAATAAGAAATTTTCAACACTTAGAAAATTTCTAAGTTTAGAAATTTTGACTTTCAAAAATGGAATCTTTATTTCTTGATTTCTTGATGAATAAGTTTCTTATTTTGACATGTTTTGATGAATTGTGATCTTTGACACTTGAATTTGACCAAAAAGTCAAAGTTTAACTTTTCAGTATACAGTTGACTTTTGATGAGTTGACTGCAAAATCCATTTGTTAATCCAATGGATTTGTAATGTTTTGAATCATGTCATTAGGTAAAAATGATGCAATTGGACTCTTAGATCATTCCTTAAACAAATTGACCATTTGCTAGGTCAAAAAATCAGAAATTTCCATTTCCCAGTCAAAACCCTAATTTTGACCATTTTGCCCTTTTGGAGATTTGATCAAATTTCTTGAGGAATTATGGTCCAAACTTGATCAAATGATACATATGAGTCTAAAATATTGGTGTGGATAAAATATTATGAAGTTTGACTGTAAATTGGCCATGGTTGACTTTTTCCCCAATACAGCTGATTTTTAGGTCAACTGTTCAATTGACTGATCAAAAGTGTGATCCAAGGCTTGAAACTTGACATGAGTAATCTTGGGGGTTCATAATGATCCATGAAATTAATATGAAGCATTTATATTTCAAATATGCTTGTGCAAACTCAAACCCTAATTTTAGTCATCAATGCATAAGGAGGTGTCTTGAGCTGATCAAACCCTAGTTCAGTCTTGAGTCCAAGGAGATCTTGTGAGAAAAATCTTGATAAGTGAGAGGGAAAATTTTGGGCTACAACAATGCATGTCCCTCACATCCAATGATATGGATCTCTACCAATCAATGGTAAAATAACACTATCTAAAGGAGGAGGAAAAGAACAAAGACTTTTTGGGTGGGTAGATTGTTCGTAATTGCTTGCTAACAAACAAAACCATTCCACACCTCACACTTTCAAAACACTTTTCAAACAAACATTTTGTATATATTCTCAACGATACGAGAATCATTACAAAATTGTCTCACATTGGCATTTTCAAAACATCTTTTCAAACACTCATTTTCAACAAATATTTCTAAAACCAACACTTTGTACACATTCTCAACGATACGAGAATCATTACAAAGTTTTCCGAACTTAGGCGTTTTCAAAATATTTTCAAACTTACACAAACACAAAGCATTTAAAAGTGAGCTAACAATTAAGAGCCCGTAGATAAATATGGATGAAAAGGGTGCTAAAACCTTCCCTTTTCATAACCTGCCCCCCAAACTCAAGAAAAATTCTCAAAAGGTCTTTCCTGTTCTTTTCACCATTTCCTTTATTGGATAAAAGAAAAGTCGGTGGTGATTCTTACTATCCACAACATTTGCGATAAAAACGCAAAACACCCAAGTCAGTTCTCCCACTGTATCACAGAACTGGCGAATCATCTGGGGAAGATAATGTTTGACTAATAATTGGGTTACCTTAAGATCTAGATCACCTTTATTACTTTTACTTGTTTTCCTTGTTTGCTTTACATTTGTGGGTTATGCTTGTGTTTATTTCTTGTATAGATCTTATACCCGGACCTGGGGCATATTAGGTAAGTAGCAAAAGATTGTGGAAAATGTACGGCGTAGACCTATATGGTTGAAGTGATGGCTACATTAGTGTGACACATTTGTGGGAACCGGTGCCCCTTGAGTTAAATCAAGGAGAATACGGGGCCCTAAATGGTTTCATAAAGCACTAACTGACTGTGGAACCTTAGTTGAACAACTTGGCCATTAGAAAGTAGTGAGATAGCTGGCTTTAGTGCAAGACTGAAGTTGGTTGATACTCAATACTACACTCATTCAGATTGGACTCTCAGGATATTTTGGTCGCGAAAAAAGATTGATTATGCTGAAACAATGCCCGATGAAGAAAGATCAATGATATTGAGATTCCTTAGAACCCGGTTACTTCTTTTAGGACAGGTTGAACCAACTAAACTTCAAGATGGTACTTACCTATAAACCTCATGCAAGCCTAAACCTAAGGCCTTGTGTGCTTTGTGTGTATATGGTTATTTGTTCATAACATCATAAACATCATCACATCATGCCATAGCATTTTCTCTAACCATTTTAAGGACCTAGGGATTTATCTTTGTCCTGCTTTGTAGGATATGGCTTCCACTTGCAGAAATACCATCTGAATCAGCTTTGTAAAAGTGCCTCCTCAACTCCAAGAATTAGCACAAGGGTTCCTGAGAATTCTCCGTTCACCAAAATACATGGTCGACTTCTCAATCCGGTTACCTCAAGCTTTAAAGAAGAAATGATGTGTGTGCTCTTTCAAGTCTTTAATCCTAAACATCATTGTTTAACCTTTCCCGATTATCAATTGGTGCCCACAATGGAAGAGTTATCTTAACTATTAGGAGTACATATTCTTGATCAAGTGCCTTTCACCGGTTTAGAGAAAGATCCACAACCTGAGGAGATTGCATCAGCCCTACATTTGAAAAGGTATGACATTGTAGCCAATTGGGAAACAAGGAGCAGATTCAAAGGTTTTCTAGATAGGTTTCTGTTAGAGAAGACTCGACTGTTTTGGGAGGATATGGATTTGAAAGATTTTGAAGAAGTCTTGGCTCTTCTAATCTATGGGTTAGTAATGTTCCCTAATCCATACCAACTCATAGATGTGAATGCTGTCAAGATCTTCCTTTCTCGTAACCATGTGCCTACTTTACTCCGAGACATTTTGCATACTCTTTATACTCGCACCATGAGGAAGAAAGGGGATCTTATATGTTGCACGCCATTGATATATAGGTGGTTTATTTAACACCTCCCTGATCAGTTTTGAAGAATAAACAAGGCTTGATTTAGTCTCAAAGGATGATGTCACTCTCTCATTCAAATATTCATTGGTGTTCCCGATCTCTAGAGGACATTACTATCATTGATCATTGTAGGGAGTTCCCTAATGTTCCACTCTTGAGCATTAGGGGAGGTATTACTTATAACCCTTCTCTGGCACTACGACAATTTGGTTATGCTCGAAGAGATGGTCCCCACAACACATTCATTCAAGGTATTGTATTCGACTATGAGAATGATGTCCAAGGCTATCGTCAAAGGTAGGTTTGAGCTTGAGGCATGGTAAACAAGGTTGATAGCAAGACTTTGGGACATAAAAACTCTATTCCTTTAGAGCCTTATCTCAAATGGGTACGAGCTCGTTCTTAAAGTCTCATGATGCCATATCCAGCTATCCTACCAATAGTTGTGGAGCCTGTTGCTGAGGGGGATATTCCTTTTACCATTCTCCATTCTGACGTTCCTACCGACCTCGAAGAATTGCAAAGATCGTGGATTCAACTCAAAGGAGAACGAGACACCTTTGAAGCTCGATTCTACGCAAGCGAGAAGAAAGTGTTGGAGCTCACAAGGAAACTTCACGAGGAGCGAAGCCTGAATGCATACATTGCACCAAATAGGAAGCTCCCGTGGGAAACTTGAGTCTTTTGTTTTAGGAGTTTATTTTTTCTTCTCTTTGACGCCCTTTTGCTTTTTCATTGTAAGCCCAAGGGGAAATTGTAATTCTTGAACTTATTAATACAATTGTTGTGTTTGTTTCCTTTTGGCTAGCAAATTTAAATCTCTTGAGGTCCTTGAAAACATTGCATCCACATAGCATGCATCATATCCTAAGTAGGTTTTCCAATACAGGTTTCCTCATCTTTTTACTGTTTATTTCAGTATAAGATGGCTCTAGAGAAAACTGTCAAAGATCTGTAGACTCAACACGCACAGTTCTAAGATACTCTCCTCAACTTAGATAAAGGACAACAAGAAATGATGGAACTCCTTGCCACCAAGAAGAAGACAATCAAGACGAGGATGTTAGGAGCACCAGAGCTGGGGTGGTAATAATCAGATTACTAAGGACGAAGACTACTCCGAAGAGAAATATCCACCGGCGGATGAGAAATACAAACAGCTAGGAGACCGACTTAAAGTTGTGGAAATCCAAACAGTGCCTGGTTTGGACTTTGGAGACTTAGGTCTGGTCCCTGGGGTGGTCATTCCCCATAAATTCAAGGTCCCTATCTACGCCAAGTATGATGGGGTCTCCTGTCCAAAAATTCATCTGAGGTCTTATGTCCGCAAGATTCAACCACACACCGCTGATAGGAAGTCATGGGTTCATTTCTTCCAAGAAAGCATATCTAGAACAAAGTTGGAATGGTTCTATCAACTAGAGAGGACTAATATCCACATATGGGAGGATTTGTTTGCTGCCTTCTATAGATAATACCAATACATTGTTGATCTTGCACTAACTCGCGTGTAATTACAAAATATGACTATGGGTTCAAATGAAGGCTTTAAGGAGTATGCTCAAAATTAAAGGGACCTGGCTGGAAGGGTGCAACCCCCATTGACTGACAGAGAATTAGTGGACATGTTTATAAGCACCTTGATTGGTCCATTCTTTAACTTACTGATTGGGAGTTTTTCGTCAGATTGTACTGAATTGATTTTGACTGGAAAACGAGTTGAAAGCGGCATCAAAAGTGGGAAGATCCCCATGGCCTCCACCTCTAGTTTTGTAAAGAAACCATTTGTTGGTAAGAAGGAAACTAACGCTTTTTACGAACAAAGGAGCCATATCAAGAGTGATCGTTATTAGTCAGTAGGAGCTGTATTAATATCAAACCCAACCCCAGTTCAACGACCATAACAACAAACAATCAACAAAGGCCTGATGCCCTGAGGAGGCAATTCACTAGAATCAACATGCCACTTCCTCAAGCTTTACAACATCTATTGAAGGTAAATTTGGTAACACTGAGGAATCCTCCTCAAAATCCCAATACTTCATCTCCAAAATACAACCCAAATACAAAATGTGCCTGTTATTCCAATAGCTCTGGGCACGATACCAATGATTGTTGGGCCTTAAAGAGCAAGATCCAAGATTTGATTAATAACAAAGTGATTGAGTTTGACCCTCCACAAACCCCTAATGTCATTACTGCTCCCATGCCCAGTCATGGTAAAGGTGTCAATGCTATTGACGATGCCTCCTTTGTCTCCACCGTTGATGATTTGACTACTCCATTATTGACTGTTAAGAAGGATCTGCTAAGAGCCAGTTTATTTCTTGGATGCCTTGGAAATTGTTACCATTGTACTTCCCAAACTAATGGTTGTATGTGGCTGAAGAAAGGTATCTAACACCTTATTGACAACCATGAAATTATGTTTGAGAAAACTCCGTCCATGAAGAGTTTACCTGAAAGTATACCTCAAGATGTTTCCATAATCACAATTTCTAATACTCATATCAGGATCACCTCTAATGGCCCTATAAGGATTCCTGCTAAGCCAAGAGTGGCTCCCCTAATTATCACTACACCGGAGCCAGTCCCCTATTCCTCCAACAAAGTTGTACCTTGGAACTATGGGGCAGAAGTTTATTATCATGGTGTCAAGCAAGAACCATAGATTACTGAAAATGAAGATCCTGAAATTACAACCATTTTCGGAACTAGTAAGGTCACTAGGTTAGGAATTGTCTTCTCTCCAGAGACCTCTCCTCCAACAACTACCATAACACATGTTTGTATTCCTGCTACTAGACCAACTACTCATAACTGAGGTAAAGAAAAAGTTATTGAGCCTGCCCTGACGGAGGCACCCACACAAGATGTTACAATTTAAGACCCATCTAGTCAAGAGATGGAATAAATTCTGAAGATCATCCGAAAAAGTGACTACAAAATAGTTGAACAACTGGGGCAGACACCCTCAAAGATATCCATGTTGTCCTTGTTATTATGCTCCGAAGCACATGCCCAAGTTTATTGAAATTTCTGAAGAATGCCCATGTACCACAAGACACTACTGTTGATCAATTTGAGAATTGTGTTGCAAGCCTAATTGCTGATAATTTCTTGGGATTTTGTGATGCGGACTTAACTCCGGCGGGGAAGAATCATAACAAAGCTTCGCATATCTCTATTGAATGCAAAGGCACCACTCTGGTGCATGTGTTGGTAGATACCGAGTCCTCCCTCAATGTTTTACCTAAAGGTGCTTTGGATAAATTGGACTATGAAGGTTGGTGCTGAAACCCAACAATATTGTGGTAAGAGCCTTCGATGGTTCAAAAAGGATGGTCCATGGAGAGGTTGATCTTCCGATCAAGGTGGGATCTCAAGTTTTCAATTCAACATTTTATGTAATGGATATCTGCCCGACCTATTCTTGCTTACTGGGACGCCCATGGATTCATGAGGCAGGTGCGGTTACCTCTACATTACATAAAAAGCTGAAGTACCCAGTGAAGGGGAAGATTGTCACAGTCTGTGGAGAGGAAGAATATATGGTCAATCATTTGAATTCTTTCAAATATGTTGAAATGGATGGGGAATTCATTGAAACCCCCTGCCAGACATTTGAGGTAATCCCTCTAATGATTGTTGTTACTACTCCCGCTATTCCTGAGATCTCTAAGGGCACACCAAGAATGCCCTCTCTGAAGGATGCTAGGGTTGTTGTAGAGGATGGAGGCTGCACTATCTGGGGACAACTTCCTGATATCCCCTACAAATCCGACATATTTGGGTTGGGTTTTACCTCAAAAGCTCAGAAAGAGGTTTGACGTGCTTGTGCTGGTAGACCACCTCTTTGTATTAGCAACACAGAAGTCAATGCTCTGGAGGACACTAATGGTGACGGTGACTTGGACGACTGGATATTCCCAACTACTGATGGCGGACTCAACAATTAGAAGGCTATAGACTTCATCTCAATCTCCTTCAGCCAGGAGTAATTGTTATTTCCTATTTTTATTGCTTTAAGAAGTTTGTCTGTATAATTTCCTTTAAAACAATGACTTTAAACCATGTGCCTTGCCTAGGGCACAATGGTCCATTTGTTAAGGGTTTGTCATTTCATATATCATATGCTCATTTAATGAAAACATTGGACAATTTTGCATTCAAATTTTGCGCTCCTTGTCTTTCTTTTACTTTACTGCATTTTCAAATAGCCATGTGACCTTACATGCACACACGCATTTGCAGATCTACATCCACTCCGGATCTCATTGAAAACAATTATGCTATTTCCAACTTTGACTTCGAGAATCCAATCTATCAAGCCGAAGACGAAGGTGAAGAATATTGTGAGATACTTGGAGAACTCGCCAGACTCCTGATACAAGAGGAAAAAGCTATCCAACCGCATGAAGAGATGGTAGAAGTGATAAACTTGGGTACTGATGCGGATAGGAAAGAAGTCAAGATTGGCGCCAACTTGGAAGGCAGTGTCAAGAATAGATTGGTGCAGGTATTACATTACTATGTTGAGGTATTCTCTTGGTCATATAAATAAATGCCAGGGCTTGATACTGATATTGTGGTTCATTGACTGCCAATGAAAAAGGGTTGTTCTTCGATCAAACAAAAGATTTGTCGCGTGCATCCCGATATGTCTGAGAAGATCAAGGCTGAGGTAATGAAATAGTTTAATGCAAGTTTCTTGGCAGTAACGTCGTATCCCCAATGGGTTGCAAAGGTTGTTCCAGTGCTGAAGAGAGACGGTAAGGTCTGTATGTGCGTAGACTACATGGATTTAAATAGAGCAAGCCCCAAAGACGACTTCCCACTACCGCATATTGATGTCTTGGTTGACAACACTACTCAACACAAGGTTTTTTCCTTAATGGATGGCTTCTCGGGTTATAACCAAATCAAAATGGATCTTGAAGACATGGAGAAGACCACCTTTTCCATACAGTGGGGCACCTTCTGTTATAAGTTCATGCCTTTTGGGCTGTAGAATGCACGTGCAACTTATCAACGGGCTATGGTGGCTTTATTTCATGACATGATTCATCATAAGATAGAAGTCTATGTTGATGACATGATAGCCATATCGAAAACTGAAGAATAGCACCTTGATCATCTGCATAAGTTGTTTGAGAGGCTAAAGAAATACAAGTTGAGGCTGAATCCAAGCAAATGCATCTTCGGGGTAAGGTCTGGTAAGCTCCTAGGCTTTGTTGTAAGTGGAAAAGGTATTGAAGTCGATCCTGTTAAAGTCAAAGCTATCCAAGAAATTCCAGCTCCTCGTACTGAGAAGGAGGTTAGAGGTTTTCTAGGACGGCTCAATTACATTGCCCGGTTCATCTCTCACCTAACTGCTACTTGTGGGCCACTCTTCAAGCTACTGAAGAAAGATCAAGTAGTTAGATGGAATGACTACTGTCAAATAGCTTTTAACAAGATCAGGGAGTATCTTCAAGAACCTCTAATCCTGAAGCCACCAGTCGAAGGAAGACCTCTGATCATGTACTTAACCGTGTTAGATAATTCAATGGGGTGTGTGTTGTGGCAGCATGACAAGTCTGGTCGAAAAGAGCATGTAATATACTACCTTAGAAAAAAGTTTACCGACTGTGAAATAAGATATTCACTGCTCGAGAAAACTTGATGCACTTTGGCATGGGCTGCTCGCCGACTAAGACAATATATGTTGACTCATACTACTCTATTAATCTCTAAGATGGATCCCATCAAGTACATCTTTAGCCAGCTCTCTCCGGAAGGATAGCCCGATGGCAAATGATCTTAACTGAGTACGACATCCAGCACACTACATAAAAAGCAATCAAAGGAAGTGTGTTGGAAGATCATTTGACATATCAAGTTGTGGATGATTACCAATCTATGAACTTTAAATTCCCAGACGAGAATATCATGCTGATTACGGATTGTGAAAAGCCTGAACTGTATAAAGGACCTGAGCAAGGATCATGATGGACTATGGTTTTTGATGGAGCTTCCGACGCACTGGATAACAGAATTGGTGTTGTGATCATTTCCCCCGAAGGTTTCCATACACCTTTCACATCCAGACTCTATTTTGATTGTACCAATAATATAGCCGAGTACAAAGCGTGCATCTTGGGTCTTAAAGATGTTATTGACTTAAGAACCAAATTCTTAAGTGTGTATGGAGACTCAACTTTGGTCATCAGTCAAGTTAAAGGAGAGTGGGATACAAAACATCCAAATATTATCCCTTACAAAGAGCTCGTGCTAACCTTTATCCCGTACTTTAAAGAGATAACCTTTAAACACGTTCTGAGGGAAGAAAATCAGTTGGCAGATGCTTTAGCTACCATGTCTTCTATGTTCAAGGTCAGATGGGACAATGAAGCTCCCCGAATTACTGTCGAATAATTTGACGAACCAGCACACTGCTATGAGATTGACACTGATGGTGTAGAGGATAAGCCTTGGCTTCATGAGGTGAAAATATATCTCGAAGCTCAAGATTATCCTGAAGGGGCGTCAGTCAACGACAAGAAATTCTTGCGGAGGTTCTCAGCCAAGTTCTTCATGAGCAATGGGATCTTATACAAGCGCAACCATGATTTAATTATTCTCCGTTGTATGGACAAGAAAGAAGCAGAGAAGATCATGGAGGATATGCATGAATGTATCTTTGGTACTCATTCTAGCGGACATACTATGGACAAGAAGATTCTGAGAGCTGGTTACTATTGGTCGACCAGGGAAACCGATTGTCATCACCACTCGAGGACTTGCCATAAGTGCCAAATTTATGCTGATAAGGTTCACGTGCCTCCAATAACTTTGAATGTCATGACTTCCCATTGGCCATTTGCAATGTGGGGAATCGATATGATTGGAGAAATCAAACCTACTGCCTCTAATGGACATGGTTTCGTTCTTGTCAACATTGACTACTTTACAAAGTGGGTTGAAGCAACTTCATTTTCCTCAGTTACCAAGAACATTGTGGCCCGTTTCATCAAGCATAACCTCATCTGTCGGTATGGCATCTTTGAGAGGATCATCACTAATAATGGCACCAACATCAATAATGCCATGATCATTGAACCCTATACGTATTTCAAGATCAAGCATCACGATTCTTCTCCATACAGGCCTAAGATGAATGGCGCAGTGGAAGCTTCCAACAAGAATATAAAGAAGATTATGCAAAATATGGTGGTGACCTATAAAGACTGGCATGAGATGCTACCATTTGTTCTTCATGGCTATCGTACTTCAGCATGGACATCGACTGGGGCAACCCCATTCTCTCTAGTCTATGGCATGGAAACTCTCCTGCCTGTCGAAGTTCAAATCCATTCTCTAAGGATTATGAAAGAAGCAGACTTAGACAAAAATGAATGGATTCAGACAAGGTTGGATCAGTTAAATTTGATTAACGAGAAAATGTTGGTTGTTGTTTGTGATGGTCAGATGTACCAGAAACGCATGATCAAAGCTTTCAATAAGAAGATCAAGCATCGGGTATACCAGGATGGTGACTTGGCAATAAAGCGCATCATTTTACCACAAGGGAATCCCAGGGGAAAATGGAATCCCATCTGCGAAGGGCCATTTGTTGTTAAGAAAGTATTCTCGGGAGGTGTTATGATGTTAACCATTATGTATGGCGAAGATTTCCTGCACCCTGTGAACACGGACATAGTCAAAAAATACTACGCATAAGAATGACCTGCTAGGTTGACATACCTAGGCAAAAATAAGGGCATCCTTGCGAACCAAAAGGGTTCAGGAAAAAGTTAGGGATATATACAAAAGATTGTACACTCGGAAAGTCGAAAACCTGAAAGGGCGGCTTGGGCAAAAAAGGGTATCCTGGTGGACTGAAAACCCGAAAGGGTGGTCCAGGAAATAATTAGGGATTAAAAGCGTACGACTATGTCCCGTTGGATCACTTACATGCAAGCTTTATTACCAAAGTTGAAATTTCAAATGGTTCAATCAACTTCTTCCAATGGAAAAGGACGAGATGCTCGAAGACATAGGGGCAATAATAGAGTTTGGAACCCAATGAGATCACTTCCACATGGCTATATATATATATATATATATATATATATATATATATATATATATATATATATATATATATATATATATATATATATATATATATATATATATATATATATATATATATATATATATATATATATATATATATATATATATATATATATATATATATATATATATATATATATATATATATATATATATATATATATATATATATATATATATATATATATATATTTGTTTTCACTTTGTACTTTTTTATTTCACGACGACTTCCTCTTACTAGGATTTCTGTCTCTTTGTACAAAAGCGTCTGCTTATAGGAAAATGATCAATACAAATATGCTTTGAAGTCCAAACTTTTTGTTCTTTCTGTTTTGTTTGCAAAAACGTCCAATGACTAAAATTGAATGAACATATGCATATGAACATGATTATCTGTTAACAAATATATACATAAGAACAAGAATAGACATTTACTCAAGACTCTAGGATCTGATATGACACTCAAGTTGTCCATGAATCCCCACAGAATCTCTTTCATAAGGTTATCCCCATTGAAGTCGCTAGAGCCACTTCTGCGAGATTATCCCCACAGAATATTTTTCACAAATAAGGGTACATTCTCCGTAATCTCCCTGGCAGATCACTCTAGAAAATAAATAAGTATAGTCTCTTTCCCAGAAATATCACCAACCTAAGAAGTTCTAATCAGTAAACTTCATGAAATTCTCTTCCCCAACTGAGTTTAGTCCTTCAAAACTGAAGAGAAAAAAGAAGCCCATACAAAGTTTCTTCTCTCTAGCAAATTCAATTCTCCCAAGAGAATGCATTTCCTCAGCAGAGCATTGCTCCAACAACAGGGTTTATTTCCCCAATAACCTACAAATTCCCCAACTCAAGTCCACTCCTCAGACTACTACAAATCGCTGACAAAATTCTTCTCCCCAGTAAAGTCATCATTATCCCTAGAAAGTTGCTGCGAAGCTTGGAATTCGACCAGTTACCAGTTAACTTTATCCTCCCCAAACGAGTCAAAAGTTTAACCGTCTCTTTTATCCCCGGTCAGGGTATATAAGAAATAAATTCCCCAGTAGAGCAACAGACAACTGAGGTTCCTAAACTGTACTCCCCAAATAAAAATCAATACATCCCCTACAGAGTTTCCTCGAACAAGTAAGCAAGGATCCATAGCGGAAGCATTCTAGACAAGATTAAAGATACACATACTTTTCATCCCCAACAATACTCATGGATTTATTTTCCAAGACAAATACACTTCAACAACGTTGCACATTCATTCATCATAACATATGCATACGAAATGCATATAGCACAATCTCATTTATTTTGAGAACATCATTACGCAATGCATTTCATACATCATGACATTGCATATAACTAACTCTTTAGCTTTTCAGGAAAGATCAATCAACAGATCAATATCCTCAGCAAATCCTCAAAGCAGAATGTAAAATAAAGGGAAAATATCTACATGATGAACACTCCTTTCAAACCTCTACTGGCTCAGATTAACTCAACCGAAGATTTGCTCTGATACTTCTCTCAGTAGACCTTTTTCTGGATCAGATCTAATCGACCAAAGATTTATTCTGATACTTCTCTGAGTAAAAGATTTAAAGACCTCTGCTGGCACAGATTAAATCGACCAAAGATTTATTCTGATACTTCTCTCAATAGACCTTTTTCTAGCTTATATTAAATCGACCAAAGATTTATTTTAATACTTCTCCCAGTTAAATATTTAAATACCTCTACTGGCTTAGATTAAATCGACCAAAGATTTATTCTGATACTTCTCTCAATAGACCTTTTTCTGGCTCAGATTAAATCAGCCAAAGATTTATTCTGGTGCTTCTCTCAGTTAAATATTTAAAGACCTTTTTTTGGCTCAGATTAAATCAACCAAATATTTATTCTGATACTTCTCTCAGTTAAAGATTTAAATACCTTTTTCTGGCTCAAATTAAATCAATTAAATATTTATTCTGATACTTCTCTCAAGTTAAAGATTTAAAGACCTCTGCGGGCTCAAATTAAATCGACCAAAGATTTATTCTGATACTTCTCTCAGTAGACCTTCTTCTGGCTCAGAGTAAATCGACCAAAGATTTATTTTGATACTTCTCTCATTAGACCCTTTTTTGACTCAGACTAAATCGACCAAAGATTTATTCTGATACTTCTTCAGATACAGTCGAGCGTATTCTCATTCTGATACTTCTATCAACAATTACCTCTGGATGGCATCTATAAGACCATCTCCGACGATTCTCCGTCACCTCTCCAAATTGCGTCTTTAAGCCCATTCCCGACATAACCAACAAGTAGTTTTCACTTCGTGCACAAGCGAGTGCAAATTTCTGGGCACTTAAATGTTCAATCCTCTTCTACCTTCAAGTCACGAATGACGAACATGCCAATCTAACTCTTCAAGTTTAAGAAGATTGAAAAGGGGAAGATATTGTACCCTAAAATTTTACCTCTCTATTCTCAAGGAATTTCTCACAAAAGATCTCAAATGCTCAAGGGTTCTCAAGGGTTTGACCAGACAAGCTCACATCCTAAGCACTAAGCCTCCAAATTAGGGTTTTGGTTTTCTCAAGGAAAATTGGACTTTTGATGCTTCAAATGAATTTCATGATTCATTATAGGTCTCCAATATTGCTCATACCAAGTTTCAAGTCTTGCATCACAAATTTTCTCAGTCAATTGCTCAGGTGACTAAAAATCAACTGTATTGGGTAAAAAGTTAACTATGGTCAATATACAGCCAAACTTCGTGATTTTTGGACAATATCAACATTTTGAAGTCATATCCATCAATTGATCAAGTTTTTATCATAATTCCTCAAGAAAATCATTCAAATCATCAAAGGGGAAATATTGTCAAAATTAGGGTTTTGACTGAGAGTGATTGATCATTGACTTTTGACCTAGTATATGACCTAATGGATTGAAGCACAACCTCAAGAACTCAAACACAATATATTTACCTAATTTCATGTCTCAAATTATCTCTCAAGATCAATGGATTGATAGTTGAAATTTGATTAACTGATGAAAAGTCAACTGATACACAAAAAGTTAAACTTTGACTTTTTGGTAAACATTAAAATTCAAAGATCAAGATTCATCAAGACACTAAAAAATATCAAACTTGGTCAACAATAATCAAGAAATTCAATAATGTCCACAAAAATTCAAAGTTTTCAATGCTTAGAAAAATTCTAAGTGTTTTTTAACCTTGATAATTTCATTACTTCGTGATAATTTTTCACCAAGATGCAAGATGATTCAAAGAAAACTTTCAACATGAAAGTTGTAGATCTCTATTAATTCTACAACTCTGTCCTTGATGGTTTATGTCTAAAAATGCTTATATTTGAAGATATAATAAGCCCATGAAGTCATGACATTTTTACAAAATACTTAGTGGAATTTTCAACAAGTTTAGGTAGATTTTTATCCTAACTTCTTGGCCAATTTTCACCTAGTTCCAATTTGATTTTACCAAAGTGGTCAACATGAAGGTTGTATACAATGTTTCAAGCTTTCCAAAATTTCCAATAACTTGAAGAGATCATGCTTGAGCTAGAAGTTTCGGAGAGAAGTAGTTGGGCATCCATTCTTGAATTACAAGTCATTTTCTTGACGAACACATAATCGAATATCAATGCTATGCTGAATAATATTGCTTTGCAGGCCTTCTAACTTGTGTATCTACCCATGATTAATGGATTGCACAAACGTTTGAGCTATGATCCAAGTGGTTTAAGCATTGTCCAAGTCAATTTTCCATTTTGGGGAGAAGGTTAACATTGCCATTCTTGAAAAGCAAGCTTTATGCACAAAGTCAATTCTTGAGCCTCTCACTTGTTCCCTCTGATCACACTCCACCTACAAGGTCATAAGCATTATGATTAAAGTGTTTAAACACTCTATGATCAAAGGTACAAGACATTGAAACTTGATTTTTTTAATAAAAATCACATGTTGAGCTTAACATGTGATTTTGAATTCTGATCAACTTGAGCTCCCAAACCTTTCACTATAAATAGAGACACTATTTTGCAACCTAAGACACAGATTTACAATCCTTCAAACTCACGCAAACTCCCTAAAACTCAGAATTGCACACAAACCTCCATTGTTGGCATTTCTGACCAAAAACTTCAAACACTCAAATCCCTCATGTGTTTTAACTTCTAACCATTTACAAAGCATCTATACATCATAAACAACTCATCTCACCCCTATTTCGCAATTGTAACATCATCTTTCTCATCTTCCAAACTCAAAAACAGGACTCTGCACATTGACTTCTCCAGCATGATTCAGGCACTTTCAGCATAAAGTAAGAGTTGCATTAGCTTTCTAGGGGTCCAGTGAAGTTATCCAGATTATCACCACACCTCCGGAAATGCTCAAACTCCATACATGATTTCCATTTTTTAGGTAAGTTTTCTCAACTTTGAACTCTCTCTACAAGCATCATTAACGGTTACTTTGTGAATGAAAAATGTAGACATCATAGCCCCGAAGCTAACCATTCCTTTAGTTTTCATTTATGTTGCCTGAGTGATGCAAATTTTGAGTTTGAAGTTTCTTAAAAAATTAGGTTTTATTTGGTACCAACAAAAATTAATGTTCATCTTTGATTTATATTTTAAGTTGTTTACATGGTTGAGTTCGTATTGAAAAATGGAGCAAGTTTCATGTTTATACTTTTGCAAATGGTTGAGAAATGAGGAAGTTACAGAATTAAAAAATGGTGTTGAAACTTCTGGCGCGAGGAAGAAGATGAAGCACAGTCAGAAATGAGTTTGTTACATATTTAATCATTTTTGTCTTAACTACCGGATGTATCACCACCCCAGTGGTTAAAGCGTGTGCCTATGACCTTTGTAACCTGGGTTCGAGCCCCAACGGTCCTTTTGTTTTTTTTAAATTTTCTTCTTTCAGATTTCATACATACAAGCCATGGGCATCCACCACGAAGCCTCACATTAACGCCATTTTATCATCACAAGGTTAAATCCAACGCTCCACATGAGCAGGCCCGTGGTATACTCCTAAAAATCAACCATATTAGATCAGCAAGCGCTTGGATTCTGTTTTGGGCCTTGGTCTGAATTTCTTTCTAAACACCTCCTTTTACTAAACTCAACGCATTCCCATTTACTATTTTTATTTTATTCTCTGAACTCAACAAAAACACACATTTGGGCCTAGCGCCCTTTTTACTACTTTTAACTCTCATCTTTCTTTTTAAACCCACTAGCCCAATATTTTCTCATATCTTTTATATTTTCTATACTTTATTTGGTTATTTATTTTTATTTAAAACTAAAATATAAAAAAAAAGCATATTTTCTTAATTAACTTAATTAAAAAAAATTGTTAATATTTAAAACTAAATTTTATTATTTTTCTACACTGTAAAATACTTTTTTGTCATTAATATTCAAATCATTTTACAAGTAAATCATTAGATTTAGGTTTCATTTTCTCCTCAATTAAATTAGATTTAGGTTTTGTCATTTATTTTTCCTTTTAAATTGATGAAATTAATTAACATAGATTTTAGGTTTTGTCTTGTAATTAAAATTAATTAGCTCAATTAGGGTAATCACTAAAACTATTTTTTTCCATCAAAAACCCTAAAAAGACAATTTCTTACTTCCTCTTTATATTTTGTACATTCTATTCATATTCAATGGTTTGTAATAGTAATTAGGGTTTTATTTCTTTCTCCCCTATTCACAAACTTGTACCCCCATTCCCAAAGCGTTGTAATAGCGTAGGACATTTAAATTCCACAATTTATCGCTTTCCATATTATTGTTAGTAATTAGGGTTTGTATGACAAGACTTAAAATTGAACCATATAAAACCCTAATTCAAAGACAATATATTTGAAATCAAAACACTTTGCGCACATGCACCTCTAGGGTAGCCCACACTTGTTGCCTCGGATTTAAACAGTCATGTCCCTTGAATGTGAGATGTTTTAGAAAATACCCTCGATTAAAAGATCATAGTCCCTCGATGACCCATCAAATATTGCCTTCGGGAAATGATCTTAGTCCCTTGCGACAATCGCTAAAACATCTTACAAGTTGCCTTCTATGACTATACGATGACCCACGTCTGTCCCTCACATCCAATGATATGGATCTCTATCAATCAATGGTAAAATAGAACTATCTAAAGGAGGAGGAAAAGAACAAATACTTTTTGGGTGGGTAGATTGCTCGTAATTTCTTGCTCACAAACAAAACCATTCCACACCTCACACTTTCAAAACACTTTTCAAATAAACATTTTGTATACATTCTCAACGATACGAGAATCATTACAAAATTTCCTCACATTGTCATTTTCAAAACATATTTTCAAACACTCCTTTTCAACAAATATTTCCAAAACCAACACTTTGTATACATTCTCAACGATACGAGAATCATTACAAAGTTTGCCGAACTTAGGCATTTTCAAAATATTTTCAAACTTACACAAACACAAAGCATTTAAAAAGTGATCTAGCAATTAAGAGCCCATATATAACTACTGATGAAAAGGGTGCTAACACCTTCCCTTTTCATAACCTACCACCCGAACTCAAGAAAATTTCTCAAAAGGTCTTTCCTGTTCTTTTCACCATTTCCTTTATTATATAAAAGAAAATTCGGTGGCGACTCTTGCTATCCGTAATATTTGCGATAAAATGAAAAACACCCAAGTCAGTTCTCCCACTGTATCACAGGATCCAATTTAGAGATCAACAAAGTAGTATGGGTCAACATATACTGTCTTAGTCGGCGAGCATCCCATGCTAAGATGTATCAAGTTTTCTCGAGCAGTGAGTATCTTATTTCACAATCGATAAACTTTCTGATAAGGTAGTATATTGCATGCTCTTCTCGACCAGACTCGTCATGTTTCCCCAAGACACACCCCATTGATTTCTCTAACACTATTAGGTACATGATCAGAGGTCTTCCTTCAACTGGTGGCATCATAATTGGAGGTTCTTGGAGGTACTCCTTGATTTTTTCGAAGGCTAACTGACAACCGTCGTTCCACTTCACTACTTAATCTTTTTTCAATAACTTGAAGATCGGTTCACAAGTAGCGGTCAAATGAGAAATAAATCTGGAAATATAATTTAGTCGTCCCAAGAAACCTCTGACTTTCTTCTCAGTACGAGGAGCTAAAATTTCTTGAATGGCTTTGACCTTGGCGGGATAAACTTCAATACCTTTACCACTAACGAAGAAACCCAAGAGTTTACCGGATCTTACCCCAAAGTTGCACTTGTTCGGATTCAACCTTAGCTTGTACTTCTTCAATCTCTCAAACAGCTTGTGTATATGGTCAAGATGTTCTTCTTCAGTCTGAGATTTGGCTATCATGTCGCTGATGTAAACCTCTATCTCGTGATGAATCGTGTCATGGAACAAGGCTACCATAGCACACTGATATGTTGCATCATCGTTCTTCAACCCAAAAGGAATTACCTTGTAGCAGAAAGTGCCCTAATGTGTGACAAAAGTAGTGTTCTCTATGTCTTCAGGTTCCATCTTGATCTGATTATAATCTGAGAAACCATCCATGAAATAAAATACTTTATATTGAGCGGTATTGTTAACCAGAACATTAATATGCGGAAGTAGAAATTCATCTTTGGGGCTTGCCCTGTTCAGATCCTTGTAGTCTACACACATACACACTTTACCATCCTTCTTAAATACTGGCGCCACATTTGCAACCCGTTGAGGATAAGGCATAATAGCCAAGAAAATTGCGTTGAACTGCTTCATAACCTCAGCTTTGATCTTTTCAGACATCTCAGGACGCATACGACGAACCTTCTGCTTTATTGGAGAACAATCTTCTTTCATCGGTAGACGATGAACCACAATATCAGTATCAATCCCTGACATGTCTTTGTATGACCAATCAAAGACTTCAACATAGTCACACAACATCTGAATTAATATGTTCTTGACACTGTCTTCTAGATTGGCACATATCTTGACTTCTTTCTTATCTTCTTCAGTGCCCAAGTTCATAACCTCAATTGGCTCTTCATGCGGTTGTATAGGCTTTCCCTTTTGCATTAATAGTCTAGAAAGTTCTCCCAGTACTTCATAATCTTCTTCACCTTTATCCTCGGCTTGGAATATCGGATTTTCGAAGTCATAAGTGGAAATAACAGAATTGTTATCAATGGGATCCAGAGTGGATGTCGATATCCAATTTGTCTTGTGGGTGTGTGTAAGAACACATAGCTATTTTGAAAGGGATAAAATAAAAGAAATATAAAGAGAACAAAATTTAAATGCAAAACTTCCAATGATTTATTGAATGAAAATATGTTAATGAATTGACAACCCTAACAAATGAACCATTGTGCCCCGGGTAAGACACAAGGCTTAAAGTTATTATCTTAAAATTAAATAACTAAACTTGAAAGAAATAAAATAGAAAGAAGCATTTACTCCTTACTAAAGAATATTGAGATAAGGTCTTCAATCTTCCAGTTGCTGAGCCTGTTGCCGATGGTGGGAAAAATCCAGTTGTCTAGGTCGTAGTTACTATCAGCATCTTCTATAACATTGTCTCTATTAATATAATTAACGCCTTTGTCGTGCTTAGGCATAGGTGCAGTGATCACATTGGGAGTCTCGGGAGGATCAAATTCAATCTCTTTGTTGTCAATCATGTCCTGAATTTTATTCTTCAAAGCCTAGCAGTTATTGGTGTCGTGCCCAGGGCTATTGGAATGGTAAGCACATTTCACATTAAGATTATAACGAGGAGAGAAGATGTTGGGATTATGAGAAGGATCCCTCGTTGTAGTCGCTCCGCTTTCAGTAAGTGTTGTAATGCCTGAGATGATGGCATGTTGATCTTTGTAAACTGTTTTCTAGGTGCCTATGACCTACGCTGATTGCCCTGTTGTTGTTGCACAGGCGCATGATTATAAATTAGTACCGTCCCCATAGATTAGTTGCGATCACTTCTAGTATGACCCTTCTGGCCATACACAACATTTTTTCCTTCTTACCGTTGAACGTCTTCTTCACAGTACTTGAAGACGCAGCCACTTGAATCTTTCCACTTCGAATTCCACCTTCGACATGTTCACCTGTTAATATCAACTCGGTAAAACCAGATGAAGAACTTCTAATCAGATGATTAAAGAAAGGCCATGTCAAAGTGCCTATGAACATATCAACCAGCTCCCTATCAGACAGAGGAGGTTGCACTCTCCCAGCTAGATCCCTCCATTTCTAGGCATACTCTTTAAACCCTTTATTAGAGCCCATAGTCATACTTTGTAATTGCACATGGGTTGGTGCAAGGTCAACATTATATTGATACTTCTTGTAAAAAGCAGCAACCACCTTCCCAAGTACGTATATTGGTTCCTTCCAACTGATAGAACAATTCCAGTTATGTCCCGGATAAGCTCTCTTGAAAGAAGTGAACCCATAACTTTCTGTCAGCAGTATGGGGTTGGATCTTCCGGACATAAGACCTCAGATGAAGCTTAGGATAAGAAACACCATCATATTTGGAAAAGACGGGGATCTTGAACTTGTGAGGGAAAACAACCCCTGAGATAAGACCCAACTCTTCAAAATCGAGTCCAGGCACTTTCTGGATTTCCATGGCATTCAGAAGATCTTCCAGCTGTTTGTATCTGTCGTCAGCGGGAGGATACTGTTCAGCAGAATAGTCTTCATCAGAATCTTGGCTATAACCAAGATTTCTACCTCTCTCAACCTTCACACTCTTATCTGCATCACCCTGATTGTCATCTTCATCAGAGGAAATAACAAAGTTCTGAGCTTGTTTGGGAGGTCCTTTGAACCTTCTTCCCATGTTGAGGATACTAGATGATTTCCTAGTCTTTTTCTTCTTGTCGATGAGCGGCATCCGCTCTTTCTGCCCCTTGGCTAAATTCAAGAGTGTCTCTTGGAATTGGGCGTTTCAAGCTTGAAGATCTTTCACAGTTTGTTCTAGAGCCATCTTTACTTAAATAAATAGTAAGATGATGAGAAAACATGCCTTGGTAAAATACATGTTATGTGATGATGTGCATGATATGTGGATGTAATGTTTTCAAGGATCTCACAGGATAAACAAAAAATAAAGTGTTAGAAGTTGAGTCTAAATGCAGCTTTGACTAAAGAACTTTGTGTCTATGAATGTCCTTCTATGAGAATCAAGCTCACCATGTCGAGTGGGTCCTAGCCTTTGACTCAAGCAAAAGTACTTTGATCTTTGGTGGCATTAGAGGAAAATAAATCCCCTTTCCCCTTGCTAGCAGTCTGGTTTATGATAAATCTGCATCACAGGCCCTTGAGATCCTTGAAATGGTTACTAAAAATGTTATGGTATGACGTCATGATGTTATGATGTCATGTTTGAACAGATAACAAAGACAAATAAAATCACACAAGATCCTTAGGTTTAAGGCTTGCATGGGGTTCGTATGTAAGTAACCTCTTGAAGTTTAGTTGGCTCAACCTGTCCTAAGAATAGTAATCGAGTTCTAGGAGTTTCATATCACCGATCTTTCTTACAGGAATTGTTCCAGCAGTGCAACTGACTTGCCACCGAAATATCCCGAGAGTCGAATCTCAATGAGTGTAGCATGGAGTATCAACCAACTTAAGACTGCACCAAAGTCGGCCATCTCACTACCTTCTAATGGCTAAGTTGGGTCAACTAAGGTTCTAAAGGTTAGTTAGTGCTTATGACACCACGCGGAAGCCTAGTATTCTCCTCGACTGACTCAAGGGACACCAGCACAAACCAAAGTGTCACACTAATGTAGCCATCACTTCAACCATATCGGTCTATGCTGTATAGTTTCCATGATCAATAACTACTTACCTAAGGTCCCTAGATCCGGGTATAAGATCTTTTGCAAGAAAGTAAACCCGAGCAACCCAATAAAGATAAAGCATACAAAGAAGACGAGTAAACACAATTAAATTGATTTAACCCTAAGGCAACCCCTCTTTTTAGTAGTTCCCCAGCAGAGTTGTCAGTTCTGTAATACGGTGGGAGAACTGACTTAATTTTGTGTTTTATCGCAAATTTTGCGGATAGCAAGAGTCGCCACCGACTTTTCTTTTATCCAATAAGGAAAGGGTGAAAAGAACAGGAAATACCTTTGAGATTTTAAAGTTCGGGGGTAGGTTATGAAAGAGGAAGGTGTTAGCACCCTTTTCATCAGTAGTTATCTATGGGCTCCTAATCGCTAGCTCACTTTTTGAAATTTACTTTGTGTCTGTGATACGGTGGGAGAACTGACTTGAGGTTTTGCGTTTGTGTTCGCAAATGTTTCGGTTTAGCAAGAGTCGCCACCGACTTTTTATTTTATCCTAAGGAAAGGTCAAAAAGCATAGGAAAGACCTTTGAGATGTTTTATTGGGTTCAGGGAGTAGATTATAGAAAGGGAAGGTATTAGCACCCTTTCTATCCATGGTTATCCATGAGCTCTTAGTTACTTGCTTAGATCACTTGCTTTGCTTTTCAATTGTATGAAATGGTGCTTTTCAATTGTTTGAAATGGTGCTTTGTGTGTGATTTGGAAAGATATTTTGAAAAGAGGCCATCGTTGTGGCAACCTTTGTAATGATTCTTGTTTGAATGTATACAAAGGTGTTTTTGTCTTTTGAAAAGTTTTCAATGTTTGAAAGTAGGGTTTTGAAATTGTGTTGTGAAGTGTGTTTTGAAGATAGCAAGGATGCTTTTTGCAAGTTTTGATCAAGTAACTAAGAGTCGTCTACCCTATTTTACTCAAAGATCTTTCTTATGTTTTAACCCTTTTAACATTGTTTTTTCACCATTGTGTTTGATGAACAACCTTGCGTTAGGATGTTAAACGGGAAAGGCGCGGGTCATCGTATACATTCATTGAAGGCAACTTGTGAGACGCTCTAGCAATTTTGTAAGGGACAAGATCGTTTTATCGAAGGCAACATCAAGGGTCATCGAGGGACTATGATCTTTGTTTATCGAAGGGACATTTGCTAGAGTGTCTCATACTCTAGAGACATGATTACTTTTCCGAAGCGACAAGCGAGGTTACCCTAGAGGGGCAAGTGTGAATGGTGTATTGATTTTCATGCATTTATCTTTGTGTTAGGTCATCTAGCGGTAGATTTTGAATCTTCACATACAAACCCTAATTACTATACAGTATATGGAAAGCGATAAATTACGGGAATTTAAAGTCTAAGTTATTACAAATGAGTATCCGGGGATGGGGGTACAAATGTTTACAAATGGGGATGAGTCTTATCAGAATAATAATGTCCAAGTATTATGTTACAACCAGATTGAATCGATGCAATTAAAATATAAAATATATGACAAAGTGTAAGATAATGGAAATTAAAGAAGTATGAGATGCGTGTATTTATTTACAAATGATCAGATAAAATATTAACCTAATTAAAGACTTAAGTATTATTATTTTTTGTGTTTTTGTTAGTTACATAAACAAAGGGTTTTAGAGAAAAAGAAAGAATTATTTAAGTTTAAAAAAATTCTATTATTTATATATATTTATATAAAATGTAATAATTGTTAGAATAAAAATATTAAGAGAATTTATACAAAAATATATTTTTAACAGTAAGAGAAAAAAAAAGAAGTATATTGTAAAAAAAAGAAAATAATAAACATATATAAAAAAGGATTAACTCAAAGAGAATGACAATGATGGGCCTAATGACTAGTATGGCCCAAGTAAACAAATAAAATTGGATTAAAAAAGGGGGGTGTAGGTGTCAAACGTGTTTGGGCTTCAGTGAGTTTTGTTGGGCGAAGGCCCAATTGCATTGTTTAACAAATTTTTAGGATTTGTGTTTCATGTTTCCCGAATTAGGTTTGCAGTTTTTGTACAGCGGCGCCCTTCTCCTCTCGTCTTCGTCCTCTTCATCGTTCTCAAACACCAAGAGAAACTGATGTCCTCTCCCCTCGCCTTAGGCTACCAGAGTATTACCTCCATCTTCCTCTCTCCGCGACTATACAGGGCGACGATTCAAAAGGGCACGCGTTTTCTTTATAGTTTGCATGTTTAATTCTGTATGTTTTAGTGTTTGCAAAGCTTTGATCTTTGATATTTATGCATGAGGCGTAGGAAAAGAAGACAATACCTTTAGGGTTTTGTTTCTGGAGAGGCGATGGAGGGAGAGGAACACGGGATTGGTGAAGCTCTCAGGTGGCCAAGGCGGAGGGAGGAGCGTGATGACGCTGCTTGCTTACTTTGGGTATTTCTATATCTTTCTCTTTGAATCGTTTGATGATGACGTATACTCTAAAAACACTTGCTTCTGAGTTCTCTCTTTTTCTTCTCCTTTGCTATGTTAGTGATGATCTAGTCTGAAACATTGTTTTTGATATGTTTCTCTTTTGTTAGCTTGATGATTCTGATGATGAATTTATTCTGAAAAAGGGCTTGTTGTTATTTTGATGTTTGGTATTTGATGATGGTGAGATTGAACTGTGTTAGTAGCTTAGGCAATTTCTGGCCTTGAGTTCCAGTTTTGCTTTTGGTAGGCTATGCAGTTCGAAATAGGTTTTGAGAGTTTTGGGAGGCAAGCTTGAGATGCACTTGAACTGGCTTGTGTGTTTTTTGGTTCTTAGGTTTACAAGCAGTTTTACAGGTTTTTTGCTCGTTGGAGACAGGTTTGGCCACTTGCAGTTTTGCAGGTTTGAGTTTGCTTTGTTGAAAGCAGGTTGTCTTGCTTCTGGTGTAGTTTTGAATAGGTTATGCAGGTTATGTAGTTTGGGTTTTTGACAACAGGTATGAGTTTGTTTGTTTGCTAAGGCAGGTTTGAGACTTGCTATGCTTGTGATTTTTTGAAGCAGGCTTATGCAGGCTTGGTAACTTGTTGTCTTTTGGTTTTACAAGTTTGTTGTTTTAGCCTTTGGGAAACCAGGCTTGGGCTTTTGGACAGGTTTTAGTATTTTGGTGTTTTGGTAAGGCAGGTTACTGAGTTTTGGCTTGTTGTGCTTTTACAACTTGAATTAAGTTTCAGTTTGTGGCCCTCTCCTGAATTGTTAAAATTGTCCTATTTATTTTCTTTCTCATTGCTTTTGTACAGCCTGCCAAACTGCAAAACCTACTTCACTCTCTCTTTCTCTCTCCATAAAAAGCATTTTTAATTGCTTAATGTACTTTTTCTGAAAAGATTGTTGGCCAGAAAATGATGAAAAGTTTTTGACAAGCTTGCTTGCTTGTATCTTGGTTTATCTCTGCATTTTCCATATTTTTTGCATTGACAGTTTTTTGACAGCTTGTGTACTTGGTTGATAGTTTTGTGTACTTGGTTTGGACATCTTTGTGTACTTAGTTTGCTTTTATGCAACTTGGTTTGCTTTTGGTTGACTAATGCAATTTGTTGTTCAATTTGACATTGTGCAACCTTGTGCCTTCTTTGTGGGCATCCTTGTGCCTTGTATCTTTATATTTAATTGATTGTATGCTTTGCAAATTATTTTACTTTCCTCTTTGTGAACCAAGAAGATAAATATTCTTGTGATTTGCAAAGAGGACGAGTAAAACATGATAAAACCAAAAACAATCTGATTCCGGCCAACAAGCTTTAATGATGATCTTTTATTTATCTGCTTAAAACTGCTTTTCAATTTAACTGCACTAATTTCTTTTTCTGTCTTTGTAGGTAAATACCAGTTGGATAATGGAAGAAGTAGTAGAAGATAGAAGACTTCAAGAGAACTTAGACTTTAGATTTATTTTCTTTTCATTTATTGTAATAAATATTATTGTAAACACTGTAAATAAATTTACAGTATTCGAATAACATTTGTAACAACATTTAAAATAAATAAAAAGTCTTTGTCAGATATTTCCTTATTTCTTCTGCACTGTCTATTTAATTATTTAAATCTCTTGAATTAAAATAACTGGAAATACATCCCAATAATTTTAACTCAGATAAAATAAACAATCAACAAACTTTGCAGTCTTGCAACCTTGCATTAACCATAATACGCCCGGCATTCCAATTAATCATATGCTTTGTACAGTTTAAACAAACAAACATCCATACACCTTTCACTTCACTGATCAAACCAATGCTTCAAACTTTCAATCAAATGCCTTAGCTCCTATCCCAGATGTTTAGGTTTTGAGAAACAAACAACAATCTTGAACAAGCGTAAAAACAATGTAACAGTCAATTTGAAATACTGTGGATTCAAATTCTTCTGAGAAATACGAGTGAAAAACCCTAATTCCAGATTTGCCGTCAAAGAAAAGTCTGCTTGATCAATTCCTAAGCCAAACTCAACAAAATCAATAGAAACCCTAATTCTGGATAGACTGATAAGAAAAATCTGTTTCACTGATTCAAAATCAATGGAAACCCTAATTTTGGATTGACTGATAAAGAAAAGTCTGTTTGACTGATTCTTGAGCCAATCTGAAAAATCAGGGAAAATCCCGAAGTTGTGATTTCTTGTGAAAAAGGGAGGGCAAATTTTGGGGTACAACAGTTGCCCCTGTTCAATCTTCTTGAACCTGAAGAGCTAGATTGGCAATTTTGTCGTTCGCGACTCGAAGGTAGAAGAATTATTGGACACTAGAGTGCCCAAAAAATTTGCACTCGTGGAAGCGTAGTTGAGGGAATTGGCTTAATGATGCCATTTGGAGATGTGACAGAAACTCGTCGGGGATGGGCTTAAAGATGCCATCTGGAGGTGTGAAAGAATCTTACTAGAGATGGGCTTAAAAGATGCCATCCAAGAATGTTTGTTGTAGGTGAGTAGGTGAGTATCAGAAAGGTATCCATGTTTGGAACATCTCTGAACTAGGGGTATGAATAAGCAATAGATTGACATCCATGTTTGGAGAATCTGTAAACTGTTTTCAAAAGTTGTATTTGAACAAGCGATAGATTAACATCCGTGTTTGGAGAATCCGTAAACTGTTTTCAGAAGTCTTGAAGTTGAATAAGCAATGGATCAGCATCCATGTTGGGAAGCATCCGTAAACTGTTTTCAAAAGTTGAATCTGAACAAGTGATAGATTAACATCCGTGTTTGGAGAATCCGTAAACTGTTTTCAGAAGTCGTGAAGTTGAATAAGCAATAGATCAGCATCCATGTTTGGAAGCATCCGTAAACAGTTTTCAAAAGTTGAATCTGAACAAGCGATAGATTAACATCCGTATTTGGAGAATCCGTAAACTGTTTTCAGAAGTCTTGAAGTTGAATAAGCAATAGATCAGCATCCATGTTTGGAAGTATCCGTAAACTGTTTTCAAAAGTTGAATCTGAACAAGCGATAGATTAACATCTGTATTTGGAGAATCCGTAAACTGTTTTCAGAAGTCTTGAAGTTGAATAAGCAATAGATCAGCATCCATGTTTAGAAGCATCCGTAAACTGTTTTCAAAAGTTGAATTTGAACAAGCGATAAATTAACATCCGTATTTGGAGAATTCGTAAACTGTTTTCAGAAGTCTTGAATCTGTATGAGTAGCAGAATGACTTCCGTGTCTGGAGTGTATCTGAAACTGTAACTGGGATCTGAAGTTGAGATCTGTATGAGTAGCAGAATGACTTTCGTGTTTGGAGTGTATCTGTACTGTATTTTGACTCGAAATTGTGAATGAGTAATAGAATGACTGTCGTGTCTGGGGTGTATCCATATTATATCTGAATAATTGTTTAACGATAGCCTTTTGATCTTATCCTGAAAAGGGTAAAATGTTAGCTAAAACACAAAGTTATGTTCCATGATATGTGTGATACAATGAATTGTGTTTCATCAATGTTTATGATATGAATGTAATGGATGCGCATGTAAGCTGAGTAGCTGTCTTGCTGAGGAAGATAAATCCTGGATGATGAAATCTTTGACTGCTTCTGGGGAAAGTAAATCCTTGACTGCTGCAGGGGATTGAAAATCCTTTGATCGTTGAAAATGAGAAGTCCTGGGACCACTGTTGGGGAATCAGGAATTTGGGTTGTATGCCAATCTACTGGGGATTCCTGTTTCGAGGAGATCTTCACTGGGGAATATTTGAATACTTTGTGAGGTACTGAGAATGAGAGTCTTCATTCTGCTTGGGGAATAAGAATTCTGTGGGGAATAGCCATACTGTTGAAAAGTAGCTATCCTGTTGGAGAGTAAAACTCAGGATTCTGGAAAAAACTTATTCCTGTCTGGAAGAAGTTCAGGTTTAGGTTGTATGCCACTTTAAGAATGAGAATCTTCACTCTGTCGCGAATACCAGAAATTCAGATGTTATACCACTTTGAGAAATGAGAATCTTCATTATGTCGGGAATATTAGGAGATTGGGTGTATGCCAATCTACCAGGGATGCCAAAATGAGAATCTTCATTCAGGTCTTGGGTTATAAGATTGGGTGTATACCAGTCTTCTGAGGTTTCAAGGACGAGAATCTTCATTCTGTTAAGGGTCAGGAGGTTGGGAGTATACCAATCTTCAGAGGTTTCAAGGATGAGAGTCTTCATTCTGTTAAGGGTCAGGAGGTTGGGAGTATACCAATCTTCTGAGGTTTCAAGGATGAGAATCTTCATTCTGTTAAGGGTCAGGAGGTTGGGAGTATACCAATCTTCCGAGGTTTCAAGGATCAGAATCTTCATTCTATTAAGGGTCAGGAGGTTGGGAGTATACCAATCTTCGGAGGTTTCAAGGATGAGAGTCTTCATTCTGTTAAGGGTCAGGAGGTTGGGAATATACCAATCTTCCGAGGTTTCAAGGATGAGAATCTTCATTCTGTTAAGGGTCAGGAGGTTGGGAGTATACCAATCTTCTAAGGTTTCAAGGATGAGAATATTCATTCTGTTAAGGGTTAGGAGGTTGAGAGTATACCAATCTTCTGAGGTTTCAAGGATGAGAATCTTCATTCTTGAGAGAAACAGATTTTTAGGAGCTTCAGTTGTCCGTTATTCTGTTGGTGGCTGTAACTTCCAACAGGCGATGAAGGAAACTTTTGATGGCGACCGTAATTTCCAGCAGGTGATGAAGGAAATTTTGAACGACCGTGAATTCCAACAGGTGATGAAGGAATTTTTTGATGATGATCGTAACTTCCAGCAGGTGATGAAGGAAACTTTTGATGACGACCGTAATTTCCAGCAGGTGATGAAGGAAATTTTGAACGACCGTGAATTCCAACAGGTGATGAAGGAATTTTTTGATGATGATCGTAACTTCCAGCAGGTGATGAAGGAAATTTTGAACGACTGTTCAACTTGAAACGTAATTTGTCTTGGAGAATAAATCCTTGACAAATGTTAGGGAAATAAACCCATGACTGCTGGTCTGTTTAGAGAGATGATAAACTTCCCGAGGACGCTTGAATTTATTTTCAGAAAGATTTCGGAGACGTTCATCACTGCCCCTAATATCAGATGTTTGTGGTATTGCCAGGAAGCTTGGACTGTGCGTAACCCTTTGTTGAGATTGACGTTCAAATGCCCCAAGTGATGGTGAGGGAGACTTGCCCCAGGTTATCCTGCAATTGAGAGATTTCTTGAAATCTTGACTGGACTGCCCCAGGTTCACTGAGCTTTGAAAGATTTGTTGAAATCTTGACTGGACTGCCTCAGGTTAACTGAACTTTGAAAGATCTGTTGAAATCTTGACTGGACTTCCCCAGGTTCACTGGACAATACTATATCAAATCCCCTTTTGTTGATAGGAGATTTTTGTAACGGAAGTGTCATCCCACTTGAAGTGATTTTATTCACCGAGAGAGTTTTCGTTCCTCCGAACATTCACTGTTGTGAATTTATTTGTTGTCAAACAAATAAACATGTGCAAACAATGATATTCAAATAATGAAAAGTTTATGCTTGTCTCGAAGTTTCGAAAAATGCGTTTTTTAGCAGAAAACTTTTTATAAGACAAATTCAACACAAGATTTAGGGCAAAGCCTTACAGGAGTCAGGATACCTTTTGTAACAGTATGCTTTCAAACTAACCCATGCTTCAATTAGGACTTTCGAAGGGTCGTAACGTGGCTTGGTTCACGGTTTAAGAAACAAAGGATAAAGGCTCAAAGTATATTGGTACCCACCCGCTCTTCGTGATGTTCTTCAATCCTAAACTCAATTAATTGTGCGTCGAACTCTATTCGAGTTTGGAATGACATTTTGGTGATGGTCCACACAAGTTGAATTTTATGGTAGGCAGTCATCTTTTTTGTAACATTTTTCATGTTGTTAAGGATTTATAATGACCTTTTTCTTTTGATTCGTTATCCCTAATTTTTGCCTGACTGTTCCTGTTTTCGAGATTACAGTCAGCGGGATGCCCCAGCTTTCTTAAGCCTCTTCGTAGGTTTTGGCTCAGTGGGCTCTTCTCTTTTGAGAGATTGACTGCCTATGAGATAAGGAACCATCACTATCTTTTGGTTCCAAAGGAATGTTTTTGATATTATTCGTTGTATTACGAACTGAGAGTTTGCGACTTCAAAGCGCATTCTTTTGAATTAACTGAGAGACTACCCTACCCCAGGTTTAAATCAAAGGTTTCAATTTGTGTTTAAAACAGAAAAACTCCTACTTCTTTGGCTTGAAGGGGTTGACTAGGGATTATCTTCCTTATAACTCCAGTGTTTAGGATTTGAAAGAAACGCCTGTACATCGTCAGTAAGGTCTGTTCAAAAGCATACTGTATGAGATTATGGTATTGTTTCGTCATCCTCCCTCTAAAGGCTTGTAGCTTTTTTTTTGCAAGAGTTAAATGTCATAAAGAAAGTAGAAAGCATAGTTTAAGAATAGTGAAAACGAATGGATGAATTCAAGACAAACATATGCAATGCATTAATGAAACAGAGTTTGACATCAACAGATAATTGTTTGAATAACAAAAGAAATTACAACTTGAAAATTCAAATGGAACAAAAGTCTCTTGGTTAGAACTTTGTCATTTCAGGTGGAGAACCCTTAGCGGAAGATTTTCATCTCGCCATCCGGCATGAATTCCAACACTCCTTCGTCAATCAAGTCTTGGATCTTATTTTTCAAAGCCCAACAGTCATCGATGTCATGTCCAGGACTATGGGAGTGGTATACACAAAACGCGTCGGGGTGATAGCTAGGAGTAGAGGTATTGGGCTTCCGAATAGGATCCCTTAAAACAAGAAGATTGACCTCTAACAAGCGTTTCAGTATTAGAGATGATGGTATATCAGTCTCAGAGAAATGTCTTCCAGACGTATTTTTCTTACGCCGATTACCCCGCTGATGCTGGCGAGGTTGTGGCTGGGCTTGTGACCCTGAAGCAAGTTGGGGAGCCTTCCCCTTGTCTTCTTGTCTCAAAGGAGGTTGAATAATGACTTGATCTTCAACCCTAGTTGTTTGCCCCACTTGGTTGTCTCGAAGCAGCTTGTTAACGAGAACCCTGAGCTCTTCTTGTCTTTGAGCCAGGTCTTGAATGAGAGCCATCTGGCCCACCAGTTGTCCCATCATCTGGATCTTCATCGTTGCCAGCTCAATCTACAGCTCTTCCAACTGATCATTCCTGACACTGCCTGAATTCCCTAGGACCATGCCCCTTGTGAGGAGAGCTTTCACTTCTTCTTGCCCCTGAGACAGGTTCAAGAACATTTCTTGAAGCTGAGTGTTTTGATCCTGGATATCTTTGACAGTCCTCTCTAGAGCCATCTCTACTGAAATAAACAGTAGGAGAATAAGGAAACCTGTTATGATACAATGCATGATACGTGGATGCATGTTTTCAAGAATCTCTCGGGGTAAACACAAGAAAAATGTTAGAGTTTGAACTTTGATCAACATCTTTGATCGGAGAACTTTGTATTGATGGATGTCTTTCCATGAGAATCAAGCTCACCATGTCAAGTGGGTCATAGCCCCTGATTCAAGTTGCTGCACTTAATCTTTGACGGTGTTTGTTTAGAGGAAAATGAAACCTCTTACCCTTTGGTAGACGTCTGGTTCAACGTGACCCTTTATCAAAAAACCGTCGAGATCCTTGAAATGGTTATTGAAAATGCTATGGTATGATGTTATGATGTTATGTACATGTATGCAGAGGTAGACAAGTGTATATACAGACAGTCATATTCACACAAAGCAGACAAGTCCTTAGGTTTAGGCTTGCATGGGGTTTGTAGGTAAGTACCCTCTTGAAGTTAGTTGGCTCAACCTGTCCTAAAATAGAAACCGGGTTCTAAGGAGCTCATTATCACTAGATTATTTTCTGTGTTCATTGTTTTGGTTTAACCACTTAACTAGCAACCAAAATATTCCAAGAAAACAATCCTCAATGAGTGTAGTATCGAGTATCTACCAACTTCGGACTGCACCAAAGCCGGTCATCTCACTACCCCTAATAAAGCCAAGATGGTTAAGTAAGATTCTAAGAGATCATTAGTGCTTCACGACATCACTCAGCGGCCCCGTATTCTCTTTGATTAACTCAAAGGCTACCGGTACCCACAAATATGTCACACTAACGTAGCTACTTCTTCAACCATGTCGGTATACCCCGCACATTTCCCTCACAGTTTATTGCTACTTACCTAAAAGGTGCCCCCAAATCCGGGTGTAGGATTTAAAACAAACCCAAATAAGGAACCTAAAAAGTAAAGCAATCAAAGCAATCAAGGTAAGCATGTAAAGGTGATCTAAAACCCTAAGGTAACCCCACTTTTAGAATTCTCCCCAGCAGAGTCGCCAGTTCTGTGATACGGTGGGAGAACTGACTTGAGGTTTTGCGTTTGTGTTCGCAAATGTTTCAGTTTAGCAAGAGTCACCACCGACTTTTTATTTTATCCTAAGGAAAGGTCAAAAAGCACAGGAAAGACCTTTGAGATGTTTTCTTGGGTTCGGGGAGTAGATTATAAAAAGGGAAGGTATTAGCACCCTTTCTATCCATGGTTATCCATGGGCTCTTAGTTACTTGCTTAGATCACTTGCTTTGCTTTTCAATTGTTTGAAATGGTGTTTTTCAATTGTTTGAAATGGTGCTTTGTGTGTGATTTGGAAAGATATTTTGAAAAGAGGCCATCGTTGTGGCAACCTTTGTAATGATTCTTGTTTGAATGTATACAAAGGTGTTTTTGTCTTTTGAAAAGTTTTCAATGTTCGAAAGTAGGGTTTTGAAATTGTGTTGTGAAGTGTGTTTTGAAGATAGCAAGGATGATTTTTGCAAGTTTTGATCAAGTAACTAAGAGTCGTCTACCCTATTTTACTCAAAGATCTTTCTTATGTTTTAACCCTTTTAACAGTGTTGTTTCACCATTGTGTTTGATGAACAACCTTGCGTTAGGATGTTAAACGGGACAGGCGCGGGTCATCGTATACAATCATTGAAGGCAACTTGTCAGATGCTCTAGCAATTTTATAAGGGACGAGATCGTTTTATCGAAGGCAACATCGAGGGTCATCGAGGGACTACGATCTTTGTTTATCGAAGGGACATTTGCTAGAGTGTCTCATACTCGAGGGACATGATTGCTTTTCCGAAGCGACAAGTGAGGTTACCCTAGAGGGGCAAGTGTGAATGGTGTATTGATTTTCATGCATTTATCTTTGTGTTAGGTCATCTAGCGGTTGATTTTGAATCTTCGCATACAAACCCTAATTACTATACAGTATATGGAAAGTGATAAATTGCGGGAATTTAAAGTCTAAGTTATTACAAATGAGTATCCGAGGATGGGGGTACAAATGTTTACAAATGGGGATGAGTCTTATCAGAATAATAATGTCCAAGTATTATGTTACAACCAGATTGAATCGATGCAATTCAAATATAAAAAATATGACAAAGTGTAAGATAATGGAAATCAAAGAAGTATGAGATGCGTGTATTTATTTACAAATGATCAGATAAAATATTAACCTAATTAAAGACTTAAGTATTATTATTTTTTGTGTTTTTGTTAGTTACATAAACAAAGGGTTTTAGAGAAAAAGAAAGAATTATTTAAGTTTAAAAAAATTCTATTATTTATATATATTTATTTAAAATGTAATAATTGTTAGAAGAAAAATATTAAGAGAATTTATACAAAAATATATTTTTAACAGTAAGAGAAAAAAAAGTATATTGTAAAAAAAAGAAAATAATAAACATATATAAAAAAGGATCAATTCAACAAGAATGACAATGACGGGTCTAATGACTAGTATAACCCAAGTAAACAAATAAAATTGGATTAAAAAAGGGGGGTGTAGGTGTCAAACGTGTTTGGGCTTCAGTGAGTTTTGTTGGGCGAAGGCCCAATTGCATTGTTTAACAAATTTTTAGGGTTTGTGTTTCATGTTTCCAGAATTAGGTTTGCAGTTTTTGTACAGCGGAGCCCTTCTCCTCTCGTCTTCGTCCTCTTCATCGTTCTCAAACACCAAGAGCAACTGATGTCCTCTCCCCTCACCTTAGGCTACCAGAGTATTACCTACATCTTCCTCTCTCCGCGACTATACAGGGCGGCGATTCGAAAGGGTATGCGCTTTCTTTATAGTTTGCATGTTTAATTCTGTATGTTTTAGTGTTTGCAAAGCTTTGATCTTTGATATTTATGCATGAGGCGTAGGAAAAGAAGACAATACCTTTAGGGTTTTGTTTCTGGAGAGGCGATGGAGGGAGAGGAACACAGGATTGGTGAAGCTCTCAGGTGGCCAAGGCGGAGGGAGGAGCGTGATGATGCTGCTTGCTTACTTTGGGTATTTCTGTATCTTTCTCTTTGAATTGTTTGATGATGATGTATACTCTGAAAACACTTGCTTCTGAGTTCTCTCTTTTTCTTCTCCTTTGCTATGTTAGTGATGATCCAGTCTGAAACATTGTTTTTGATATGTTTCTCTTTTGTTGGCTTGATGATTCTGATGATGAATTTATTCTGAAAAAGGGATTGTTGTTATTTTTATGTTTGGTATTTGATGATGGTGAGACTGAACTGTGTTAGTAGCTTAGGCAATTTCTGGCCTTGAGTTGCAGTTTTGCTTTTGGTAGGCTATGCAGTTCGAAATAGGTTTTGAGAGTTTTGGGAGGCAAGCTTGAGATGCAGTTGAACTGGCTTGTGTGTTTTTTGGTGCTTAGGTTTACAAGCAGTTTTACAGGTTTTTTGCTCGTTGAAGACAGGTTTGGCCACTTGCAGTTTTGCAGGTTTGAGTTTGCTTTGTTGAAAGCAGGATGTCTTGCTTCTGGTGTAGTTTTGAATAGGTTATGCAGGTTATGCAGATTGGGTTTTTGACAACAGGTCTGAGTTTGTTTGTTTGGTAAGGCAGGTTTGAGACTTGCTATGCTTGTGATTTTTTGAAGCAGGCTTGGTAACTTGTTGTCTTTTGGTTTTACAAGTTTGTTGTTTTAGCCTTTGGGAAACCAGGCTTGGGCTTTTGGACAGGTTTTAGTATTTTGGTGTTTTGGTAAGGCAGGTTACTGAGTTTTGGCTTGTTGTGCTTTTACAACTAGAATTGAGTTTCAGTTTGTGGCCCTCTCCTGAACTGTTAAAACTTTCCTATTTATTTTCTTTCTCATTGCTTTTGTACAGCCTGCCAAACTGCAAAACCTACTTCACTCTCTCTTTCTCTCTCCATAAAAATAATTTTTAATTGCTTAATGTACTTTTTCTGAAAAGATTGTTGGCCAGAAAATGATGAAAAGTTTTTGACAAGCTTGCTTGCTTGTATCTTGGTTTATCTCTGCATTTTCCATATTTTCTGCATTGACAGTTTTTTGACAGCTTGTGTACTTGGTTGACAGTTTTGTGTACTTGGTTTGGACATCTTTGTGTACTTAGTTTGCTTTTATTCAACTTGGTTTGCTTTTGGTTGACTAATGCAATTTGTTGTTCAATTTGACATTGTGCAGCCTTGTGCCTTCTTTGTGGGCATCCTTGTGCCTTGTATCTTTATATTTAATTGATTGTATGCTTTCCAAATTATTTTACTTTCCTCTTTGTGAACCAAGAAGAGAAATCTTCTTGTGATTTTCAAAGAGGACGAGTAAAACATGATGAAACCAAAAACAATCTGATTCCGGCCAACAAGCTTTAATGATGATCTTTTATTTATCTGCTTAAAACTGCTTTTCAATTTAACTGCACTGATTTCTTTTCCTGTCTTTGTAGGTAAATACCAGTTGGATAATGGAAGATGCAGTAGAAGATAGAAGACTTCAAGAGAACTTAGACTTTAGATTTATTTTCTTTTCATTTATTGTAATAAATATTATTGTAAACACTGTAAATAAATTTACAGTATTCGAATAACATTTGTAACAACATTTAAAATAAATAAAAAGTCTTTGTCAGATATTTCCTTATTTCTTCTGCACTGTCTATTTAATTATTTAAATATCTTGAATTAAAATAACTGGAAATGCATCCCAATAATTTTAACTCAGATAAAATAAACAATCAACAAATTTTGCAGTCTCGCAACCTTGCATTAACCACAATACGCCCGACATTCCAATTAATCATATGCTTTGTACAGTTTAAACAAACAAACATCCATACACCTTTCACTTCACTGATCAAACCAATGCTTCAAACTTTCAATCAAAAGCCTCAGCTCCTATCCCAGATGTTTAGGTTTTGAGAAACAAACAGCAATCTTGAACAAGCGTAAAAACAATGTAACAGTCAATTTGAAATACTGTGGATTCAAATTCTTCTGAGAAATACGAGTGAAAAACCATAATTCCAGATTTGCCGTCAAAGAAAAGTCTGCTTGATCAATTCCTGAGCCAAACTCAACAAAATCAATAGAAATCCTAATTATGGATAGACTGATAAGAAAAATCTGTTTGACTGATTCAAAATCAATGGAAACCTTAATTTTGGATTGACTGATAAAGAAAAGTTTGTTTGACCGATTCTTGAGCCAATCTGAAAAAATCAGGGAAAATCCCGAAGTTGTGATTTCTTGTGAAAAAGGGAGGGCAAATTTTGGGGTACAACAGTGTCGTATGTGTTTGAAAATATTTTGAAAAGCTGAACTTTGTAATGATTCTCGTATCTGTCCTCAAGAATGCGTACAAAGTGTTTATTTGAAAATGTTTATTGAAAAGTGTGATTGTGAGAATGTTTTGTTTTGAAGAGCTTTTTGAGCAAGCGATTAATTGCGTTCTACCTACTCAAAGGTCTTTCTTGTGTTTTCCTTCTCCTTTAGATATTGTTATCTATACCAGTGAAGGGACGTGTGTAGGTCACCGTACAGTCATCGAAGGTAAATCGTAAGGATGCTTTAGAAATTTTCATTAATGGACTAGATCATATACCGAAAGGCAACATCGAAGGGTCATCGAGGGACTATGATCTTTATATCGAGGGACTTTGCTAAAGCGTCCCCACGTTCGAGGGACATGACTGTTTTCCGAAGCGACAAGGGAGGTTACCCTAGAGGGGTGAGTGTGCAAAGTGTATTGTTTTCATTTATTTAATATTGAAATTAGGGTTTGCTATCGTTTGTTTTTATTTTTTCCATACAAGCCCTAATTACTAAGAAATAATATAGCAAGTACAAAAAAGCAATAAATATGCGGAAAGTAAAGGCAAAAAATAAATTGTAGACTATTACATCGCTTCAGGACAGTTACAAAAATATAAAAGCGGAAAGTAAAAACCCTAACTATTACAACCCGAAGCAGTTAGATAATAAAAAAATGCGAGAAAAAAATAAAATACGCAAGAAAAGAATGTAAGAATAAGAAGGGAAACAAAAAAAATGTTTTTGGTGATTTTTGATGAAAAAGGTTTTTGACGATTAATCGAATAAACCTAAAAAGTCTAATTAATTTTTAATTAAAAAAATTGATTAATTAAATCAACAAAAAACCTAAAACTTAATTTGATTAGGGTTTGTTAAAAGGTTTTGAAAAATTAAGTTTGTTTGTAAAAGCTTAATGGTTTACGAATTTAGGGTTTCTAAGTGAAAAATAAGGAAAATATGAAGAAGAAAAACAAGGTTTAAAAAAATATTGCCAGGGGTGGGTGTTGAACCCGCGCCCTTAGCTCTTTCAGCCAGCACCTTCACCACTGCGCCAAGTGTGCACTTGTGTACAAGGGATAGCATCAACACACTTTGTATGTTAACCTGTAAAAATCAGAAAATGTGAAAAAGAGTAAGAAAAGGCAGGGATCGAACCCACGCCTTGATAGAGGAATGCCTTAACGCGTGCGTCTTTGCCCTGGGTGACCATACATCCATTGTTATCAGCGAAACAAAATATATATAATATAAAAATAATTCCCTGGACTGAAGAGGCGCCAGAGCCCTAGCTCTGGTCGTCTTCTCGGGTGAGTATATTATTGTCCCTGCAAAAATAACAAATATTAGAGATCCATAGGGACCCTACCCCCCTAAATTAAGGCCTTCGAATTCAATGGCACCGTTATCTTGGAATGAATCACGCTAGTTTTTAAGCTATAATGAAAATATCATGGATCGGTGTGGTTATGGTGATACGCGATTCTGGTGGCATGGAGGCCCTACGATTGAATTTTTGTGCATATTGATATCTTATGAACACATTAATATGGTTAGTATGCGCTAAAACTCAAACAAGACAAAAAATACAAAATTCATGCAATAAGGTAAATCGGCGATGCATGTTCATGCATTTCAGGCCCTTTGGATCGTTGCAAATGGTTCAATATTGCCCTACAACACCTCATAGGTTGTCTGGAATGATTGGTTTATTGTGAAAGGGGCTGCAAACTAGGGTTTCGAGTTGCCCTAGTTCTTGATATTTTTAAGTTTTAGAAAAGTGTTTCTTGCATCATGGTTTTATGTGGCTCTTGTCTGAATGCATGGAATATATAACATTGAATTAGGTTAAACCAAGAGTGGGCTTGGACCTTATCTAAAAGCTTTTGTTTTATTTCACTTATTTTGAATTTTAAATAAATAAAAATAAAAAATAAATATAATAAACTAAAGGGGGTGTATGAAAAAGTCTTGAGGTTCACTATGGATTGCATAACACGTTTGGACCTTGAAACATCATCTCAATAGTCCAAAATTCCACGTTTGATCACTTTTGGTTTCATGCATTTGCTCAAAAATTCCCAACTTGCACCAATCATAACTTTCTCAATTTTTATCATTTGAAGGCGATCTTAGACTTTTTGGAAATATCAAGATGTCCACTACAATCCTTATTTTGATCATTTTTAAATTTGGAGACTTTATCTTGATGTAAGTTGCCTTGACAAAAAGTATCTTGTTGTTGACTTTTGAAATGACCTATAATGTTTTGGCCCATATCTCTCAAATGAAGCATTTTTTCGACTTGAGCTTAGAGAGACAAAGTCGTATAGAATTTAATTTCCTTAAAAATGAGCTTTGGTTGAGGAAAATATGATGAAACATGTGAAAGTTGTGCTTGGTCAAAGTTCAGTTGACTTCTCCTTGAGAAAACCCTAATTTGGCAACTTTTGACTTTTGATTATTTGGGAGTTTTCTTGATGAATCATGATAAAGTATTGATCCAATGATGAATATCAATTCAAAACCTTGATTTTGACCAAAAATAATGAGGTTTGACTTTATGTTGACCACAGTTGACTTTTTGTTCAATATAGTTGATTTTCAGTCATCTGAGCAACTAACTGAGCAAACTTGTGATGCAAGGCATGAAACTTGGTATGAGCATTCTAGGAGACATATAAGAAACTATGAAATCCATTTTAGGCATTAGAAACCCAAACTTCCTTGAGAAAAGTGAAACCCTAGTTGGAGGTCAATTGCTTAGGAGCAGAATTTGTCTGATCAATTCTTGAGCAACCTTGAGCATTTGAGAATCCTATGAGAATGTCTTGAGATAAATGGGAGGAAAATTTTTGGGATACAACAGACATCAAAAAAGGTTGTTCATACAAAGGAAAATAAATAGACTATATCAAAAGCCTCAGAAGATATCAAGCAAAGGTCAAACACAATGAAAACATCAAACACAAGCTTAGACAAGTTACCCAAATTTAGCAAGTGAGTGAAACTTTTGTAAATGAAAAAGTTATTTATTTATAAGTATATGGATATAAGCATACAAACACACTTAAAACCTTTTTAAAATGCTTTTGAAAATAAAGTTTTGGGAACATTCAAAGAGCCAGGAAAATTATATTTTAACTGGATCTAATCGATTAGCACAAAGTGTCAATCGATTAGATTGGTGCGTTCTTGAGAAACAAGGCAATTTGAATGTACCCAAATGATTAACAATGATTACATATATATTCTTACCTATCATGGAAAATAGATCCATTATATTTAAATTATCTAATCGATTGGTTCAATTGATTGGTAACAGTCAAAAATCATTAAATACTATTTATTCTTTTGGACAATTTAAACACTATAAATAGATGTCTCATTCCTCGGTTCAAAGCATCCATAACATGAAATGTGTATTGACATACTCACACACTCTCTCTATATAAGTTTTTCTTTGTCGCTTCCTCTCACCAGTTCTTATAGCCAAATAACTTTGTGAGGAAAGTTCTTTTGTAAGGAGAGGTTTATGTATTTTTGGTTGGGTAGAAATGTATAAAGTTCTTCAAGGTTGTTATTGTTTCACCTTGATGAACGTCATCCATGTTTAGGGGAAAATTATGTGTTTCAAAGCTAAACTCGTTAAAAGATTTGGTTGGGGATTTGAGTGATAAGTTTCATGTTCTTGAGGTTGAAGGTTATTAATGTTGATGAGCTTCCCTCAAGGATATTATAAATCCTTTTTTATTTGAAGGTTGAAGATCATCAATATTAATAAACTTACTGATAGGTTCGTGGTTAGCCTGTTATAAAACCATAGGTTAGTTGATTAGTTTGTTAAAATCACGAGAGCTTAATGGTTATCCTGGCAAATCATATTGAGATAAGATATTTTTTAGTAGAGAGAAGTAATGGTACTCCAATCTACAGTTTGGAGAAGAGTTTGACCACTTCAATCTCAACAATGGAAAAGACGTGAATGCTTATATATTTCGTCTTGTATTATCATGGTTGTAGGACAACCAACATTTCCTTGTATAAGAGGGGTTCTTGAACTTCATCTACTAAAAACTCTCAAGTACTTAATGGAAAATCTCAAAACTAGTTTTTGGGGAGAGGAGTAGGTCCTTCAGTTTTTACCGAACCTCTATATATCACGGTGTTCTTCTTTTCCCTTAACTTTTTACTTTCCACATTTTATTTCAAAATTAATTTTTCGTTTGTAAGTTATAAAAAGTTTTTAAAACTCCGATAGATCTTAGGTTTTGGAAAATATTTTTCAAACTATGCTTTTAATTTTCGAAAAAGTTTTCAAAACCATGTTTTTCAAAACCACACTATCCCCCCCCCCCCCCCCCCTTTGTGTGTGAAGTCTCAAAGCTAACAAAATAGACCATGGATCAAACGTCCTCACCATATCCAAGAAATGATTCAATGGATATAAACCCACAATTTCCATCCACTTCAACATCAACTATATCATAAATATATGGCCTAATATATTCACGAATATGAGAAATGAATTGATTATGAGCTGGTTTCTTCTTAGGTGATGGCGTATTAGAAGAGTGCTTTTGAGATGATTAATTCTAAAAAGATTGGGATAGTTGTGTAAATGGCCCATTTGAAGATCTTTAAGATCAGAGTATGCTTGGTCGACATGGGTATGATATAAAGGGTCTTGATAAATATCATATCTCACTAGTTTCTTCCATTTCTTCTTCATTTCTCATTGGTTTTTATTTTTTGAGGCGATGGACACATGGTCAACTTGTAATATGTCCCATATAGCTTTAGCAGTTTCACAATGAGGAACACGATAAAATTCATCAACACCAAGAGCAGATGTGATAATATTTTGTGCTTTCTAATTATAACCCCACTTTTCTTATCATCATCATTTCATTGTACTCTTGATTTAGGTGTGACAAAACCATTAGCATTAGTCACGGTAATTTGAGTTCGATTGTTGATAATTGCATCCCACACACCCTTTCCATATGAATTGATATGAATACGCATACCATCTTTCCAATAACCATATTTTTTACCGATGAATACAAACACTCAATTGTACGCCCATTTAGGTTCGGTAGCCATTATCTAATAAGTGTTTTTAAAGCACGAAATGAACCAGAGATCTTGATACCACTTGTTAGACGATAAAAACTTATCTATAAGGGGTGAATAGATCCCCAAGGTTAAAAATCACCTTTTCAAATTTTATTTTTTAAAACAATGAAAAACTATGGCAAGTGAAATATTAAGCCTAGATCAAACAAGTCGTCTAAACTGAACCGATTATTGGAAACTTGGATATGTGTAAACCAAGGAATGAAATCTAAAATGATGATAAGATTCAATACAATAATTCCTTAATCAATCGATTAATAATGATCATAATTTTTAACCAATTTCTAATGAAATTATTGATAAAGCTAAAAAAAGCAAATTATCGAACACTTTGCGTGCAATCGATTTTTCAGATTTTCCCTTTGACTTTGTTGATATGAAATACCACTTACAATCTAATTGATTGTAATGTAATTAACAAATAAATGTTTAAAAAGAGATATATAAAGATTGAAATAAGAATTTTTACTATGCAAAAAGTCATTTACATGAGAAATGTAGCAATCCAACCCTACAAACCCTATGTTTGATGTTGATCCTAGTAATTTCTCTTCTATTGATCTGAGTTTGATAAAGTAACTCAACAATACCAATTTGATAAACCGTCTCATGCTACTCCTTTGAAAGAATCCACGGTTCTTCAAAGCTTTCACTCGGCCAGATCCATATTGTAAATTATTGTCACCAAACGATTCACCATCTCACGCTACTCCTTTGCAAGAACCTCTCATTCTTCAAAGCTCTTCACTTGGTCGAATCCAATATTTGAGATGAACCTTTCATCCCTCACAGTTTTTCCCTATGAAACCCCCAAAAGTTCTCAACCCAATCTTAGGTTACACCAACCTAAATTGAATGTTATCAACACAAGTCTAGATGACACCCAAACAAAAAATGATTATATGTAGTTTGTTTGTGTGTATGCATAGATTGAAGGTTGAAGATGAAGAGGAATTTTTGTATTTGTTTATAGTTTCATCAAATTGAAAATGATAAATCTATGAAGTATTTATATGTGTGCAAGTTGAAGGCAAGAAGCGAGGCTTAAAAATTGAAAAGAAATGCAATTTTGTAGAAAATTTATAGTATGTGTCAACACATATAAGTCACGTGTAGACACATGTAATGACATCTGTCGACCTATTCAAGGTCTTGTGTCAACACAAGGAAACAAAATCTTACAAGCTTTAAAAATGCAGTACATGTGTCGGCCTGAAACACATATGTGTTGACACATAGATGCAATTTTTCAGCATGTGTCGACCTGAAGGGTTATATGTGTTGACACATAGATGCAATTTTTCAGCATGTGTCGACCTGAAGGGTTATATGTGTTGACACATAGTTATAGAGGCTACAAGTTTCATTATTTATCCACATGTTTTGACTCATACATCATATATGTCGACACATAGACTTGTTTTTCATGTAAAAACACATTTTTAATGCATGATACCTTTTTCAAACATGTTCTAAATGCATTCTAAGATCCCTAATACAAAGGTGCACATAAAGACTCAGAGATACTGTTTAATATACATAAATGTTAAATTTATCCTAGTTTTGGCATCATGCAAAATATTTAATGGACAAGTGCATTCACATGTTCCTCCTTTTTTATGTTGGCAAAACTTGCGGCGATGCATTTCATGTCTTCAAGAAGGCTCCCCATGAATATGTGTACCCCAGCTTTGTCTCGCATATGCTTCTCCCCCTTTGACAACATCAAAAAGAGACAAAGTCAAAAGAGAAGTGTCATTGTTCATACAAATACAAATATCACACAGAGGCGTTTTACAAAAGTAAGAACATGCACTCACATATATCCATATACATGGAATGACACAAAGGTTAATCATAAATAACACGACAATACCAAACAACATTATAGCAAGGTTGTTACATATTATCATAATAATCATAATCATTGTTTCACTTCAATGAAGTGATAAAATTTGTTAATACATAATCCAAAGAAGCAAACCATGAAAGAAACATAAAATGCAAAATGATTTAAAAGCAGAAAAAACATGACATAACAAAGACCAATCCAACACCCCAAAGACACCAGGCTTCAATGACCCATATGACCTCTATGACCCCTATGATGTGGCATGCCACCATGATCTATAGAATTGCGCTTCTCTTGATAGAAATGTGAGGACTCCTCATGATTCTGAACACTGAGGGTCATCATGCTACTTATTCTAGTCTGCATTACAACATTTGTGGTACCTATTTCACTTTGGATTGTAGAAAAATTCCTTATTAGCAAAGGAGGCAAAGACATCAAAGTTTGTATCCTGTGCAGTCAAGTCATCTTGAACCAGCCAGAAACGCTCTTCTTGAGCAGCCTGAAAATCAGACCTCCAACACATTTTTTCCTCATAGCGCTCATCTTGCTTCACCTGCATGTTTTGAAGCATATCAATTATAGAAAACTCATTTCCAGCAGTTCCAAAATCATTACCTCGTGAACCAGACCCATACTCTTGAGAACCTCCATCAAACTCTCTATAAGCATCACCTTGTTGCGTGCAAGCCTTTTGTGGCCATTGTCCCCAACCTTGATTTCCTCATGGTTTTGGTTTGCAGTAGTATTTTCCCATGCTTCATCTTTCTCATAGCCAGCATCAGGCATATTCACATCATCTTGATGAATGCCACCAATTGGTTTCTCATCAATCACTAGAGCATCAACATTTTCCTCAAACTCAACAGAATTATGAAAATCATAGATCTTTCTAGTAGATTCCTTCGGAAGATAGTAGTACACATTTAAGTTTTTATCCCAAAAGTATCTCATGTTTGTTAAGGTGTGTTGGGTGAACTCTATTTTGATCCATGTGAGATGTATAGCAGATTAGGAACCCCAATATTGAAGTAGTTAAGAATCTTAGCAATCATAGAAACATAACAAAAGGAAGTTCCTTTCTTACACTCTTAGAAGGTGAACATACGAGTGACAAAATAATAATGCCCAATTGATCTTAATCTGATGAAGGAGGATATAAAACAGGTGGACTTCAACTTGGTCAACTCTTGAATGCCCACCATTCTTTGGGGGAAAACAAGAGAAACAAGCTAGTGAAAGATACGAGGAACTTATTTCAAGTGACCGGTTGTCACGCCATCATAATAATTATTAGCCCAGGATGCTTTAAGCAACACATTCATATGAGGTCTCCAATGAAAATCAACATGAATGTTGGTATCCGTAAACTTAAGCCTAGCATCATCACCAACAACAGTAATATCAAACAAAGACTTCCATGATGCATTAGCAACAGAGTAGTCCTTACTCCCCATTCTGAAATTAAACTCACTTCCTCGACGTTTACGCAACTCGACATAGAACACTCGAATGAGATTCTCGTTGTAGTATTGCGAGAGTTGCAAAAAATAATTAATCTTTTGATGCTCAACACAACTAACGATTTATGCAAGATTGAGTTCTTCGACCACTCTGGCTTTATACACATGTTGCTTCACCACAAACCTATGTTGACATTTTTCTTCAATGACCTCAAGATCTTTATTAATAACTAAGGAAAACACATTTTCCAGAATATTTGAGGAACCAGCCTTGCCCTTACCTTTGACACCACTTTTGTTCTTTTCTACTTTTGGTGCCATGGTTGAAATGCCAAACTGAGCTTGCACAAAAGGTGTTTGATAAAATGTGTGAATGAAGTGGTTTATTTTTAAGAGAATTTTGATCACACATAAATCCTAAATATGATATGAAGATGCAACAACACACACAAGTGATAAATATGTAACAAATGGATGCAAATTCGTGACTTATAGGATTTGAGTGTGATTTGGAAGAAGTGAGAGCAAAAGTTTTCTAGAATAGGAAATTTGAGTGAAACTTTAATGAGTTGTTGGTAAATGTAGAGTTTAATTATTTATGGAGGAGGAATTTATGAGGTATAATGGAGGATTCAATGTGAGAAGGGGTGAATCAAGACACAATTTGATTTGAACAGATTTTTGTGATGGGTACATAGATGACATCAATGTGAAATATGAAAGGATAGAATAAAAATATGATGTGAGAGACCCATTTTAACACATGTGTCGACCTGTATAGGTCATGCATCGATACATTCAACTCATGTGTCAACACATACTGAACCAAAATGAGAAAATTATAAAAATTTAATTGATGAGTCGACACAATCGACATATGTGTCGATACATACTGAACCAATATTCAAAATTCTGAAACTCTTTAAAATATGAGTCGACCTATACGCATAATATATCGACACATGAAGCACAAATGATGAAAAATAGGATTTTGGGTAGATTTTGGTTAACACGAATTGACTCATGCATGAATGCTTATGAGAAACATATGTAAATAAACATCTTACATGATCTGACACTAATGAACATGCATACACATATATGTAGATATTAAATATAAACAACATATAAGTCATATGTCAACACATGTAATGACATGTGTTGACCTGTTCAAGGTCGTGTGTCGACACAAGAAAACAAAAGCTTACAGGCTTAAAAAATGCAGTATATATCTTGTCCTGAAACACGTATGTGTCGACACATAGATGTAATTTTTCAGCATTTGTCGATCTGAAGGGTTGTATGTGTCTACACATAGTTACAGAGGCTATAAGCTTCACTATTGATCCACATGTATTGATTCATACATCATATGTGTCAACACATATACATGTTTTTCATGTAAAAACACGCTTTTAATGTATGATACATTTTCCAAATATATTTTAAATGCATTCTAAGACCCCTAATGCAAATGTGCACATAAAGACTCAGAGATATTGTTCAATATACAAAAATGCTTAAGTTATCCTAATTTTGATATCATACAAAACATCTAATGGACATGTGCACTCAAAACAGATTCCCATAAAAAAGACTAGAGTTTGCATACTAAACTACATAAAAAAAATCTTTTGAAAATAATCTCTCATTTTTCCCAACTATAAATTCAAGTTGTTATACATTCCCTCCCAACATTATAACATGTCACTTATACTATTCTTCTAACATATGCTTTAATTTCCAATGAGTAGACTCAACAGTAAAATAAAAGAAAGAATCAAATGATTAGACTCAACCGTAAAATGAAAAAATACCAAAGCAATACAAACTTTATATACTAATAATCATTCCTTATTAGTCGTGGTATTGCCCAAATATAACACTCCGTTGATCCATTCTCTAACTAGTCTATGCATATAAGGAGTTAACCATGTGTCTTTCACATAATTAATAAATTGACTATAATCAACACATGTCACCCAAACTGTTGCCACAATTGATGATACCTCACCTCATCACTAACCCATACAAGATCAATTCATATGGTGTGTTTATTTTAGGGATTAAAATTACATTTCTAGAAATGTTATTTCCGAGAACATTATTACCAAGAATTTTTTTCTTATATATATGTTTGAAAAATGATTTAAACTCTCAGGAACATTTATCAGATATATTTATTTTTAAATTTTAAAATAAAAAAAATAAAGGATTTAAATCAACAAAAATGGAAAATTAGTGGTGGTTACATCTTATTCCTATGGGAATATAAGATTCTCATCCTTTTACATGGAAATGAAAAATGAAAAAATCAAATGTAAATTACATTCCTAAGAAAAAATAGTTTCAAGGCATAATTTATGAATACTTAAACAAATATGGGAATGCAAAAAATAAAGGTCACATTCCTGAAAATAAATTTAGAATCCATGAAACAAACACCCCATAGTGTTTCTATCTCCTTTTGCATATCATGCACAACATATTGCTTGAATTATTCTTGAACACTTTTTGTTGATATAAAGCCTACAAATCAAAATAAGTATCCTTGGAAACACAATCTTTAATTAATTTCATCAAAGCAAGATCCCTATCAAAACTTGTGGGCATAATCTATCATTTCTAAAAAATTGTTTCAACTTCTCCAATACCGAACAAAAAAATTTTGTCTGCTCATATCCCATAGAGGCAAACGCAACAAAAAATATCATTTCAGTTGACATCACACCAACAACTTTAATTAGAGGTTGTCTATATTTGTTTGCCTTGTACGCGTTGTCCATAATTAACACAATAAGAAAAAATATCCAAAAATTTGACTGAATCTGGGTGGACATAATCTACATCTCTTATTAGACTCCAATAAACATAATTTGTATCCTCTTTTTGTAACTTACTTTTATGTTTATATATTTGTGTGGTCTGAGTGACATTCTCAGGATCTCGCTTTTGAAAGGAAAAAAGTATGTGGTTGGGTGAAACATGCCGCTTTGTCAAACCAAAAACATATTTCCGCTTATCTGCACTTAGACAACCAATACACACACGACTTTCAAATCTATCAGGTAAATCATGGTTATGAAGTTCATATTTGACATCATTCTTCCATTCTGAACCATCTTTAAACAATGTTGATTTGATTTTGAATGAACAACCACATTATTTAATAGCACTTTGTGTTGCACCACCTTTTTTATATTTTGCCCCTTTATTAAAATAAAGTATTAATTTGTTGCTTCTCACTCTCTTTCCTATTTCGATATCTGATCGAGTAATGACGACAATCACATGTCTAATTGTAACCTCCTTAATTCATTTTATTACATCTTTTTGTATATCAAATTTATGTGTAATTGAAAATGTATCAATAGTATTTACACATGTCTAATTTTTATCACATATCATATTCGTGAATCATAAAAATAAATAAATAAGACATAACAAATATTATTTGTAGAGGTGAGTATTCTGGTGAACAAAATTGGAAAATAAATACTTATAAAGATGCATACCAAAATACTTGTATAACAAATACACAAATATATAAAGGATAACTTGATAAGTAATCCGTTAAGAGAAAAATACGTATCAAAATACTGAAAATAAAATAATCTAATAAATTTATATAAGGGTGCAAATTCTTCAACTTAAAAAAAATATATATATTTTGGATGCACTCACAACCACTAGAATTTTGTAACTTGGTAAGTAATATGAAAGACTGACATTCTCAAAATAAGTGTATAAGACAAACTTCAAGTTCTTGAATCTTAGGAGTTTTTTAAAAATCGGACCAGTCATTAAATCGATGACAGTATTGGATTACTAGTTCATTGATCGAATCATTGGGTCATTGGTCAAACCGCATGACTGAACCAAATTAGACTGGATAACTCGGTTTAATAAATCTATCATTATAATAAAACTATATAGATATAAAAAAAGGTCGAACTGGATGTTTCAATCTCTAAAAAAATATAAGTAGCAATTAATTTTTTTTTAAAATATCATACCATAAATTCACAAATTCATAATATAATTCAAAATTTAAACATATCACCCATAACACACTTAAAATTAGAAAATAAATAATATCATTATAGAAAATATTACTATTTGTCACTTATAAGATACTATTTGTCATTATAGAAAATAAAATATCATTATGATATGGGAAGAAATTTTCCTAAGTTCATATTGGAGTTACTGTTAGTATAGATATGGACAATAGATATTGTTGTTTTCAGATATATTTGCCACCGAAAAAATTACCAGGTTGAGTCGCGGACTAGGTCTCTCTCTTTAAGACGTTTCGCGACACTGCTCAAAATTATGCAAAGCAGTCGAACTACCGCACCGCCTCCAGGATAAAACAGCCCAGTTCTATATTGTACGATTACTACTTGCATGATAAATAATCGGACTAGAAATACACCCTCTGATGGTACAAGACCATTCAAATATGGTATCAACACCACTCGTAGTATCTGGTACAAAGATCAGTCATAATAATTTCTCAAACAAAAAGAAACTCAAATAATTCTCCAAAGAGAAATTAATAATGGTCATTTGACCACTCATAATAATTTCTCCAACAAAGAGAAATTCAAAAAATTCTCCAAAGAGAATCCAAAAGATTAAACTTGAAAATTTCTCAACTCAAATGAGTAGAAGTTAACATAATTCTCTAAAGAGAATTCAAGAAAATACTCGGAAAATTCAACGAGTAGGAAGAAAGGGGAAGAAGATGGCGCTTCGACAATTCGAGAGACGCAGAATTATGAGAGTGAGGAAGGAAAAACTAATAGAATAGTTTTTGGTGTGATTTGGAATGAAACATGTGCACTCCTTATATAGTGAAGTAAGATAGTTAATGTTTCTCACATGAGCAATGTGGAACTAAATGGTTTTTTCAACCAAAAAGATATTTTAACAATGTGGGACTTGAGAAATTTTTTTAATTCAACATATTGGAACATGGACATGTTCCAACAATCCCCCACTTGAATTTAAAAAATTGATTTTAGAAGTAACATCAAATATTTCTAAGATTGTGCATAAACAAAGGTGTCTACGACTTGAACCTTTGCATAGCAAGTAGGATTCCAATTCAACAAGAGTGACACAAATGTCTTGAACTCTATCTCAAACATCAAACCCGCACACAACTTTTTTTAAGGTTTATTCTAACAGCCCGTGCTTTAATGACCCTGCACGTGTATCCCAGTTTAATGAAGGCTCTAGGAATTCTGCCTCGAAATTCCATAGGAACCGGCCTAAGTTCCACAATCACATATGTGAGTCTATCAAGAGTACTCCTGTAGCCTAGATACTCCCTCATACATAGTATATATCTCATTAAGAGTTTCTATTATCTCATCCTCTTATTACTTCAGGATTCATGCTTTACTTGCATGATTATCTCATATTACTCGCAACTTGTTATTACCCATTGAACATATTTCTTGGGATCTCCAGTCATTTAGGTCGGGTTACCATCATGAGAAACTCATTTTCCTATAGGCATTAGTCCCATCTTATATGATGTATTATAGACTTTCTCTCTATCTAATCCTTTCGTCAAAGGATCTGCTAAATTTTCGTCAGTGCATACATGATTCACTCTTACAGCTCCTTTAGAGATACAATCTCTAACAATGTTGTGTTTTCTTCTTATTTGACGTATTTTACTATAATAACGGTTCTCAATTTTTTCAATAGTCGCGGTACTATCGCAGTGGATCAACACAACTGACATATATTTTTCCCATAAGGGAATCTCAGTTAGCAAGCATCTTAACCAACTTGCTTCTTCACTAGCAGTCGCTAATGCTATATTCTCAGGATAGTATATTTCTTTGATTTCCAAGATACAACTCCTCTAGATATGTTGAATACATAGCCACTAGTTCCTTTGGAATCATCTGATAAGGTATTCCAATATGCATCATTGTATCCTTCAGATACAATAGGAAATCTCTGATAATGTAAACGGAGAACATGGTCCTTTTAAGGTATCGTATGACTCGCTCAATAGCTTATCAATATTCATTACTCGGTCTACTAGTAAACACGCACAACAATCCCACAACATATGCAATGTCAGGTTTAGTACAATCAATGGAATACCTAAGACTTCCAATGATGCCCGCATGTTCTGTTTGTCTAACACTTTCATCAGTGTTCTTAAAAAGCTTCACACTTGGATCATTTGGTGTGCTCACAGGTTTACTGTCAAAGTAATTATATTTCTTTAAGATCTTTTTCACATATTGTGATTGATCCAAAGAAATTTCTTGCTCGGATTTTGTGATCTTGATACCAAGAATCACACTCACTTCTCTGAGGTCTTTCATATCAAAGTTGTTGCACAACAATGATTTCATATCATTAATGGCCTGAATGTTTGATCCGAATATGAGTAGATCGTCTACATATAGACATATGATAGTGCAAATATAATTCTCAAATTTGTAATAAACTTATTTGTCGCTTCCATTCACTTTGTACACATTCTATATCATTAAGTTATCAAACTTTACATGCCATTGCTTTGGAGCTTGTTTTAGCCCATACAAAGACTTATCTAACTTACAGACCTTGTTTTCTTATCCATAGATCACAAACCCTTCCGGTTGATTCATATAGATTTCTTCTTCCAAGTCACCGTTTAAAAAAGTTGTTTTAACATCCATTTGGTGTACTATTAAGTTATAAATAGCAACTATTGAAATAAGTAGCCTAATGGATGTAATTCTAGTGACAGGAGAAAAGGTGTCGAAGAAATCTATATTTTCTCTTTGTCTAAAACCCTTGGAAACAAGGAGAACCTTGTATTTATCAATAGTTCCATCAGGTTTTAGTTTCTTTTTCAAAACCCATTTATAATCGATTGGTTTGCAACCAGGAGGCAAGTCTACTAAGTGCCAGGTCTTGTTAGATTCTAGAGATTCTATCTCATCATTGATAGCTTCTTGCCATAAATAAACATCCAGAGATGACAAGGCTTCTTGAAGATTCATTGGATCTTCTTCTACATTATAAGCCGCATAATCAGGCCTATAGTCTTTAACAACTCTTACTCATTTACTTCGTCGAAGTTCTGTTTCTACGTTGTCGCTGCTTTATGTGCTTCTTATCACAGGAATGTGAATCGATTGTGTGCCCCCACTATTTCTCAATTAGAAAGGAAATTTGTCTTCATAGAATTCAACATCATTTGATTCTATGATCACTTTTTCCTTTAGGTCATAAAACCTATATGCTTTACTAGTTGCTACATACCCAATGAAAACGCATTCATATGCTCTACTAGCGAGTTTAACTCGTTTCGAATCCAGAATTCTGACATAAGGCAGACAACCCCAAGTTCTCAAATAAGACAAGTTTGGTTGTCGTTTCTTTAATATCTCATAAGGATAGATCTTACATTTTGACTTGGGGACTCTATTCAGGACATAGAAAACAGTCAATAAAATCTCCCCCCACCAGTGAGGTGTAGCACCAGAATTCATCATAATTGCAACAATAAGTTCAGTAAGAGTTCTATTATTTCTTTCTGTTTTACCATTCATTGCAAGATAGTATGGTGCAGTCGTTTCATGTACAATTCCATGTATAAAATTCATTAATAAACTAGAATCATACAGTTTATCTATCACTACAAATTCTTATTATATCATTTTCAAATTCTTTACAAAAATTTTAAACATATAAACTTTATTCTTCATAAGGCGTACAAATCTACCCCAATAGACTGACTAAACTCTGTCTTATTTAAAAGAAAACCAGAAATAATATTCTTTCTAATCTTAGGAACTTGCATAATGTTCTTTAAGATTAAAGTCTTTTTGAAGGTGAAATTTAGCTCCATGTCTATAATTCCAGCAACATTCGTGGTCTGACTATCTCCCAACAACACTTTCTTATCTTTAGTATTCGTGTATGTTTTAAACATAACACGATCATAATAGACACAACGAGAGACACATGTGTATATCCACCAACCAACATATCCATCAACCATGTTGATTTCAATGACTATAACAATAAATTTCCCATTAGTCAGGTTGACATGTGCATTAGGGACAACACCAAGTTCAAGCTTACTTCTACATTTCTTAGTCATATGACTTGATTTTCCATAGTTAAAACAAAGGGAAACCAACGTCATTTCTTTTAGGTGGTGGTTATTGCCTAGTTGGAGCTATTGGGATCATAGAAGGATTCCCATTCTTAATTCGGTTCATAATATTGCGGTTCTGATTCTTTAATCATTTGCCAAATGGCTACAGAACTACACCGAATTTCTTTTTGTTGTTTGAAACAACCAAGACTTTTTCTTTTTGATAGTCTCTAAGATTCCCTTTTTGTTTTTTTAAATATTCAAACTATGGGGTAGTTTGTCAATAATAAAACCAATTTGAAATTGTTCATTTAAACACATACCTTTTGTGATGATCTTTTAAGCAATCTTTTGAAGTTCGTAACATTGAACCTCCATCGACCTTACATCTTTGCATTTGATACTTAAAGTAGCGGCTAACAACATACTTCTTTGCTCCAGCTTCTACGTCATACTTATTCTCTCAATCTTGTTTTGCAGTATCACATCAACTGTAATTATCATACAGATCATCTGCGAGTCTATTCAAAATATGATTTTGTAGAGATTTTCATTCTCTTTCTATAAGGTGATTTCTTTACTATGCTGTAAATCATTCGCTTTAATTTGTGTAGCAGATTCAACTTCAACACTATTAAGTGTTCCTTCTAAATCTCCAGATTTACTACCGTTAGTTTGTTTGATTGATCTAGAAGGAGCAACAGAATATCATCGATCAGAACGTTAGCAACTTTTTTTCAAAGTTAAGAACTTCATCTTTTGTTGCCAACGTTTGAAGTGACTTCTCTCAAACATGAACAATTTCTCAAAGACAATATCCACAAAAGAACCAATAATTTCTTCGGTAGCCATGGCAGTTTGAAACATATTAAAATTGTTGTTTTCAGATATATTTGCCACCGAAGAAATTACCAGGTTGAGTTGCGGACTAGGTCGCTCTCTTTAAAGCGTTTCGCGACACTGCTCAAAATTATGCAAAGCAGTCGAACTACTGCCCCGCCTCCAGGATAAAACAACCCAGTTCTATACTGCATGATTACTACTTGCATGATAGATAATCGATCTAGAAATACACCCTCTGATGGTACAAGATCATTCAAATATGGTATCAACACCACTCGTAGTATCTAGTACAAAGACCAGTCATAATAATTTCTCAAAAAAAAAGAAACTCAAATAATTCTCCAAAGAGAAATTAATAATGGTCATTTGACCACTCATAATAATTTCTCCAACAAAGAGAAATTCAAATAATTCTCCAAAGAGAATCCAAAAGATTAAACTTGAAAATTCCTCAACTCAAATGAGTAGAAATTAACATAATTCTCTACAGAGAATTCAAGAAAATACTCGGAAAATTCAACGAGAATGAAGAAAAGGGAAGAAGATGGCGCTTCCACAATTCGAGAGACACAAAATTATAAGAGTGAGGAAGGAAAAGCTAATAGAATAGTTTTTAGTGTGATTTGAAATGAAACATGTGTACTCCTTATATAGTGAAGTAAGATAGTTAATATTTCTCACATGAGCAATGTGGGACTAAATGGTTTTTTCAACCAAAAAAATATTTTAACAATGTGGGACTTGAGAAATTTTTTAAATTCAACATATTAGAACATGGGCATGTCCAACACTTCTGTTTATGCATGAATGAGAAAGAGAAACAAGTGTTTTCTATTTTCATTTTATTTTTTTTAAATTGTAAAAATTCAAAACGACAAAATTCAAAAAAAAAAAAAAAAGACACCTTTAAAACCGTCGGTTTGCAGAAACCATCGATTTTCCCGATTTTTCCAATTCATCCCGATTTTCTTCGGTTTGATGTAATCAGCAATTGAGTAATCAAACTAAACTAATTATTTATTTAGTTCCCGATTCAATCGATCTGATCGGCCAATCCAATCTAATTTTTACAATACTGAGATTTAGTATGGCTAAGCATAATAAAGCACAGACAATAGATAAATTGAAGTCAAAGTGTTGGTTGGTTTCTCCATTGACACTAAAGATTTTAAACTTGGATTTTGTAACAAAATTAATATGTGGATAACAATAACATGTGTCCTAAAAATATATGTTAAAAAACTTTTAAAAAAAAGTTTGTATTACAAAAAACAAAACAAAAAATAGATATTTTTAATAAATTCAATACACAATTTCTAAAATAAAATTTGTTTATTTAGTTCTTAAAATGTGTTTTTAGAAACCAAATATTTGAATTTGAGTGATAAACAAATTCCTACTAAAAAATGAAGATTTGATTCCTAATAGGAACAATGCTTAACCAATATGAACATCTCTCTCACCAGGAGCTCTAGATTACTAAAGCTTTCAAATTTTCGATTATTAAAACCCATTATTCTAGAAACCTGAGTGCGAAAAGCAAGAAAAAAATCTTTCAAAAACATGTTAAATATACAATACCTTCTTAAATATTAGTGAGATTTGCTTTAGTCATTTGTAAAAATTTATTTTAAAACCTTATTCGAATTTTCAGATTCCTTCGAATACACGCTGATTATCATATTGCAGGACATATTCCATTTTAATAGTGACTTGGTATTCTAGATGAATTTTTTAATTTTTATTTAATATTTAAATTCTATTTGGATTAATTCATTTTATACTTTTATTTTATTGTTTTATAGAATATTAGTAATTATACTTGTGTGATACACGGAAAATAAATAATATTAATAATAATTTAATATAAAACAATAATTTAAATATATTCTTTATCACTTAGAATTAAAATTGATAAATTCGTTAATAATTTTTTTCGTTAAATGTAGGATAATCATGTCCTTTATCTTTCTTAATTTTAATTTTATTTGTTAATTCTTTTATTGATTTAAAAAATTTATTTATTTTTTAATAAAAAATTGTAATTTTTAATTATTTTTTGTTTTGGCCAATATTGCTTATGTAAATAATACTCAAATTAAAAAAAAAAAAACTAAAATTTAAATTTTGATGTTTTATGATATAAATGACTCAATAAATTAAAAAATTACATGTGGTTCAATTATTTAGGCTATTTTTTTTTCTATTTTTCATATTATAAAATTTTTGATAAATTTATATTACAAAATTGATAATATTTTTATTTAAAAAAAAGTTAACTTTAGTTTTTGAGATTCGAATAATTCTTTTTTCCTAAAAAAAAGAACTTTATTTTTTTGACTAATGTATATATTTTATTAAAAATTTATTACTGTTGTTTTTTAGGGTTTTACTAATTCAATTTAGTTATCTCATTTTTAATATATTATGAGAAAGAAGAATAAATAATAAAAAATAATTATTAATTATTTATATTTGAATTTAAATGTTTATAAAAAATAATATTTAATTATTTAATTGCAATTCTCAATGGTTTGTGTTATAATTATAACTTTAACTCATAGTAAGTGTTAGATATAATTCTTTTTTAAAAAATATTTATATCCTTAAAATAAAAATTAATATTTATTATATTTTTCTGCAATATAGAACCTTTAAGTAAAGAATTATTTATTAACTAAATTATAATAGAGAAAAAATAATGATATAATTGGAGTAGTTCAAAAAAATTAAAAACAAATTATTAACACAAATAAATAACTTACAAGGTATAATTTCATATTCAATTAAAAGGACGATAACTCTTGCAATGCTTTATCAATCACATAATATATTCATTTTTTTAACTTATTCATAAAATAATATTGAAACTTAGAGTGCTTCTGTACCTGCTGGGGTTATTTTAATGAAAAGGAGTTTTGACATGAAATTGGTTGTGGGAAAATGGACACTGTTGAATATGCATGTGTTGTTGATGGTAGTGCATTTTCATCTTCTCCTACTTCTCAGCCTGGGAACAACAAATGGAATTTAAAGGTGTTAAATTTACTAGTGTCAATTATAGAACTGCAGTGTTTCTCTAAGACAGTTTTTGTGACTGCAATAGAAAAAAAATGAGTCGCACATCGAATGTTTTTGAGAAAGATTTGATATTTATATACCACTCAATAATATGGATTGAATAGATGATTGACAGAGGCTTAATGGACCATATGAATAATATGCTTCAAATAAAGATTTAAAATTTTAAATGAGGAATTTGTATATTTAGCTTATAGAGAAAAGGCTTAAGGCCAATTTATGTTAATTAATCTTTTAATTTGTTAGTCTATTTTAATATTAGTTGAGTTGCTTATTTGAAAATGTTCAAATAAAATAGACTTTTATGTAGGTTAATAGACCAATCAAAATTTTGAAAAAGCCAGACTCAAACCTAAAAATAAGACTTAGACTTTGAAATTTTTAGCATGTCAGACCTAAGTTTGGCAAAGTCTAATTCGGCCTAGCCAATTTCCATCCCTAGTAGGAATGTAGACTCCTTTAAGCAATCTCGACCTACTTCTTCACTTCACCTTCCAAAAACATACATATCATTAATATATTTTGAATAGGTAGTCGTGGTCTCGTTGTCCTTGGGGTCACTCGACCATGAGTCCCCAACCGCTGGGCAGAAGAGAAATGCACCCTTTGTTAGCCAAAGTTGTTTGGGCCAATGCTTTTGGTCTGTCCTGGACGCATGAGTGAATTGGGTTGTGCCTAGCCATTGGCACTATCCAAAACAGGAGTCTCCCAAATCGTTGCTCCTAGACGAAGGAGTAATGACTTAGAGTCAGCTCGCATATCAAGGAGGAGAGAGAGATCGTTCACAAGCAGAGTCCTCGACGGGGATCGAGGTTTGCGAACTCGCGTTGTTGTCTAGCGTGCGAGCTATGGGAGTTTATTGTAAGTTCGCGTGCCTGAGGACGGTACACGGGGACCATAGCCGGTAGTTTCAACTGGTGCTTGTATCGAACGCTCGCTGAATTTCTATTTTAGGGTTTTATACGAGGAGGTGCTTTTTGGGGAAATGAAATTTTGTCGTTCGTATTCGAAATCCGAGGAGTCGAAATGTTTGATGTAAGGTTGGAAGTCGAAATGCAACAAGGTGTAACACCCCATTTCTATTCGGCGGATAATAATAAAATCTGAGTTCAACATAAATAGGATGCTACATTTACAACTTAAAATCGAACTTCATTTAATCACATATAAAACAGATACATAACATTTAACTCGGATGATTTAGTAACAACTTGATTTATTCTTTAAAATCAAACAACTTTTTATTGATAAGCAGCGGAATTTACATACTTAACTCCAATTCACTTAACATCTTTTATTCAACTAAAACAACTTCAAGACAACAATTATTTCATGTAACCAACTTAAAAGTTCAGCAACTGAAATAAATATCAACAACTAAACATCAAGCGTTCATCCCCCCGAGTGCTACGTATCAGAGCAACGACACTGACTCGAATTGACGAAGGTAACAACTATCCTTCTTGATTACCTGCACGTTACCAACAGAGGGCAACATTCAAACTGAATGGGTGAGATATCAGACAATATAATAAGTCATATGATAAATAATATATTAAACCAGGTCATATAAAATCACCACTTCACAACTTACAAACAACTTTAATCACAATAAAACATCAACACGATATAACTACTAATTCACAAATTTTAGATAATACCTATCACAATAAGTCAACAACATAAAGCAACAACATATATATCATCACCACAACTCAAGATGCAACATCAACGGCGACTCAATTGCAATTCACATGCATTTGGTACCATTGGAGCAGAACTGACATCTTAAAAATCTGCCAATAAATAGAGGCATCAACAAGGCATAAACCTTCTTCGCAGTTTTCCAATCCAGGTCATCACAGAGTACGCAAATGTATGTGACTCAATGTATGCACTATCACATACTCACAACAGTCATCATTCATCGCAAGGCATAGGCCTATATCACCATTATTACCCGTAAATAGGGGTAATTCATCATCATTAAAATTCCTTGCAACTTCGCATTATCAACAAGAATTCACAGAGACGATCACAACAACACAACAACTCAACATAAATCAACATTGACCATAAGCCTAAAACATCAATCAACGATTAAACATTAACTCAACATAATTCAACTTTGGCCCTAGGCCAACTACTTGATATTTCAACAACAATAATTAACACAACATTGGCATAAGTCTACAACTTAGTACGCCACAACAACAATATAATATCAACAATAGTAATGTGACAATGATATCAACAAGAAAACAACATTGGCCATAAGCCTAACAATTTGATACCATCTGAAATTCATATTCTCAGCAAGGTATTCAACACACTGTGTCGACTAAAATATACAACAATTGTCCCGTATAATTATTCAGACAAATTGACTATATCCTGCTAATTAATTACCGGCTAAACGTTCCATTATTTCTACTTTATACTAATATTCCTTATTAGTTTTCTGACAACTTAATACTACACTGCTATTCAATTCTGCTATATACATATACCAACTCCATTAAATTAACTATGTTACTACTGCTAGAGTATCCAACTAATTAGCTCTGTTAAATAATCAACTCTATGATTGTTATACTAACTATCTCTATTATAAACCAATTCTGAGTCAGCTCGCATATCAAGGAGGAGAGAGAGATCGTTCACGAGAAGAGTCCTCGACGGGGATCGAGGTTTGCGAACTCGCGTTGTTGTCTAGCGTGCGAGCTATGGAAGTTTATTGTAAGTTCGCGTGCCTGAGGACGGTACGCGGGGACCATAGCCGGTAGTTTCAACTGGTGCTTGTATCGAACGCTCGCTGAATTTCTATTTTAGGGTTTTATACGAGGAGGTGCTTTTTGGGGAAATGAAATTTTTTCGTTCGTATTCGAAATCTGAGGAGTCGAAATGTTTGATGTAAGGTTGGAAGTCGAAATGCAGCAAGGTGTAACACCCCATTTCTATCCGGCGGATAATAATAAAATCAGAGTTCAACATAAATAGGATGCTATATTTACAACTTAAAATCAAACTTCATTTAATCACATATAAAACAGATACATAACATTTAACTCGGATGATTCAGTAACAACTTGATTTATTCTTTAAAATCAAACAACTTTTTATTGATAAGCAGCGGAATTTACATACTTAACTCCAATTCACTTAACATCTTTTATTCAACTAAAACAACTTCAAGACAACAATTATTTCATGTAACCAACTTAAAAGTTCAGCAACTGAAATAAATATCAACAACTAAACATCAAGCGCTCATCCCCCCGAGTGCTACGTATCAGAGCAACGACACTGACTCGAATTGACGAAGGTAACAACTATCCTTCTTGATTACCTGCACGTTACCAACAGAGGGCAACATTCAAACTGAATGGGTGAGATATCAAACAATATAATAAGTCATATGATAAATAATATATTAAACCAGATCATATAAAATCACCACTTCACAACTTACAAACAACTTTAATCACAATAATACATCAACACGATATAACTACTAATTCAAAAAATTTAGATAATACCCATCACAATAAGTCAACAACATAAATCAACAACATATATATCATCACCACAACTCAAGATGCAACATCAACGGCGACTCAATTGCAATTCACATGCATTTGGTACCATTGGAGCAGAACTGACATCTTAAAAATCTGCCAATAAATAGAGGCATCAACAAGGCATAAACCTTCTTCGCAGTTTTCCAATCCAGGTCATCACAGAGTATGCAAATGTATGTGACTCAATGTATGCACTATCACATACTCACAACAGTCATCATTCATCGCAAGGCATAGGCCTATATCACCATTATTACCCGTAAATAGGGGTAATTCATCATCATTAAAATTCCTTGCAACTTCGCATTACCAACAAGAATTCACAGAGACGATCACAACAACACAACAACTCAACATAAATCAACATTGACCATAAGCCTAAAACATCAATCAACGATTCAACATTAACTCAACATAATTCAACTTTGGCCCTAGGCCAACTACTTGATATTTCAACAACAACAATTAACACAACATTGGCATAAGTCTACAACTTAGTACGCCACAACAACAATATAATATCAACAATAGTAATGTGACAATGATATCAACAAGAAAACAACATTGGCCATAAGCCTAACAATTTGATACCATCTGAAATTCATATTCTCAACAAGGTATTCAACACACTGTGTCGACTAAAATATACAACAATTGTCCCGTATAATTATTCAGACAAATTGACTATATCCTGCTAATTAATTACCGGCTAAACGTTCCATTATTTCTACTTTATACTAATATTCCTTATTAGTTTTCTGACAACTTAATACTACACTGCTATCCAATTCTGCTATATACATATACCAACTCCATTAAATTAACTATGTTACTACTGCTAGAGTATCCAACTAATTAGCTCTGTTAAATAATCAACTCTATGATTGTTATACTAACTATCTCTATTATAAACCAATTATAAGTCAGCTCGCATATCAAGGAGGAGAGAGAGATCGTTCACGAGCAGAGTCCTCGACGGGGATCGAGGTTTGCGAACTCGCGTTGTTGTCTAGCGTGCGAGCTATGGGAGTTTATTGTAAGTTCGCGTGCCTGAGGACGGTACGCGGGGACCATAGCCGGTAGTTTCAACTGGTGCTTGTATCGAACGCTCGCTGAATTTCTATTTTAGGGTTTTATACGAGGAGGTGCTTTTTGGGGAAATGAAATTTTTTCGTTCGTATTCGAAATCTGAGGAGTCGAAATGTTTGATGTAAGGTTGGAAGTCGAAATGCAGCAAGGTGTAACACCCCATTTCTATCCGGCGGATAATAATAAAATCAGAGTTCAACATAAATAGGATGCTACATTTACAACTTAAAATCAAACTTCATTTAATCACATATAAAACAGATACATAACATTTAACTCGGATGAATCAGTAACAACCTGATTTATTCTTTAAAATCAAACAACTTTTTATTGATAAGCAGCGGAATTTACATACTTAACTCCAATTCACTTAACATCTTTTATTCAACTAAAACAACTTCAAGACAACAATTATTTCATGTAACCAACTTAAAAGTTCAGCAACTGAAGTAAATATCAACAACTAAACATCGAGTGCTCATCCCCCCGAGTGCTACGTATCAGAGCAACGACACTGACTCGAATTGACGAAGGTAACAACTATACTTCTTGATTACCTGCACGTTACCAACAGAGGGCAACATTCAAACTGAATGGGTGAGATATCAGACAATATAATAAGTCGTATGATAAATAATATATTAAACCAGATCATATAAAATCACCACTTCATAACTTACAAACAACTTTAATCACAATAAAACATCAACACGATATAACTACTAATTCACAACTTTTAGATAATACCCGTCACAACAAGTCAACAACATAAAGCAACAACATATATATCATCACCACAACTCAAGATGCAACATCAACGGCGACTCAATTGCAATTCACATGCATGTGGTACCATTGGAGCAGAACTGACATCTTAAAAATCTGCCAATAAATAGAGGCATCAACAAGGCATAAACCTTCTTCGCAGTTTTCCAATCCAGGTCATCACAGAGTATGCAAATGTATGTGACTCAATGTATGCACTATCACATACTCACAACAATCATCATTCATCGCAAGGCATAGACCTATATCACCATTATTACCAGTAAATAGGGGTAATTCATCATCATTAAAATTCCTTGCAACTTCGCATTATCAACAAGAATTCACAGAGACGATCACAACAACACAACAACTCAACATAAATAAACATTGACCATAAGCCTAAAACATCAATCAACGATTCAACATTAACTCAACATAATTCAACTTTAGCCATAGGCCAACTAATTGATATTTCAACAACAACAATTAACACAACACTGGCATAAGTCTATGTTGTACCCCAAAATTTTCCCTCTCATTTTATCAAGATTTCCCCTCACAAGACTCTTTGGACTCCAGACAGAATTAGGGTTTTGCTCTGCTCAAGACATCTCCTTGCACTGTTGACCTGAAATTAGGGTTTGAGTTTGCACATGTATTTTTGGACTTCCAATGCTCAAAGTGACTTTCATACTTCATGAATGGATGATTGACAGAGGCTTAATGGACCATATGAATAATATGCTTCAAATAAAGATTTAAAGTTTTTAATGAGGAATTTGTATATTTAGCTTATAGAGAAAAGGCTTAAGGCCAATCTATGTTAATTGGCAAACTTTAATAAATCAATATAAATAAGTATTTAATTAATTAATCTTTTAATTTGTTAGTCTATTTTAATATTAGTTGAGTTGCTTATTTGAAAATGTTCAAATAAAATAGGCTTTTATTTAGGTTAATAGACCAATTAAAATTTTGAAAAAGCCAGACCCAAGCCTAAAAATAAGACTTAGACTTTGAAATTTTTAGCATGTCAGACCTAAGTTTGGCAAAGTCTAACTCGGCCTAGCCAATTTCCATCCCTAGTAGGAATGTAGACTCCTTTAAGCAATCTCGACCTACTTCTTCACTTCACCTTCCAAAGACATACATATTATTAATATATTTTGAATAGGTAGTCGTGGTCTCGTTGTCCCTGGGGTCACTCGACCATGAGTCCCCAACCGCTGGGCAGAAGAGAAATGCACCCTTTGTTAGCCAAAGATGTTTGGGCCAATGCTTTTGGTCTGTCCTGGACGCATGAGTGAATTGGGTTGTGCCTAGCCACTGGCACTATCCAAAACAAGAGTCTCCCAAATCGTTGCTCCTAGACGAAGGAGTAATGACTTAGAGTCAGCTCGCATATCAAGGAGGAGAGAGAGATCATTCATGAGCAGAGTCCTCGACGGGGATCGAGGTTTGCGAACTCGCGTTGTTGTCTAGCGTGCGAGCTATGGGAGTTTATTGTAAGTTCGCGTGCCTGAGGACGGTACACGGGGACCATAGCCGGTAGTTTCAACTGGTGCTTGTATCGAACGCTCGCTGAATTTCTATTTTAGGGTTTTATACGAGGAGGTGCTTTTTGGGGAAATGATTTTGTCGTTCGTATTCGAAATCCGAGGAGTCGAAATGTTTGATGTAAGGTTGGAAGTCGAAATGCAACAAGGTGTAACACCCCATTTCTATTCGGCGGATAATAATAAAATCAGAGTTCAACATAAATAGGATGCTACATTTACAACTTAAAATCGAACTTCATTTAATCACATATAAAACAGATACATAACATTTAACTCGGATGATTCAGTAACAACTTGATTTATTCTTTAAAATCAAACAACTTTTTATTGATAAGCAGCGGAATTTACATACTTAACTCCAATTCACTTAACATCTTTTATTCAACTAAAACAACTTCAAGACAACAATTATTTCATGTAACCAACTTAAAAGTTCAGCAACTGAAATAAATATCAACAACTAAACATCAAGCATTCATCCCCCCGAGTGCTACGTATCAGAGCAACGACACTGACTCGAATTGACGAAGGTAACAACTATCCTTCTTGATTACCTGCACGTTACCAACAGAGGGCAACATTCAAACTGAATGGGTGAGATATCAGACAATATAATAAGTCATATGATAAATAATATATTAAACCAGATCATATAAAGTCACCACTTCACAACTTACAAACAACTTTAATCACAATAAAACATCAACACGATATAACTACTAATTCACAAATTTTAGATAATACCTATCACAATAAGTCAACAACATAAAGCAACAACATATATATCATCACCACAACTCAAGATGCAACATCAACGGCGACTCAATTGCAATTCACATGCATTTGGTACCATTGGAGCAGAACTGACATCTTAAAAATCTGCCAATAAATAGAGGCATCAACAAGGCATAAACCTTCTTCGCAGTTTTCCAATCCAGGTCATCACAGAGTACGCAAATGTATGTGACTCAATGTATGCACTATCACATACTCACAACAGTCATCATTCATCGCAAGGCATAGGCCTATATCACCATTATTACCCGTAAATAGGGGTAATTCATCATCATTAAAATTCCTTGCAACTTCGCATTATCAACAAGAATTCACAGAGACGATCACAACAACACAACAACTCAACATAAATCAACATTGACCATAAGCCTAAAACATCAATCAACGATTAAACATTAACTCAACATAATTCAACTTTGGCCCTAGGCCAACTACTTGATATTTCAACAACAACAATTAACACAACATTGGCATAAGTCTACAACTTAGTACGCCACAACAACAATATAATATCAACAATAGTAATGTGACAATGATATCAACAAGAAAACAACATTGGCCATAAGCCTAACAATTTGATACCATCTGAAATTCATATTCTCAGCAAGGTATTCAACACACTGTGTCGACTAAAATATACAACAATTGTCCCGTATAATTATTCAGACAAATTGACTATATCCTGCTAATTAATTACCGGCTAAACGTTCCATTATTTCTACTTTATACTAATATTCCTTATTAGTTTTCTGACAACTTAATACTACACTACTATTCAATTCTGCTATATACATATACCAACTCCATTAAATTAACTATGTTACTACTGCTAGAGTATCCAACTAATTAGCTCTGTTAAATAATCAACTCTATGATTGTTATACTAACTATCTCTATTATAAACCAATTCTGAGTCAGCTCACATATCAAGGAGGAGAGAGAGATCGTTCACGAGAAGAGTCCTCAACGGGGATCGAGGTTTGCGAACTCGCGTTGTTGTCTAGCGTGCGAGCTATGGAAGTTTATTGTAAGTTCGCGTGCCTGAGGACGGTACGCGGGGACCATAGCCGGTAGTTTCAACTGGTGCTTGTATCAAACGCTCGCTGAATTTCTATTTTAGGGTTTTATACGAGGAGGTGCTTTTTGGGGAAATGAAATTTTTTCGTTCGTATTCGAAATCTGAGGAGTCGAAATGTTTGATGTAAGGTTGGAAGTCGAAATGCAGCAAGGTGTAACACCCCATTTCTATCCGGCGGATAATAATAAAATCAGAGTTCAACATAAATAGGATGCTACATTTACAACTTAAAATCAAACTTCATTTAATCACATATAAAACAGATACATAACATTTAACTCGGATGATTCAGTAACAACTTGATTTATTCTTTAAAATCAAACAACTTTTTATTGATAAGCAGCGGAATTTACATACTTAACTCCAATTCACTTAACATCTTTTATTCAACTAAAACAACTTCAAGACAACAATTATTTCATGTAACCAACTTAAAAGTTCAGCAACTGAAATAAATATCAACAACTAAACATCAAGCGCTCATCCCCCCGAGTGCTACGTATCAGAGCAACGACACTGACTCGAATTGACAAAGGTAACAACTATCCTTCTTGATTACCTGCACGTTACCAACAGAGGGCAACATTCAAACTGAATGGGTGAGATATCAAACAATATAATAAGTCATATGGTAAATAATATATTAAACCAGATCATATAAAATCACCACTTCACAACTTACAAACAACTTTAATCACAATAATACATCAACACGATATAACTACTAATTCAAAAAATTTAGATAATACCCATCACAATAAGTCAACAACATAAAGCAACAACATATATATCATCACCACAACTCAAGATGCAACATCAACGGCGACTCAATTGCAATTCACATGCATTTGGTACCATTGGAGCAGAACTGACATCTTAAAAATCTGCCAATAAATAGAGGCATCAACAAGGCATAAACCTTCTTCGCAGTTTTCCAATCCAGGTCATCACAGAGTATGCAAATGTATGTGACTCAATGTATGCACTATCACATACTCACAACAGTCATCATTCATCGCAAGGCATAGGCCTATATCACCATTATTACCCGTAAATAGGGGTAATTCATCATCATTAAAATTCTTTGCAACTTCGCATTACCAACAAGAATTCACAGAGACGATCACAACAACACAACAACTCAACATAAATCAACATTGACCATAAGCCTAAAACATCAATCAACGATTCAACATTAACTCAACATAATTCAACTTTGGCCCTAGGCCAACTACTTGATATTTCAACAACAACAATTAACACAACATTGGCATAAGTCTACAACTTAGTACGCCACAACAACAATATAATATCAACAATAGTAATGTGACAATGATATCAACAAGAAAACAACATTGGCCATAAGCCTAACAATTTGATACCATCTGAAATTCATATTCTCAGCAAGGTATTCAACACACTGTGTCGACTAAAATATACAACAATTATCCCGTATAATTATTCAGACAAATTGACTATATCCTGCTAATTAATTACCGGCTAAACGTTCCATTATTTCTACTTTATACTAATATTCCTTATTAGTTTTCTGACAACTTAATACTACACTGCTATCCAATTCTGCTATATACATATACCAACTCCATTAAATTAACTATGTTACTACTGCTAGAGTATCCAACTAATTAGCTCTGTTAAATAATCAACTCTATGATTGTTATACTAACTATCTCTATTATAAACCAATTATGAGTCAGCTCGCATATCAAGGAGGAGAGAGAGATCGTTCACGAGCAGAGTCCTCGACGGGGATCGAGGTTTGCGAACTCGCGTTGTTGTCTAGCGTGCGAGCTATGGGAGTTTATTGTAAGTTCGCGTGCCTGAGGACGGTACGCGGGGACCATAGCCGGTAGTTTCAACTGGTGCTTGTATCGAACGCTCGCTGAATTTCTATTTTAGGGTTTTATACGAGGAGGTTCTTTTTGGGGAAATGAAATTTTTTCGTTCGTATTCGAAATCCGAGGAGTCGAAATGTTTGATGTAAGGTTGGAAGTCGAAATGCAGCAAGGTGTAACACCCCATTTCTACCCGGCGGATAATAATAAAATCAGAGTTCAACATAAATAGGATGCTACATTTACAACTTAAAATCAAACTTTATTTAATCACATATAAAACAGATACATAACATTTAACTCGGATGAATCAGTAACAACCTGATTTATTCTTTAAAATCAAATAACTTTTTATTGATAAGCAGCGGAATTTACATACTTAACTCCAATTCACTTAACATCTTTTATTCAACTAAAACAACTTCAAGACAACAATTATTTCATGTAACCAACTTAAAAGTTCAGCAACTGAAGTAAATATCAACAACTAAACATCGAGTGTTCATCCCCCCGAGTGCTACGTATCAGAGCAACGACACTGACTCGAATTGACGAAGGTAACAACTATACTTCTTGATTACCTGCATGTTACCAACAGAGGGCAACATTCAAACTGAATGGGTGAGATATCAGACAATATAATAAGTCGTATGATAAATAATATATTAAACCAGATCATATAAAATCACCACTTCATAACTTACAAACAACTTTAATCACAATAAAACATCAACACGATATAACTACTAATTCACAACTTTTAGATAATACCCGTCACAACAAGTCAACAACATAAAGCAACAACATATATATCATCACCACAACTCAAGATGCAACATCAACGGCGACTCAATTGCAATTCACATGCATGTGGTACCATTGGAGCAGAATTGACATCTTAAAAATCTGCCAATAAATAAAGGCATCAACAAGGCATAAACCTTCTTCGCAGTTTTCCAATCCAGGTCATCACAGAGTATGCAAATGTATGTGACTCAATGTATGCACTATCACATACTCACAACAATCATCATTCATCGCAAGGCATAGGCCTATATCACCATTATTACCAGTAAATAGGGGTAATTCATCATCATTAAAATTCCTTGCAACTTCGCATTATCAACAAGAATTCACAGAGACGATCACAACAACACAACAACTCAACATAAATAAACATTGACCATAAGCCTAAAACATCAATCAACGATTCAACATTAACTCAACATAATTCAACTTTAGCCATAGGCCAACTAATTGATATTTCAACAACAACAATTAACACAACACTGGCATAAGTCTATGTTGTACCCCAAAATTTTCCCTCTCATTTTATCAAGATTTCCCCTCACAAGACTCTTTGGACTCCAGACAGAATTAGGGTTTTGCTCTGCTCAAGACATCTCCTTGCACTGTTGACCTGAAATTAGGGTTTGAGTTTGCACATGTATTTTTGGACTTCCAATGCTCAAAGTGACTTTCATACTTCATGTTGGACTTATAAGATTGCCCCTTCCAAGTTTCAAGCGTTTAATCAAATTTTTGCCCAGTCAATTGGACAGTTGACCTAGAAATCAGCTGTATTGGGGAAAAAGTCAATTGTGACCAATTTACAGTCAAAACTCATAATTTTTTATCCACATCAACATTATAGGCTCATGTGAACCATTTGATCAAGTTTGGACCATAACTTCTCAAGAAATTTGATCAGATCATCAAAAGGGCAAAATGGTCATTTTTAGGGTTTTGACTGCAAAAGGGCAATTTCTGATTTTTAACCTAGCCAATGGCAAATTGGGTTCAAGCATGGATTCAAGGACTCAATGGCATCACCTTGACCTATTCACAAGGTTCAAAAGATCTCAAAAGCATTGGATTGACAGATGAATTTTCCAGTCAACTGATCAAAAATCAACTGTACACTGAAAAGTCAAACTTTGACTTTTTGGTCAAAATCAAGTGCCAAAGGTCATTTTTCATCAAGATGTGTCAAAACATGAAACTTGTTCATCAAGAAACCTAATTTTGCAAATTAGGGTTTAAAATTGAAAAAATTTCATAACTTAGAAATTTTCTAAGTTATGAAATTTTCTCATTTTTTCCCAACTTTGCCCAACTTTTTCTCCATGATGCAATTGGATTCAAACAAAACTTTAAAAATGAAAGTTGTATTACTCCATAAAATCTACAACTTTTATTCACAAAGTTTTCCCAAATTATGCTTGGATCTCAAGTTATGATTTTTGGAACAAGGGTCCATGAAACTTTTAACTTAGTGAAATTTTGCCCTAGTTTAGGAAGGATTTTGACCTATCTTCATGGAAATTTTTCACATAGTTCCACTTGGAATCTCAAAATTAATTTCAAATATGGATTGTAGATCATGTTACAATATTTCCAAATTTTCCAAGAACTCTCCAAGATTATTTGTGGTTAGGAAGAATCGAAGGTTTGAATTTGGCAAAATATCACTTTCATCCATGGCATTTTTCACTATGCTACAAGTTGCAATTTCTGTCCAGCTTCATTTGTACTTGTTTACAGGTATCTAAACCCTTCCACACTCAAAAATTAAATTCAAACTCAATGGTTTAAGGCATTATTCTGATCAATGGAAGTTTACACAAGGGTTTATCCATTTTTGGCAAAAAGGCAACAATGTTATTTTCATAAAGCACAACTTTATGTCAACTTGTTTCCCTTGAGCCTTGAACCCATCTCTTTGCAGCAAACAAGCTCCATAAACTTAGTCAAAGGTACAACAATCTTGTGCATGCTTGGAGCTAGCTTGTACAGACATGCCTTTTGTCATTTCACACTTTTCTTAAAGGCCAAGTCAACTTGCAAAAACAAAGAAAACTTTGGTATCTGATAAAACCAACTCTTGTAACCATTCAAAACATGTTTTGCATATTGTCTTAAGTCAGAAGCACGAGCTATCCACTTCCCAAGCCTTCAAAAACACCAAAACACCTTCTTCTTGCAAAACAGGGCAGCTTCTACAGTTGCACCTCCATATCACAAACCACTCGTGCGTTTTGTCCCAAACCTCTTCCAACACACTCCATACAACCCATCTAAGCTCTCCCAACCATTGGCCAGTGACTGTAACTCCATTTACAAGCTTCACCATTTTTAAATTCAGCTTGTGCAGGTTGACTTCTACAGGCTTATTCAAGCAAACTCAAAGCAAACTAAGCATTGGGGAAGGTCAAAGGAAGTTCAAGCAAGCTCCCAAGCATCTCAGGCCTCAATGAAAACCTCCACATTGCCATACTCGAGTTCAACTGAAGCAGGTATTTTCCAACTTTCTATCTCTCTATTTAGGAATCATTAGACTTAGGTTTGTGAATAAAAAATATAGTACTCATTGCCCTTAAGCTGTACATATGCATAGATTTCATTTAAGTTAACTGTGTTGAGAGAATTTGATTGATGAACTTTCTGAAAAAGTTAGGTTAGAAATTAGGGCTAGAGAAATTCTCGCTGGTCTTTGAGATTTAGATTAAGTTCTTTACATGGTTAGAATCGTGTTGGAAAATGCTATAACTTTGTGTTGTGAGTTTTTGCTTTAGAGCACGTATGCAAGATTTCCAGATTTGTACACAGCGTGCGTTTTTTTTGTTCAAAGGTTGAAGACGAAGCTGGATCTGGGCTGGGCCTTGGCATTTCCTTGCTTTTGACACCCCCTGACTTGCTTCTCACACCCCCTTGGCCCATTTAATTTATTTTCATATTTTTGAATTTCATTTTATGTTTCTGACATTATTTTATTTTTCTTAAACATTAAAAATACCAAAAATATTTTCATAAATTTTCATATTTTATTTTATTATTTTTATTATTTTTTTGGACATAGAAATAATTATTAAATAATATACATTTATTTTCTTAATAAAAACTTGTAAATACTACAGTAAAAATATTACATTTTTATTTTTTATTATTTATATACTTAAGTAATATTTTTTCTAACATATTTTTATTTTTATTTTTTGATATTTGTATATATTTTTATTTTATTGTACATAAATAAATAATACATAATATATATATATATATATATATATATATATATATATATATATATATATATATATATATATATATATATATATATATATATATATATATATATATATATATATATATATATATATATATATATATATATATATATATATATATATATATATATATATATATATATATATATATATATATATATATATATATATATATATATATATATATATATATATATATATATATATATATATATATATATATATTCTTAAAACAAATTAGGGTTTTCACCCTTAATAAAAATAATTTTTTTTTCTTCTTATTTTTGATACATTAAATATTTTATTTTTACATACATAAAAATAATACAAAAAAAAACATTTTTTTTTTGCATATTTATAATATATTGCATATTTATTTAATTGTCCATTTAAATATTTGTTTATTTATTATTTGAACAAAGAATTCAATTTGGTTGTAATAATCTTAGGGTTTTAATTTCTTGCAAATAATCCCTTATTCAAAATTGTATCCCCCTCCCCATATCAATGTTGTAATAGCTTAGATTACTTTTACGTATTTATTGCTTTCAAATATGCCATGATAGAGATTAGGGCTTGTATGCAATATCCAAAATCAAAACAAATAGCTAGACCTAATACAAGACATAAAAGCATGTAAATTGACAACACAATGCACACATACACCCCTAGGGTTTCACCCACTTGTTGCCTTTGAAATGGCCATGGTATGCATGTTGAGTATCTTGGCAAAATAAAAACAAAGCAAAAGATCATAGTCTCTCGATGACGCTATCTTGGTTGCCTATACAAAATGATCTAGTCCCTCAAAAAATTGCTAAAGATGCTTAGCACTATTGTTATCATGGTCAATACGATGACCCGCGCATGTCCCGTTTAACATCCAAACACAAGGTTGTTTACCAAATGCAATGGTAAAACAATACTGTCAAAAGGTTAAAAATATGTAGGAAAGATCTTTGAGTAGATAGGGTAGACAACTCTTAGTTACTTGATCAAAATTTGCAAAACATCCTTCATATTTTCAAACACACCTCATAACACAATTTCAAAACATTTCCCAAAACAAACTTTCAAACATTGAAACATCTTTTCAAAAGACAAACACCCTTGTATACATTCAAACAAGAATCATTACAAAGGTTGCCTAAACAAAAGGCCTCTTTTCAAAATATTTTCAAAACCACACACAAAGCACCATTTCAAACAATTGAAAAGTAAAAGCAAGTGATCTAAACAAGTAACTAAGAGCCCATGGATAACCATGGATGAAAATGGTGCTTGCACCTTCCCTTTTCATAATCTACCCCCCGAACCCAAGAAAACATCTCAAAGGTCTTTCCTGTTCTTTTTGACCTTTCCTTTGGATAAAATAAAGTCGGTGGCGACTCTTGCTAAACCGAAACATTTGCGAACACAAATGCAAAACCTCAAGTCAGTTCTCCCACCGCATCACAGAACTGGTGACTCTACTAGGGAAGCAAATAAAAGTGGGGTTACCTTAGGGTTTAGATCACCTTTACATGCTTACCTTGTTTGATTTGATTGCTTTACATTTTGGTTCTATTGTTTGGGTTTTAAATCCTCTACCCGGATTTGGGAAACATTCATAGGTAAATAGCAATACATTGTGGAAACTATGTGGGGTATACTGACATGGTTGAAGCAATAGCTATATTAGTGCGACATATTTGTGGGTACCGGTATCCTTTGAGTCAATCAAAGAGAATACGGGGCCGTTGAGTGATGTCATGAAGCACTAATGGACTTTTAGAACCTTTACTTGACCATCTTGGCCTTTTTAGGGGTGGTGAGATGACCGGCTTTGGTGCAGTCCAAAGTTGGTAGATACTCGATACTACACTCATTGAGGGTTGTTTTCTTGGAATATTTTGATCGCTAGTAAAGTGGCTAAACTGAAACAATGAACACAGAAAATAATCCAGTGATATTGAGCTCCTTAGAACCCAGTTACTATTTATAGGATAGGTTGAGCCAATTAACTTCAAGAGGATACTTACCTATGAAACCCCGTGCAAGCCTGAAACTAGGATCTTGTGTGACTTGTTTGTACATATATACTTGTGCATAACATCTTGAAGCATTATATGCATCAACTAACCATTTCAAGGGTTTGGATCTTCATCTTTATTCTTATTTTATAGGTTATAGATTCACTTTGCAGGAAAACAATTCAAGTCAACCTTGTAAGAATTCCTCCTCAACTCAAGGAGCTAGATTCAAGGATTCCTGAGAATTCTCCATTCACCGAGAGGCATGGTCGTCTTTTCAACTTAGTCAACACCAACACTGAGGAAGACATGGTGAAAGTTCTCTTCCAGTTCTTTGACCCCTTACACCACTGCTTCACATTTCCTGACTACCAGCTAGTGCCTACTTTGGATGAATTTTCTTAACTCTTGAGGATTCCTATTCTCCATCAACTACCTTTCAACGGTACGGAAAGAGATCCAAAGCCTGAAGATGTTGCTCAAGCCCTACACTTGCAACCATCTGATGTCATAGGTCATTGGGAAACTAGAAGTAGTGTCAATGGTTTCTTGGCAAAGTTTCTGTTTGAGAAGGCCCAAAGCTGTTGGAATTCTCTAGACTTGCAAGCTTTTGAGGAGATTGTAGCTCTTCTCATCTATGGGATGGTCTTGTTCCCTAACCTTGATCAACTCATAGATGTGTGCGCTGTCAAAATCTTCATGTCTCGCAACCCGGTGCCTACATTGCTTGGGGATATCCTCCACTCTTTTCACACTCGAACAATAAGGAAAAAAGGTGTTCTCATGTGCTGTACTCCTCTACTAGCAAGATGGCTTATTTCTCATCTTCCCCAATCAGTTTTGAAGAATGAGCAAGGTTTGAGATGGTCACAACGGTTGATGACTCTTACACATTCAGATATCCATTGGTGTTCTCGATCAAAAGAGAATGTTATCATCATTAATCATTGTGGGGAATTCCCTAATGTCCCTCTACTTGGCATTAGGGGAGGCATCACCTACAACCCTTGCTTGGCTCTGAGACAGTTTGGGTATGCCCGAAGGGATGGCCCACATGACATGCTGATTCCATACTTGGTTTTTGACTTCGACAATGACGATCAAGGACTTCGACAAAGGTTCATCCGAGCTTGGAGGATGCCCAACAAGGTGGACAGTAAGACCTTGGGACACAAGAATTCCATCCCCCTTGAGCCTTACCTCAAGTGGGTACGAACCCGCGCCTAGAGTCTTATGATGCCTTACCCCTAAATTCTCCCGGTGATCAAAGAGCCTGTTATGGAAGGAGAGGTTCCATACACCCTCCTACATCCTGACATGCCAACATCATTGAAAGATTTGCAAAGGAATTGGATACAGCTCAAGGGAGAACGCAATACTTTTGAAGCCCAATTCTACGCCAGTGAGAAGAACGTTTTGGAACTAACTCGTCAACTCCACGAAGAGCAGACTCTCAACACCTACATCGCACCGAATAGGATGCGCAATGTCTTTTTACCTTAGAATTTTGTATTATTTTGCCCATGGGGCATTTATGTACTGACAAATTATATCTTATTAATATGACGTGTGTTCTTTTTGTTTACAACAAAGTTGAACTTCTGAATCCTTAAATGCATTACATGAATAACATATCATTCATCATATGCATAAACAGGTCTTCACACCAGGTTCCTTATCTCTCTGCTATTTATTTTAACAATATGGATATAGAGCAGACGGTCAAAGACCTACAAGCACAGAATTCACAGTTCCAAAAACTACTCATTACCTTGGCAAAGGGTCAGGAGGATCTTAAAGCACCGCTGGAAAAGGAAAAGGAGAAAAAGAAAAAGAAAAGAGTTGGTGTGGCTACTATGGGAAGAAGATTTGAGAACCAAGCTAGAAGGGTCCTGGATTTCCACTCAACATCTGATGAAGGGGTAGGAAAAGGAAAGGGAGATGCAGTGCCCTCCGAGTCTGAGGAAGAAGAAGAAGAAGAAGAGGATGAAGACTACTCTGAGCAGCAGTACCCACCTGCAGACGACAAGTACAAGAATTTGGAAGAGCGTCTGGAAGCTATGGAGGTACAAAGAGTGCTTGGGCTCGATGGAGCTAGGGTTGGTGGCTGGGATTGTGATTCCCCCTAAATTCAAAGTGCCTACATTTGCTAAATATGATGGTTTGTCTTGTCCAAAGATGCATCTGCGATCTTACGTCAGAAAGATCCAACCACATTCTTCTGATAAGGATCTGTGGGTTCATTTCTTCCAAGATAGTCTTTTAGGGACGCAATTAGATTGGTTCTACCAGCTTGAGAGATCTGATGTGCACAATTGGGAGGATTTGGCGGCTGCCTTCTACAGACAATATCAATATAATATGGACTTAGCCCCTACTCGTACTCAATTACAGAGTATGGGTATGGTCTCCAATGAAGGCTTTAAGGAGTATGCCCGGAAATGGAGGGACTTGGTTGGAAGGGTGCAACCACCATTGTCTGAGAGAGAGCTTGTGGATATGTTTTTGGGGACCTTGTCGGGTCCATTCTTTAATCACTTGTTCGGAAGTTCGTCGGTGGGGTTCACCGAGTTAATTCTGACTGGTGAAAGAGTTGAAGCTGGAATCAAGAGCGGAAAAATTCAAAAGGATGCATCTGCTTTCGCTGCTATCAAGAAGACCTTTCCAGCCAAAAAAGAAGTCTCAGCTGTTTACTCCCATAGAAGTCAAGGAAGAGTTTAGCGCCGGCCAGTGGTGGGGGCTGTAATGATTCAAAAGTCTGCAGTTGATCAGCCTCGAAACAATCAACCCAGAACCAACCAAGCAAGGGTGGAAAGGCCTGCACGACAATTCACCCAGATCAATATGACACCTACTCAGGTTCTCCCTCATATGTTGAAGTTAAACCTTGCCAGCTTAAAAGAGGCGCCAAAGATTCTGAATAGCTCTTCTCCCTACTACAATTCAAATGCAAAGTGTGCATATCATTCGGACAGCCTAGGGCATGACACCAACAATTGTTGGACCCTCAAAAATAAGATCCAGGATTTAATAGATGCCAAAGAGGTGGAATTTGACGCCCCTGAAAAACCTAATGTGATCTCTGCCCCAATGCCAAAACATGGTCATAGTGTCCATGCTGTTGAAGAAGATCTTTATGTTGCTATTGTTGATGACTTAATGACTCCATTACCAATAATCAAGATGAATCTGTTGAAAGTCGGGCTTTTCCCGGGCTGTGAAAAAGATTGCTACCTTTGTTCTTCCTTACAATTAGACTGTCTGTTGTTGAAGTTAGGCATCCAACGCCTAATGGATAATCAAGAAATCCTCTTTGAGAAAACTCCTGTTACTCCAACTCCTATCAAAGATGTTGCTATAATCACCATTTCTGCCTGTCTTTCCAAGGTCTCCAAAAGACCTGTTAAGATTACATCCGATCCAAAGATTGTACCTCTGAAGATAACTATGTCGTGGCCTATCCCATACAAGTCCAACAAAACAATACCGTGGAATTATGAAGGAGAGATCTTCTACCACGGTGTTAAGCAGATTGAATCAGTTGAAGAAAGTTCTGATGAAGAAACTCTTGACATAGGAAATATTGCTGGGACGAGTAAAATCACCCGCAGCGGAAGAATTTTCTCTCTAGAGATTGCTCCTCCAAGGGAAATCTTCGGACCCTCAAGTGCTCTTAAGGTTACTCCTGTGCCGACCAACATATCTGTGCGAACTCCAGTGATTGAAGAAATTGTTACTCCCGTAGTTGTACCCTCTGCTGTTGCTGCTGATAAAGGTAAGGGGATCCAAGAAGCGTCCGTCAAGACGAGGGCTCAGCCTTTGGTCATCCCTGAGACCACTCAAAAGGAAATGGAGGAGATTTTAAAAATAATTAAGAAAAGTGACTATGATGTCGTAGAACAACTGGGGCAAACCCCTTCAAAAATCTCTATGCTGGCCCTATTGCTCTGTTCCGAAGCTCATGCCAAAGCTTTGATCAAATTCTTGAAAACGGCCCACGTGCCTCAGGAAACCTCTGCGGACCAGTTCCAGGAGTGTGTAGCTAGCCTAACAGCCGACAATGTTCTTGGCTTCTCTGATGCCGATTTAACATCTAAGGGGAGAAAGCATAATGACGCTCTGCATGTCTCGGTGGAATGTAGAGGGACTACTTTAGCTCATGTTCTGGTTGATATCGAGTCGTCTTTAAATGTCTTGCCAAAGAAGGCATTGGACATACTAGATTGTGAAGGTCTAATTTTGAAGCCCAACAATATCATTGTCAGAGCCTTTGATGGTTCTAAGCGGATGGTCCACGGGGAGGTGGACATCCCGATTAAAGTGGATACTGAAACCATCAATTCCACATTCTATGTCATGGACATCCGTCCCTCCTACTCTTTCTTGTTGGGAAGAACCTGGATTCATCATGCTGGAGCTGTTACATCTACCCTACATCAGAAGCTTAAGTACCCTGCCCAGGGGAAAATCGTGACAGTTCGCGGTGAAGAGGAATACATGATAAGCCATCTTAATTCTTTCCGCTATGTGGAATTGGACAGTGAATTCATCGAAACCCCCTTTCAGCATTTTGAGGAGGTAGCTCAGGAAATTGCAGCAGTGCCTTCTGTACCCGTCATTACCAAACCTGTGTCTCGGATGTCATCCCTTAAAGATGCGAAGGCTGTGATTGAGGAAGGAGGAAGCACAGTATGGGGTCAGCTGCCAGATTTTCCTTACAAGACAGATAAGTTCGGCTCGGGTTTCACTGCTTCTGCTCAAAAGGCTATGCACCGCTCCCGGGCTGGAGGGCCACCATTGAAGATCACCCATCATGGAGTTCATTCTTTAGAGGATGGTGAAGATGAGAGCAACTTTGAAGATTGGATTTTCCCGACCGTTGAAGGAGGACTAAACAACTGGGAGGCAAAGGACTTTGTTCACATTACTTTCATCAATCAGTAATTTATCTTTCGAACATTTTCTGTTGGTTTGTAATAATTCCTAAACAATTCGTACACTTTTAACCTTGTGCCTTACCCGAGGTACATAGGTCCATTTGTAAGGGTTTGATTTTTCATCTTCATATGCCATTTTTAATGAATCATGGACATTTTCATATATAAACTTTTGTGTTTATTTTCTTTCCTTTTACATTTTATTTGTTTAAAGGTGGCTATCCCTTACACACACCCACACTCACCAATGTAGGTACCCATCCATTCTGGATTCCATGGGTAACAATTCTGCTATGGCCTTCAGTGACTCTGAAGATCTGGTCAATCATGCAGAATACGAAGGTGATGAAGACTGTGAAGTGCCTGGAGAGTTGGTCAGACTGCTGCAACAGGAAGAAAGGGCTATTCTACCTCACGAGGAGTTGTTAGAGACTATCAACTTGGGAACAGAGGAAGACAAAAAAGAGGTTAAAGTGGGTACCAACCTAGAGCCAAATGTCAAGGAGAGCTTAGTTCAGCTGTTGAATGAATATGTTGAGATCTTCTCCTGGTCCTACGAAGACATGTCGGGACTTGATACAGATATTGTGGTTCACCGTCTCCCTATAATAGAAGATTGTTCACCAATTAAATAGAAAGTTCGTCGCATGAGGCCCGACATGTCTGAAAAGATCAAAGCTGAAGTAATGAAGCAGTTCAATGCTGGCTTTCTTGCTGTTACTTCCTATCCACAATGGGTTGCTAACATTGTGCCCGTGCCTAAGAAGGACGACAAAGTCAGAATGTGCGTTGATTACAGAGACTTAAACAGGGCTAGCCCTAAAGATGACTTTCCACTACCTCACATTGACATCTTGGTTGATAATACAACTCAACATAAGGTGTTTTCTTTCATGGATGGATTTTCAGGGTACAACCAGATCAAAATGGCCCCTGAAGACATGGAGAAAACTACTATTGTTACACAGTGGAGTACGTTCTGCTATAAAGTGATGCCATTCGGACTGAAGAATGCCGGGGCAACCTATCAATGCGCCATGGTGGCTTTGTTTCATGATATGATACATCATGAGATAGAAGTCTACGTAGACGACATGATAGTCCGTTCACAAACTGAAGAAGAACACCTCGACCATCTACAAAAGCTGTTTGTCAGATTGAAAGAGTACAAGCTCAGACTGAAACCTAACAAGTGCACTTTCGGAGTCAGGTCCGGTAAACTTTTGGGATTCATCGTCAGTAACAAAGGCATCGAGGTTGATCCTGCCAAAGTCAAAACTATACAAGAAATGACTGCCCCTCTCACTGAGAAGGAGGTCAGAGGTTTCTTGGGACGCCTAAACTACATTGTAAGGTTCATTTCTCACCTAACATCTACCTGTGAACCAATCTTCAAGCTATTGAAGAAAGATCAGGTGGTTAAATGGATGATGACTGTCAAGTTGCTTTCGATAAAATCAAGGAGTATTTGCTGGAACCTCCTATCTTGATGCCACCCGTCGAAGGAAGGTCGTTAATCATGTATCTGACCGTTCTGGAGAATTCAATGGGGTGCGTACTGGGCCAACATGACGAGTCTGGCCGAAAAGAGCATGACATTTATTACCTTAGCAAAAAGTTTACCGACTGTGAGACTCGCTACTCACTGCTCAAATAAAACTTGTTGCACTTTGGTATGGGTTTCTCGCTGGCTAAGGCAGTATATGTTGACACATACCACTTTACTGATCTCTAAGATGGATCCGATCAAGTACATCTTCGAGAAGCCTGCTCTATCCGGAAGAATCGCTAGATGGCAGATGATCCTCACCGAATATGATATACAGTACACGACCCAAAAATCTATAAAGGGGAGTGTATTAGCTGACCATCTAGCTCATCAAGCTGTCGAAGATTACCAATCCATGAGGTTCGACTTCCCCGACGAGGATATCATGACTTTGAGCAACATTGAAGAGAACAGACCGTATGACGGACCTGAACAAGGATCCTGATGGACTCTGTACTTTGATGGTGCCTCCAACGCACTTGGGAACGGTATCAGTGTTGTGCTCATCTCTCCACAAGGTTTCCATACACCTTTCACCGCCAGACTCTGCTTCAGCTGCACCAACAACATGGCCGAGTATGAAGCTTGTATCTTTAGTCTCAAGGCTGTTATTGACTTGGGAATCAAATCTTTGATTGTATTCGGGGACTCAGCTTTGGTTATCAGTCAAATCAAAGGAGAGTGGGATACTAAACATCCAAACCTCATCCCTTACAAAGAACATGTCTTGACATTGTTACCACATTTCAAGCAGATTACCTTCGAGCACTTCCCGCAAGAAGAGAATCAGCTAGCAGATGCACTAGCTATAATGTCCTCCATGTTTAAACTTAACTGGGATAATGAGGCTCCCCAAATTACCATTGAGCGGATGGACGAACCTGCACATTGTCACGAGATTAATACCGAAGAAGTAGTGGACCGGCCATGGTTTCACGAAGTCAAAATGTATCTCGAAGCACAAGAATACCCTGAAGGAGCTTCAGTCAATGACAAAAATTTCTTAAGGAGGTTTGCAGCTAAGTTCTTCCTAAGCAATGCTATCCTATACAAGCGCAATCATGATTGCATTCTACTCCGTTATGTGGACAAGGTTGAAGCTGAGCAAATCATGGCTGAACTGCACAATGGTACCTTTGGCACTCACTCAAGCGGACATACGATGGCTAAGAAGATTCTACGGGTAAGCTACTACTGGTCTACCATGGAAGCTGATTGTCATCAACATTCCCGTACTTGTCACAAATGCCAAATCTATGCTGACAAGGTACACATACCTCCAGTTCCTCTCAATGTCTTAACAGCTCCTTGGCCGTTCGCTATGTGGGGAATCGACATGATTTGAGAGATCAAGCCTACAACATCCAATGGACACCGCTTCATCCTGGTAGCTATTGATTACTTTACCAAGTGGGTCGAAGCAGCGTCCTTCGCATCCGTTACAAAGAATGTGGTTGCCCGTTTCATCAAGCAGAACCTCATTTGTCGGTATGGTATCCCGGACAGGATTATCACTGACAATGGTACAAACCTGAACAACACTATGATCACCGCTCTGTGCGAGCAGTTCAAGATTCAACATCACAATTCATCTCCATATCGGCCAAAGATGAACGGTGTTGTCGAGGCTGCGAACAAAAATATCAAGAAGATCATTCAAAAGATGGCAGTCACCTACAAGGATTGGCATGAGATGTTACCATTTGCACTGCACGGGTACCGTACCACGATACGAACATCAACTGGGGCAACACCCTTTTCTTTGGTATACATCATGGAAGTTGTTTTGCCTATCGAGGTTCAGATTCCCTCCTTGAGAATCATGAAAGATGCTGGTTTGAGTGAAGACGATTAGATTCAGACCCGGCTTGATCAACTTAACTTGATCGATGAAAAGCAACTTACTGCTGTTTGCCATGGTCAGGTGTATCAAAAACGGATGATCAAGGCATTCAACAAGAAAGTCATACGCCAGACATATCAAGTCGGGGATCTTGTAATCAAGCGGATCATCTTGCCGTAAAGTGATCCCAGGGGCAAGTGGACTCCTACTTACGAAGGACCATTTGTGATCAAAAACATCTTTTCTGGTGGGGCAATGATCTTGACCACCATGGACGGCGACGACCTACCGCACCCTGCGAACGCAGACATAGTCAAAAGATACTACGCATAAACGACCCGACAAGTTGAAAACCCGAAAGGGCGACTTGGGCAAAAATGGGCATCCCGGTGAATCGAAAACCCGAAAGGGCGGTTCAGGCAAAAATTAGGGAAAAACAAAAAAAATTGTACACCCGGTAAGTTGAAAACCCGAAAGGGCGACTTGGGCAAAAAAGGGTTTCCCGGTGGGCTGAAAACCCGAAAGGGCGGTCCAGGAAAAAGTTAGGGAATTAAAGCGTATGACTATGTCTCGTCGGATCACTTTAAGGACAATCTCTTCACCAGACAAGCTCCTGGCTTCTGATCGATCCAGTCATCTTCGGGCGAAACAACGAATGGACAAGATATTCAGAGTGATGAAGGCTATAGCAGAATGGGAACCCCATGGAATTTTTACACATAGCCACCTTTCTTTGTATAAATTTTTCTCATTTTTTATGACAACATTCTCTTACTAGGATGTCTGTCTCCTTTGTACAAAATACTTACACAAAGTTAATACAAAGATACTTCAAAGTGCAGAAAATTATTTGCCTTTTCTTTCTTTTTTACACTTGTGTTTTATTTGAAAACGTCCAATGATTTATTAAATAAGCATATGCATTTGAATATAATCACTGTTTACAAATAAAAAGAAATGTGGAAGAACGATTACTGATAGGTTGAAAGGATAGGAAAATGGCTTTAGGCTATTCCAAGAGAGACCCCCTGCAGTATATCATCTAGATCCCCATTGGAGCTAAACCTTGAAAAACATATCCCCGACGGAATTAAAATTCAAAATCCTCGCCAGAGTCGAAACTTCAAACTCCCAATCACCGGCGGATTCGTATTTCAAACCTTTAATTCTCATCAGAGTTAAAATCCTCAACGGAGCAAAAAAAAACTTTGGGTCATAAATCCCCAGCAAAGATGAAATCTTCTTCCCCAACAAAGTCAAATTTCCAACTATCAGTCTACAACGGAAACCATCCAGTTTCTCCAGACTCCCCAGCAAGTTATCTTAAAATCTGAGAAATCTCCCCAGATAACAGTTAACTTTTATCCCCAACTAAGGATAATTCCCCAGTAGATTGGCATACAACCCAAACTCCTGAACTTTTTCCAAACAGGAATAAGCCTTTTCTCCCAGAGTCCTGATCTCCCCAGAAGAGTAGCTACTCTCCAGCAGTATAGCTATTCCCCACAGAGTTCTTCATCCCCAACAGAATGAAGATTCTCATTCTTAACTCTCCAGTTTGAAGTTCCCAGAGATTTATTTTCCCCCTAGCAGATTGAAGATCTTCAGTCTGGATTCCCCGGTGAAGTTACCTAAGTATCCATGACTCCCCAGCACGAGTTTGTCATAATTTTTAATCCCCTACAGATCGAAGATTATCATTCTCACTTCTCCAGTAAAGCTTCTGAGGTTTCAATTCCCCAGAAGATTGAAGTTTCTCATTCTTATTCTCCGCAGAAGCCATCAGAGTTTTCCTTATTCTCCAGCAGATCAAGGTTTTATTTTGTCTGATCCCTAGTAGAGGTCTTCAGAGTTTCCCTATTCCCCAGCCGAGTAAGGATTCCCATTGGTGTATGTTGTACCCCAAAATTTTCCCTCTCATTTTATCAAGATTTCTCCTCACAAGACTCTTTGAACTCAAGACCAAGCTAGGGTTTGCTCTGCTCAAGACATCTCCTTGCACTGTTGACCTAAATTAGGGTTTGGGTTTGCACAAGGAATTTTGGACTTCTAATGCTCAATGTGACTTTCATACTTCATGTTGGACTTATAATATTTCTCATACCAAGTTTCAAGCCTTGAATCAAATTTTTGCCCAGTCAATTAGACAGTTGACCTAAAAATCAGTTGTCTTAGGGAAAAAGTCAACTATGGCCAATTTACAGTCAAACCTCATAAATTTTGATCCACATCAATATTATGGGCTCATATGAACCATTTGATCAAGTTTGGACCATAACTCCTCAAGAAATTTGATCAGATCATCAAAAGGGCAAAATGGTCATTTTTAGGGTTTTGACTGCAGAAGGGAAATTTCTGATTTTTTACATAGCCAATGGCAAATTGGGTTCAAGCATGGATTCAAGGACTCAACGGCATCATCTTGACCTATTCACAAGGTTCAAAAGATCTCAATTGCATTGGATTGACAGATGAATTTTCCAGTCAACTGATCAAAAATCAACTGTACACTGAAAAGTCAAACTTTGACTTTTTAGTCAAAATTAAGTGCCAAGGGTCATTTTTCATCAAGATGTGTCAAAACATGAAAATTGTTCATCAAGAAACCTAATTTTGCAAATTAGGGTTTAAGATTGGAAAATTTCATCTTAGAATTTTTCTAAGTTATGAAATTTTCTTATTTTTCCCCAACTTTGCCCAAAATTTTCACCATGATGAAATTGGATTCAAACAAAACTTCTAACATGAAAGTTGTATTACTCCACAAAATCTACAACTTTGATTCACAAAGTTTTCTCAAAATAATCTTGGATCTCAAGTTATGATTTTTGGAACAAGGGTCCATGAAACTTTTAACTTAGTGAAATTTTGCCCTATCTTCATGGAAATTTTTCACCTAGTTCCACTTGGAATCTGAAAATAAATTTCAAAGATGGATTGTAAAGCATGTTACAAGATTTCAAAAATGTCCAAGAACTCTCCAAAATCATTTATGGTTAGGGAGAATCGAAGGTTTGAATTTGGCAAAAACTCACTTTGATCCATGGCATGTTTCATATTGCCACAAGTTGCAATTTCCATCCAGCATTGTTTATACTTAATTACAGGTATCTAAACCCTTCCACACTCAAAAATTAAATGCAAATCCAATGGATTGAAGCTTTGTTCTGGTCATTAGAGGTTTTCACAAGAGATTAATCCAAAAATAGCAAAAAGGCAACATTGCCATTTTTGTCAAAACTTGCTTTATGTCAAATTACATCTCTTGAGCCTTGAACCAAATCTTGGACAGCAAACCAAATCCACAAACTTGGGGACAATCTCACAAAATGTATGCAGGATTAGAGCTAGCCTATACAGGCCTGCTCTTTGTCACTTCCCACCTTTTACTTCATAACCAAGAAATGTGCAAAAGTCTACACAACTTGAGTATCTGTTATAACCAACTCTTGCAAGCATTTGAAACAAGTTTTGCACATTGCCATAAGTCGGAAACACGATCCATCCATCCCTAAAACACTCTTGAACATCAAAACACATTCCTCTTGCAAAACAGGGCAGCTTCTGCACTTTGAGTTCCAAAACAAAAACCACTCGTGTGTTTTTCCCCAAACCTGTTCCAAAACCTTCCATATAACCCACCTGAGCTATCCTAACCATTGGCCATTGACTGTAACTCCATTTGAAAGCTTCACCATTTCTGATTTCAGCTTGTGCAGGTTTACTTCTACGGGCTCATTCAAGCTAGCTCAAAGCAAACAAAGCATTGGGGAAGGTCAGAGGAAGTTCAGGCAAGCTCCTAAACATCTCAGGCCTCACTGAAAAGCGCTACATTGCCATACTCGTGTTCAACTGAAACAGGTATTTGTCAACTTTCTATCTCTCTATTTAGGAATCATTAGGCTTAGGTTTGTGAATAAAAAATGTAGTACTCATAGCCCTTAAGTTGTACATATGCATAAATTTCATTTAAGTTAAGTGTGCTAAGAGAATTTGATTGATGAACTTCCTGAAAAAGTTAGGTTATAAATTAGGGCCAGAGAAATTCTCTCTGGTCTTTGAGAGTTAGATTAAGTTCTTTATATGGTTGGAATCGTCTTGAAAAATGCTATGACTTTGGTGTTATGAGTTTTTGCTTTAGAGCACGTATGCAGGATTTCTAGATTTTGTACACAGGCGCGTGTTTTTGAGATTCAAAGGTTGAAGATGAAGCTGATCTGGGCTGGGCCTTGTCATTTCCTTACTATTTGCACCACTGACTTGCTATTTACACCCCCCTGGCCCATTTCATTATATTTTTGTATTTTTGTATTTATTTTTCATTTCTGATTTTATTTTATATTTTCTAAACATAAAAAATATCAAAAACATTTTCATAAATTTTCATATTTTATTTTATTATTTTTATTAATTTTTTTATACATAAAAATAATTATTAAATAGTATATACCTTTATTTACTTTAATAAAAACTTATAAATATTATAGAAATATTATATATTTTTATTTTTATTATTTATACATATAAAATAATATTTTTTTCACATGTTTTATTTCTTAATATCTTTGTATATATTTGTATTTATTTTCTTGTACATAAAATAAATAATATAATATATATTATCTTAAAACAAAAATGCTAGGGTTTCCACCCTTATTAAAAATAATATTTTTTTCTAATATATATTATTTTTTGACATTTGAATATATTTTTTATTTATTTTATTGTACATAAATAAATAAATATTATAATTTTCATACATATTCTTAAACCAAAAATTAGGATTTTTACCCTTAACAAAAAAAAACTTTTTATTTTCTTTTTTAATACATTAAATTTTATTTTTACATACATAAAAAGAAACAAAAACATTTTTTGCATATTTATGATATTTTGCATATTTATATTTAAATTGCTTATTTAAATATTGCTTATTTATTATTTGATGCAAAGAGTTCAATTTGGATGTAATAGTAAATCTTAGGGTTTTATTTTCTTGCAAATACTCCCCATTCAAAATTGTATCCCTCTCCCCATATCAATATTGTAATAGTCGTAGATTTATTTTACGCATTTATAGCTTTCAAATATGCCATGATAGAAATTAGGGTTTGTATGCAATATCCAAAATCAAAACAAATAGTTAGACCTAATGCAAGACATAAATGCATGAAAATGATAACACAATGCACACATGCACCCCCTAGGGTTTCATCCACTTGTTGCCTTTAAAATGGCCATGTTATGCATGTTGAGTATCTTGGCAAAACAAAAAAAACAAAACAAGAGATCATAGTCCCTCGATGACGCTATCTTGGTTGCCTATATAAAATGATCTAGTCCCTCAAAAATTTGCTAAGATACTTAGCACTATTGCTATCATGGTCAATACGATGACCCGCGCCTGTCCCGTTTAACATCCAAATACAAGGTTGTTTACCAAATGCAATGGTAAAACAACACTGTCAAAAGGGTTAAAAATGTGTAGGAAAGATCTTTGAGTAGATAGGGTAGACAACTCTTAGTTACTTGATCAAAACTTGCAAAAACATCCTTGCTATTTTCAAACACATCTCACCACACAATTTTCCAAGACAAACCTTCAAACATTGAAATATCTTTTTCAAAAGACAAACACCTTTGTATATATTCAAACAAGAATCATTACAAAGGTTGCCACAACGATGGCCTCTTTTCAGAAAAATTTCAAAACCACACACAAAGCACCATTTCAAACAATTGAAAAGCAAAAGCAAGTGATCTAAACAAGTAACTAAGAGCCCATGGAAAACCATGGATGAAAAGGGTGCTTGACCTTCCCTTTTCATAATCTACCCCCCGAACCCAAGAAAACATCTCAAAGGTCTTTCCTGTGCTTTTTGACCTTTCCTTTGGATAAAATAAAAAGTCGGTGGCGACTCTTGCTAAACCGAAACATTTGCAAATACAAACACAAAACCTCAAGTCAGTTCTCCCACCGTATCACCAGAACTGGCGACTCTGCTGGGGATTATAATAAAAGTGGGGTTACCTTAGGGTTTAGATCACCTTTACATGCTTACCTTGTTTGCTTTGATTGCTTTACATTTGGTTCTATTATTTGGGTTTGAAATCCTCTACCCGGATTTGGGAAACATTCATAGGTAAATAGCAATACGTTGTGGAAACTGTGCGGGGTATACCGACATGGTTGAAGCAATAGCTATATTAGTGCGACATATTTGTGGGTACCGGTATCCTTTGAGTCAATCAAAGAGAATACGGGGCCGTTGAGTGATGTCATGAAGCACTAATGGACTTTTAGAACCTTTACTTGACCATCTTGGCCTTTTTAGGGGTAGTGAGATGACCGGCTTTGGTGCAGTCCGAAGTTGGTAGATACTCGATACTACACTCATTGAGGGTTGTTTTCTTGAAATATTTCGATCGCCAGTTAAGTGGCTAAACTGAAACAATGAACACAGAAAATAATCCAGTGATATTGAGCTCCTTAGAACCCGGTTACTATTTATAGGACAGGTTGAGCCGACTAACTTCAAGAGGGTACTTACTTATGAAACCCCATGCAAGCCTGAAACTAGGAACTTGTGTGACTTTCTTGTACATATACTTGTGCATACATCATGAACATCATAAAGCATCATTTGCATGCACTAACCATTTCAAGGGTTTAGATCTTCATCTTTGTTCCTGTTTTGTAGGTTATGGAATCACTCCACAGAAAAACAATCCAAGTCAACCTTGTGAGAATTCCTCCTCTACTCAAGGAGCTTGCTTCCAAGATTCCAGAGAATTCTCCCTTCATTGAAAGACATGGTAGACTTCTCAACTTGGTCAACTCCAACATTGAAGAAGACATGGTGAAAGTTCTCTTCCATTTCATTGACCCCCTACACCATTGCTTTACATTTCCTAATTACCAACTAGTGCCTACTTTGGAGGAATTTTCTCAACTCCTGAGGATTCCTATTCTCCATCAACTACCCTACAACGGTACAAAAAGAGAACCAAAGCCTGAAGATGTTGCTCAAGCCTTACACTTACAACCATCTGATATCAAAGGTCATTGGGAAACCAGAAGTGGTGTCAAGGGTTTCTTGGCAAAGTTTCTGTTTGAGAAGGCACAAGAATGCTGGAATTCTCTAGATCTGCAAGCTTTTGAGGAGATTGTAGAACTTCTCATCTATGGGTTGGTCTTGTTCCCAAACCCTGATCAGCTTATAGATGTGAATGTTGTCAATATCCTCATATCTCGGAATCCCGTGCCTACATTGCTTAGGGACATCCTCCACTCATTTTACACACGAACAATGAGGAAAAAATGTGTTCTCATGTGTTGTACTCCTCTTCTAGCAAGGTGGTTTATTTCTCACCTTCCCCAGTCAGTCTTGAAGAATGAACAAGGCTTGAGGTGGTCATAACGGTTGATGACTCTTACACATTCTGATGTTCATTGGTGTTCTCGGTCCAGAGAAAATGTCATCATCATTGATCGTTGTAGGGAATTCCCTAATGTCCCACTACTTGGAATTAGGGGAGGCATTACCTACAACCCCTGTTTAGCTCTGAGACAGTTTGGATATGCTCGAAGGGATGGCCCTCATGACATGCTGATTTCGGACTTGGTTTTTGACTTCGACAACGATGCTCAAGGACTTCGATAAAGGTTTATCCGAGCTTGGAGGATGCCCAACAAAGTGGACAGTAAGACACTGCGACACAAGAATTCCTTCCCCCTTGAGCCTTACCTCAAGTGGGTACGAACCCGCGCCCAGAGTCTTATGATGCCTTACCCCTACATTCTGCCTATGATCAAAGAGCCTGTTAGGGAAGGAGAGGTGCCATACACTCTCCTACATCCTGACATGCCAACATCATTGGAAGATTTGCAAAAGAGTTGGATACATCTCAAGGAAGAATAGAATACTTTTGAAGCCAGCTTTTACGCCGGTGAGAAGAAGGTTTTGGAACTTACTCGTTGACTCCATGAAGAGCAGACTCTCAACACCTACATTGCACGAAAGAGGATGCGCAACGTCTTTTTAAATTAGAATTTTGTATTGTTTTTTCCCATGGGGCATTTATGTACTAACAAATTCTATCTTATTAGTATGACGTGTGTTCTTTTTGTCTGCAACAAGTTTGAATTTCTGAATCCTTGAATGCATTACATGAATACATATCATCCATCATACGCATAAACAGGTCTTCACAACCAGGTTTCCTTATCTCTCTGTTGTTTATTTCAGCAAGATGGATATAGAGCAGACGATCAAAGATCTACAAGCGCAGAATTCACAGTTCCAACAACTCCTCATGACCTTGGCAAAGGGTCAGGAGGACCTTAAAGCACTGTTAGAGAAGGAAAGGGAAAAAGAGAAAAAGAAAAAGAAAAGAGTTGGTGTGGCCACTATGGGAAGAAGATTTGAGAACCAAGCTATAAGAGTCCTGGATTTCCCCTCAACATCCGATGAAGGGGTTGGCAAAGGAAAGGGAGCTGCAGTACCCTCCGAGTCTGAGGCTGAAGAAGAAGAAGAGGAGGATGAAGATTACTCTGAGCAGCAGTACCCTCCTGCAGACGACAAGTATAAAAATCTGGAAGAGCGTTTGGCAGCCATGGAGGTATAAAGAGTGCCTGGGCTGGATTTCGAGGAACTAGGGTTGGTTGCTGGGATTGTCATTCCCCCTAAATTCAAGGTGCCTACATTTTCTAAATACGATGGTTTGTCTTGTCCAAAGATGCACCTACGGTCTTACGTCAGAAAGATCCAACCTCATTCTTCTGATAAGGATATGTGGGTCCACTTTTTTCAAGATAGTCTTTCGTGGACGCAATTAGATTGGTTTTACCAGCTTGAAAGATATGATGTGCACAATTGGGAGGACATGGTTGATGCCTTCTACAAACAATATCAATATAATACAGACTTAGCACCTACTTGTACTCAACTACAGAGTATGGGTATAGTCTCTAATGAAGGCTTTAAGGAGTATGCCCAGAAGTGGAGGGACTTGGCTGGAAGGGTGCAGCCACCATTGTCTGAAAGAGAGCTTGTGGATATGTTTTTGGGGACCTTGTCAGGTCCATTCTTTAATCACCTAATAGGGAGTTCATCGGCAGGGTTCACCGAATTAATTCTGACTGGTGAACGAGTTGAAGATGGCATCAAGAGCGGTAAAATTTAAAAGGATACGTCTGCTTTCGCTGCCGTCAAAAAACCTTTTCCAGCCAAGAAAGAAGTCTCTGTTGTTTACTCTCAGAGAGGTCGAGGAAGAATGGAGCGCCGGCCAGTGGTGGGGGCTGTAATGATTCAAAAGACTGTGGCTGATCAGCCTAGAAACGATCAACCCAGGACCAACCAACCAAGAGGGGGAAGGCCTACTAGGCAATTCACCAAAATAAACATGACGCCTGCCCAGGTTCTCCCCCATCTCTTGAAGTTAGTCCTTACAACCTTTAGAGAGCCACCACAAAATCTGAATACAACTTCTCCTTTTTACCATGCCAACGCTAAATTCGTTTATCATTCAGACGACATAGGGCACGACACCAACAACTATTGGGCCCTAAAAAATAAGATCCAGGATTTAATAGATGCCAAGGAGGTGGAGTTTGACGCACCTGAAAAACCTAATGTGATATCCGCTCCAATGCCAAAACATGGTCATAATGTCTATGCTGTTGTAGAAGATCTTTATGTTGCTGCTGTTGATGACTTAATGACTCCATTGCCAATGATCAAGATGAATCTGTTGAAAGCCGGGATTTTCTCGAGATGTGAAAAATATTGTTACCTCTGTTCGACCTTGCAATCCGACTGTCTGCTATTGAAGTCAGGCATCCAACGCCTGATGGATAATCAAGAAATCCTCTTCAAGAAAACTCATGTTACTCCTGTTACTCCAATCAACGATGTTGCTATAATCACCATTTTCGACAATCTTTCCAAGGTCTCCAAAAGACCTGTTAAGATTACACCCGATCCAAAGTTTGTACCTATTAAGATAACTATGCCGAGGCCTATCCCATACAAGTCCAACAAGACAATACCTTGGAATTATGGAGGAGAGATCTTCTACCACGGTGTTAAGCAGATCGAATCAGTGGAAGAAAGTTCTGATGAAGAGACTCCTGACATAGGAAATATTGCAGGGACAAGTAAGATCACCCGCAGCGGAAGAATCTTCTCTCCGGAGATTTCTCCTCCAAGGGAAATCTTCGGACCCTCAAATGCTCCTAAGGTTACTCCCGTGCCAGTCAACACATTTGTATGAACTCCAGTGATTGAAGAAATCATAACTCCTGAAGCTGTACCCTCTACTGTTATTGTTGATAAAGGCAAGGGGATCCAAGAAGCGCCCGTCAGGACGAGGGTTCAGCCTTTGGTCATCCCCGAGACCACTCAAAAGGAAATGGAGGAGATTTTAAAAATAATTAAGAAAAGCGACTATGATGTCGTAGAACAACTGGGGCAAACCCCTTCAAAAATCTCTATGCTGGCCCTATTGCTCTGTTCCGAAGCTCATGCCAAAGCCTTGATCAAATTTTTGAAGACGGCCCATGTGCCTCAGGAAACCTCTGCGGACCAGTTCCAGGAGTGTGTAGCCAGTCTAACTGCCGATAATGGTCTTGGCTTCTCCGATGTCGATCTAACATCTAAGAGGAGAAAGCATAATGATGCGCTGTATGTCTCGGTGGAGTGCAGAGGGACTACTCTTGCTCACGTTCTGGTTGATACCGGGTCGTCTTTAAATGTCCTACCAAAGAAAGCATTGGACAGACTAGATTGTGAAGGTCTAATTTTGAAGCCCAGCAACATCATCATAAGAGCCTTTGAGGTTCTAAGCGGATGGTCCACGGGGAGGTGGACATCCCAATTAAAGTGGGAACAGAAATTTTCAACTCTACATTTTATGTGATGGACATCCGTCCTTCATATTCTTGCTTGTTGGGAAGACCCTGGATCCACAACGTTGGGCAGTCACTTCTTCCCTACACCAAATGCTCAAATACCCAGTCCAGGGGAAAATCATAACAGTTCATGGCGAGGAGGAGTATATGATAATCCATCTTAATTCTTTCCGCTATATGGAGTTAGATGGTGAATTCATAGAAACCCCTTTCCAACACTTTGAAGAGGTTTCTCCTGAAGTTGTGGCAGCTAAGGCAATGACGTATGTACCCATCATTACCAAGCATGTGTCCCGGATGTCATCCCTTAAAGATGCGAAGGCTGTGATCGAGGAAGGGGGAAGCACAGTATGGGGTCAGCTACCAGATTTTCCTTTCAAGACAGATAAGTTTGGCTTGGGTTTCACTACTGCTAGTCAGAAGGTTGTGCGTCGCTCCCGGGCTGGAGGGCCACCATTAAAGATCACTCATCATGGAGTTCATGCTTTGGAGGATGGTGAAGAGGAGAGCAATTTTGAAGACTGGATCTTTCCAACTATTGAAGGAGGGCTGAACAACTGGGAGGCGAAAGACTTCGTTCCCATTACTTTCATAAATCAGTAATTTATCTTTTGAACATTTTCTGTTGGTCTGTAATAATTATTAAACAATTCGTACACTCTTTTTGCCTTGTGCCTTACCCGGGGCATATAGGTCCATTTGTAAGGGCTTGATTTTTTCATCTTCATATGTCATTTTTAATGAATCATGGACGTTTTCATATATAAACTTTTGTGTTCATTTTCTTTCTTTTTACATTTTATTTTGTTTAAAGGTGGCTATCCCTTACACACACCCACACTCACAAATGCAGGTACCCATCCATTCTGGATTCCATGGGTAACAATTCTGCTATGACCTTCAGTGACTCTGAAGATCTGGTCAATCATGTCGAATACGAAGGTGACGAAGACTGTGAAGTGCCTGGAGAGTTGGCTAGACTTTTGCAACAAGAAGAAAGGGCTATTCTACCTCACGAGGAGTTGTTAGAGACTATCAACTTGGGTACTGTCGAAGACAGAAAAGAGGTTAAAGTGGGTGCCAACCTGAAGCCAAAGGTCAAAGAGCGCTTAGTTCAGCTGTTGAATGAATATGTGGAGATCTTCGCCTGGTCCTACGAAGACATGCCGGGACTGGATACAGATATTGTAGTTCACCGTCTCCCTACAAGAGAAGACTGTCCACCAATTAAACAGAAAGTCCGCCGAATGAGGCCCGATATGTCTGAAAATATTAAAGCCGAAGTGATGAAGCAGTTCAATGTCGGGTTTCTTGTTGTTACTTCCTATCCCTAATGGGTTGCTAACATTGTGCCCGTGCCTAAGAAGGACGACAAAGTCAGGATGTGCGTGGGTTACAGAGACTTAAACAGGGATAGCCCTAAAGATGACTTTCCACTACCGCACATTGACATCTTGGTTGACAATACAGCTCAGCACAAGATATTTTCTTTCATGGATGGATTTTCAGGGTACAACCAGATCAAAATGGCCCCCCGAAGATATGGAGAAAACTACCTTTGTTACACAGTGGGGTACCTTCTTCTATAAAGTAATGCCATTCGGACTGAAGAATGTCGGGGCAACCTATCAGCGCGCCATGGTAGCTTTGTTTCATGACATGATACATCATGAGATGGAAGTCTACGTAGACGACATGATATTCCATTCACAAACGGAAGAAGAACACCTCGACCATCTGCAAAAGCTGTTTGTCAGGTTGAAAGAATACAAGCTCAGACTGAACCCTAACAAGTGCACTTTCGGAGTCAGGTCCGGTAAACTCTTGGGATTCATCGTCAGTAACAAAGGCATCGAGGTTGATCCTGCCAAAGTCAAAGCTATATAAGAAATGCCTGCCCCTCGCACTGAGAAGGAGGTCTGAGGTTTCTTGGGACGCCTAAACTACATTGCAAGGTTCATTTCTCACCTAACATCTACCTGTGAACCAATCTTCAAGCTATTGAAGAAAGATCAGGTGGTTAAATGGAATGATGAATGTCAAGTTGCTTTCGATAAAATCAAGGAGTATTTGCTGGAACCTCCTATCTTGATGCCACCCGTTGAAGGAAGGCCGTTAATCATGTATCTGACCGTTCTGGAGAATTCAATGGGGTGCGTACTGGGCCAACATGACGAGTCTGCCGAAAAGAGCATGCCATTTATTACCTTAGCAAAAAGTTTACCGACTGTGAGACTCGCTACTCACTGCTCGAGAAAACTTGCTGCACTTTGGTATGGGCTGCTCACCGGCTAAGGCAGTATATGTTGACACATATCACTTTGCTGATTTTAAAATGGATCCGATCAAGTACATCTTCGAAAAGCCTGCTTTATCTGGAAGAATTGCTAGATGGATAATGATCCTGACTGAGTATGATATCCAGTACACAACCCAAAAAGCTATAAAGGGGAGTGTACTAGCTAACCATCTAGCTCATCAAGCTGTGGAAGATTACCAATCCATGAAGTTCGACTTCCCCGAAGAAGACATTATGACATTAGACAACATCGAAGGTAATGGACCGTATGACGGACCTGAACAAGGATCCAGGTGGACCCTGTACTTTGATGGTGCTTCAAATGCACTTGGCAAAGGTATCGGCGCGGTACTTATTTCTCCAGAAGGTTGCCATACACCTTTCACTACTAGACTCTGCTTCAGCTGCACCAACAACATGGCCGGGTATGAAGCTTGCATCTTTGTTCTCAAGGCTGCTATTGACTTGGGAATCAAATCTTTGATCGTATTTGGGGACTCAGCTTTGGTCATCAGTCAGATCAAAGGAGAGTGGGACACTAAACATCCCAATCTCATCCCTTACAAAGAACATGTCTTGACATTGTTACCTCATTTCGAGCAGATTACCTCCGAGCACTTCCTGCGAGAAGAAAAATCAGCTAGCGGATGCTCTAGCTACAATCTCATCCATGTTTAAACTTAACTGGGATAATGAGGCTCCCCAAATTACCATTGAGCGGATGGACGAACCTGCACATTGTCACGAGATTAATACCGAAGAAGTAGTGGACCGACCCTGGTTTCACGAAGTCAAAATGTATCCCGAGACTCGAGAATGCCCTGAAGGAGCTTCAGTCAATGACAAAAAGTTCTTAAAGAGATTTTCTGCCAAGTTCTTCCTAAGCAATGGTATCCTATACAAGCACAACCATGATTGCGTTCTGCTTCGTTGTATGGACAAGGTTGAAGCTGAGCAGATCATGACTGAACTGCATGATGGTACATTCGGCACCCACTTGAGCGGACATACAATGGCTAAGAAGATTCTAAGGGAAGGCTACTACTAGTCTACCATGGAAGCTGACTGTCATCAATATTCCCGTACTTGTCACAAATGCCAAATCTATGCGGACAAGGTACATATTCCTCCAGTTCCTCTCAATGTCCTACCAGCTCCTTGGCCATTCGCAATGTGGGGTATCGACATGATTGGAGAGATCAAGCCTACAACATCTAATGGACACCGCTTCATCCTGGTGGCCATTGATTACTTTACCGAGTGGGTTGAAGCAACTTCCTTTGCCTCCGTTACAAATAATGTGGTTGCCCGCTTCATCAAGCAAAACCTCATATGCCAATATGGTATCCCCGACCGTATCATCACGTACAACGGTACAAACCTGAACAATACTATGATCATCGCTCTGTGCGAGCAGTTCAAGATTCAACATCACAATTCATCTCCCTATCGGCCTAAGATGAACGGTGTTGTCGAAGCCGCGAACAAATATATCAAGAAGATCATTCAAAAGATGACAGTCACCTACAAGGACTGGCATGAGATGTTACCGTTTACCCTGCACGGATACCGTACCATGGCACGCACTTCAACTGGGGTAACACCCTTTTCTTTGGTATACCGCATAGAGGCTGTTTTACCTATCGAGGTTCAGATTCCCTCCTTGAGAATCATGAAAGATGCTGGTTTGAGTGAAGACGATTGGATTCAGACCCGGCTTGATCAACTTAACTTGATTGACGAGAAGCGACTTACTGTTGTTTTCCATGGTCAGACGTATCAAAAACGGATGATCAAGGCTTTCAACAAGAAAGTCAGACGCCAAGTATATCAAGTCGGAGATCTTATAATCAAGCGGATCATCTTGCCGCAAAGTGATCCCAGGGGAAAATGGACTCCTACCTATGAAGGACCATTTGTGATCAAAAACATCTTTTCTGGTGGGGCTATGATTCTAACCACCATGGACGGCGATGATCTGCCGCACCCTGCAAATGTAGACATAGTCAAAAGATACTACGCATATACGACCCGACAAGTTGAAAACACGAAAGGGCGACTTGGGAAAAAATGGGCATCCCGGTGAATCGAAAACCCGAAAGGGAGGTTCAGGCAAAAATTAGGGATAAATAAAAATAATCTGTACACCCGGCAAGTTGAAAACCTGAAAGGGCGACTTGGGAAAAAAAGGGTTTCCCGGTGGACTGAAAACCCGAAAGGGCGGTCCAGGAAAAATTTAGGGAAATAAAGCGTATGACTATGTCTCGTAGGATCACTTTAAGGACAATCTCTTCACGGATAAGCTCCAAGCTTCCGATCAATCCAATCATTTGCGGACGAAGCAACGAATGGACAAGATACTCAGAGTTACGAAGGCTATAGCAGAATGGGAACCCCATGGAATTGTTACACATAGCCATCTTTCTTTGTATAAATTTTTTCTCAATTTTATGACAACATTCTCTTACTAGGATGTTTGTCTCCTTTGTACAAAATACTTACACAAAGTTAATACAAAGATACTTCAAAGTGCAGAAAATTGTTTGTCTTTTCTTTCTTTTTTACACTTGTGTTTTATTTGAAAACGTCCAATGATTTATTAAATGAGCATATGCATTTGAATATAATCACTGCTTACAAATAAAACGAAATTAGAAAGGATAATTACTGATAGGTTGAAAGTATAGGAAAACGTCTTTAGGTTATTCCAGAAGAAATCCCCTGCAGTACATCATCCAGATATTTGGCGGAACTAAAATCTTGAAATGCATATCCCCAGCGGAGTTAAGTTTCAAGAATCCCCATCAGAGCTGAGTTTTCAAATTCCCAATCCCCAGCGGAGCAAACCCTCAGTGAAGATGAAACTTTCTTCCCCAACAGAGTCAAACCTTCGACCCTTGAACACCAGTGGAGACCATCCAGTTTCCTCCAACTTCCCCGGAGAGTCGCTAAAAAAAACAGATAATTCCCCAGGGAGTTATTTTAAAACCTTCTTCCTCAACGAAGTCAAAATTTCCATACACGGTCAAATCAAGACGTCTTTAAGATCCCCAGCGGAGAGGAAACTTTGAGCTACCAATCCCCAGTGGAAACCATTCATTTTTTCCCTGATACCCCCAACAGAACAGAGATTCTCATTCTTGAAGTCCCCGGTAGATTGGCATACAACCCAAATTCTTGATCTCCCCAGCTGTACAGCTTCTCCCCACAGAGGTTGTCAAAGATTTGGAATCTCCAACAGTGATCATGGATTTATTTTCCCCGACAGCAGTCAAAGATCTTATTATCTCCAGCTATCCAGGATTTATTTTCCTCAGCAAAACAGCTAATCAAGCTTACATGCACATACATTACATTCATAAATCATAAACATTGATAAAACACATATATTGCATCATACATTTCATGCAACATAACTTTGTGTTTCAGTTGAATTTTTACCCTTTGCAGGAAAAAATTAATAGCTACCTAAAACAAATATCCAAAGCTCAGAAAACGGCTTAGAGATGCTCCAGACACGGGTGATCTCCTGTTTGCTTATTCAAATCAATGTGCAGACTCCTGTTCCAGTTATGAAGCCTGGATTCGACCAGATAATATCTTGACTATACTGAAGCCCGGAGATCGACCGGAAAATAGTTGAACCCCCTGCAAGTTTTGTGAAGCCTGGATGTTAACCAGATAGCAATACAAGACTGTGAAGCCTGGATGTTGACCAGATAACAGTAAGGTATACTGTGAAGCTTGGACGTTGACCAAATAACACTTTACTCGGCCAATTACTTTGAAACCCGGATTCAATCGGATATTAGTAGGCCCCAAAAAAGAAAAAGGAAAATTGGAGGCGACCGGATAACCATTTGATTTCCTTCTGAAGACTGGGCATTGACCAGATAGGAAGAAAGTTATTGTGAAACCTGGACGTTGACCAGATAGCAATACAAGACTGTGAAGCCTGGATGTTGACCAGATAACAGTAAGGTATACTGTGAAGCTTAGACGTTGACCAAATAATAGTTTATTTGGCCAATTACTTTGAAGCCCGGATTCAACCGGATATTAGTAGGCCCCGAAATCAAAGGGAAAACCGGAGGCGCCCGGATAACCACTTGATTTCCTTCTGAAGCCTGGATGTTGACCAGATAGGTAGTAAAGTATCGTGAAGCCTGGATGCTGACCAGATAGCAATACAAGACTGTGAAGCCTGGATGTTGACCAGATAGCAGTTCACTGTCACCTCTTCAACCAAAAGATGACTCCCCAGTAGAATAATAGACGACTGAAGTTCTATTTCTACCACGACAGAGACCAGTATTCCCCCGACGTAGTCCTCCTCAATAACAGGTATACGGGCTCTCGCAAAGGAATCTCCTATGCGATCAATTTTCTTGGATGGAATCTTTAAGCCCATCTCTGACAAGATTCTGTCACATCTTCCAAATGGCATCTTTAAGCCCATTCCCTCAACTACACTCTGACGAGCGCAAATTTAAGGGCACTTTAATGTCCAATCCTCTTTTACCTTTGAGTCACGAAAGGCAAACTTGCCAATCTAACTCTTCAGGTTCAAGAAGATTGAACAGGGGCAGCTGTTGTACCCCAAAATTTGCCCTCTCATTTTTTCAAGATTTCTCCTCACATGACTCTTTGAACTCAAGACCAAGCTAGGGTTTGCTCTGCTCAAGACATCTCCTTGCACTATTGACCTAAATTAGGGTTTTGGTTTGCACAAGGAATTTTGGACTTCTAATGATCAATGTGACTTTCATACTTCATGTTGGACTTATAAGATTGCTCATACCAAGTTTCAAGCCTTGAATCAAATTTTTGCTCAGTCAATTGGACAGTTGACCTAAAAATCAGTTGTATTGGGGGAAAAGTCAACTATGGCCAATTTACAGTCAAACCTCATAAATATTGATCCACATCAATATTATGGGCTCATATGAACCATTTGATCAAGTTTGGACCACAACTCCTCAAGAAGTTTGATCAGATTATCAAAAGGGCAAAATGGTCATTTTTAGGGTTTTGACTGCAGAAGGGCAATTTCTGATTATTTTACATAGCCAATGGAAAATTGGGTTCAAGCATGGATTCAAGGATTCAATGGCATCATATTGACCTATTCACAAGGTTCAAAAGATCTCAATTGCATTGGATTGACAGATGAATTTTCCAGTCAACTGATCAAAAATCAACTGTACACTGAAAAGTCAAACTTTGACTTTTTGGTCAAAATCAAGTGCCAAGGGTCATTTTTCATCAAGATGTGTAAAAACATGAAACTTGTTCATCAAGAAACCTAATTTTGCAAATTAGGGTTTAAGATTGAAAAATTTCATAACTTAGAATTTTTCTAAGTTATGAAATTTTCTTTTTTTCCCCCAACTTTGCCCAAATTTTTCACCATGATGCAATTGGATTCAAACAAAACTTCCAACATGAAAGTTGTAGTCCTTCACAAAATCTACAACTTTTATGCACAAAGTTTTCTCAAAAGAATCTTGGATCTCAAATTATGAATTTTGGAACAAGGGTCCAGGAAACTTTTAACTTAGTGAAATTTTGCCCTAGTTTAGGCAGGATTTTGACCTATCTTCATGACAATTTTTCACCTAGTTCCACTTGGGATATCAAAATTCATTTCAAAGATGGAATGTAAAGCATGTTACAAGCTTTCCAAAATGTCCAAGAACTCTCCAAAATCATTTATGGTTAGGGAGAATCGAAGGTTTGAATTTGGAAAAAACTCACTTTGATCCATGGCATGTTTCATATTGCCACAAGTTGCAATTTCCATCCAGCATTGTTTATACTTAATTACAGGTATCTAAACCCTTCCACACTCAATAATTAAATGCAAATCCAATGGATTGAAGCTTTGTTCTGATCATCAGAGGTTTACACAAGAGATTAATCCAAAAATAGCAAAAAGCCAACATTGTCATTTTTGTCAAAACTTGCTTTATGTCAAATTGCATCTCTTGAGCCTTGAACCAAATCTTGGACAGCAAACCAAATCCACAAACTTGGGGCCAAGCTCACAAAATGTATGCAGGATTAGAGCTAGCCTATACAGGCCTGCTCTATGTCACTTCCCACCTTTTTCTTCATAACCAAGAAATGTGAAAAAGTCTACACAACTTGAGTATCTGTTATAACCAACTCTTGCAAGCATTTGAAACAAGTTTTGCACATTGCCTTGAGTCAGAAACACGAGCCATCCATCCCTAAAACACTCTTGAACATCAAAACACATTCCTCTTGCAAAACAGGGCAGCTTCTGCACTTTGAGTTCCAAAACAAAAACCACTCGTGCGTTTTCCCCCAAACCTGTTCCAATACCTTCCATATAACCCACCTGAGCTATCCCAACCATTGGCCATTGACTGTAACTCCATTTGCAAGCTTCACCATTTCTGATTTCAGCTTGTGCAGGTTGACTTCTACAGGCTCATTCAAGCTAGCTCAAAGCAAACAAAGCATTGGGGAAGGTTAGAGGAAGTTCAGGCAAGCTCCCAAACATCTCAGGCCTCACTGAAAAGCGCTACATTGCCATACCGTGTTCAACTAAAACAGGTATTTGTCAACTTTCTATCTCTCTATTTAGGAATCATTAGGCTTAGGTTTGTGAATAAAAATATAGTACTCATAGCCCTTAAGTAATACATATGCATAGATTTCATTTAAGTTAAGTGTGCTAAGAGAATTTGATTGATGAACTTCCTGAAAAAGTTAGGTTAAAAATTAGGGTCAGAGAAATTCTCTCTGGTCTTTGAGAGTTAGATTAAGTTCTTTATATGGTTGGAATCGTCTTAAAAAATGTTATGACTTTGGTGTTATGAGTTTTTGCTTTAGAGAACGTATGCAGGATTTCCAGATTTTGTACACAGGCGCGCGTTTTTGAGATTCAAAGGTTGAAGATGAAGCTGATCTGGGCTGGGCCTTATCATTTCCTTACTATTTGCACCACTGACTTGCTATTTAAAACCCCCTGGCCCATTTCATTATATTTTTGTATTTTTCTATTATTTTTCATTTCTGATTTTATTTTATATTTTCTAAACATAAAAAATATCAAAAACATTTTCATAAATTTTCACATTTTATTTTATTTATTTTATTATTTTTTTTAGACATAAAAATAATTATTAAATAGTATATACCTTTATTTTCTTTAATAAAAACTTATAAATATTATAAAAATATTATATATTTTTATTTTTATTATTTATACATATAAAATAATATTTTTATCACATGTTTTATTTCTTAATATCTTTGTATATATTTATATTTATTTTCTTGTACATAAAATAAATAATATAATATATATTATCTTAAAACAAAAAAGTTAGGGTTTCCACCCTTATTAAAAATAATATTTTTTTCTAATATATTTTATTTTTTGACACTTGAATATATTTTTTATTTATTTTATTGTACATAAATAAATAAATATTATAATTTTTATACATATTCTTAAACCAAAAATTAGGGTTTTTACCCTTAACAAAAAAAAACTTTTTATTTTCTTTTTTAATACATTAAATATTATTTTTACATACATAAAAATAAACAAAAACATTTTTTGCATATTTATGATATTTTGCATATTTATATTTAAATTGGTTATTTAAATATTGCTTATTTATTATTTGATGCAGAGAGTTCAATTTGGATGTAATAGTAAATCTTAGGGTTTTACTTTCTTGCAAATACTCCCCATTCAAAATTGTATCCCCCTCCCCATATCAATGTTGTAATTGTCGTAGATTTATTTTACGCATTTATAGCTTTCAAATATGCCATGATAGAAATTAGGGTTTGTATGCAATATCCAAAATCAAAACAAATAGTTAGACCTAATGCAAGACATAAATGCATGAAAATGATAACACAATGCACACATGCACCCCCTAGGGTTTCATCCACTTGTTGCCTTTAAAATGGCTATGTTATGCATGTTGAGTATCTTGGCAAAACAAAAAAACAAAACAAGAGATCATAGTCCCTCGATGACGCTATCTTGGTTGCCTTCACAAAATGATATAGTCCCTCTAAATTTTGCTAAGATACTCAGCATTGTTGCTATCATGGTCAATACGATGACCCGCGCATGTCCCGTTTAACATCCAAATACAAGGTTGTTTACCAAATGCAATGGTAAAACAACACTGTCAAAAGGGTTAAAAATGTGTAGGAAAGATCTTTGAGTAGATAAGGTAGACAACTCTTAGTTACTTGATCAAAACTTGCAAAAACATCCTTGCTATTTTCAAACACATCTCACCACACAATTTTCCAAGACAAACCTTCAAACATTGAAATATTTTTTTCAAAAGACAATCACCTTTGTATATATTCAAACAAGAATCATTACAAAGGTTGCCACAACGATGGCCTCTTTTCAAAACATTTTCAAAACCACACACAAAGCACCATTTCAAACAATTGAAAAGCAAAAGCAAGTGATCTAAACAAGTAACTAAGAGCTCATGGAAAACCATGGATGAAAAGGGTGATTGCACCTTCCCTTTTCATAATCTACCCCCCGAACCCAAGGAAACATCT